>ML685768.1:26440732-26462091 GCA_007922175.1 Pelusios castaneus
TTAATCGCATGAGCTTTCATGGGAGAAAATCCCACTTCGTCAGACGCCTATCTTCAAAGCGTCTGACGAAGTGGGATTTTCTCCCACGAAAGCTCATGCGATTAATAAATCTGTTAGTCTTTAAAAGTGCCACAAGACTCTGTTGTCTTTCTACAATAGACTAACACGGCTACCCCTTTGGAGCTAGGATCTAATGTAATTCCTGATTTGAACACATTCATATGGTTTAATTGAAAGGAGAATCTAGTTAATAAAAGAGAAGTTAAAGAATGCCCCAAAGGTGGCTTTGGGATGGCAAATATTAGCAAGCGAACAAGCTAAAAGACAAAGAAAGTCCCCAAACTGAGAACAGGGTTCATTTTGATCAGCCATAACCTGGTGCAAATGCTCCAGCTGATGGTCTGAACTGTATGCCACATACCCGGGGCATTATCCAAGGGGGTTTTAGAGCCAATTTCAATGGCAAATGGGGCAAACTCTCAATTATTACTGCAAAATAGGGCTCTTTCTGCTGCACCTCAGGATGCAGGAAACACTCACTACCTCTTACCAGTGTCTCCCTGAAAATAGCATGAACATTTGTGGTTGGTTATTGATGTGGAAGGTGTCCTTATGTCTGATTTTGCTCCGTTAGACTTGTGTAAATCAGGAGTAACTCTGCTGAAGCCAGCGAGGTCACAACAGTGTAAAACAGGGGTAAGTGAAAGAAGACTCAGACCCAATTGGCCTGATTCCCCATTGCCATGTGTCATAAACTCATCTACATCAGTGCAAAAGGGGTGCCTAATGAAACCATTCGATTTGGGTAGCATTTTGCAACCTTTTTCCACTCACAGTGCACTGGTGCAAATGACTCCTGAAGGTTCAGAGCTACAGAGAGGCAGGGTTTATTAAAGGCCATGTCCTCATCCCATTTGAGATCAAAACTGCCATTCATGTTATGGATCAGGATTTGGGCCTAAAAGTGCATGCTCCACATTTGTTCTTATATTCCTGAGCTTTGCACCTGGCAAACATCTGCACCTTCATACCATTTAAGATATATTAGCGCAGAGGCTGTCTGACATTTTCATAGTGTGCGGCACATCTAAATAGACAGCATGACTTCTGGAAACCTCCCATCCTGTCATTGACCATTCCTGCAGCAACAATGGATTGCATATACGGAAAGCTAATGTGCAGACAGTACGCCTGTGTTTTCAGCTGACTTAATGCAATGTAGCAGAAGGAAGCAAGGAGGGGAAAAATGATTCAACAGCTCTCTATGGACACACCAATGATCCATAGATCACAGTATGTCACTAGGGAATGACCCTAAGACTGAGCCTGCATTGCTTCCCAGTCCTTGTCAGCCCAGAATGATAGATTGAGCTAGGATCTTTTTGTATCAACTCTTGGGCTCCAGTTTTATTTCAAGAAACTGAAATCATTAGGAGCTGCTCATTGGTTACAGTTGCAACAAGCTCTAGAAGCCTTCATTCCTGGTGCCCTGCAAAAATCACTCAATACACTGTCTACTGTTGTTTTCTCCATCATCCATTCAGGGGACCAGCCATGCAGTCTTGATGCTTCCAGCACTCCCATTAGCTCCTCAAAGTTCAAAGGTGTTTTGATCTAGGGTTGTGGTCTGGGCCCCCTGCTTATGTATCATCCCCATTTTCATAGCTCACCAGCCTCCATGCAGGACAGAAACAAATTATCTTACCACTTTGTCTTATAAATTTCAACTACTGCAGAACACCACGGATACCTGTAAAAGGGACTTTTGAACCCCATCTAGGATGGAGAGTGAATCCTGTATCAAGCACTCCTCCAAAGGGTCTGTGATTGAGAAAGGGAACATGCCGACTATTCCATCTGGGTGACACAAGCTTAAAACTTGCCCTGCTGACAACTCCAATGCTTGTTTTTCTTTCAATTCCTCTTCAGCAATGGGCAGAAGGGATGCGTTCATTTCCTTCCTGCCTGCCTGAGCAGTGAGTGTGTTTAATTTTTAAGGCTCTCACTAGTCTATTTTCTAGCTATTTTTCTGTCCTTCCTGCTTCCTATATAAAATCATGCCCACTGATGTCTCAGTGCCTTAGTCTTGCAGGGAGGTAATGTCTGTGTCTTTGCTTCTGCACCATGTGACCCTGAATGGTTTAAGAAGCAGTGCCACAGAATAAGCCTCATGTAAAGCAGACTCTGAAAACACTGTGTCTGAAGTGCTTTTGACACAAGACAACATCTCATCTGGTGTTTTATCATTGGTATTGTTTTGACTCTTCTCTAACTATTATTCAGTAATTTACTCTGTATTTAATATTATAGTGCTCTAGAGAAACTTGGGGGGCCCTCGGATCAGAACCATTCATCTCAAATGCTGGGCAAGGTTTGAGAAATAAGGGCGTGTCTTGAGGAGGTTTTACTGTTTATACTTGTCACAACTTGACGGGGTTAGGCCACTGGTGTGTAGAAACCACAGCCTGTCATGCTGACCTAACAGCAGTAACTCAGTGTTTCCTTCTACGCCCCAGTCTGTATCTGTCTCTTATAATTAGACTTCAAACTCTTGGGGGTAGGAATTATTTTTGTGTTCTGTCTTTGTACAGCATTTCGCACAATTAGGTCCTTGTCCATGGCTAGAAGTCCTAGCACTACAGTAATATGAATGTTATACACCAGTATACTTAAAGTGCTACACTGGTATAACTCCCAGTGTGGACGCTTGTACTCTGGAATGAGTGTCTTTTTTCAGAGGGGGTAGCTGTGTTAGTCTGTATATAGCAAAAACAATGAAAGTCCTGTGGCATCTTAGGGTATGTACACACTGGAGCCTTAGATCAACTTAAGGACGGTTAAGTTGACCTACAGAGCACTGCATCCACATTGGGCACTTATTAAATTGATTTAAGCGCTTCCTTAGGTCGACTTAGTAACACCAACTCTTACAGTTGACTTAACACTTAAGTTGATCTTGTTAAATCAACTTAAGCCAGTGTGGACGGGGAGTGGCCTTAAGTTGACCTAATTGGCCTCCAGGCCCCGGTGCAATGTGGGACAGCTACCCACAATGCATCACTCCTCCATCAACCTAGCACCTGCCAGTGTGGACGCTGGTAGTCGACTGGAGTTTTCAGTGTGGACTATCTAAATCGACTTAGCAAGGTCAACTTTGAGTCGACTTAAAGTTTACCTTGTTAGTCGACTTAACAGAGCCTCCAGTGTACACGTATTCTTAGGCTATGTCTACACTGGCAAGTTAGTTCAAATTAAGGAGGCTGACTTCAAACTAACTAAAGCCATGGCCACACTAGGCTTTAGTTAGTTCGAATTAAGGGCTTCCTTAATTCGAACTAATAAGTTCGAATAGGGTATTCGAACTAAGGGGTTAATTCGAACTAATTTTAGCAAGTGTAGACATAGCCTTAGAGACTAACAAATTTCTTTGGGCATAAGCTTTTGTGGGCTGTAAACCACTTCATCAGACAAGTGTAGACAAGTGACTCATTGTGGCATTGGATCAAGAATTTTGGGCCATGTGCTCAAAGACTCATAGGTCAGAAGGGAACAACATGATCATCTAGTGAGTCTGACCTGCACAATGCAGGCCACAAAATCTCACCCATCCCTCCTGTAATAAACCTCTAACCTATGACTGAACTATTAAAGTCCTCAAATCATGGTTTAAAGACTTTAAGGTAGGTGCTCTTTCCTCTACAGCAGGGCTGTCGAACCTTTTTTGGTGAGGGGCCACATTTCAAATCTTTCCTCACTCGGGGGGCTAGTGAGCAAAGTTTGGATAGATAAGGCAGGGGCCATAAAGGAGAGTGTAGGGAACATAGGCAGGTCAGGGGTAGCAAGGCAGAGTGTGGGGAACAGGGATGTGTAGGGGATGTTGTGAAGTGGTAGGAGAGCCTGAGAGGACAGGGGAGGGCTGGCAGAGAGCAGTGCTGCCAGGTAGTGGGACCCGTTTCCTTTCCCCCCAACCTCACCAGCTCCGATCCCCCTGGTCCTGCACTGGATCAGCTCCCCAAAATCTTCCCCCTATGCTGGCTTCCCTGCCCTGAGCCACATCCTGCCCTGAACCTGACCTCATGCTGCTCCCCCCTTCCTTGGCCCCTTGCCATCCCTCCTTCCTCAGCCCCAATCCTGGCCCTCCCCACCCCCCCTTCCAGGGCCACGCACTTGCCCTTAGCCCTTTCTCAGCCCTACACCGCACCCCCTGCCCTGCATTGCCCCTGGGCCCAGTCCCAGCCGCATGCCACTACTGGGGCCCCACACCTCCCTCCACCACCTCCCTGGCTCCCGCCACCTCCCCAAGACCTTCCCTGCCTGCACTGATCCCAGACTCTTTCCCAGCCCCACACCTCCCACCCTACTCCGTCCCCTGGCCCAATCCCGGTCTTGCACCAGCCCTCCCAGCCCAGCTCCACCACCTCCCCAGGCACAATCCTGGCCGCGCCGCCCTGTGTTACTTCCCTGGTACCTTCCCTGGCCTGTGCCACCCCACTTCCAGAACATTCCTCTGAGCCCATCCATTCCTGTCCTCCACCACCCCCAGTCCCAATCCTGGACCCTGCGGCCCCCCCACTATCCCTATGCCACTTCCCCAGGCCCAATCCCACCCCTCCTAGCCCTGTGCTGTCTCCCTGGGCCTGATCCTGGATGCCACGGCCCATGCCACCTCCCTGGGCCCCACTGCCCTGTATGCCTCACCCGGTCCCTCCCCATCTGTGCTGCCCCCCAGTCCCCCAATCCTGGCCTCATGTCTCCTCCCTAACCCAGCCAGGATCCCTTACTTCTTCCCCCTTCCTCATGATCCTGCCTAGCCATCCAACCACTTTACCTTTTTCAAAGGGGCTGGATCCAGCCCTTGGAATTTGCTCCCTGGCCAGGTCTCCCACCCTGGGCCTCAAGGTAGGAGAATTAAAAAGGCCCTGGCCAGGCACCAGCTTCTAGGTACCCGCACAGCAGTCTACAGGCTGGATAATAGCCCTTGGCAGGCCAGAGTCCGGCGCATGGGCCATAGTTTGGACAAGCATGCTCTACAATATTCTCTGCTTGTAATCCCCCTTCTATTTTAAGTTTGGAGCTGGATCTGAATCCTGCTTTTCTGGCTCATCTCTAAAAAGCAAGTAGATTCCTGGACAGACAGACATTAATGAAGGTAATTGGATATGTTTTTGGATGGATGGATGGAGGGATAGACAGATAATATGCAGATGGATGGAAGGGTGCACATAGATAGATAGATAGATAGATAGATAGATAGATAGATAGATAGATAGATTCTCCAACCAGGTGTTGGCAGGGCAGCAACGAGCAGAGATTGCTGTCTCCTGTGGCATTATTTGTAAAAGGTCTTGTGTTTTTGTTTCATGGGGGAAAAGGACCTCTGCTGGACAACATTGAGAAAAGTTTGAAATACTTCCCTCTAGTGTGGGGCTCCGACGTTTGATACCTGCAGGGGGCGCCAACATCTCACGTTTCTTCTCCATCCCACTGCTGATTGCCGCGGTGAGCTATAAAAGGGGAGAGCCTACAGGGCTTGCTGAGCGCACTAGCTGCAGCCTCCGGGCTGGCAGGCCGGGTGTGAAACGCAACGCCCCGACTGAAGTCGTTGGAGTTTTGTCCTTGATTTCTAGGGGGAAGCTGGGGCAGGATTTCACCCCACTAGCTCCGAGCGCCTCTCGCTCCTACGGCAGGCTGGGGGGAGTGTTTGCGGCAGGAGACGACCTGCCAGCCCCTGGAAGGGGCGGGGTTGAGGGATGCTGTAGATTTTTACGGTCCACCCAGGGATTAGATCCAGAATTATCCTCCAGGGCATTGCGGAGTTGGGCTTCCCCTTGTCGATCTTAAATCGACCCCGGGACCGGCCCTGAGCAATCCCTGCAGCGGCCCCTTGGGAATCCCTTGGGGATCTTTCCCCGTCCACCCCGAAGACCCAAAATTGACTTTGCCCCGGGAACCTCGCGGCCAAGGAGACGCTGGTGGATCTGAGTCCGTGGGGCTCGGGGTGATCCGCCGCCTTCGGCTCCCCTTGCCTGAGGCGAGAAGGTGGTTGGAGGGGGAGCTTCCCTCCCATGAATGTGGGGTCCCACGGACGACTCTCCCAGCTCAGTTGGGCGTGGGGCGGCCGGGAAGCTGGGCAAAGTATCAAGTGTATTATGAACTTATCTGAACCCTTCCAGAAGTGTAACTAACAGATGGGGATGGGCTGAGGAGGAGGGAAATAGCCCATTTCGTTTAACCCATCACCTGGGTGTCCATCCTTTACCCTATCTATCTGTCTATCCCTCCATCCCTCCCTTCGGTGGATGACTCCTCTGTCCCTTTCTGGGAGGCAGCCAGACCCCCTCCCTGTATTAGGAGTCAGGGAGACCGCCCCACCTTCCCTCCAGCCCTATGGGATCTCAGCGCTGCCGTGATCCGAAAGGACGGAGCCGCCGGGCAAGGACCCCCAGCTCCTGGGAACGGGCTCGGAAGAAAAAGACCGACTTCGGCTGAGATGGAGAAATGGGGGCGGGAGGTGGCGAGGGGAGCGCTGTTTAACACCCAGCCAGCAGCGACAGAGGCAACCAGAAAGCACCGATCTGGGCTTGAGCTAGGGGCTGCTTGGCAAGTAAAGCGCCTGTTGTGCCCACGGGAGAAGGGGTGGTGCAGCCGTCGTGAAAAGCGGCCTCTCTGCAAGGCGGGCAGAGTGCCCCGGGCTGGCATAAGGGGGTGGGCCGGAGATGCTGGACTAGCGTGGCTGGGCGGTGGGCGGGGCTGACGGATCAAATGCTCCCACCCACCTCTTGGGGTTCCTGTCTCCGACCCCTTCCCCTTCTGAGCTCCTTCCTCGGGCTCGGGAGCTAATTATTGCCGCTGAGGATGGGGAGAGAAGGGGCGGCCGGAGACGGCCGGTTGTAACGCGGCCTGGAAGGTGCTATGAGACCGCTGAGGTTCGCCTGGACTCGCCCTTTTCTTGGCGCATCGTTTCCCCCAGCGCGTTCCTGGGTGTCTTGGGGGGAGACAAACTCAAGCAAAAAGCTGACTTCTGGGGGGCTGGAAGGTGTCCCCTCCGCCCCGAGCGAGCTCGAGCCTGTCTTAGGCGATTCTTTGAGAGTGGAGCTAACGGTCTAATTACATTTCGGAGAAGCACCTAAATATTTCTCCTGTATTGCTTCCTCCAGAGATGTTTTCAGTTCCCGGACCTAGTAAACCCAGAGCAATAGCTTATGTGCGAAAAAAAACCAAAAACCACTAACGTCCAGTGTACCTGGTAGTTCGGGGACAGGAATTTAGAATAAGACTCAACCTTCCAATAGCTTTTTATTACCAGATTCTCCAGTTTTAGCCTCAGCCAGATAGCAGGTAATACGACAGCCCCCAGACGGGAGATTTTCTCACACTGTGGAGAGGGACGCATTGAGGAGGACCTTTGGGATAATTTAAAAAAAAAGTCTGAGGACTGGGGTACTAGAAGGGCCATCTTAAATCTTCCATACTTTCCCCTGTACGTGTGTGTTTGTGAATTTAAACATCTACATCTATATCCAGCACTAAATGCTCTCTCTCTCTCTCTCTCTCTCTCTCGCTCGCTCGCTCACACACACACACACACACACACACACACACACACACACACACACACACACACACACACTGTGCCTTATTCACCTAAATCCAAAATTTGTGTATCCGTGTGTATCCCCATCTGTACATATGTACATCTAGATCCAAGATTATGTCTATCTATGTGTCCCCACTATACAGATCTAGATCCACCCGGATCGAATAGATATTGTGGGTGTGTGGGTGTAAACATCTGCCCCAACTTCTTTCCAAAGCAGAAGTTTGTAGCTAAAACCTTAACTCCTAATGAAGTCAGTGAAAGGCTGGGGGATTTTGCCCTGTTGCAAGGGATTATTTGGTACTCTCGAGAATTAGAAAACTTTAAATTGCATATGTTTTGGAGGAGAATCCAGACAATTTGCTGCTGCTGTTGTGTTTATGGCGAAATCAAAAGCTTTCTAATCCGACAGCAACCAAAGAATGCAAATTGTTTTTTGGTTTACACCTATCTAACCCAGATGCTCCGAATATTTCCCAGTGTTGACAGTCTTTTTCTTCAAAGCGGTGTCTACGGTAACCCATCCTTTAGGATAAAAAATGAGTTTTCATTCTCCTGCTTTTGTTTTGGGAAGGGGGTAATTATTTAAACAACTGTATCTCCATTGAATTGGGGCAAGTGGGAGCGAAAGACAGAACCTCCTGCTTTCTGAAACGATTGAGTAATTCAGTTCCAAGAATTCAGTGAAGGGCAGTTTCCGTTTCTCATATATATACAGATTGAATATATTCTATTCTATTCTATTCTATTCTAGTTCACCCTTACATTTTTCTTTCACTCATAAATCATTCCCACAATAACAACAACAATAATACTACTAATAATAAACATTATTTTCCACAAAATGTAATTATCCCACTTTTACAGGACATACGGCTATATCCCTCACAGTGCTGAGAGAAAATAAAGGAGACCCAGACATATTTCACTGATGAAAAGATTTAATAATTTTATCAAATCTCTAAAATGGACGGTGGCTGGGTATTTTCTGTTTTCTCTCATTTTCCCTCTTGAGAGGAGGTTGGGGTTTATAACTAGAACAAACTCAATGACTTTTAAAAATCGATCAATAGCCATGAAATAAGTCAGGCATTTACCCGGTAGAGTTCCAGTCTCCCTGTTTTTAATGTGTAGCCAGTCAGGCATGTGTTGATAAACATTCTTTGAGGAAGACACCCCAGCATTTCCCTGCAGCAGTTAGCTGTGGTGCTTTGGGGCATATTCCTTTACACAACCCCTTTGCCTTTTTATTTACAATAAACACATTTTTGTTAATGAAACCTTGGCCCACTTGCAATTTCCACCCCCTCCTTTCCCCAAACTCCATAAAGCTCCTTTTTTGCATATCTGAGCCCTGTTCTGTTGCGCTGGGTTCTCCGGAGGTCAAAGGGTCACTGAGGGGGCAGCAGGGTCATTGTATAGCCATCATGGGTCAATAAGCAACTGGTCAGGCTCTCAATCCACATCAGGCCTTGAAGAGGACTGGGAAATGGGAGAATCCATTCATAATAATAATAACCTTGTCAATCAATAACAGGCATGAGAAATACTTTGTAAAAGGTTAAAAAAAATCTTTCCTTTTAAAAGTTTGACCACATTAAGCTTTGCTCAGAATGTTATCTTTGACACAGTTTTGAAAATGCTCCCAAACTACCTATTTTTGCTGCTGTAATAGATTCCTCCCCACCCCCCATAGATTTAAAAAAAATGGATTAGGGATAAAGGGGAAATAATTGGAAATATGATTTTTCTGTGTGATTTATATATTAATGGAATTATATATAGTGAAAATACTCTTCAAGGGGAAAAGGCAATATATAAGGCCACACTTTCTTTTGCAAACATATTTATGTATTGATTAGAAATAATTAAAGATGTGTTTTATGCCTTAGCATGTCCTTTTAGTTTTACATATACTGAACTTTATTCTGTTTTGATTCTGTAATACTATTTTAATTGCAAGCAATAGTTTATAGTATAACCTTGCCTTACTAGCAAAATGTAGCACTCCAACATTCTTTTAATCATAAATTAATGAACAAAATAAAATACTAGAATCAAGTAAATGATTTAAAGGAGAAAAGAAGCTTTTATGAGACTTTATCCTTCTGATCTTTCTGGACTAGATTGAAGAAACACAAACTATGATTTTTCCAGGTGAATTTTGTTATAGGGAGAAAAGTCTTTTTCTATCATTTCATAATCTGCACATTTAAACAATGCTTCTGGCTAAAAGATGCAGAGGTGCAAATTTAAAAAAATAAGAAGAGCAACAATTATATCACAGTGTAATATGGAGAACCTCAAAGGAAGACAGAAAAAAATGATGCAAATTCTCTTTTGGCTTGAAGATTGATGCATGAAATCTTCTTGGGAATCTACAAACTCATTATTCTTGTCCCTATTTTAGAGGTTTGCTATTCTTTGCAAAAAATACAGTTCTCACCATTGGCATGAAGAATAATGTTCAAAGGCAATAGGGAAAAACAGAGGAGTTAAAAAAGAAGAGAAAATTTAAAATTCCCCCTTCGAAATTCCCATTCCCTCCTCCAAATTAAGCAGAAATTAAGAAACATTTCAACATGTTTCTAAAAAACAAACAAACAAACTTAAAGGTTTTCTTTCAAGAAGAAGGATCTTTGTTGAAACTATTTAGTTTGATCTGGTTAGGAAAACAAACAAACTTTTTTTAAAAGGACTAGTGTTTATTAGTGTATAATTCCCTTCAGCTGTTCTCTAGGAAATGTGGTTTCTTTTAAAAAAAAACAAGGTGAATGACTGTCTATTAAAAATGAGATAAAGCAGAAGATATTAAAGTGCAAAAGGGGTTATTTAAATTTACTTACATAGATCATACATTTTTTTAATTCACAGAACTTTCCTCTCCCTCAAATCACTAAACCCATGCAAATGATCTATGAAGACAAATAAAGCCCAAAGCATATATTCCTGTTAGGAACATAATTGAATATTCTAAACCATGAGCTGTGTTGTTACAGGCCTTTGCTAATAGGTTTGAACATTACCAGTTCCAGGCAGGGAAAGGAGCTGCTTAGCCAAACACAGCTATGGTTCTCTCACTGGTTGTTGTTTATGTCTAAGATCTTGGGGGTTTCGCTTAGTAAATCCTAAACGAGAGGATCAGCCTTTGGTGTGATACAATCTGTTTCTTTCTCTCTAGGCCTTCTCAATCCATCGGTTTTGATTATGTTACACAATCTCTACATATTCCCCCCCCCCTTGAAACACGCTTCTCCAAGCGAAGATTAGGAGGGTTAATAATAATAAATGTGACTTCCACAAAGTTGTGTAGCAATTCTGAGCATGTCGGAAGAGCATTTTACAAAGGAATTAGCCTTTTCCGTCTGATACATAGAACACTCCTCTTCTTTTTCTTGTCGACTCCTAAAGATCCAAAATCTGCTTCCATTTTTGTTGTGTGTGTGTGTTTATATATACGGAGGTGGAGGAGGAATGTTCTCTACACAATAATAACTAAGACAACGATATTTGCAGTGTTGTGGTGGCCTCCAGAGAGGCAAGGTGGCTGGGTAATATCTTTTATTCAACCAACTTCTGGTGGTGAAGGAGACAGGCTTTCCAGCTAGTTATCCGGACCTTCAGTAAAAGATATCTCACCCACCTTGTCTCTCCGAGGAAAAAAGGCCTTCCACTAATGGTCTCACAACACCAATAAACTCTACACTTACACATGACACGCAGATACACAACAAACGAGGAGCCTTAAGAGTCGCTAACCCATTCTACACGTGGATTGCTGCTATGGAAATAAACAGGAATACTTTCTAAGGGGGAACTTTTGAAGCTCGCTCCGATTAATGGGATTTATGTTATTAAATGTTGACCTATTGCATTTGAAGCTTTTTTTAAAAGAAGGAAGATGTGCTTTTTTCAACTTATCCTGATTAAATTATTAAATGGACCACAAACTGTCCGCTGGAAAGAAACTTTCTAAGTGAAATAGATAGAGGCCGGGAGTAACTAAATCTTTGGAACTTGACTAAATTTTTCGTGTGTATCATGAAGGTTATCTTTATTGCTGAGTAAGACTTAACAACATTTTAGCAGAGTGTATGTGCAGCTGGTAGCATAAAGATGAAAGCCCATGAAAGGAAAAGTATTTAAAAAGTTACAGGCAGTTCAAACGTGTGACACTTTTATTTAAGTTCCAACGGGGGAGCCGTGTTAGTCTAGTTCAGCAAAACAAACAAGGAGTCCTGTGGCACTTTTAAAGACTAACAAATTTATTTATCGCATGAGCTTTCGGGGGAGAAAATTCCACTTCGTTCTTTAAAGCATCTGACGAAGTGGGATTTTCTCCCAGGAAAGCTGATGCGATAAATAATTTTTTTAGTCCTTAAAAGTGCCACCAGACTCCTTGTTACTTTTAAATAAGGAAACCGTTCGTGGTGCTCTGAAGCCTCACCTAAGCCGGCATGGATTTGAGAGTTTGAATGGCTTCTCTTAACTCACAGCTTCTCAATTTGTAAATGGTAACAGAAACTTCAAATGCCCGGGCCTGGGGTGATTTGTAGAAACATTTTCATCCAAGACAGATTAAGTACCTGTCAGTAATAACTGTCCCAGATCCGACTATTCAGTGTTTTAAATCGTGCCTTCTGTTCTTAGACAGTGTTTAGATTTTAGAGTTACCTGCATACATGCTGCGTGAATTAATTCCTGCATTTTCAAATTTTCCTTACCTCAAAAAACACAGTGGCAAGGTTTTCCTGATCCTTCCTGGTTAAGCAGAGGGTTATTTTCCTGAGTCCTGGAGTGTTCCCCCGCTTAGGCCAGGGAGCTCTAAATGGGACCTGTTCTGTGAAAACCCAGCCTCGGCAAGCAGTGCTGGAAAGGAATAAAGGCGTCTCTCGGTGGACCGGCCTCGGCACCGCACAATTTAGCTGGTTTACAAGGTTACGTTCAGATGAAAAGAGGAGGACAACTCTCCGCATGTAGGGGGAAATCTCGCCAGCGCAGATAATGGGAGGTTTGCCATTGAATTCAGTGGAACCTGGATTTCATCCTTAGTTTTTAACCACTATGTGTGTTTCCCCCTGTGTGTCCGAACATCTCATTGAGCACTGGATCTCTTGGTCAATCGCTCACCTTCTATTATGTATGCACTCACACTCTCATCCAACTGCTTTCTTGTTTGCACCTGTTTTTTGAAACACATCGCCTGGGTTTGTTTATTTGTTTGATTCCAAAGGGTGTTGAACTTGAATTGAAATAGAAATTTCCGCTGCTGGAACACAACCCAACAAAAAAGAAGCTTTGTTTCTATTTTCTCGCCCACCTCCCAGTTTAAATACTTACCTCGGGTGGAGGGGGTGAAATCCAGTGTAAACAACACCAAGAGAAAATCTAGTTTTGATCGGTGTATGTCTTTAAAAGGACCACCCTCCAACCAGGTCAGCTCACGTTGGAAATTAAGCAATAAAGTGTTTTTGAAGCCTGCCCGGAGTATATTTCGTCCTCCTTTGGGATGATCCAGAACCAAATTCCAGTGCAAGATTCTAACATTGACACCACTCCCAACCCTGTTTGCAAAGCGGAGCCAATGTTTTGAGCTTGCTGAGTTCTCTACTTCAATTCCTTTGTGCCCCACCCTCCGCAACCCCACTCGTTAAACGTGTTTCTCCTCGCACGTCTATGATTTGGGGCTAGGAGCTCCGTAATCTTCTTTTGCACTGCTAAAGCGGTAGTTTGCGGCGGCCCCTGTTTTATTTGTAAAATGTAGCCTTGGCTGACAGCATTAACATATCTAAGGAGAGACAATAGAAAGGAGCCCAGATTCCGGCTGGAGGGACTCCCCCGTCTATAATTGTTGTTGTGGTTGAGGAGTTCTGTCTATAGACCCATTTTAATAGCTGCCTTGAAGTTCACATCATTAATTGGTGGCTGGGGCTGAATGGGAAGAGGGAGGGCACGGAAGAATATATATGTGTGTGTTTGTGTTCCTATACATGTGTGTGTAGTTGTAACGCTTTGTATTTGATAATTATCCATGTCTGCACGCGTGTTTGCATGTTATAAATATACACGCCTCTGTGTGTGTTTTAATGCCCCGCTTACATTGCAGCTCCTTATGCATACTTTTTTCCACTTTCCTATCACAAAAATGTGTGCATGATTTCAAACCCAAATCTTTCTGCCTGTCAGATCTCTCTTTAGCACCGTGTTGACTGCACGTGCATACATTTATCAGCACCAACTGGATCCCAAAAAGTACAACAAGCTGAAGCAAAATATCTCTTCTATTTTGCCAATAAATGGCATCTGTAAATTTCCTTCCTCCCCAGCCGGGCTCTCGGCCACCAGGGAAAAGGAGAAGGGGTGGTGGGTTGTCTGTATCGAATCCAGCAGTCTGTAGAGACCCCTGGAAATGCGAATCTCCCAATAACCTGATAACTTTTATTGCTTCCTGCGGAAACAGACAGACCTGACGGATCTAAGGAAGAAATCTCCGAGGGCTGCCTTATGGATCAAGATTACCGCTTGAGATCACCCTGGCCCATTGTTCTTTCCATTCACGTGCGGGGGGCGGGAGAGATTGGAAAATTCATTCCCCCCGGCTTCTATCCCTTCCCCCGGAATTTAAAACTACAGACACAAGGGAGGGAGGTGCTGGAGAGTTCTCTGCTCCTTTTGCCAAGCACAATCGCTTGCAATTATTTCATCTTCTTGCTTGGAATAACTCACCACCCAAAGAACTGTGGCCTGAGGGAGAGAGCGAGCAATCAATTTTGTGTGTGTGCACATTTCGACACAAGGATCTGGGTGACCCTAACAATAAACATAACTAAAACATAAAAAGCCCCGATCCACCTAATAATGGCCAGATCCGTCTATACATTTGTAATTCCGCGCTCCAAGGACATAGCCGAGTGTTATGTGCCCTGGACCATGTGTGTATAATTGTTCCTTGGCTATTCAAACGGGCAGGCTCCCACCATAAACGTTAACTGTGTATACATAAATATGTCTCCACAATATACACTACACATATGTACAATATGTATACCTATTGGTATACTAACATGTATAGAGAAATATATACCGAAACACAGTGTAGTGTGTGGACGCACACACACACAAAGTGAGTACACAGATAGTCTGTGCGTGTACCGCATCTTCAGCCGTGTATGGTACATGCACATATACACATATTATCTGCATCTAAAATATATAATATAGCGCTTGAAGCTTGTCTGTATTGCCGAGCTACACGCACACGTTATATGTATACCACATTACCTACAGTTAAATAGTATATGTCTGCTCAAAACCCGCGTATCTGCCGGCTTGTATTGTTATAGGTAGGAGCTATATATTTTAATACATGTGGCCTTCCAGGCCGCCCCTCAGAGCTCTGTTCTGCTGCTCCCTCTCTCGTATTCACCCCTTTTCCTTTGGCACCAGAACAAGTTTGCTGTGTGGTTGGAACTTGCGTTTTCCTAGTGGGGCCCTCTCTCGAAAGCTCTGAATTAGCAAGTTGGGTAGGGTGATATATACCAGCTCCCCATCCCATACACGGCTTCCTCCTGCCCCCTGGGACAGAGCCCTGCTTAACATATGGGTAGAACGACTACATTTGCGTGGAAACAAAAATACCAGAGCTCTCCTACTTATTTGCAAAAAGAAACTTCTATCTGACTGACCTGTTTCGTGCAAACGGATCTTTTTGCGATCGCCCCCCCTCCACCCCCAACAATTTGCAGCAACTAGCTGCCGTATCCAAAACGGATCCCTTTCTATCCTCTACGATCTTAACTATCCCTCCCACCCCCCTGGCCAAACAAAGAAGAATTTTGTGTTTGTGCTGGATAGGGATCTACACTCCGAGGGAAACCGGAGCTGAAATGTGGTGTTCTAGCACAAGGGGGGTGTAGAATGTGACATTTTCTTTTCTTAGCATTTTGCTTTTAGTTTTTTGTTAAAGGCAACCCTCCCCTTATAGATTTCCGCTTAAGAAATTGAAGGACTTCTTGCAGAGTACGGGGTTTTGTACCGTTTTAAATACTGGATGGGAAAGGTACATTGGAATCAGATGTGCTCAGTCCCAAATTAATACCAAGACTGGTGTTAGTTTTATTAATTTTTTTTGCAACACATTCTCAGGAACGTGGTCCTTCCTCCGATGGGGCTGCTTTTAAATTAAGGTAATTTGTGGTCGACCACATACATAGCGTCACAATTTCCTGCTATTATTAATAATGATAATAATTATTGTTATTATTTTATGAAGTCACTTATAGTGCAGTTTGAATACAGAAGCAGGGAGAGACTAAACACAACTTGACATTGAAAGGAGGCTTTTTAACGTGTCACATCCTTTATAAAGCTTCCCTTCCCCCAGAAGTTCGCGAGGTAACTAACCCCCCAAAATAAGTGGCTGATGGCAGAGGGTTCAAAGCCCTTCCGTACCAACTTCGATAGTGTCCGTCATTTTTGTTCGGGCAGCTTCCAGGATTAGAAAGAGATCGGTTCTGATGGGACAACAGAGTCCAGGTTTTTTCTTTTGGCGACGGAAATCTGCGCCCGTCCTTTCGAGTACGCCTGGATGGATTGGAGCAACTAGGCGCCAGGCTATCAAATGCCAGCTAAATCTGGAGATTTTAAACTCGCAACAAATTTAAGCAACGTCCCCCCATCAATAATTCTTTAAACACAAGGAAATAAATAAAAATTGTAAAAAGTCTAGAAGTTCGGGAGGAAAAGAGGGAAGTGAAGAACACAAGATGGGTGAGTTAAAAAAAGAAACAGGCTCCTTCGCTTGTTGTTATTAATTATGGTTATTATCAAGGCTAGGAGCATTCAGAGCAATAAATATAGTAATTGGCAATTAACAAGCATTCTACCTCAGTGTAAACGACTAATGATGGGTACAGAGTCAATCGCTCTGAGCGAAGACAGGAACATTTCATATTTTTAAAAATACGCGTGGCTGAAAACCCAGAACGATCGTGTTTTAAAGAAGAAAGGAAAAGCTGGTCAAATAGCCCGGTCTGAAGAGGCTAAAATAAACACGATGTCGGTACACATCTATAGCTGCTAACAAGGTGATTTCTTAACAAAGAAAATAGCTTTAAAATTACCTTGAGAAAGCAGCATTCCTGCGCTAAAATGTTGATCTATATATAAACGCGTGTGTTTTTAACGTTGCCTGCATATTCCTATGGCTAAGTGTGTATATATTTTCAGGGATGTGTGCGTATCTTGCACATACACAGACAGAGCTTTTGCTTAAAATACAGATTCATTCCCGGAGTCCAATCTGCCGATATCCATCTAATCCTGTAACATTACGCGCAGCGAGATATTTGTCTGCCTGGCAGCGGCGTGGCTGTGAAATGAAAGGGGTTTTATGAGTGTTTTACATGGGGGGTGTGTGTGAAATGTTGGGGTTTTATGACATCACAAGGTTAAAGTACCCAATCAGCTCGCAGATTTCAGAAATTATTTGGTGGGGTGTTTCCTATAATATACTATACTTCGAGAGCTTGTCTTTAAGAAAGAAGCCTAGCAAAAGGTGGGAGCTACATGGATTTGTGTGGTTCCTCCCCCCCACAACATTCCTTGCGCTACCATTTTTATCCCCCCACCAACATCTGTAGCTTTGTTTGCTTAGCATCTAACTGGCGTTGCACAGCAAAAGGGGACTGCTTGCTGATTTCTTTTGCGAGAGAGGTTATTTTTTAAATAGAAGCTGGTGGAGGCGGCGGGGGGAGTCTTGGAGGCTGCAAGATGTTTGGCTTCTTTATTTTTCTTTCTCCCTCTCGGCCTTTTTCGGTTGGGGAGGGGGCAGAGGAGCCATCACGCCCCGGCGCAGGAGGAGGAACTGGGTGTTTGGGAGATGTTGCGAATCTTTGAAAGGGAAATCGCCTGCTTTGCAGCTTTCCCCCTCCCTCTTGCTCTTCCCCCTTTCTTGTGGCCCGGGGTTTGTGACCAAGGAGTGGGAACAAATATGCCCTTATTTCCAGTGGCCCCTGTGGAAGAGACAAAGTAAATGCTCCTTACAAAATGTTCCTGACCTGTGAGAGGACCTTCGGAATTGTGCCTGCTACCATGGATTACAATGGGGAAGCCAGGCCAGGGGAATTCCAGACTGGCTACCAAGAAATCGAAGGGATAAACCTGGGATACTTACAGATCAATGGCACCCAGATGTTTGCTTTGGCCCAGGTCCTCAGCGACCTGTTCAAGGATATCCCCAGGACCACCATCAGCAAGAAGATGGAGACCTTAAAGATCAAGAGCCGGCGCTGCGATCTCAAGGAGCTGCGGACCCTCAAAGCCATCAACTCCGTGCCCACCCGAGCGGTCAAATGCTCGCTCATCTCCAAGGCGGACCTGGAGGCTCTGTGCACCTCCTGCAAGAGCCTCAGCCCCAGGAGGAGGAAGAGGAAGAGGAAGAACAAGCGGAGGGAGCAGCTGCTGCTGCAGGGCCCTGGGGATCTCTTCGAGTGCCCCAGGAAGCAGCTGCTGTCCCCCTGCAGAGCCGGCGCCTACTGCACCCCGGAGCCCGGGATCTGCTCCAAGCTGGGCCCCGCACCCCGTCCCCATCCCTCCCCGGCCGGGCTCCTGGGGGAGCCCTTTAGCAGAGGCTTCCAGGACTATGACCAAGCCCCTCGGGGCAGGAAGGGCTATGGCCTGGGCGGTTGCGGGGGGCTCTTCGCCGGAGTGCTCAGCGCCTACCCCCGGGACCTGCAGCGGCTCCACTCGGCGGCCGGGGCGCACGGAGCAGGGCCGGCGTCTCACCAGCCGGAGCCCGGCCGGTCCAAGCGGGGCTCCTGCTGCGCCAAAGGACTCTTCCCCGAGGAGAAGAGCCAGGGAGCGGCCAGGAAAGGCCGTGTCTTCCCGGGCTCCAAACGGCAGGGCACCTCGGCCGGCTACTCCAGCGACTCGGACTCCAGTCTGGACTTCGGGGGCTCCAGCGCGGCCAGCTCCAGCGACTCGGAGGAGGAGGAGGAGGAGGAGGGGGACACGTCGTGCAGCAGCGAGGAAGGCAGCTCCTCGGAGTCGGAGAGCAGCTCGCTGTGCAGCGGGGACTCAGTGCAGAGCACCCGCTTCCGCCAGGCGGCCCTGCCCCGGTTCCCGCCGCTGCCCCCCAAGGAGCTGGGCGCGGACGACAGGCTCCCGGAGCCGCACAAAGCCCTGCGCCCGGATCCCAACCTCCTGCTCCTCTCCCAGCAGCTCTGGGCCAGGACCCTGCGCGCCTCAACTTTGGAAAGTTTGAGGCCGCTCCCCGCGCCGGGAGCCGAGGCCCAGAAGCAGCCGGAGCTCTGCGCCAAGCAGGAGACCCCCGCCTGCGCCTCCCCGCCTTCCCTGAGCTGCAGCCCCCTGGAGGCCCCCCAACAAAAGGAGGGAAGCTGTGGGGAGGCCGAGCCCTGCGCCGGAGGGCCGGAATTGCACAAAGATGCCTCGAACAATGGGTCCTCGTTAAGCCCCAGTGACCAAGCAGAGAGGTGGCTGGAGGCTTCAGCCGGGCGAGCCGCTTCCCAAGAGGCCGCCCTGGGCTCAGCCCCTCCGCCCGTAGCTCAGGAATTGGCAGGGAGCCGCAGCCCGGCTCCCCAGGGGGACCCAGAGGAGCCCAGGCGAGAGCATTTTGACAGGCTCATCAGGCAGTCCAAGCTGTGGTGTTATGCAAAAGGGTTCAACGTGGACGGGAAAAGTTTGCGGCTCGCAGGGCGAACAGAGCCTTGCAAAGCCGCCGAGCTCAAATCCCCCGGCTCCAAAAGAGCCCCGAGCCCCAGCGCCTTGTCAAACAAAGCTTTGAAAGGCAATGGCTCGGAAAGGCATTCCAAGCGCAGACGCCTTGCCAGGGGCGCTGAGGCAGAAAGGCAACAAAACTCCACTAAGGGAAGGCCACAAAAGACTCAAAGGAGGAATGCCAAGAAGGGAAACGCTCATTGCAAACGCCTCGCCAGCGCTGGGCCAGCCCCGACCAGGAATTCCTTCAGCCTGATGGGCAACTTCCCTTGCCCCCCTTCGCTGGTAGTGGGAGACGACGGGGACTTGTGCCCAGCCGCCTCCCTGTGCGCAAAAAACGCCTCGGCGCTCTCCAAAACGCACCCTCTGTGGAGCTGGCAGGTGGGCGGCAGCGCCCTCCCTGTGCCCCCCAGCCTCAAATTCCGAGGCTATGGCCTGGAGAGCTTCTAAAGGGAGCGGCAGGCGGGGGGGCGGGGAGGATTTTACCCGGGTTACATGCAACAGTTGAGGGATGGGGAGAGGGAGATGGGAAGAGGCCTCAGCCAAGATTATTCCCAAAGACCCTAGGGATCTGAAGTTCCCAGTCTGAGGCCCCTCGGAAGCCCCCTGATTTTTAAGGAAGGGTTGAGCACCCAGACTTAAATGTAGGGTGTCTGACACCCCGCAAATCAAATGCAGCCCCCACCCCAGCAAGTCGCGTTAGGAAACCTTGGCCACGTATATCTGTTGCTGGAAATGTCCACATGGGGAGGAGAGGGATTTCAATTCTGGTTGCGGCACGGTGTCTTTTTGGTGGGGGGTGCAACATCGAGGCCTCGGTGCGAAAGTAAAGCATCCGCACAAATATGAGGTCAGTCTGATGAATACTTCACCCCACACTTAACATGTAATGGTTTATTCCAGCCAGGGTGATTTGGACTAAAATGTGCAGATTGACTAGGAAGTGTTCAAGTGGTCCGGCCTCCCTTTTCCCTCAAAGTTCAACCTGAACTCCCCCTCCCTCCCCGCACACCCCAAGTTAATAGTATATTGTCCCTTCCCCCTTCCTCTTCGTTTGTGGGAGAATTTAATGCTGTCAGATCCCAACACACATTAAATTGATCTCATCAAAGCTTTCTCCTGAAAACGCTGAAGCAAGAAAAGAATGGATTTAATTTCTCCATTCCTTGATAAATGCATTGGATTCAAATAATCACCCTAATCACATGCAGAGAGAAATAATGATCGGTCCTATAGAATAAAACCCCCGTTTTCATTAATCAATCTCATACAGTAATTGCAAGCAGCTATTTAAACTAAATAATCTACTTGATTTACCAAAGAGAAAAAAAATAAGAAAAACAAAACCCTTACAAAGAATTGGAAGATTTGTTTGCAAAAAGAAACCAGGCGGGTTTCAGAGGAAGTTATTGGAAACTGCTGCATGGAAATGAAAAGGGGGGGGGGGGAAAGGGAGTTGTCTGCTGGATAATAACCTTTAACTCGGATAGCCTAAAGGTAGCAGGCCTGTAAAAGCTTTATGGGCTCAGGAAATAGGATCCAGGAGCATTAGGAATACAGATGGACAATTTGATCTCTATTAAGTTCCAAAGTGGAATGCGGAGAAGAATGTTGAGGGAAAGACTCCCTTCTCTGTAAAGGAAATCATAGCTCAGTTTAACTCTTCTTACAAACCACTGTCTTTGTAACTGGCCCTTTGGACTATTTCTGATTTGATTTCACCCCTCTCTGACATCAAAGTTCAACTGACTCTCTGAAGTCTGGCTTGGAAACGTTAGACAAATCAAAGCCAGTGTGGGTTTTTTTGTTTCTTTCCCACTTCTTTCCAACAGAAAATATTTGCAACAAAACGCGGATGGGACACAGTGTGAGACCATAGGAGTCCCTCAGTTTCAACACACTGGTGTGAATGTTTTAATTTTCCCCCTACAGTGTCATAATTGACTCCCGCAAACATCGTCTGCACTGTGGTTTACTTCAGAAAGAAAGAAAGAAAGAAAGAAAGAAAGAAAGAAAGAAAGAAAGA
>ML685768.1:26469307-26547116 GCA_007922175.1 Pelusios castaneus
AGTTGGTTATTTAGCTTAACCTGAATCCTGGGTCTGAAGCTGCAAGAGCCCGCTGAAGAGAGGGTGTGATATTGACACAGGCCCTGGTAGGCGAATGTCTGCAACAACCCCCAATGCCTTGTAATGGGGGAAATAATAGATCCATGTAAATCATGCTCCATCTAATCCTCTCCTCGCTGCTTTGAGAGTTACCATTGCCAAGGGGGGAAACGAAAGATTAAGATAAGAAGAGGCATCCTGATGGCTTTCGGAAATACACCTCCTCGGAGCACACTCAAACACACCCGCGGCGAAATCCTGGCCTTGCTGAAATCAGTGGGGATTTGCCACCCATTTCAACGGGGCCAGGATCTTTCCGACATAGGCCCTACCGCCCACGGTTTCCCAACAACACCCACCTCTGGGGGTTTTAATGGCGCCAGGATCAGCCCGCCCCAAGACTTTGCACCAGGAAAGCTGTTTTCTTCGCAGAAGTGCTGGTGACAACGTTGGGGAAGTCGGATTAAATACAATCCTGAGAGAGGAAAGTCTGTTGGGTCGTGGGAGAGTCTTTAAGTTATTAAAAGCGAGAAGACATTGTGTATTTTTTATACCCCGAAAGTGCCCCGCGGGAGTTTTTAGGGATGAAATGGAGCTGGTCCCTTGCCTCTTTGGGGGAGTTAAATGACTGTTTTATAGCTGGGCAGGGCACTTCAGTTTATCCCCTAGATATGGGGGCGGGGGTGTTAGATCTGCCTAAGGAGGTCAGGGCCAGGTTTTCAAAGGGCGGCGCCCTGTGTGCTGGGGTCTCTGGAAAACCTGCCCCCACTGGTGGGGGCTGAGCTCTGTGGAAATATCTGGCGTTGGGGCTAAAGGAGGCACCCAGGCCAGCCTGTTTCTGAAGGCAGGATCCTGGCGGGGAGGACTCACCAAACACTTGGGTCGGTGAATTATTTTAGACTCCTGTTAGGATCCAGAGTCCGCAGCTCTAGCCATACCCTCGTTTGAGAAATGACTGTAGGGTCAGGGCTCGACGGGGTTAGCTTCACCACGGATGAATACAAGAAGTGGTGGGATGAGGAAGTAGCAAATATTTTTTCCATCGCTTAACCAGGGGGAGAGGGAGAAAGCATGGACACTTCTTCCCTTGGTTGCAAAGGCTTCCAGGAAGCAAGGGGTTAAATGGGCTCCGTGGAGCACTGTTTCAATAATCTCTCCTAATCTCAGCCTTAGGTGACAGCCGAGATCTTCCCCCTTCTGGTTCCCACCAGCCCGCCAACATGTGGACCGTGGCTGGGGCGGCGAACGGGGCAGACTAAGGCGAGCTGGGTTTTAGTGGCTCACAAGCCACCAACTGGATTTCTCTAATTGAATTAATGTTTGTAACCACAGTGGGGCTCCCAGCCCGGGCCACTCGAGCCCCGCCGCGGGGAGGGTGGGTGAGTTGGAAATCTGCTCCCCGGGATCATCTGTCGAAGAATCTGGCCCCAGAAGTAGGGGGCGATGGCGAGAGTTCAGGAGATGCCCCCCCCCCCCCTTGGCCCCTTTCGAACAGGGTCTCTCGCATGGAGCTTGGCTGCGGATAACGAGGTGGCAGGATTTGAAAGTCCAGTTGTTTATTCTAGCGATAGGGCGAACCGTGGGTGTCAGTTTTCTCTCTATCTTCCCCTAAAATCTTTGCAGTTTGAACTTTGTGAACTCTTCGCCTGAGAACAGCTGTGCTCGGGGAGAATGGCTCCCCCCACAACTTTTAAACATCCAGCTGTGCTTTTTGGGTGGATGGGGGTGGTGCTGAGGGAAGGAAAGAGGAGGGAGGGGGAATGCATGTAGGGAGCGAGAGGGAAGGGAGGGGATGGGGGAGGAGGAATAAACCCTTTTCATTTGGTAATAGACCGATTAACAATGCTCTCTGGGGGCTTCCCATCAAATTTATCACCCTATAATCGCAGAAGCCAATAGTCATCTGTCTTTCTGCCCAGCCCATGCTCAGAAGTCACTTACTTAGCGGAAATATGGCTATTGGGCTCTCCAGCAAACTCGGGTTTAATAAATCCCTAAACTGAGAATCAAGGTTTCGAGGTCTCCCCGCTGCCTGTTTATTCCTCTCCAACGTGTCAGGAAGACAGGCGGGGAGCTTCGTTTTCATTGTGATGATTTTTTGTTGTTGCAAGGCACTGATAAGGTGAGCCGGCTTTTCGGTCTGCAAAAGCACATTGAGTTGGTCAGAGGAGGACAAAATCGAAAGGTAGTTCCAAAGACAACGGAGCAAGAGTAAAATTTCCTAACTCTCTTGGTTCCCATGGGTCCTCCAGCTGAGAATCTGCCCTGCCCGGTATGGCAAGAGTTGCGCCTGAATTGGGGAAGCGGGGGGGGGGGGGGTGTCCTGCCCCCATTTTAAATACATTTTTTGGGTCTTTTTAATAAACCTTCTTTGTAGCAGAGATTTTTGGCTCTTGGGGTTTTGGGTTTTTACTTTGTTCTTTTTTTTTCGTTGCTATTTTTTACTCCCAATAAATGAAACTCACTCTTTCACATGTATTCTTCCAAGAGAAGCCCCAGTATGTGTGTGTAAAACACTTTGTAGGGGATGAGAAAAGGGGACAGTGCAACTAATAGCACTTGGTCACAGATCAGCATCTGGGCTAAAAGGTCATAGCTCCTAATTTCAGAACAATTCAACTCAAACATTTTTCGCTTTGACTATTAAGAAAGATGAAAATTCAAAAGCTGACAGTAAAAATAAGGAAAGAGAGACAATGTTTTACATAGATTTCAAGACACATTTTATGTATGTATATATAAAAAGAAGAAACATGTAGGATGTATGTATATATCTATACATATACATGTTTATATACATGTATTTATACATAAATATTAGAACACATAGAGAGAAATAGGTACAGATATTATTGACTAAAAGGTGTAGCCAACTGTTTGAGTACATTCATGGTTGGTTCTTAAAAACCTTCAGACCAAGCAGTACAATATGAAAAGAAGCCACACACACCCACCTTCCTGGAAGCAATTCTTATCTCTTAGCACATTCATCTTGCACACGAAGTGTGCCTTAAAGATTCACATTTCATCTAATAGTATTTATGGTATGATTCACAGTATACTATGATTTGATGAGTTACAAGCTCTTTATTAGTCACTAAAATCCATCTCAGCAGTTTGTAACAGTTCCCTAACTTCTTGTTTTGTTTTGTGCTTTTCTTATCTCTGTTTTGGATACTGCAGTTGGGTGTAAAAGTCTATCTCAAACTGTGCTAAGACACTCTGGTCATGTATCTTGGCTATGACAGGCTTCCTATTTTCAAATACTTCAGCTTTCTGAAGTGCTCTGGCATACTTTACATGGGTGAACAGAATTGTAATACATTCAGTTCATACAACTTTTTACTTCCTACCTACTTATCTACCTCTCTTCTCCCTTTCCTTTGCCTCTCTGTCTCTGTCTCTCAATATCATGCTCATGAGTCATAGGTAACAGCATACATAGACATGTATGCCCGATACATACACATAGATTTATACACTTATATGTACACAGATAGACTTAAACACACACCTAAAGGTGTGTGTGTATAGACCAGGGTTGTCAAACATGCAACGAGGGGGCCGGATGTAGCCCGCAAACCTCTTCCATCTGGCCCATGACTGTGTTCTGTGGGACCACACTCTAGATGTTTCATATACCCAGCGCTCTGCGATGCAGTGTCAGGTCTGGCAATGCTACAGAGCAATGGGTATGTGAGTCTGCAGTCCATGGCTATGTCTACACTTAGAAAGCTAAGTCGACTGTAGTAAGTCGCCTTTATCAAGTCGACTGTAAGTCGACCTTACCGAGTTGACGTAGAGCGTCTACATTACACTCCCAAGTTGACTTAAGGCACACTTCATCAAGTTGACATAGAGAGTCTACACTAGACTCTTAAGTTGACTTGGGGGCATTGGAGGGGTGCATTGTGGGAAGTGTGGCAGCGTGGCAGCAGAGACGGTCTCCCCTCCCCCAGCCATGCCCCAAAACAGCCCCTTCCCATTGTGCCTGGAACCTCGGAGCCTGAGCAGGTCATGGATCTGCCTCTGTTCCTGTGCTTTGTCGGCCAGCTGAGCGATACCTGCCAGCTAGTGGTAAGTCTTCTTCGGCTGTGGAGAAGGCCTGTCTGGCGACACGCCAGTGCGGAGGAAGACAACAGCCTGCCCCCCGCCCAGCTGCCCCAGCAACCTGCCATGGGCACTTCACTGTGCTCCGTGCTTCATCGCCTCTGGGCACAGGAAGCCCGCAGCAACTGGTGGGAGCGGATCGTCCTCACCACCTGGGACGATGACCTGTGGCTGCAGAACTTTAGGATGAGCAAGTGGACCTTTTCAAGCTCGTCTGTGCGCTCACCCCAGTTCTGCAGCGCATGGACACCCAACTCCAACCCGCCCTGCCCATAGACAAGTGAGTGGCCATCGCCATGTGGAAGCTGACAACCCCGGACTCCGACCGCTCCGTGGTCCAGCAATTTGGCATCGGGAAGGCCACCGTGGGGACCGCACTCATGCAGGTCTGCAGGGCAATCAACCCGGTCCTGCTAGCCCACCTCGTCACCCCGGGTAACCTGCACGAAGTCCTCGACGACCTCTCTCAACTTGGCTTCCCCAACTGTGGGGGCATTGTGGACGCCACCCACATCCCCATCCGAGCCCCGGAACACCGCACCAGGGACTATGCCAACCTCCAGGGGTACTACTCCATGGTTCTGCAGGCCCTCGTGGACCACTGTGGAATCTTCCAGAATATCTCTGTGGGCTGCCTGGCTGACGCATGGATCCTGCACAACTCCGCCTGTACAGGTGCATGCAGCTGGTCACCTTCTTCCCCGACCACACCATCACTGTCAGGGACGTGCAGGTGCCAGTCCTGATCCTTGGGGATGCTGCCTACCCCTTGCTCCCTTGGCTGATGACACCATACACGGGCCGCATGGATGCCAGCAGGGACCTCTTCAATCGGAGGCTCAGCCAGTGTCGCAGCATCGTCAAGCGTGCCTTTGGCCGTCTCAAAGCCCATTGACCCACCTGCAGCTCGGCGAGAGCAACCTCCTGGTGGTCGTCAGTGCCTGCTGTTGCCTGCACAACCTCTGCGAGCTGTGGGGGGAAAGATTCCCCCGTGTCTGGGAAGCTGAGGCCGAGTGGCTCACTGTGCAGTACAAGCAGCCTGATGACACCCTGCTCCGGACTCAGCAGGGCCAGCGGCAAGCACAGCTCATCCGGGTTGCGCTGAGGGCCCACTTCAACAGCAAGGAGCACTGAGGGGTGGGTCTGCTACCAGACCCCATCACCTCCACCATCTGCCCATGCCTGCCCCACCCCCCTGTCCCCACACCAATAAAAAGCACGACACACTGTATAACAGTGTTCAGGGTGTTTATTCAGAGGGGAAATGGGGGTTGGAAGCTGCGGGGCTTGGGAGGTTTGGGGGGAGGGAAGAGGGTTGGGGGGAGAGAGGTGGGTTGAGGAGCAGTGAAGAGGGTCAGGGGGAGGGGCTGGTGCTAGTGGCCTCAGGAAGGCGGGTCCTGGGCTGCCTCTGGGGCACAGGGCAGGGCCCCAAGGGAACAGGCACTCCTCCAGGCGCTCCAGGGACTGGGTCTGCCACTCCATGAGGTCGAGCATGTGCTCAAGCAGCCTCTGCTCGCCCCTCCGCAGCCCCTGCTTGACCCTCTGGTGGGCATCCTCCTGCTCCTGCTGAGCGCTGGCCTCCCCCTGCTCCAGCACCACAGTCTCATCCACTGAGCCCTCCTCCTGGTTGTCATTGAGGGAGGAGGGCTCGGCAGAGTCGATGGTGTGGGCTGGCAGGCTGCCACTCTCCTGGCCCAGACAGGATCCAGCTGCTGGTAATACTGGAGCTGATGGGGCCTGCCCCTGTCCAGAGCGTCTCCTCCCCGGCCTTTTGGTAGCCCCGGCAGAGGTCCTTGATCCTGACCCGGACCTGCTGGGAGTCCCGAGTGTGGCCCTTGGCAGCCAGGGTCTGGGAGATGAAGCATACACCTCCCAAGGGCAATGGATGCCTTGCGATTGAGAGCTGTCTCGTCCTCCCAAATGGCCAGCAGGTCGAGGATGTCCTGGTGGCTTCAGGATGGGGTCCTCCTGCAGTGCTGGCTCTGCTCTGCCCTGCTCCCTGTGGTTGGCCAGGGCGGGCTCTTCCTTTGCCAGGAACTCTGAAGGGAGGTCATGAAGGAAGGTCTGGAGGCCATGGAGGTCGACTTAGGGTTACTGTGACTTTATACTGGCTTAGGTCGACTTAATGAGGTCGCCTTAAGTGTTAGGTTGACCTAAAAGGAGGTGTTATTATGTTGCCTTAACTTTTCCTTAAGTCAGCCTAAGGAACTGCCTAGGTCGACTTCAGGAAAGCCCAGTGTGGACGCAGAGTAATTTGAGTCGACTTAGGCCTCCTTGAATCGACTTAATTTGTAAGTGTAGATGCACCCCATGAGACCACACTCTCTCCCTAACAGAGAGAGAGAGAGAGGTATTGTGGACAGCAGTCTCACATACACAGCACTAAGTGAAGCTAGCCCACGAGAGTGCCCTAGTATTTTGATTTATGGTATGTCTGGGCAACTTGAAGTACATTTAAGTCAAATCTGGCCCACCATAGCAAATGAGTTTGACACCCCTGGTCTAGATAGTTGGTATCTAGGTCTATCAATGCACATACATGTGTATAAATCTCTCTATATTTATACATACACACATATAGACAGATAGATCAGGTACAAACAATATGTATGTATGTATAAATATACCTAAAGCAACACAGAGGTGCAGATTTTCATTATCTTTTAAGTACAAGTGAGGCACATCTCTCCAATAAATGTATTGTGGTCACATAAGCACAATACATTGTAGAGTATTGTAGAGTTAAGTGGACTTTCGGCTTACTTCTTCCTGGGCTGCCATACATGTTAGATGTAGTATACATCCAAGAGCTAGACTGGGAAACTCTCATTAACCCACCGACGCTTAAGGAGGGCCATAAGACAATTAAACAGATGAAGAACAATAAAGTGTCAGGTCCTGATGGCATACCTGCTGAAGTACTGAGGGTGGGAGGAGAAACACTGATAATCTCCCCTTGCTGTTTCTCAAAATCTGGCACACTGAACAAACCCCCACTGATTTATGTAATGCTAACATCATCACCATTTTTAAAAACAGAGATAGGACTGACTGCGGGAACTATTGAGGTATTGCCCTTCTCTCTCCATCACAGGAATATTCTTGCTGTAATATTACTAAATCCTCTGCTTCCTTCTGCAGAGGAAATACTCCCAGAATCTCAGTGGGGCTTCAGACCATCACAAAGCACCACTGACATGATTTTCACTGTGAGGCAGATCCAGAAAAAATGCTGAGTACAATTTCAAGAGCTGTATGTGGCCTTCATCAATCTGACCAAAGCTTTCAATTCTGTCAGCCATGGGGGTCTGTGGAAAATGTCAAAGTTTGGCTGCCCCAAGTAAATTTGTCACCAATGTAAGATTCCTCCATGACCACATGACTGCCTCTATCCTTTGTGGTGGCTGTACCTCTAAGCCCTGCGCAATCCAAACTGGCAAAAAGCAAGGTTGTGTGCTCACACGTACTGTCTTCTCCATTTTCCTAGCAGCTATGAAAATGCTAGTCCAAGACTGTCTGCCACTGGTCATTGGCATTCAGTATCAGACAGATGGCAACCTCTCCAAATGCTCTTACCTCCGTGCCAGAACTAAAATAACATTAGCAACAGTAACTGAACTCTAGGATGCAGATGAGTGTACTGTGCTTGCACACTCGTTGGCGGATCTACAAACAGCCTTTTATTGCTTCTCTGAAGCTTTCAGAGGCCTAGGCCTAAATCTGAACATCGGCAAAACTAGAGCCCTGCACCAGCTTGCTTCTGGTCAATCACCAGACCAAGCAAGGAAAATCTACACCGGCAGAAAGGAACTGGAAAATGTAAAACACTTTGCCTATCAGGGTTGTTATCTCCCACAGAGGACAAATATGGATGTTGAAATTCAGCCCAGAATCCGCTCCACCAGCCTTGCCTTTGACAAACTATCTAGCCACTTATTCAAAAATCAGGATACTAGAACACCCACTAGGCTCTTAGTTTACAGAGTGCTGGGCATTCCAACTCTCCTTTATGGCTGTGAGAGTTGGGTGTGACCTACGGAAAACATCTGCAACACCTGGAATACCAGCCGCAGTACTTTCTCCGGAAGATCCTGAGCATAAAATGGGAGGATCGCTGTGCTAATGTCAGTGTCCTCACAGAGGCCGTCTTCTTTAGTGCTGTGGCCCTGATTGTTCAGCATCAGCTGAGGTGGAGCAGGCACTGTGTGCACGTCTGTTGCACGCCTTCCAAAATGACTGCTGCACACACAACTCACCAAAGGATGAAAGAAATGGGGAGGCCAAAAGAAACATTTTAAAGACATTCTCAAGACAAACATCAGCAGATGTGGCATCAGCACCAAACACTGGAAGACAGTTGCCTTAGACAGGGCAAACTGGCGAAGGCTTGTCAGAGAAGGAACCATCACTTTTGAGGAAAATTGCCTCCTCTTGATCACAGAAAAATTCCAGAAAAGAAAGGACAGACAACTGTCATGTAGCAACCCTGTCTTGCAGCACCATCTGCAATGTCTGCCAGCCAGCGAGTCTGCCGCTCAAGGATCAGAATTCGCTGTCACCTAGGACCCACATAAAACAAAACCTGTGAAAGAGATCATCCTACGAGGGATTGACAACAGGGTCTTGGCTCCTTTCTACACTTTGTAGATACTTGTATTTACAAAGGTCATGTGATAAATGCATCCTCTGTCATGTGAAGGCCAGGAGAAGAGAATGGCAAGGTCTTTTGCTGTGTCCTGTAAAGCAGCTGGTCTCTCATGCTATTTGGAAATAAGGGGTGAGTTTCCCAAATAAATAGCAGCCCTAAAGGATGATTCAATTTTCTGTTAGTTTCCTGACTGACCTCACTGGTAGTTTGTTTCTTTCAAGACCCTTTTTCAATTTTTAAATACAAACTCTGAAGGAAGCTGGGAGGGGAGGAAATTTCTCCAAGGAAACCCCTCTGCATTTATAGATAACCTAAGGAGAATGAAACATGTGTCAATTCAAAAAAAAATATAACTGCCATCCAGGAAAATCAAACAGGAGCCTCCCCTCCAAAAAAATAAAACATCCCAAGGGGGTAGATTTGTCTCTCTCAGTTTAAAACAAAACCAGGCAGAGTCTTGGGGGTCAAAAGGGAGGTGGGGGAGGGCTTTGCTGGACCTATCCCCAGACAAAGATCCCTTTGAATCTAATCAAGCAGAGAAAGAAAACCCTTTCCTGTGTGTTTTTGCAGGAGGGGAGAGGGGTTAGAGCTGCCCTGGAAGGTAAAAGGAAAGGAGATCCCATTTTTCCTTCAAACAAAGAGATCTTTATAAATGCTTGGGAGAAAAAAAAATCCCAGATAGGAAGGGAAAGATGTTGCTTTTTCTTTCTAAATTAACAATGCAAAAGGGGGCAGGAGAATTGTGTGTGTGTGGATGTTTGAGAGCAGCGGATGTGTGTTGTGGGCCATGAGGGTGCATCTGTCAGCAAGATAGAGGCTTAATGCAGACAGAAATCTGTGCCTTCTCATTTGGAATGGATTTGTTAGCAGTGATTTCTGATGCTGGGCCCTACTATGCATAGCAATCCTTGCCTTCACAGGAGAAAAATTCAGGGCAGGAACAACCATGGCAAGATCTGGTCCAACATGCTGGTGAAGAATACTGGAGAGAGAGAGACTAACTGGCTCACAGTACTTGTGCAGTCATTCAGTTATAAGCAATGGCTGAGAGAGAACAGATGAATTTGGCAAAATGCCGATGGGGCATGGGAGCCTAGGCTCTATGTTACCAAACTGACCTTTAGTTTTCAGGACAAAGACTCTTAGGAAGGGAGAGTTGGGCTGTTTTCTTATCTGTGATTTGTCCTGCTTGTGACTGTAATTTTTTATTTTGGTTTTCAAGTTTTTAGTTAATAAGTCTGACCAGAGAGAGCCGATATATTACAGGAACTGTGTGCAAGACATCACAGGGCCCTGACCTGCTCCCATTCAGGTCAACAAGAACATTTTGCTATTAGTTTTAAAACAGATCTTAGCCTGCCAAGGCCCAAATGAGGACAAAAAATTGTGCAAGTAGGAAATTTAAATGCTGTCGGATCCCCTCCTTTGTTGTAACTTTATTTGGGGAAGAATGCTCCAGTGGCTAGGATATAAACCTAAGACTTGATAGACCTAGGGTCAAATCCCTGCTCTGTAACAGCCTGTCCATGTGATCTTGGGGAAATCACTGAGCCCTTCTGCAGCTCAGTTTCTCATTTCTGCAAGGGGGAGAATAGCACTGACCAGCTTCACAGGAGAGTTGTGAGAGGAAATGTAGCAAAGACTGGATGATGCTATAGTGATAGGAACCATATAAGTATCTGTTATAGACCCCCCACATCTATAACCTCAGTTTTGTGCATCTTGATTTCTGATGTAAATCATTTTCAATAATAAAATTGTGTGGGAACAAGAATTTGGATGGAAGGCTGAGGCCTGAATGGTAGCATAGCATAAATTACTACCAAAGGGGTAAGGAAAAGGGAAAATCAGGTGGTAGAGCTAAAATGAGTCTGGTCCTTCAAAGTGAGGCTCCTTTGAGAGGTGAGCTGAGCCCATTAGCCTCTAAAAACAAATTGCACCAACACAACTACATTGGCTTTAATTCACAGCACAAAATGTGTAAACTAAAACCGATTGAATTATTTCAGTGCAAGGTTTTGTACACCAATTTAACTACATTGGAATAAAAATTAAATTAGGTAAATCAGTGTAACTCCAGTGTGGTTGCAAGTATATCGATATAAAAGTGTTTACATTAGGTGTTTATTAAAGTGTTTCAATTTGCTATGACAGTATCAGCACTTTGTACTGTTATAATTACATCCACATTAAAATCTTTCATCAATTTAACTGAACTAGTTGATCTGTTTGGTGCAAGAACTGTGTGTAAATTAGTCCTTGCACTGTTTTACTTTAGATCATGGATTCAGGAAGAAGCTGCCATCTATATTTATTGCAGAATTACTGCCTAGGGGTGTTTCTACAGGAGAGCTTGCATCACTATCATTTCCTTATTCCAACAAAAATTGCTTGGCCTAGCTGTTCAAAGGTAGTTGAGTATTTACCTCCTGTGGGAGTTAGGCACTTACCACCTGTGAGGACGTGGACCTTTGGGTCTATATACAGATTGTTTTATATTGATATATCTCTCCACCTAAATCGAAATAATTAAACTGCTTCACTACTCAGGACTTGTCTACACACAAAAATGCTCTGGTATAGTTACTAGGGGTACGTAATTAAATCTTAGTCCAGACAAGGCCTATTTCATTTGGAAACTATCTCTGGTTCTTATACCACACTCATCACTGTAGTTTCTGAGCAGCAGCACAATGTGACTAACATCTGTCACACGTTGTTTGTTCTGTCATCCTCTCTCCAGGGGGAGAAGTGTGTGCGATGGAGTGTCTTGTTTTTGTAGGATTCAAGGGGGTTAGCTGTTGTTTTGAAGATATACACATTGCTCTGGTAGAGAAGGGGAGGTGACAGAAGTACACCTGGCACTTGGAACAGAAGGGGGATAGGTTTGTGATGTTCCTAGGATTCAAATGATTTAGTGGCTGTGGGGATACTTTGTCCTTCCAGTATAATCAAACCGGGTCAGTTACCGCTACCTTTGGAGGTCTGGTCTTTGCACAGTTTTTTTGTACTGATGTAACTACTTTGGTTAGGAGTGGGATTCAGCTAAACCAGTTGAATCAGTGGTGTGCACACTTCTGTCAGTACACAGGTTCCTTGCGCAGCTCCTGACAGGAATAATCTATACTAAGATAACTGCATCCACATCAGGGGTATTGTGACATTTGAACAGTTCTCGCTAGTTAGATACACTTTCTGTTTGTAGACAAAGTTCAATCACTAATATATATATTTTTAGGGGGGCAAACCCGGTATGAGACTTTGAAGAGGCGTCCTATAATATCCTGAAAGAAGCCCTTGCTCTTAGGTACGCCTCTTCCTGCTGATCTGAATTTCCCCCCTTGATGTTTGTGTCAAACGTCCTTATTTCGTAAGCGGTGACAGGACATCAGGGTTAGTGAAAAACAAAGCAACAACAAGGTTGTGGATTGGTTTCATCCAGCCATTTCTCTTGGCTGAGAGTGGGCTCCCTTTTGCTGGGTAGGGAGGGAAACTTTAATTTCTTTCATTTTTGATGGAAGGGAAAAAAGAAAGAGGGAGAAAAAAATTGAACAATGGATTTGGAATTCTCCCTTTCTCCTCTGCCACAATTCCTCAAATCCAGAATTTCTAGTTCTTTTCCCTAGGGTAATATTTAAAGCCACTTGGTTCCAAATCCTTGGAAAATGGGATTTTATTTGCTAGCAATCAGCTGATAGCGAAAAAATATATAAAGTATACAACTCAGGCTGCAGTACTGGCAGAGCTGAGCCTCTGAACTAGCCCTTTGTTGGGTTGGGAAGGGGGACACAACACAAGACACATGCACACACCTTACAGGGACTGTCCCACAGTCAGAGGCTCCTGTGGGGAGGAGGGCAATGAATCAGGCGGCTGCAATGGCATTCTTATTCAGCCTTGGGATTCCTTGCACCCCAGAATCCACCTCCCTCAGTGGGGTATCCTGCAGATCAGCTCCCCGTCCCCACTTCCTCTGAGGCACGGCTGTGTCACTAGCTGCAAAACGCCTCAGTATGTCCCCAACTACCAGTCGCCATTTTCCCCCGCCCTGCTTTTTCCCACCCTCTATTGTTCAGACCCCAATTCTTTCCCCCTCGCTCTCACTCCCTCCCCACTGAAACTAATTTCTCCCTCCCAAGACTCATTTGCAAGGGAGGCGGGAGTGGAGACCCCCCCCCGACTCTGCAGCACAAGGGTTCCTGTTTAATTCGCCCAAGTCACCCGCGGATTGAAGCCGGGCCGAGTTAACAAGACACAGATGGTGCCAGGGAATGTCTTCGCCCCCTCCCTTGACCGGGCTCCCAAACACCTGAACTTATGGAGCGTTTTATCACCCATCCCCCAGCCGTTTTGATCCACCTCCCTGCCTGTGGCTGCAGATGTTCCGCCGGGGTCAGCGTTAATAAAAGGGGGGAGGTGTACAAATAATTCCTAGTGGGAGCTAGTTCCCTGGTGATCGCGGGCGATCAGCTGGCTCTTTAATGTTTGGAGGGGCCCCCACAAGCCCGAGAACGGGGGCAGGCCCAAGGCCGGGCAGAGCCGGGCTTGTTTTCCGAGCGCTGGCAGCCAGCGCCGCGTCTTTCATGATCCTTTCACTCGGACCTCGGCGAGTCGAACCGGAGCCGGGCGGCTGAGCCAGAGGCGAATCTCGTTCTCTGGGCGGCTTCTGCGCGCTGCTTTCCCCAGTGCACGGCAGCGGCGGGCTCCGGGGGTTTGTTTTATTTCAATCGGCGACGGTGAGGGCTGGGGGGAGACGTGCCGACGAAGGGGTGTGGCCAGGGTAGCACGATTCCACTGGGGGACAAAACCACCGGGCCTGGCTCTGGGGAAGTTGCTGCTGGTGGATGCCAGGGGGGAGCTCAGCGGGGGCTCCGTGCACTGGCCACCTGATGTCAGACGCGAGGGAGGCTCAATTTGGGGGCAGCGAGCTCTCTGGTGCGTGGGTCTGGAGACACTGACGCCCCACACACTAGCCCAGTAGATGGCAGGAGAATGGGAAAGGCTCTCACCGGCTGCCGCAAGCACTGAGACCCCTGGGTGGGACACCGGCTAGGGCCAGCTCCGCAAAGGTCTCACGGGAAGTCAGTTCAGGCTCTGGTCCCAGGGCATAGGTTAAGAGAGCCCCTCTTAACCGTCTCCAGGAGCTATTTTCTCCCAACCTGTCAGTTTCTGTCAGCATCCCATAGGGTGACCCCTCCAGCGGCGAGATCTGGCCCCATGCAATGAAGGCGAATTCTCCAAGATGTCACTGCACGAATCACGCCGCTTTGGAGCTACAGGAACCAACCAAATCCTGGTTCCCAATCCCGCACTGGTTTCGGGTTTTTTTTAAGAGACACTGCAAGGCTGAAATACAATTTCCCGCTTACTAGGGGCAGCCGAGATGGTTTTTCCCCGGCACCCCAATTCCCTCCGATTGGTTAGGCAGTTTCAAGGGACCAATGAAAAGCAGCTTTCTGTCGGACGTTAAAACATAGCTGCAAAGGGTTTCCAGGGAGTGGAAAATAGTCTACAGGTCGTGTCCAGTTAATCCGTTGGGATACCCTTATAATTTCTAATCCCCACGCCCTCTGTCTCCACAGGAACCCCCCGTTCTTTAATCAATTCATTCACAAACGTGTTATCTTTCTAACAGAAGAAACATACAGAGGAGCCGGTTGCAAAGGCACGGAAGTTAATTTACACACTCCCATTTACTTTTGTGGCTTCGAGTCTGCACCTCTGGTCCAAGGGAGGAAAGCAAACGTAATCGCTCCGGAATGAGAGGGCGGGAAGGAAAGTAGTGTCCGGGATGAGAGTTTCAATCTCCCTTCATGGGATCCTGCTCAGAGCCGAGGCTCGTGCCCTGCTGGAAGCGTATTTGTAATGCACCCGGGAGGGGCTGCTTGGTCCGAATGTGTGACAAGCTTTTTCCTCCCCGCCTTTCAGCTGATTGGTGGCGGGACCAGCTCCACGTTCCCCTGGCAGCCTGGATTTCCAGCTGGTCACTCACAGGCACAGAGAGTCCAGCCAGGTGACCTCCTGCAATGGCAGCTCCACGTCTCCTGGGAGAGGGAATGAGGGACGTTCCCTGCTCTCTGCGTTAGCGCCTTTCAATATGTCCTAGCTCCATCTAGTGGCCACGGGCGGACCCTGCCGGTTTAATTCCTGGCTTCATGGCGGGTTCAGTTTAACTGGGGGGAGGGCGTCATTTAAATAAGAGCCTTGGTTATTTTTGACAGCCCCCGCCCCCGACTCGCTGAGAGCTCTCATGGCCCCTTCCCACCTCCAGCAGAGCTGAAGCACCCTTTAAATATTTCTACTGCTGGTTCCCTGGGATATGGCAACAGTCCTCTCTTTCCACAGGGCAAGGCCCTCTGTGTCTCTCCCTTGGTGGTTTTGGGAAATCATCAGAGTGCCTCACTATGCTGCCTACCTCTGACAGAGCATGATCACTGCCAGGGGCAGGTTAGCCAAGTGGTAGGTAACACCTACCTATTGCCCAGCTACACCCCACCCCCTTTAAGGACACTGCCTTTAGACAGCTCTTTTCTCCTTTTGCTCCAGATTTCTTCTTTGCACCCCATCCCTTCCACCTCACACCCACTTTCCATTCTGGCTCCCCTTGTCCACTCCCTCCATAGCTCCCTGACTCACCCCATACAGCTCCTCATCTTTCTTCACTCCTCCCCTCCTCCTTTAGGCCAAGAGCACAGGGGATTTCTCCCACCCTCTCCTATTATAAGCATAAGCCGAGCAAGGGCCTGGCAAAAGAAATAGGTGAATTCCATTTGGGCTGCCTGCCAAATTCCTGTTAGTGGAGGTGGCCCTCTAGGCTGGAGAAAGGGGTTTATAGGGGAGTGGGGAGGGAGGTTGCTGGGAGCAGAGCCAATCCAGGCTGGAGGGCACTGTGGAAGGGATGGGTGATGGGAAAATGGAAACTTAGACTGTAAACTCTCTGGGGCAGTGATCCTCTGTTTGTGCAGTGCCTAGCATCTTGGGTCCTGTTTCATGAACAGGACTGCTAGGCTCCACAGCAATACAAATAATGTGTAATAATAAAGTGATGCAGAAGATGGAGGGGGAAAGACATGAGGTGGGGGAAGGAAACTATGGGGGTGGGGAAGGAAAGAGTGAAAGAGCTGTAACAATGCCTCCTTGGGAAGTGTTTGTACTGTTAAGCTTTATGCCCTTAAGGGGGAAGGGTGCCCAAACAAATACCCGGCCCTTTAAATGCGGATTCTGGGAAGCTCCCGAGGCCCCTAGGCAAAGACCACCACTAACAATGAATTTTTGTTTACACACTATGCATGTGACATTTATTTATGATTACTGAATACAGGTTTACACAGATTGCCAGATTAAGGCAGTGATTAGTAATACAATAAACACCCAATATATCCACAAACACTCTAAACTACAATACCACTTATTACATGAATACAGATTCAGGGTTTTTCATCAATTATGGCTTTAAACACATAATGTAGAGAGTATAACAGAGCCCAATACACACAAACCAGAGCAATCAAGAACACAAGCCCATATGTAAGACAGAATCACACAAGATCCTTTGTACTATTGTATAGGGATCTCATTCACACCCGTTGGGTCATGAGGTTCACTTGTGCACCCTTGCACACAGAATTAGTCCCAGACCTGGTCAATGGTTATCCCCCATTCACACTTTCCTCCCCGCAGCAGCAGAGTTATAGCAGCACGGATGCCAAGCACAGAGGGTGCCCGTTTGTGCACTCACATAAGAAGGGGATCCAGTGGGTCATGAGGTTCACCTGTGCACCCTTGCTTTCAAAGCCTTGGGAACTTTGGTGCGGCTATACACAGGTTAGTCTCAGACCTGGTCACTGGTTATAGTTTTCTCACACACACACTCTAACACAACTTTGCTTTTATCCTTATTACTTATAAACACACAACACAGAAGCAGAAATACTAACACAATTATACCCAAAGCAAATCCTATACCTACCCCAATTCCTACATCAACCCCAAACCCAAGGTTGGTGCTGCTATTGTTCATTACCTAAGAGTCTCAGCATAAAGCTGGGAAAAACCTTAAAACTTTTTGTGTTACTTTTGCTTTAAGAGCCAGGCGCTACTCTGGCTCCCTTACTTTGATTACCTTTCCTTTGTTGAAATTGATGCTGGGTTGCTGGTCCGATCTTCCCTCAGCTGGCCAGGCTTCGGTGCTTTACCCCTGGTCATCCGCGCCCTATGGAGAGCCGGTGGGGGAGTGCTCATGGGGGGTGATCAAGTGCCCAGAGCTCTGTCCCAGTTACTTACTGGAACAAACTCCAAAGCCCCCTCCCCTTTTGGCCTTCCTTTATTGCTCAAAACCACAGTGACGTGGTTTTTGCTAATTCATAGGGTCCAGCTCCTCCCTGCGTGGCCAGGGATCTTTTGACCTTCCTCTTTTTCTGTGGTCAGCTAGCTGCATCTTGTTTTGCACTTTTGTACCTCAGTTTTATTGCCTAATTTAACAGTTTTGTGGTTCTTCCCATCTTTATGCTTTTTGACTCTTTTTTTTTTTCTGAGGCCTAAGTTTCTTAAGCCTTAGCCTTACCTGACAGGTACCTTTAATCAGTTTCAAACTGACCTCTAGGGGTGGTGCCATGAAAGGCCCGTCCCACTGAGATTTGGGATTCAATGTCCACAGCCAAAACCTGGTTCCTTCTTGTTTCCTCCTTCCCTCTGCTTCAAACTAACCCAGGGGCCAGACCCACTTGGTGTTTGTTCTGTACAGCACGTCTCGGTTTGTAAAGGGGCTAGGATGGACAGCAGCCCTTGTGCAAGGTTGGGAATATACAGTGTGTTAGGGAAGAGAGGGCATACACAGTGCTTTCTCTCTGTCGCATGGAAATTTCACCTTTGTTCCTATTGCTCTTCTTAATATAAAAATCAGTTATTTTGGCTGAAAGTATGTAGCTGCACTTTGGATGAGGAACATCTCACAACTCTGTGCCTGGCTTGCCTGCCAGGGGCCCAGGCCCAAATCATTCAAAGTATTTTGGTGCATAGCTTACACTGGAATATCTTGTTCCAAAGGGGTAGCCGTGTTAGTCTATTGTAGAAAGACAACAGAGTTTTGTGGCACTTTTAAAGACTAACAGATTTATTAATCGCATGAGCTTTCGTTCTCCCACGAAAGCTCATGCGATTAATAAATCTGTTAGTCTTTAAAAGTGCCACAAGACTCTGTTGTCTTTCTGGAATATCTTGGGCAGTCTGCGCCCTAAATCTGCAAGCACTTAAGCACACGGAGTAGCTTCACTTGTGGGAGTAGCCTACTGAAATAAGGGGGGCTCTCTACAGGGATAAGTGGACGCGAAATCAGGGTCTAGTCACAGAAACCATTGGGAAGTCTGTGCAGAACGAGCTGCCCTAATGACCTGGAGCTTGTGAGGCTGGAAATGATATTCCCTGGCTCCTCCAACCTAATTTCCTGGCTTTTCCCTTCTCTGCAGCTGGGAGTCTCATCCCCAAACATTGTCCTGGCTCCTACATCCTTTTCGGTTCCAAGCTGCTGAGCTGCGACCATGCCAGTTGGCAGGATGAGCGAGGTGAGTGGAAGTGACTTTTAACTCCTCCAGGGTTCCATGCTGACCTCTCCACCCATTTTCCATACAGGGAGTGTAGGCCCAGGGTCAGTGGATTTTATTATTTATAAATTCTAAGGTGCCAGTCCTGCAATGAGATCCACATGGGCACGCCCTTGCAGCCACGAAGTCAGTGGGACACCATCCAGGGAGAAAGTTCTCTCCCTCTATGCAGATCTCATTGCAAACCTGGGCCTTAATAAGATCAATATATATTTTATATCACATGAGGTGAATCCTACTCGGCATAGTTCTAAAGGGGTAGCCGTGTTAGTCCAGTTCAACAAAACAAACAAGGAGTCCTGTGGCACTTTTAAAGACTAACAAATTTATTTATCACATGAGCTTTCATGGGAGAAGTGCAGGAGCAGCGTCCCCTTTTGTTGTGACCTATTCTTTCCCCTAGGTTTGAAGGGACAATTATGAGAATTTATCTATGACAGTATATTTGTACGCCCCCCCCCCCCATTACAGACTTCAATGTATTTATCCTCACAGTACACCTGTGGAGGTAGGACAGAGCTGTTATCTTCACTTTACACATGGGCATATGGCAGCCCTGGGAACTGATCCTGGGGACCCCAGCACAGGCTTCCTTCCTAGCTTGACAGCCTGTCTGTATAGCCCAGGGCACGGAATTGCACCCAAGGAGGATTCCTGCACCAAGCCCAGAATGCATAGCATACCTTTCAGAAGGACACCCTATCTTTTATCATATTGAACAGCCGTGTACTTTTCTTTAGCAATTTATTCTTTGTAATTACTGTAGATGTGTGCAAGCTCTCTGGGTCAAAGACTGGCTTTCTGTTATAGGTGTGTACACCTCCAAGCAACATAAGCGCTATGCCAATATACATATTAAATAATAGGGTTAGCACTTAAATGATATGGATATGAGAGTGAAGTTCTGGGGAGGCAGTGTGGTCTGTCACAGTGTTTCTCAATGGCCAGTCCCTGAGCTCTCTCTGACACAGTTTAGGAAGGCAGCCAGCGATCTCTGGGATCAAAAAAGGTGAGAAACACTGGTCTATCTGATGGGAATGGTAAACTAATAGGGAGATCCCATCCTTTGTCCATCTTTTCTGTTTAGAATGTTTATACTTCTGGCCAGGGTGTCTCTCTGTCTATGTACAGTGCCCAGCACAGCAGGACCTTGATCTCGATTGGGGCCTGGTCATCACCTGGCACATGGGGGCCCTGATCTCACTTGCAATCTGTACGGTTCCTGACAGTATAATCCTGGACCATGACTGCAGCTCCTGCGCGCTACCCTAATATAAAAAATAATTGAGGACAATGGAATTCTTTTTAAATTAAAAAATAGCAGCAGCAGCAGCCGCAAGGTGGCACCCTCAGCACAGCTTGTGGGAGAGACTCCTTGGGAAGGTTGGAACTGGGTGAGGGTTGGCCATGGAGTTGAGGCCCACCCTCTTTTTCTCAGGGTGGGTTCACGTGTATGTTCATTTTTTATTTGCTTAGAAGTGGAAATCTCTCTGCCATGTCCCATTTACTCAGAATAAACAGGCAGCAGAATGGTAATGTGACTGCCTGAAGGGCTGCGTGATTGTAACCCAGGGGATGGCGTGTGTGTGGGATACCTCTGATGGTAGTGAGGAGGTTCCCTGGCAAGGCTCCCAGGCAAAAGCCCATCCCCAGCTGACATTGGGAGAAAATTCCAGCCCCTTCCGGCTATTCCTATGGTTCAATACAGCAGAACTGGCCAGGTGCGTTATTAAGTGTATGGGTGTCACTCTTGGAAACATCTCATTCAGACCATGTCTAGACAAGTAGGACCTTTGGTCTGTTCCAGCATGGCTCTTCATTTGTGCCACCCCTAGCAGTGAGTTCTGCTGCTGGAAAGGCTGGGAAGGGAGGGAGAGGCTGAGAACTCCCTTGGCACAATTCCTGCTCCCCCACAGCCAGGGTGCCCACGCCTGACCCCACAGCGCCTCCTGCTAGGACAGACCAGAACTAGAGTAGTGGTCACTCCCCCCACAGTCCGTGCTCCTGCACTTGTCCTGTAGTGGCCTGGCTGGGAGAGGCTGGGACTGGAGGACCCAGGAACTTCAGACCTTTAATGAACCCCTAGTTAAAACATATAATGAAATGGGTTCTGACAGCAAGAGCAGGAATAGGAAGTGAGAGGAGTAGATACTGTTCCCTTTTTCTCCCCAGATCTCCCTTCTTAGGGCAGGAAGGGGCCTTGCAAGAGCACCTAGTCCAGTTCCCTGCACTTACGGCAGGACCAAGTATTATCCAGACCTTCCCTGATGGGTTTGTCTAACTTGATCTTAAAAATCTCCAGGGATGGAGATTCCACAACCTCCTTCCCTAGGCAATTTATTCCAGTGCTTAGCTACCCTGACAGTTAGGAAGTTTTTCCTAATGTCCAACCTAAACCACCCATGTAGCAATTTAAACCCACTGCCTCTTGTCCTATCCTTAGAGATTAAGGAGAACAATTTTTCTTCCTCCTTTTTGTAGCAGCCTTTTATGTACTTGAAAACTGTTATTTTGTTCCCCCCCCTCCTCAGTCTTCTCTTCTCCAGACTAAATAGACTCAGTTTTTTCTATCTTCCCTCTTAGGTCATGGTTTCTAGACATTTACTCATTTTTATTGCTCTTCTTTGGACTTTCTCCAATTTGTCCACATCTTTCCTGAAATGTGGTGCCCAGAACTTGTAACAATAGTTCAGCTGAGCCAGGGCCATCCCTGGGGAGGGGGCGAACGGGGCGATCGCCCCGGGCCCCGCGGTTATGTGGGCCCCGCAGCCCCTCCTCCCACAGCCGCCCCACTGCCTTCAGCAGCGAGCCAAAGGCAGTGGGGCGGGACAGGCCGGGAGGGCCTCCCCACCCCCAGGGCGGAGCAGGTGGGCCAGGGGTGGAGCTCCATGCCGCAGGTGACCACAGCTTTCTGGCAGCGGTCCAGGGCCGCCGGATCCCTCCCACCAGCAAGCGGCCTCCAGGGTCGGGGCCAGGACTGGAGCCGACTCCGGCTCCACTCCCACCCCCCTGCAGGCGGCCTCGGCCTCCTGGCCCGGGCCCGGCTCCCGCCCGCAGGCGGCCTCAGCCTCCGGGGCTGGAGTTGGCTCCTCCAGCCCCCCTCCCACAACAGGCGGCGGCTGGGGCCTGGGCCGGAGCCGGCTCCCCGCACCGGCAGCCTCCGTCTCCCGGCCCAGGGCTGGCTCCCTGGGGGGCAGACGCTCCCCTCCACAATGGGGATGGGGCCCCACTTTGGCCAATTGACCGTGGGCGCCGCTCCCCCCACGGGACCGTCCTGAGCTGAGCCCTGATCAGTGCAGAGCAGAGCAGCAGAATTACTTCGTTTCTTGCTTACAACACGCCTACTAATACATCCCAGAATGAGGTTTGCGTTTCTTCAACAGTGTGGCACTGTTGACTCGTCTTTACCTTGTAATCCACTATGATCCTCGGATTCCACCCTGCAGTACTCTGTCCTAGGCAATCATGTCTTGGTCTGGTGTGGAAGCTGCATAGTGCAGTCTGCTGCAAAGGACGCACAGCTGTGGAACAAGCGCTTCCTGCTTTGTGGGTAGTGAGAAGGGCCAAAACAGGTTCAGCATTCTGGTCCTGCAAACAGGGAGGAAGACTTTTCTCCCTTCTTCCAGCTGGAGGAGGAGCAGAGCTGCCCCATCCTTTCTGTCTCAGCTGAAGTGGCTGCAACTGCAGGGGGGAAGGGTTGGGGCCCAGTGGGGAAGGCCCTTTCCCACCATCATGCAGTTGGGGTGGGAGATGTCTCTAGTGTGGGTGCTCTAGGCTTGTGCCAGCATGGCCAGGAGCTGCAAGTGCTACACATTTTCCACCTGTTGTGTTAGTGGAGGCTGGACCAAGTGTGTTTCCCAGTATCACTGACAAGGCGGGGAATCCTTCCGGGCAGGTTTCACTGCCCAGCAAATCTCAGGGACTCACCATCAAAACTTTGGCGTAGCCTCCATGGCTCAATGCCAGTCATATGATCTATCCTCCTAGACAGGAAGGAATCTAGCAGCCTGAATCTATACCCAGCCCACCCTGTGGGCTTTGCAGAACCTTTGGCTGTCCCTGCCTCTTTCCTTCTCCATTTTTAGAACATAGGAATGACTGTCCTGGGTCAGATCAATCCTATCTTCTGACATTGGCCAGAGCCAATGCTTCAGAAGGAATGAACAGAATGGGACAATTATTGAGTGATCCACCCCCTGTCATCCACTCCAAGCTTCTGTAAGTCAGACGTTTAAGGACACCTGGGGGTAGCATCCCTGTCCATCTTGGCTAATAGCCATTGATGGACCTGTCCTCCATGAACTTATCTAATTCTTTTTTGAACACAGTCATACTTTTGACCTTCACTATATCCCCTGGTAATGAGTTCCCCAGTTTGACTATGCATTATATCAAGAAGTACCTCCTTTTGCTTGTTTTAAATCTGCTGCCTGTTAATTTCATTGGATGACCTCTGGTTCTCTCTTCCTTTCCACCACCTCTTTTCTCCTCCCCCCCCATCAGTCTCTCCTCTGTCCCCACCGACGCTTTCTAGCTCCAGTGTAATGGAGAAATCTACCTCTCAGGCCTCACTGACACAGGAGTTTTCAGCCCTCAGTGCCCAGCCATGGCTATCGTTGCACAAGTCTCAAGAGGCAGAGCAACTTTTCACTCTGGTCTTTATTCATGCAGGGAGTAGGCTGCCCCAGTGCACAGAGTAGCTGTGCCTGTCTGCACTAGGAGTTTGCACGGGTGACCAAGCAGCAAAGGTTGCAATCAGAGCAAGTCCCCAGTGCCTTTGGCATTTCGTAGGATGCCAGTCACCACAGCAGCCACATAGTGACATACCAAAGTCCACTCTCTGTCCTTCATTCAGTCTCTGGACTTGGAGGAAGCAGGTGCCTGGCCCTTGACCCAAGCAAAATCCTCAGGAATCTAATGGTGCAAATTAAGCCCCTCAACAACTCACTGAATTAGGGCCTAATGTGCCAGTTATTACAAAGTTTAGAGGAGATGAATTATTAAAGCCATCTTCTGAGGCTGAGGAACTCCCCAGTAGGCTGGTCTAAGCAAGACTCTTTAGAGCTGTTAGCGAGAGCTGGGATGGAAATGGGTTTCCTGTCCTGTGAGAACTTTTGAGACTTCAAATGTTTTCCCGATGGGATGAAAAGTCTTAATCTCATCAAATTCCAAAGGGGTAGCCGTGTTAGTCTATTGTAGAAAGACAACAGAGTCCTGTGGCACTTTTAAAGACTAACAGATTTATTTATCGCATGAGCTTTCGTGGGAGAAAATCCCACTTCGTCAGATGGGAGATACACTCCCCTGCATTTAATTTCCTCCCATTCTGTAACTTTCCCATCTTCAAAGCATCTGACGAAGTGGGATTTTCTCCCACGAAAGCTCATGCGATAAATAAATCTGTTAGTCTTTAAAAGTGCCACAGGACTCTGTTGTCTTAATCTCATCAGTTGTTGTGAACAGAAAATCCTGCCCTCAAAATCTGGACTGGGTCGGTTGAAATGTTTTGTTCTGATCATTTTTAAACATTTTGGTTTTGACTTTTTAAGATTTGTCTATTATACAAGAACTTGGATTTCAAAACAGAAAATTATTTCAAGCCACCACATGGAATTTTGCATTTAGAAAATGTCCAAACAGGACATTTTGACAATTTTTGAATTTTTTCCCAATCTCAAACCTGTTCCAAATCAGAAATTGGTCAAATTGACCCAGTCCCATGAACAGTGTTGGTTTGGACAAATCAGCATTTTTATACCAAAAAAAAGTTTCCTTGAGAATTTTCCAACCAGGTCTGCTGCTACCTGCTCATCAACAGGGTTAGCAATCAGTTCAGGTTTATTAGACCTTCTGCTCACTGCTCCAGAGATTGCAACCTGGGGTGGAAGTGCCATTCACGTTTGGCCTTGCTGCAACAGAGAGGAGGCTGGGACAAACCTGAGAATGCGGCAATCCCTCACATCCCATCACGATTAATTTGGGGGCCCAGTGCTTCCCCCAGCCGGCCCTTCTCCCCACCGGCCTCGGCATATTGAGCATCTCTAGTGCTCTGACTGGTTGTGTGAATGAATGCTCTCTGATGGCAGGTCCTTTATCCGCTCTCTGGACTCTGCAGTTAGGGGAGCTCTCCAGAAGGAGCGCAGAGGGCTGTAGGAGTCAGGTTCTAGTGCTGAGTGTTCATGAGCTGTTGTTGATGCGACTGCATCCCTCGTAACTTGCTACTTACCCACCACCCTCTGTCCTCTTCAGGAGGAGAAGGTTCCACAGCCACAAGCCAATGGGTCAAATTCATGGGATCCATGATCATGATCATGATCATTTATAGCATGTAGAGGCCTCAGCCAAGATCAGGACACTATTGTGCCGGGTGCTGTACACACACCTAGTGCGAGACAGTCCCTGGAGAATGAGAGAAGGGAGGCAAAGGAAGAGTTATCTCCAGTGGATAGAGTATAATTTGACCTGCCCCAGAATGGCGTTCCAGCTTACTTTAATCCCTGGTTATCTCCATTGTTCAGATGGGAATCTGAGGCACAGAGAGACTTGCCGAGGTCACACTGAATCCAAGTCTCCTCCTGCATCCCAGCTGTAGCCAGCTAAGGTTGCCCTTCCTCTCCACAGAATCTCAGTGAGGATGGCATTACCCCACTGTGTCCTAATGGTGAGGTTGCAGGCAGCCTGGAAAATGCATGGCCCCAAGCTTACTTATGGGATGCGAGGGGTTCAGTTCATGTTCATCCCCTCTTACTGGACCTGACCAAATTCCCGGAATCTCCAGTCCCCCGCCTCCCAGCGGGGCTGCTGAAATAAAAGCCATGTCAGGTGCTGTTGAATCCTGAAATAAAATGAGCTAGGGGGAAGAGGGAAAGTCAGATCTTCTAAGAGCACCAAGTTGCATCGCTATGGAAACAGGAGAAGCCCGGTAGCTGATGCTCTCCTGGGGCCTAGAGGCCGACTGTATGGGGCGAGGCACGTTCTCATCTGTCTCCTTTTCTTGTCTTTTCTGTTCCATTTGTTTTTCCCCCTTTTTGAAATTTTGTTCAGTGATTTTAGCATTGTCCCTGAGTGCCAAACTGCTGAGGCCCTGGGTCCTTTGTTCATCTGCAAAACAGGCAGAGCAGCTAGAGGTGTTTCTCTCTGGACACAGGCCTGTGGAGCTAATTCTTCATTCTCGCCTTGTCCCTGACTCCTTCCATCCTTATCATCTCTGCTGAAACTGCTGACAAGAGGGCCATTCTGGTGCCTGTGGTGGTGGTGTGTCTTTGCGATGCGGATGCTCATCCATTGGGAGCCATCTTGCACTGAGGTCAAACAGCTGTCCCATGGCAACAATGCACCTTGATGAGCAAAGAAATAAATGTGACAGCTTCCTACCTCAAAATGGCATGCCTCATTTTTGGGCTTGCTGCTCTTATGAACCAGGATATCCAACAGGAGACCTCTGCCAGCGGTGTAAGGCAACATCTCCAGCCAGTCCCGGGCAGCCCATGGTCAGAGGGACCCATGACTGTCGTTCACGGGTAGGTGGTTGGTCTGGGAGTCTGTTCAGGCTTCCTATCACACCTGGACTTGGGTAACACCTTTCTATCTGAGAAGCTTTCCAGCTACTGGTGACCACAGTGAGGCCTAAAGTGGTAGAGCAGGATGTTCACTGTACCCCTAAGTCTCCGTGTGATCTAGGGTCAGTTTTGGGTAAGGAGAGAGGTGCCTGGCAGTGCTTTTGAAAAACCCACTACCTGCCTATTTACATCTTTGGGCACCTAAGTATCTTGACAGTTCTGGCCTTCCCTTTCTCTCTGCCTCTGTCCCCCAGCTCCCAGGTTCTCTTTTTAGGCTCATTGTCAAAGCCAAGCTCTGACAAGGAGCTGAGTTCTGACTCCTGTCCCTGGCCTGTTCTAACCACTAGACTCCATGGCCTGTCCCCTTCAGGAGCTGGCAGGATCCTTATGGGTGTGAACTGGGTGAGTTTTGGGAGTGTGGAGATCGTCCTGTAAATCCCAACTCCTGCGCTGTGCTGTCATTACTTTGTTTCTCTCTCTAACTTTCTTAGCCTTGGCCGTCCAGTACCTTGGAGGCTGGTGTGAAAGAGAATTGCTAATGTGGCATGGTTGTTGCTGGGTGAATCCCCTGAGGGCTCTTTGCTTTGTTGCACCATGTGCAGGTCCTCTGCCTTCCAGGGAGGCTGGAATTAGGTCAGCCCAAGGAGAGATTCTGGGAAGGGCACTCAATTGTGGCGGGGGTAGGGGTGGCAAGCACAGCATGTGTCCTCCTACCTTGGCAAGAACATGGGCCTGATCACCTCCCGACCTGGACAGGTAAGAAGTTGGCATCCACCAGCCTAGGAGTCTCCACATGCCATGTAGGTTATCCAAGGTCTGCCCTGGAGTTCGTTCCACGCTCTTCGCAACTTTACGTAATAAAGCTGCTGCTGATGTGGGTGGCTGAATGGCCTCAGCATCAAGCATACTCAACTTCTAAGAGCCACAGCTTCAAATCCTACCAGGATCAAGTGGGCCCTGTATCCTTCCACAGGAAAATCTAGTGTGGTTTGTGCAGGTTGTTGGGTAGAGAGGGCTTGAGTGGCTCTTCCTGATCACCAGAGCAGGAGCTTGCTTTCTGGACTTAGGTAGCACTTCCCTTCCACCCCAGAGGTGGCTGCATTGCAGTGAATTGCTATAGAGCTGCCAAAGCATGTGTGGGAGGGTAAAAGTGTTATGTAAAATAAAAAGTAATTAGTCCCAAGTGGATTGTTAATTGGCAGCCTGAATTCCAGCGGTTGCTGGTGCTGACAGTCTTCAGACCATGCTCAGTGTGAAATGGGGTGTAATGCTAATTTAGGGGATGTGACAATTATTTTATATAGGGAGTGGCTGTAATGTAAGGGACTGGCTGGTATTTGGGAGAATGCTGGTGAGTTAGGATAGCTGGTGATGGCATCCCATCCCCCCGGCCTTTTCGGGTGCTCCAATCTCCAATTGAGCTAAAATGGAGTGAATGAGACGGAGCAGTTCCTGGCTTTGCTAGTGAATAGGCCTTGAGCCCAGGGGTAAGAGGTGGCTGCCTTCATTGTGTCCATGAAAAACATTCCCAAACCTAGACATTCTGGAGACTCAATTCTGCTTGAAAAATCAGGGCTGGCCTATCAGACACTTCTTTGAAACAGGAGTTATCAGGTCTCAGGTATTTCGCTGGCCAAGGGTATGTCACACTTCACCTAGAGCTGGAATTTCCAGCATGGTAGATGTGGATTGAGATTGCACACTAAAAATATCCTTATAGGTGCCTGATGAAAGCTAGCGTGTGGATGTCTGTATGAGCTGGAAATTGCACCTCCAGCTGCTATGTAGACATGGCTAAGATACTTACCTGGCCACCGATACCATAGGATCTGTGGTTTGAATGTGGTTAGCCTTGCAGCTGCCCTGAGAGGCAGCGTTATTCTCCCTGGGTTACAGATGGAGAACCAAAGCACAGAGAGACTAAGCAACTTGTCCAAAGTCATGCAGGGTGGCAGAACAGGGAATTGAACCTGGGACCTGATCCCCTGCCCCAAAGATATGTTCCCTTGGGATGGGATTGCAGGGTCTTGTCCTATTATCTTGTGGCAGCCTGCCAGCTTCTTGGGCATGCTGTGTGCCTCCTTTCCCCTGCCCCACTTGGCCCATGAGGAGTAAGTTGGGGGGCTTGCTGGTGCCACAGGGGGGGTCCTCTTCCTCCAAGAGAAGTGTGAAATCAGGCTCCGCATATGCTGGTTACCTGAGTGCCTTGGAATCCACATGCCAGTGCTGGGGACTGCCAGCCTAGCCTCCAGAGTCTTAGCCTGGAATCCTGCCCATTAGCATGCTGGTATCAGGATGCCAACCCTGCAAGCCACATGCCAGTGCCAGGAATTCAGTTCACCCAGGGAGCTAGCAGAGCCTGTTCTACTTCCTCTTCTGGTGCCCTGGGCACCGCTGGCATGCCCACCAGCAAACTCAGCCAGGCAGGGAGAGCATGTGCAAACACATCCTTCGTGGAAGGCACAGCTGGTGCATGCCATCTGCCCTGGCTCTGCCAGCCCAGGAGAGCTGGTTCCCTTTGCTGTCCCAGGGTAGGGCAAGCAGCAACCTGGCACACGGCAGGGGCATTCATCCCCCTCCCATCTCATCTCCATCCTCTGGCAGCTGGTTGCTATAGCAACACGGTACCTGCCTTTCCCCACAGCCCTGCCTTGCACCTGATTCTAATTCACCACATTGTTCTCCTGAGGTTGTGGGGTTATAAATAGCAGGGGCAAGGTGGAGGGATGGACAGGGATGCACATGCATCTGGGGAGGGGGCAGGAACCGCACGCCGGCTTGTAGGAACACTCCTCCACGTTCACACAAGACACACGTGTCTCTCTTACATGCTTACAGTGTGCACATACCCTGGTTGTTTTACAGACAGAGTCAGAGTAGGCAGCGTGGCCCAGTGGGCCTGCCAGTCAGGAGCTGTAGGCTTCCCCCCGGCTCTGTGCAAGCCACGTCCCCGCTCTCTACCTCAGTTTCCCCTCCCATCCTTTCTGTCTCTTGTTTGTTTCGAGCAGGGACTGTGACACTCACAGGGTGGACTGGCCCCCACTTGTGACTAGGTGCTTTTCTCTTGGGGGATGGGTCAGATTTCCTTTCTTGGTGCTTACACGACCCTCACATTGCACAGCAACAGGCACAGGGCTCAGTACAGCTGGAGAGAAGAGAAAAGCCCACCCAGCCCATGGGGTTGTTTGCTGCAAAACACAGAAAACTGTTCTGAAATGCAAAGAGGACCATGGCAGAGAGCACAGGTAGTGCCAACACACCGCTAGAGCTGGCCCTGCTCTTCTAAGGGACCTGGCCTCAGTTCCCAGCAGAATCTAATTAGCTGCCTCCCAGGTGACAGGTCTGAGGCCAGGGATCGATTGGCAGCAGCCAACAGGTCCTTAGATGGGCAAGCAGCTCAGTCAGGAGTGAGCCCTGCAGAGAGCAGGTGGTCTCCTGATGAGGCAGCGCCTGGTTTATTACTTTGACTGACACTGAATTGGTTTGAGCTGGGGACATAAAACTCACCCTGGAAGGAAAGAGACTAAAATCTTGGTGCCGGAGGGTATGTCATTTCATGCACTGAGTGGTGGATGAGTCAGCCCCAGCATCTCACAGATTTGTATGCAGTCCCTAGCCCAACAGGACCCTCATCTCAGGGTGTCTTCATGGGGGGAAGGGGAGAGGTGTGTGAGTAACTAGGATTAGTTCCCTCCCATTCCCTAGCTTGTGTTAAAATGGCACCAAAGATGTGGCAGCTTTTGTTTAGCAGCTTGATTGGAAGCCTATACCAGATCCTGGCATTGAACCTGAGCGGCTAAGCTGAGCTGCCGTGTGTCTGCCGCTTGCTGATCTGTGTTTTTTCCTGCCATGGATGCGTGCCCACAGTTGTGGCCTGTTGGTGTTACTGTAATATACCCAGCAGCCTTGCTATATTCTCCCCATGGCAACCCCCTTCGGCTGAGGGAAGTGCCCACTCCTTAGGGGCTCCGTGTAGCTGTGAATCCTCTCTGGGGACACAATTGGATGTTATGCTGAGGCCTGCTCTATACCAGGAAATTTGGGCCAATAAAAGATATTCCCTCACCTATCTTGTCTCTCTAGTTTATGGGAAATATTCCTGCTCATCTCTCCAACAGCAGAAGATGGTGCCACCTGATGCAATGGTGCATGTCTGCCCTGGAATTCCTTTGGGGTGATAGCTAGAGAGATCAACTGGCTGCACACTGCAGGGTGCCCGAAGTCTAGCAGGCATGTGCCGTGTGTCCTCTACTGGTGCATTATAGAGAGTGGCTAAACAAGCCATGCAATTTATTTCTAACCTGCCTTCCCACCCCCTCATCTCAGCAACTGCGGCAAGTTTCCTCCTGGCCTGGAGTGGAGCCCTGACAGCTGTTACAGTGTAGCTTATGTGGACAGCCAGGAAAAAGAATCCGTCACTGAAGGAAATGTATAAGAGCTGTGTCCCTGCTCCCCGTGCAAAGCTGCCCCTTCTCTATACTCTGCTCCACTTCCTGCAAAGGCTGGGCGCCTTTCACCTCTACTAAAAGAGCAGCCTCTCAAAGCTGCAATGTCCTGGACAAAAGGTCACCTCTGAGTGCGCTGTGCATTTGAACTGACATCTCAGCTAAGTACTCCAGCCAGCCTGGCTTGAGGTCTGCATAGAAAGATGGAGAGAAAGGGCTGCCCTTGTTCTCTGCCTGCTTTATTTGTCGTTCAGCCTTTCCCATCAACCCCCCACTCTCTTTAATAATAACCCCCAGCTCTGAGCTAGCTCTTCTCATCCATATATCTGAAAGCGCTTCTCCAAGGAGGGCAGAATCCCTATGCCCATTTTACAGATAGGGAAAATGGGCAGAGTGTGTGACAGAGATTTGCTCTAGGATAGTCAGCAGGTGAGGGGCAGAGTCAGGAACCTAGGTCTCCTGAGTCACAGAGCACTGTTCCATCCACTAGACTAGGTCATCCCTCCTTTTGTCATGCCAACCTTTTCTCTTTGCCTATCACATCATCTGGATTCAGGTGACCCTTCCCCTCCAGGCTGCTTGACCTAGAGATGTATTCTGCCAGTCTCATCCCATTATGGCTGCACTGAAGGAGCAGATGCGGTCTGTCTCCTGTAGCTGTCTGTCTGTCTCCTGCCTTCTTTCAGTTGCCAGGCTCTGATCACTCAGCTTGTGACTTGTTAGTCTGTGTCTCTGATTTGCACAGTTAATATTTAATCACGAATCAACCCGACAGATTTCTCTCTTCAGCAGTTTGTAACCTAATGATTGTTTTGTTCCTGAATGTTAGCTTCACAGGAGGCTGTTTGCTGATATTTTTGGGGAGGAAATGCTGTCTTCCTCATGCACCTCCCTTCTGTTGGGAGCCTCACTGTTTCCTGCATATTTAATAGGGTGGGTTTTTTCCCCCCATTCCCACTTCTGGAACACACACACCTGCTTGTTTTGACTCTTGACTGCCCCAGAGACATCAGATACAAACATGGGCAAAGCACAGCAGTTCAGGAAAATGTCCCAGCCACCTGCAAGCCCTGGGTGGCAGACAAACTTGTGTAATCTGGTGTGGTGCTCCATCCCCTCTCTGCTGGTTAAGCTACGTGGAGGTTGATGAGCGCCTATGGAGTTAGCGAGTAGTGGGGTTGTCTTTTAGCTCAAGCAGTTGAAACTCATGTGGTAAGATCTTGAAATGCCAGGTCTGATCCTACCACTGAGGACCCAAGCAGGGGCTCGCGTTGCCAGTAGGATAGTCCATTCCTTGTTATGAACCAGCCCCACACTTGGATCCATAAAGGCACGTCCAGATTCCACAGTTGACACAGGTGGTTCCCCCTACGTTCCCTTCTCTCCTGGCCGTGCTCTATGAGCAGCCTGAATCACAGATCTCATCAGCTGGAGTAGAGAAGTGATGTGCAAACTAGAGACACAAACATACGCATGAGGCACAGCTTCCGGGGGATGCCTCCAGTTGGTCAGCGCCTTGCTTGATATTGGTAGCCGCTGGGTTGTCCCTTCAGGTCCCCAACCTGGCCATGGCCCTGACCACAAGTGTGGAGACCTCGGTCCAGTCATCTTCCCCAGACAATTGAGGAGGTGATCTGCTTGATGGAGCATCTGCAAGCAGTGGTTGCACATCCATGACAGGACTTCAGGCTAAAGCCATGCCTTCTAAGGCAGACAGCAGCCGCTTCCATCCAGTTGGGTCCAGATTTGCAGTAGTAAGTATCCAGAGCAGTGTCTTGTTGGCTGTTCTGCCTTGGAATCTCACCCCTCAGAGCCAATTATCTAGCTGGCACTGCCCTCCCCAGGGCTAGGAACTCCCACCTGCATGCAGGATGCCCTCGCTCAGTGTCTAATGGGCCTCTGTCAGTGAAGGCAACAGGTCATAACCCTTCTGCAACATTCCTGGCAGAGCACGGCTCCAGCCACCTGCAGCTTAGCACTGGACATACAAGCAAACAAGGTTCCAGGGGTCAAACAGTCTTCAAGCTTGTTTGGCGGGCATGCCGTGGCTCACCAAAGGGTTCGGACACATGGGACTACGCTGTGTCAGACGACTTCTTGAGGGGCTTCCCTTTTTCTATGAAGGTGGGTAACCCTGCAGGATATGATGGAGAGGCTTTCTCACAGGGGAGTTATTCTTCACAGGAAGAATAGTGCAGAACAAAACGGTTGGGCTGCGCTTAGTCGCTAGGAGCCACTGCTCAAAACAGTGCTCAAAATCCAAACAGCAGGCCCAATGGTTTGAGGTCTTCCCCAGTTGGTGGGGGTCACACATTTCATTCACTTACAAAGTAGAGAGAAGCATAAGTGACTTTTCCAAGGTCATACAGGGAGTCTGTAGCAGAGATAAGAACAGCATGCACGTCTCCAGATGCCCAGAACAGCGCCTGAACTACAAGGCTGGCAGCAGTCCCTGTTTAAAACTCTGGGCTACTCCCAGTACCAAGGGAATGTATTTTGAATGTTGGGCAAATATCTGTGAGAACTTCCGAGGGACCTGAGGACTGAGCAATATGGAGGATAGTTTAGTGATGTTTCCCCCACATTTAAAAACCACCATCCCTTTCAAGATGTCTTTTAAATTGGTGGCCCCATATCGGGAATGGGCTGGAAGAATCTGAAGCAGGGTACCTGAATGCCGCACAGGAACCTTGGTGGATTTAAAATAGCAAAGGGTGCTTTATTCAATTCCTAGCCTGGGGTAAAGATCTCCTAAGAAAACGCTCATTACGGCAGTCCAGACAATTTTGTCAGATTACTTGCAGGTCATGGAAATTGGGCCAGAGAGCTGCCTGGAGCCTGGGGAGCATAAATATTGTACAGCTTCCCTAGTCCTCTGTCCAGAGTGAGCCATCAACACACGGCAGGGGCTCCCAAACCACGTGCTAGAGAGTTTCTCATGAGGGCTGAGGACACACTGTAAATTTCAGCAGGTTCTTTTTTTCCTTTTAATTTAATATTTTTCTGTTATCTCCCACTGCTGAAAGACTGGGACTACTGGGGCCTGGGTCATTGGTTTATCCCTAGAACTGGCAACAGCCATGACAGTGTCCCTGGAGGGGGACACAGAGCTCAGGTTCTTCATCCCTTTCGTTCCTCGGCCTCTCAGCCAATCAGTGCCAACCCTGGTGGTGGGTTTGTCACATGAACGCTTGTTCCCTAGGCTAAGGAGTGCACTGAGTCCCAACAAACTCATTTTACGCAGGACACCCAATCTAAGTTAGGTTGGGTTGGTCCCCATGATTTGCACATGAGAGGCCTGGTAACTCATTATTAACCCCGGGAAGTCAATTAGTCTATCCCTCCTACCCCTCATTCACAGACAAACCTGTATCTTGTCATCCAAAGGTTTCTATCATGGGGGAGGATTCGGTGCTGCGGGTCTGATCTGTGTCTCTGAATACAAATGGAATTTGCTCTGTTCTCAGTATAGCTTGGGGAACTGTGCGCAGATTTGAAGCCATTATGTGTCTAGGCTGACAGTTGACAACAAGAATTGCCTCTTTGTTCTAGGTTTGTACTGCACCCAGGATGCTGCTGACCTTGTCCAGGCGTTGCCCCTTTGTGCTACTGTAATATAAATAATTAAACCTCGAAATCACTGATGCAAAGTAGAGATCTCCCTGGGTCTAATTTTTAAGCCCAATCCAGACTCAGCCCAGACGTGACCTGAACTTGAGCGGGTGAAGTCATTTGCTGACCCAACCCCAGCGCTTCCCCCTGAACCTGAGTCAGAGCTGCCTGCCATGGGGTGGGCGTGGCAGCAGTTGCATGCCTGGCTTCTGACAGCCACTGCCCGCCCGCTGCAGCACTGCTTTTGTGCCACACAGGAAGAGACCAGCACCAGCGTGCTCATTCTGCTGCACTCAGCACTGCGCCAGGGAGGTGGTGGCCACCTAGGCAGTCTTAGGCCTTGTACACACGATCAGATTATCGCGCATTAAAGCTCATTACCGCGCGATAGCAACAACGGCGTACACACGTGCAACAGGGCTCTTGCGCGTTAAGTGCCTTGTTGTCGCGCAATCCAACAACCACTCCGACGAGAGTGGTAACAGCTGTTGCGGATCATATATTGCGCGTTTGAGCTCGTGTGTACGCTTACCGCGCATTGACTGGAGTCCGGAACTGTCGCAGCATTCCCAAGTCGTCCTCTCTGGTCTTCCCCCCACCCGCTCTGTGGCCGTGACGAAACTGTCCCCGCCCTGCCCCGAACTTATTCCCGGGATTTTCAAATTTCAAGTCTGTTTCACTTCCTGCTCTCTTCCTCGTGGAGTGTGTTTGTGCTCCGATCATCAGTACCAATGGCGGCCCGCTGTGGAAGACGCGCACCCCTTTGGAGCACGGCAGAGGTACTGGACCTGATCAGCATCTGGGGAGAGTCCGCCGTGCAGGCGCAGCTACGCGGCAGCAGGAGGAATTATGACACATTTGGCATAATTTCTCGGGCCATGTCAGAGAGAGGGCATGATAGAGACACAGTGCAGTGCAGATCAAAGGTGAAGGAGCTCAGAATTACCTATCACCGAGCGAAGGAGGGAAACCGCCGTTCTGGATCAGCGCCTGCAACATGCAGGTACTATAAGGAAATAGAAGCCATCCTCAGCGGGGACCCCACAACCACTGCCAAAAGTCCCGTGGACACTTCAGCCCCTCCTCGTCCGGTGATTGCCAGAGCCGAGCAGGATGAGGACGTTGTTGAGGAGGAGGAGGAGGAGGAGATGGAGGATGACACGGAGGAAAGCGCAACCGCGTGTAGCCAGGAGCTCTTCAGCAGCCCCGCTGAGACGTCCACCCAAGGCTTGAACTGCAGCTTGTTCTCTGAGGCGGCAGAGGGGGGTTCAGGTAAGTTTCTCCTTCATTCAGCTCTGCTCCTGCTAAAATATCATTGTCTGGGGTGGGGGTGCTTGCGGGTCCCCGCAGTGCACACTATTTACTCTGCATTCATTAGCAGGGCATCAATACAAGCAGTGATTGTAAAATAATCATCTGCATTTAGGTCAGAAAAGGTTTCCTCGATGTACCTCCAGAGCCTAATACTCAGGTTAGATGGGAGAGCGTTTGTGTCTGCGCTCCCAAAGACGGACACTCTGCCTCTCCAGCTGCAAAGCACAGCCCTGGGAACCATGGCAGCACACAGTGCAGCAGCATACGGTCCCGGCCTGCTACCGGCGGCATGTAGGAGATGTATTCTAGATGGAAGGGGCACTCTGAGGAGAGGGATATTGGGTTCCATCTGTGTGCCCTCTTCCGATTCTTAGCCCCCGGTAAGCCGTCTATTAGAATGTACCTTGTCTGCTTCAGCGCAGCGTAGTGTGTTGACCGCCCTGTACCTTCCAGTGGAATGTGCTACTGGAAGGTTACATTGGCTATCTATGCTATGTGTTAACAATGTCTTTATTGTTATTTTTGTATTAGAATTGAGCTTCACAAGGCCGGTGTCTACCCCAGCTGACCGAATGAGAAACATTAGGCGGCGTTCTCGAAGAAACAGGGAGGATATGTTTAACGACCTGCTGAAAGCAACACAAGAATCCGCAAGGGAGAATAGAGCCTGGAGAGAGGAATCCCAGCAGAGGAGGCAGAAACACAGGGACGAACTGATAAGCGTCATGAAGGAGCAAACAGAACTGCTAAAGAACATGATAGCTTTGCAGTCCCAGGCGATAAATGTCCGGGCTCCACTCCAGACAGTTCAGCCGTGTATGCCTCCCACACACCGCAGTCCCTCAAAGCATTTCTTTGAAGGCCACCCTCCACCCCGGTACAGGACAACATCCAGCCCCCCCCCCCCCCCCCCAAGCTACTTTTACGAGACCCGGAGCTACACCAACCTTTATCCCCACCCCCATCTTTCAGGTTTCAATAAAAACAGTAACAAATACTTTGAAGAATGCATTTATTTATACACATTATTGAAATGATCCTAAGGTGCACCTCATGCGTCATGGAACTTAACTAGGGAAGGGCATCATTGAAATGCTCCCTGAGTGCCTCCCTTATGCGAGCAGCTTCTCCTTGTGCCACCCTAATACTCCTAGTGGCTGGCTGCTCGAATGCTTCCTCGAGGCGCTGTGCCGCCATAGCCCACGTAGGGGAAAACTTTTCTCCCCTACTTTCACAAATGTTATGGAGGACACACATGACGCAATCACGGCAGGGATCTGGTCCTCCGCCAAGTCCAGCCTCCCATACAAACAGCGCCAGCGCCCTTTTAAACGGCCGAAGGCACACTCCACAGTCATTCTGCAGCGGCACAATTGGTAATCGAACCGCTCCTTGCTGCGATCAAGGTTCCCAGTGTAGGGTTTCACGAGCCATGGCATCAGTGGGTATGCTGGGACTCCGAGGATGACTATGGGCATCTCCACCTCCCCCACTGTTATTTTTTGATCAGGGAAAAAGGTGCCCCCTTGCAGCTTCCAGTACAGACCAGTGTTCCTGAAAATGCGGGCATCATGCACCTTTCCCGACCACCCAGCATTGATGTCCGTGAAACGACCCTTGTGATCCATGAGTGCTTGCAGCACCATGGAGAAGTAGCCCTTCCTGTTTATGTACTCCGTTGCGAGATGGTCTGGAGCCAAAATAGGGATGTGTGTGCCGTCTATGGCTCCCCCGCAGTTAGGGAATCCCATGGCAGCAAAGCCGTCCACAATCTCTCGAACATTGCCCAATGTCACAGTCCTCCGTAGCAGGATGCGATTGATGGCTTCGCACACTTGTGAGAGGGCTAATCCGACGGTGGTCCTCCCGACTCCAAACTGGTTTGCAACGGACCGATAGCAGTCACTGCAATGTTGAAAATAGGCGCGAGTTGCTATAGGCAACGAGGAAGACGCTAGGGGAACACAAAGCACCATGGGAAACTGACACTTTACCCATGGCGCTTTGCGTTCCTTTCCTTCATCCCATGATTCATAGTGCCGACTTAGGGGAAAATGGAACGATGGGATAGGTGCCCAGAAGTCATTGCGCTCAACTGCGATAATGCGTGTAATTTTGTTGCGTTGCAGGGAGCAACGTGTGTACGCGTTGTCCCGCAATAAAGGTCACGTGAGTTTTGTAGCGCGATTGCCTTGTTGCGCTTTAATCTGATCGTGTGTACATAGCCTTAGTGGGTGGGTAGCGCGGGCAGCTGCCCGTGGTCCTGCACCACTCTGGCAAGGAGCTGGGGCCGGCAGCAGGGCTGTGAAGCCTGGCAGTAGCCTGCAACACCCAGCAGTGGCCTGACCGAGGAGCCCAGTGGTGGCCCGCAGCAGATCTGGGGAGCCCGTAGTGGGGCTGGGGAGCCCAGTGGTGAGGGTTTGGTGGGGCCTTTGGGAGCTGGAGAGCCCGGTGGGGGTGTGGTGGGGGGCAGGGGGCCCTGTAAGGCCGGTGAGGGTCTGACAGAGTGTGTGGGGGTGTAGCGAGGGCCTGCGGGGGAGCTGGGGAGCCCAGTGGTGGGCTGGAACCCTTTTGAGGGGATGGGGGGAGCTGGTTGGGCCCCAGCAAAGGGGAGCAAAAATCAAGGATGGGGTCCGCATGTGGCGTTGGTGGCCCCATCCTTGACTTCTGCCCTGGGCCCCAGAATTGCTAAGACTGCCCCTGATGGCAGCTAGCAGGAGAGGGTCACACTGTTGCACTGCACCAACCCCACAGTCAGGAGGAGGGGAGCCGAGACAGCTGGAACCCAACACTTGTAGTTGGGTCCTGCTGGGTTTGGTTGGGGTGCAGGTCTCCAGTGCAAATCAGTTGTGCTCCAAAGAGCTCCCTCTACTGGCAGTGATGCTGGTTTATTTATTTTTGCATTGTGGTAGTGCCCATGAGCCCTGACCACAGACCAGAACCTGACACAGAACAAACAGATGGTCCCTGCCCCAAATAGCTTCCAAAGTAAGTACTGATGAAGGATCCAGCTTGGCTCCTTGTTTGCAAACATTGCTTGAGCTACCCCAGCGTTCCCTCTCTAGAAGTGGAATCTGGATTTGGCTCCGTGTGTGAGATCATGGAGCAGGGAGGACTAGCATAAAGTGATAAAGGCAGATGTTCTTGCTAGATATAAGAACGCATGGGTAGCCTTCTTCCTTGCTTTGGTTATTGGCGGAAACAAACTTTCATTTTAAGCAGCGACCGCAGCCAGCATTTAATTAGCTGCGGCTGGCTAGCCGAACCCTGATAAGATCGCATTAAAGAGGAAGGTGATTGACATTTCTATCCTAATGGCATCTTATCAGGGAGGCCTGTGCAGCTGGGAGATATGCAGGGAACACAGTTCAGGAGAGTGGTGTCCTTATGACAGTGCAGAGCCCTGGCTTCAGGGCTTTTTTGGATAGCTGCGCTTGTACGTGACTGATGCTCTGAAAGCGACACAGCAAGTGCTGGGTGGAGGCAGATAAGTACCAGCTTCACCCTGCAGCCAGTATGCCTCCAGTCGTGACCCACAGCAACCCCTGTTGTGCCAGTCCAGGAGCAGTATCAGTGAAACTCCCAGCCCCTTCCAATCTCTGTGGCTGCTGAGGCAGGGGACTGAACCTCTTACCTCCAGTTCCACAAGCCCAGGCTGCCACCAGTTGTGGGAAAGGAGTAGTTCCCTTAGGTGGTAGCAGCAGTTGGTGATTATCCTCTATATGGACCAGTCACTAGAAGGGGATATGACCCCTTGGCTGATTAATGCACCTGAATCCTGACACACAGCACTTCCTGCGTCCATCTTCAGTCCTCCCTTGAGCAGAGCTTGCGACTCACTCTGACTGTGTGGTGATTTAGCTCTCGAGTTCTCTCTAGATTGGGACCATCTAATCCTGCACTTCCCTTAAACCTGGCTGCTCCCTACACCCCCAGCCTTATGCCCTAATCTTCTGCCTTTCTCCCCTCCCTCCCTTTATATGCAGATGAGTTCCAATCTTTACAAGCTTTTCACCAGGGATTTCCCAAATCCCATCTCTAACCTCTAATCCCGTTTTCCTCCCCTCGAACCTGCAGTTCTTTGTAGCATATTCTAATGACTAACCAGCCCCCTGTGTTGTGAACCCAACTATGGCTCTGTGTTGCCCTCAGCCCCCATATGGAGAACTCACCCCCAGCACCGGGTAATTTTGCAGCCATGTGACTGACAAGCAAGTCTGTCAAGCAGCCCTTCTGTGCTTGGCTGTGAATGCAGAAGGAAGAAGCAGACCTAAGGGAAGTCAGTGGCTCAAGGGCACACAACAGTGTTGACAGGAACCTGGGTGCCAGTGAAGAGGAAGCATTGTCTAGTGGCCAGAGCAAAGGCCTGGGTAAGAGAAGCTCTAGGTTCTTCGCCTGGTTCTACCTGACAGTGGAAAGGTCTCTTCCCAGCTCTCTGCTTCAGTTTCCCGTCTCAGGGAGGACTGGCTGGAGCTTTGACATTCTTGGTCAAGCGTGCTCAAGAAGAACAAAGCCAAAAGCTTTTGGATCCCCAGACAGAGATTTTTTGCCTGGTATCAGCTGGCTCCAATACTGGAGAGTGTATATTTCATGCAGCAGGTGAGGAGTCACCCTCAGGGCTCCCAGTGTGTCTGGAAGACCCCTGAGCTAATGGGACGGCTCCCTGAGCAAACACAAGTCACCCAGGCATTTAATCTCCTGGCAGAAGAGCCATATAATGCTCCTTCTGACTCTGGGGGTTGGCATGCCCCTGCTGCTCTGCTTCCGTCCCCCCTTGTCCAAGCACTGGACTCGGACTCAGCAGATGTAGGTTCTGTTCCCAGCTCTGCTGGTGCCTTTGGGCCAGTCACTTTACCCCTCCATAAAAGAAGGCTAACGATCCTGACTGCCTCTGTGAAATGAGATCTCCTGAGAAAGTGCGCTAGGGTGTTTTCTGGGTAACCCCTTTGTGTTCAGGACCTCTGAAATGTCTGCTCTGATCAGCCCAGCTTCCATGTCTTGAGCCTGGGAACCTTTGTCAAATACATCCTGCTGGTTGCATCAGATTCAGGTGGAGCTGCAGAGACTCAGAACCCAGCTAATGGGCTGGAGCTCAACCTACCTCTGGTTTAAAGCTGTAATTTTCTAGCCATTTCTTGAGAGGCTGCAGCAGCTTGAGAAAACACAGTAGGAGAAATTGCTGCTGAGCCAGCCCCCTCCATGCTCACAGGGTCCTTGTGATTTCGCCCTCAAAACCAGCCTACCCCGCCCAGCTGTCCTCTGAAAAATCCCAGCAGTGTGCCTCACCCATCCCTGGGAAACAAGGCCAGAGCAAGGAAGCTGGACAGCATTGTTCACTGCACAAAAAATGCAGCCGGGAAAGTACCAGGAGCACAGGAACTAGCTGCCTCTTAGTACAGCAGAGAAAGGCGCCTTTAACCCCTCTAAAATAGCTCCCTGGTGAGGCAGCAGCATTGCCTCATAATTAACAAAGGGAACTGGAACCCAGGCTCCTGTGTTCTTTTCCTGCTTTGCTATTGACTCCTCACTGCACGGTTTCCCCATATGCAAAAGGTGGATAATACTAGTCTCCTACAGGAGATCTGGGTCTTTATTCTGGTTTGTTAAAGTGCTTTGGGGTTTTAAAGTGTTGTTAGAGGCTGGACCCCCACTTAGACCTTTGTTTCTAAACAGCCGCAGAACCCAGTGGTCACTGGAAATCTAAACTCTGATCCAAATTCTCCAGTGGGCCTAGCCATGCCCCCTGGATCCAGGGCCATCTTCCTGAATATGGGGTTGCATATTTTGCATCCTCTCTAATCCAGATTTCTAGCTCCTTCTGCTGTAGAAATAGCCCTGGAACTCTCCTTTTAGAGCTTTCCAGCTCCAAATATTTACTGACTGAGCCACTATTTGGTATGTGTGATTCACACCCTTGCCCCGTCCCCCAGCCAGCCTTCCTCCCCCTGAGACCCAGCTTCCCCGTAGGAACTAGCTGGTCTGCTGGATATCACAATGAACAGCTGAGCAAGCAAATGCCCCTGCACCCTGGGCCAGAGACTTTTCTGAAGGGTGTGTTAGTTCCTGCTGGTACCTGATGCAACTTCCTTTACCTGCCCAATACAAGCCCTTACTTCAGAGCATTAGGATAAGGCAGTGAAGTCTTGAGCATCTCTCTTTGTGTTGATTAATGTCTGGGAGCCCCAATTATGGCCCAGAGCCCCAGCGTGCTAGGTGCTGTACAAACAGAACAAAAAAGACAGTTTTAAAGAGCTTGTAATCTAAGTAATTTTTACAATAGCATCTCTGGGCCCCAATGTGCTGTGTGCTGCACGTACACCTTGTGAGAGACAGTTGCTGCCCCAAAGAGTTTACAGTCTACGTAGACTAGACAGAGGAAAAGTGAGAGAACTTTTATCCCAGTGGCAAAGGGGGAATTGAGGCACAGAGTGGTTAGGTGGTTTGCCCTAGTGAGATCGGGCAGAATTGGGATCTTCCAAGTCCCACCCTAGTATCTTAACTACAAGACCAACGTGTCACCCCAAACTGGCTCCCAGGGTGGACAAACCATGGTTGTCAACCATGGGGGAGAAGAACTCGGCAGGGTCAGTGTTAGTGCAGTTGTAACTGGCTGCAACCAGATCTGAACACACTTTCTCCAGTCGCTGTCAAGAGTTCCTCTCCTCCAGTGCTGGCCTAACCCCACTCCAATACAGTTTCTGCTCCTTGCGCTCCATTGACGCTTCTCTCACAGGAGTCTCCAAAGTTTCTGTAGCCAAAGCTTAGAACCAGTATGCCCTCCTCATCCTCCTCGACCTGTCTGCCATCTTTGGCACCGTCGCCTATGCTCTTCTTGAAATCTTGACCTCCCTTGGCTTTCGTGATTCCGTCCTCTCCTGGTTCTCCTCCTAGCTCTTCTAATTGCTCATTCAGTGTGTCCTTCAGAGTCCCCCTGGCCCTCCGGCTTTCTGTGGGGATTCCACAGGGCTCTGTCCTTCAGCTCCTTCCTTCTCTCCCCCTCTGCACTTATCTCTGGGTAATCTCACCACTCACCTGCAAACACAAAGTCAACTACCATCTCTATGCTGATGGCTTACAGCTCTATTTCTCTGCCACAGACCTGTCTCCTTCAGTCCCAACTTCAGTTCCTCTCTCTGGTATCTCCTCGTGGATGTCTAGCCATCAGCTCAAGCACAGTGTGGCTAACACAGAACTAATCCCCTTCTCAGTCTCCTTTCTCGATCACTGAATGTAGACAGTGCAACCATCCTGCCTGTCACTCAGACTTGGAAACTGGACATCATCTTTGATTCAGACACCTTCTGTCTAGGTCTTCATAGAATCATAGAATCATAGAATAATAGGGCTGGAAGGGACCTCACGAGGTCATCTAGTCCTACCCCCTGCTAAAAAGCAGGACCACTCCCCCTAAATTATCCCAGCCAGGGTTTTGTCTAACCGAGCCTTAAAAATCTCCAAAGATGAAGATTCTACCACCTCCCTAGATAGCCCATTCCAATGCTTCACCACCCTCCTAGTGAGAAAGTTTTTCCTAATATCCAACCTTGACCTCCCCAGCTGTAATTTGAAACCATTGCTCCTTGTTCTGTCCTCTGTTACCCTCGAGAACAGCCTAGCTCCCTCCTCTTTGGAGCAACCCTTCAAGTAGTTGAAGGTTGCTATCAAATCTCCCCTCAGTCTTCTCTTCTGTAGACTAAATAAGCCTAGTTCCTTCAGTCTCTCCTCATAAGTCATGTGCCCCAGCCCCCTAATCATTTTTGTTGCCCTCCGCTGGACTCTTTCTAATTTGTCCACATCCTTTCTGTAGTGGGGAGCCCAAAACTGGACACAGTACTCCAGATGCGGCCTGACCAGTGTCGAATAGAGGGGAATTATCACATCCCTCGATCTGCTGGCAATACTCCTACTGATGCAGCCTAATATGCCATTGGCCTTTTTGGCAACAAGGGCACACTGTTGGCTCATATTCATCTTCCCGTCCACCATAACTCCCAGGTCCTTTTCTACAGCGCTGCTACTTAGCCGATCGGTCCCCAGCCTGTAGCAGTGCATGGGATTTTTCCGTCCTAAGTGCAGGACTTTGCACTTGTCTTTGTTGAACCTCATGAGGTTTCTTTCGGCCCAGTGTTCCAATTTGTCCAAGTCTCTCTGGATCCTGTCCCTGCCCTCCAGAGTATCTACCATTCCCCCCAACTTGGTGTCATCCGCAAACTTACTAAGCACGCAGTCTATTCCATCATCAAGATCATTAATGAAGATGTTGAATAGAACCGGCCCCAGGACCGACCCCTGGGGCACTCCACTCGTTACCGGTTGCCAACCAGACATCGAGCCATTGATTCCTACCCGCTGAGCCCGTTGATCTAACCAGTTTTCGATCCACCTTACGGTCCACTCGTCCAACCCATACTTCCTTAACTTGCCAACGAGAATGCTGTGGGAAACCGTATCAAAAGCCTTGCTAAAGTCAAGGTATATCACGTCAACGGCTCTTCCCGCATCCACAAATCCAGTCATCTCATCATAGAAGGAAATCAGGTTGGTCAGGCACGATTTGCCCTTGGTGAATCCATGTTGACTGTTCCTGATCACTCTATTTTCCTCCAAGTGTTTCAGGATGGATTCCTTGAGGACCTGCTCCATGATTTTCCCAGGGATTGAGGTGAAGCTGACCGGTCTGTAGTTCCCCGGATCCTCCTTTTTCCCTTTCTTAAAGATAGGTACTATATTTGCCTTTTTCCAATTTCATTAAGTGTTCCCTAACCTGACTTTCCATCACCGAGGGCCACTCTTCTCTCCAGTCCGCGTTACCCCGTGTAGTAGCCTGGGAGCTGGCCCGCCCTGTGAAGACTGAAGTAAAAAAAGCATTGAGTACTTCAGCCTTTTCCGCATCATCCTCCACGAGGATGCCTGCCCCATTCAGTAAGGGACCTACACCACCTCTGATCCTTTTCTTGTTGCTGATATACTTATAGAACCCCTTTCTGTTATCCTTCACATCTCTTGCTAGCTGCAACTCCAATTGTCCTTTGGCCTTTTTGATTTGATCCCTGCAGTCCCGAGCAATATCTTTATACGCCTCCCTTGTCATCTGTCCAAGCTTCCACTTCTTGTAAGCCTCCCTTTTATGTTTCAGCTCCCCGCAGAGTTCCCTGCTAAGCCACGCTGGTCGCCGTCCACATTTGCTGTTCTTTCTGCACATCGGAATGTTATCTTCCTGTGCCTTTAACAGGGTTTCTTTAAAATACAGCCAGCTGTCTTGGACACCTTTCCCCTTCAGATCAGTTTCCCATGGGACCCTGCCCATCAGCTCCCTAAGGGAGCCAAAATCTGCTTTTCTGAAGTCCAGGGTGTGTGTTCTGCTTCTTTCCTTCCTTCCATTGATCAGGATCCTGAACTCTACCATCTCATGGTCGCTGCTGCCCAGGTTGCCATTTACTTCTACTTCCCCGATCAATTCTTCTCTGTTTGTGAGCAATAGGTCTAGAGGTGCAAGGCCCCTAGTTGGTTCCTCCAGCATTTGTACTAGGAAGTTGTCTTCAATATTCTCCAAAAACTTCCTGGATTGCCTGTGCACTGCTGTATTATCTTCCCAGCAGACATCAGGATAATTGAAGTCCCCCATAAGAACCAGGGCCTGCGACGATCTGGAAACTTCTGTTAGTTGTCCATAGAACGCCTCATCCACCTCCTCTTTCTGGTCTGGCGGTCTGTAGCAGACACCCACCACAACATCCCCCTTGTTGCATTCTCCCCTAAACTTAACCCACAAGCTTTCAACCATCTTGTTTCCACTTTCATAGTGGAGCTCCGAGCAGTCATACAGCTCTTTTACATATAACGCTTCTCCTCCCCCCCTTTTTCCCTGCCTGTCCTTCCTGAACAATTTATATCCATCCATGGCAGTGCTCCAGTCATGCAAGTTATCCCACCACGTTTCTGTTATTCCAATTATATCATAGTTCCTTGTCTGTGCCAGTACTACCAATTCTTCCTGCTTGTTTCCCAGGCTCCTCGCATTTGTGTACAGGCACCTAAGATACTGGGCCGATTGCCCTACTTTGCCCTGTCGATTCTCCCTCCTGTCGCATCTTCCCCCTTGCAATTTCTCCCGGTGTCCTCCTTCCCCACTCGCCTGAGGTATTATGACTTTATCAGGAAAAAAAAACCAATTATTTGACCCCACCCCCCAGTTCCAACTACCCTCTCTTTTATTCCTGCTGTTACAGCCCCAGCATCCCCCAAGTTCCATCCCTTCCCCCAGGTTTCCCTCAGTTTCACTTACCTGTGGGTGTTGGTCACCTTCCCCCTTTGGACCTAGTTTAAAGCCCTCACATCCAGGCTGTCTGAACTATTGCTGATTCTTTCTGCAAAGCATCTGCAGAATAAAAGCTTTCCTACCCCTCCACACAGCTAAAACTCTTATCTAGGTTCTCATCATCTAGCATCTCAGTTAGTGCAACAGATCTTTCTCTGGCTTTGACAAACACAACCTTGCTGTGCTCATCTCCACTGAGAATGCTGCTGCAGAGATCATTCTCCTAGCCCGTTTCTTTGACCATGTTGCCGCTGCCTTTTGCATGCCTCCCACCTTGCAGGGTCCTAGCATGAGTCTACACTCATAAATTAAGTCGATTTAAGCAGGCTTAAGTCGACTTAATTTACTCTGCGTCCACACTGGAGTTTCTTTAAGTCAACTTAAGCTGCTGCTGCTTAAGTCAACATAAGGAAATTTAAAGTCGACTTAATTAGACCTCCTTTTAAGTCAACTTTAATGCTTAAGTCGACTTCTTAAGTCGACTTAAAGCAGTGTGGACGCCCTAAGTTGACTTGACTTAGGGCAGGGGCAGGGGAAAAAGGGAGCCCCTGCTCCCTTCTCCCCAGGAAGCTGCTAGCAGCTCGTCCCGGCTCCCTTCTGGCCAGGACCCGAGCGGTCCTGGCCGAGGGAGCCCTGCGCTCCTTCCTAGCTGGGACCAAGCGGTCCCGGCCAGAAGGGAGCATGGGGCTCCTTTCTGCCTAGGACCATGCTACAGCTGCTAGGGAGCCCCCAGAGGCTCCCCAGCAGCTGGAGCACCATGCCGGCAATTGCCGGTGCTCCAGCCAGAAAGGAGTCACAGGGCTTCGTTCTGGCTGGAACCCGCGGGGGTCCCAGCAGAAAGGAGCCCCACGCTCCCTTCTAGCTGGGGTCCCCACGGGTCCCGGCAAGAAGGAAGCCGCGGCTCCCTTTTTGGCAGGATTGCTTGGGTCCCAGGCAGAAAGTGGCTGTGGGTACTGCTGGGGTCCCGGAGAGAAGGATGCTGAGTGGTCCGGGCCAGAGGGGAGCTCCATGCTCCCTTCTTCCCCAGACTGCTCTGAGGCTTGCTATTTCAGGGAGAGCCAGCCCCGTGTGTCTCTCCAGGACGAGCTCCTGTAGCTGAGGCTCCAAAGGAGCCTCCCTACCCCTGGACTTAACTGGTCGACTTAGAGAATCTAGTGTAGTCTCTCTAAGTCAATTTAGTAAGGCCAGGTTTAAGTCGATTTAAGAGTCCTTTGTGGACTCTCTAAGTCGACTTAATAAGGTTGACTTAAAGTTGACTTGGAAAAGTCGACCTAAATTTCTCAGTGTAGACATAGCCCTAGAGTCCAAGTTCCAGTCTGAGACCAGAAGTTTCCACTGCAATTAAACAGCTCCTTAATCTTAATCTGGAGAGCCCAAGTCAACTGTCATGGACCAGCCATGGATTTTTAACTGCTATGTAGACATACTTGTTCTGGCTTGCCTGTTATAGGAGACTTCAAATAATCCTGGCTGGATAATAGGGTGTTTGACACCTCTCTGTTTCTGGAAGGGGGAGGTTGTTGGAGTTGGCTTCAGCTCTGAGTCTGAACAGGGGTTTGCTGAAGGGAGGGCTAGTTTGAATAGAGCCGTGGTTATATTTAATGGTAAAATATAGGGCATATCAGCTGATTTAACAGTGGTCTGTGAATTCCTGAAAGGCCCTGCTCTCCAATGGTCAGCCCTGGCTGGGCAGTCGGGGAGGAGGGGGATTTCCTGCCAGGCAGGGGCAGGTTTCAACCCCTCTTTGCAATCAACAAAGCTGCTCATTCTAACAAGAAAATCCTCTTAGAATTGCAAGACGACAACCTTGTGAGGGAGCTGGGTATTCTTACTGTGCGTAGGACAGGCACTGGGACTGTCCGGTGGAAAGAGGGAGAATGTGAACAAGGGGGAGAGAGAAGAGAATCGAGATGCCCTTATCCTGAGAACTGGAGCCTCCAACGAGGGAGAGGGGAAGAACCCCAATCAGGGGGTGGGGCAGAGATCTCCACAGGGGTGGGAAAAGTGATCGAGGGCTTCAAGAATCGTGTTTGGACTTTCAGTGCCTCAGTGATGACTGGTGTGCCAGTCAGATCCCTGGCTTTAGCAGGCCATGAATGCCACGAGCAGAGAGAATTCAGATGCTAGGGGATGGCTGTGAAGCCAGTGTCCTATGGATCAGGGAACAGGCTGAGTGCAAGCAGGGAAGGGGGGGAATCCTTCCGACGTATTGGGAAGCATGGGTAATTAGCTGGGCAGGTCCTACCCCATTAAGTGGCTTCTGTTTGCCAGATGACTCAAGCTGCCTATGCCAGGAGAGTGCAGGGCAGGGCTGGCAGGAGGCTCCCTTTCAGAGCTGCTCAGCACCATCTGTGGCAGCCAAACGAGAACCTAAAGCAAGCTGAGCAAAGACCTAAGTCTGCCCTGCTGGGCTGAGCAAAGGCCAAGTTCAGGGAGCAAGCGTTGAACAGAGAGGGCTGTGAGGGAAGGATGTGAATAGAGAGAAGGCCTGGAGGCTGGCTCCCAGAAAGTGTCCGAGATAAATTCTTTGGTCCTCTGGAACAGGGTGGGCTTACCCAGGGCTGGGCTGGAGAGCTTGCAGCTAACCCAAAGACATAATGAGGCGCACCTGTGGACACAGGCCTGTATGGAGCAGAAAGCACTTCTAGCAAAGAGGGAGGGGCTAGACTGAACAGTGACAGAGCCCAACCAAGGGGGAGTCAGGTGAGGAATTAGCCCTGAGTAAAAGCTGGGCCAGCCAACCAGTGAGGGACCCTGACTAAGCAGGGAAGAGACTGGGGGAATTTAGGAGGGAAACTTAAACAGGTTTGAGATAGGAAATGGCCCTGGAAAATCTTCAGCCTTGGTGAAGGAGCAGACCTAGCTGGAGAGTGGGATGGGGGCATATGAGTCTATGGCCAGGCTTACTGAGACTGTGGTCTGAGCTCCAAAGACAGACTGAGGAAAAGTGTCGTGGAAGTGGAAGGGTTTGGGTTTGGGTTCTGTTAAGGCATTCTGGGACTCTTTTACTGGGTGACTGTGACCCCGGGAGGGGTAGATTGGGAGGGGGGACCCAGCCAGATGACCCAGGCACTGGAAGAGGCAGTGCCAGAGCGGCCATTGGCATCATGCATTTGCAGAGCAAGAGCTACGATGCCCACACTCGCTCCTGCTGGTGAGTGAACCTCCTTTACAGCCACTTGCAGCAGCTTTTATATAAAGCAAGGTGCTCTACATGTTGCACAGTGTGCCCTTTGCTGTGCGTAGTTTTCCCCACTGGACACAGGGGCACTGCAAAGTTAATTGCCTTGCCCTCAGTCACCTGATAATGGGGAGAGCCTTGGAGTTCAACTCACAATCACCCACTTCCCACTCCTCCACCATACCTTGTCTGTCTGTAAGCAACTCTAGCTGTGCCCTGCAATCCCAGCCAGGAGACAGTGGGGAAGGTCAGAGCACCCTTACTGAAAGAAAGATTTGCAGAGAGGATGTGGCCTTGGCATCTACGTTATCGAGATTAACCATCTTCCCGGCATGGTGGAAGGAGCAGCGCTGTGTATGAGCTGCAGGTTTTGGCATGAATAGCAAATCAAGCCACCAGTGTGAGCTGCATGGTCTATTCCTCTGCTGTGGGTGGGGTGGATCCCCTGAGCTTTCCTCCAGGGACTTGCTTTTGCAGCCCTGGAGCTCTGAGAGAAGGATGCTGCTGAGCTGGGACCAGAATCCGAGAGTCCTGATTCATCCACTGCTCTAGTATCCCTAGAAAACCACCAAGCTCTCAAAGAGTCTCACTCTCACCCCCATTTTACTGATGGGGTGAGGGGGAGGGAACAGGTAGTGACGTGTAGAAAGGCCACCCAAGCAGGGCCATAGCAGAATCCAGGTCATCTGAGCCCTAAATCTGTGGTCTGTGGTACTTATTGCCCCACCACCATAGCATCTGAACACCTCACCTCATCTCTGGAAGGCCAGGTGGTGCTAGCGTTTCCGTTGTACCGAGGGGGAATGGAGGCGTAGAGGGATTAAGGGGTTTGCCCAAGGATGTTTGTGGCAGAGCCAGGAACTGGCTAAGACCTGGGTTCCAGTGCACTCAGCATGGCAGAGGATGGGCCACTGCTCTGACTCATGGCTCCACCTATAAAGCAGAGTGGCTGCCTGTGCCTGTGGACACCTGGTGGGGTGCGTTATAACAGAGAAGGAGGAACCTAGTGGCTTTGAAGTTGGGGGCACATGGCTCCTTGGCCTCAGTTCAAATCCTGGCTCAGCACTTCCAAGGTGCAAGAGGTTGGTTGGCTGGTTATGCACTGTACAGCTGGAGATCCCAACTCCCCTACACGTGAGGCTTTTCCCAGTTAAGGTCTGAATTTTTGCCATTTCATCCCTTTTCTTGCAGTATGTTAATACAGGGTGAAATGACATGAAAGTGGCAAGTGGAGGCTGCAGATTTAGGCTCTTTACGCCAGTTCTGCCCCTCCTAAGAACCAGTCCTAGTTCCCAGTGTCTCCCCCCTCAACCCAACACTGAACTTTCTAGCTTGCCCTGTTATGAGCTCACTTGTGCTATCTGGAGCCTTGGGTACGTTTGCTCTTTACTCGCTCTGTGTGCCATAGTAACATCTCGGTAGGGATGGAAGTTTGTGTGCTAATAAGGAGTCTAATGAACAGCACAGGTCAGTGGTTAATGGCCTTGATTGAGACCCTTGTGTTATCTCCTCCTCTTCCCGAGCTAAGGATCTGGGCTTGCAGTGCTTCTACCGGCTCCGATTGTTAAGGGAGCTCTCTCTCTGTCCTTCTCTCTTGTTACAGTTCTATTCATTTTGCCTACAGGCCTGATAGAGAGCTGGGGTAGGGAGCTGAGGCATGTTCTTTCAGCGCTTGCTATGTACACGTGATGAGCTCTCCAGCTCTGTGGCTCCCACTGGAAATCCGCCATGGACAGGCTTGGAGGTGGACTGTCAGCTTCTCTGAGCCTTCCAGCTGGGAAGAGGCGAGACAGCAAGAAGGCAGTCTGTCCCTTTGTGAGACAATGCAATTTATCTGAATGTAATAGCTCTGGCTATCAAGATCTGCCAATACATGTATTATTTAACTGTTGCTGAGCCTTCATCAGTTACTGAGAAAATATGCTGCTGTGCTCATCTCTGTCTGGGGTGGGCTGGGTAATCTACTTAGGGTTTGCAATGTTTCTGTTTTATGTTATTCATCCAGCTCAGTATCTGTAGCAATGATGTCCCTTAACTGCCCCTTCCCCCTATGTCATGTAAGAAGAAGGGCTTTCTTGAGGTTAAAACAGATGGTTGGAGGTCCTGGATGCTATTCACTGACGCTGTGTGACCTTGAACAAATCACGTCTCGTATTCCATACCTCAGTTTCCCCACCTGTAGTTGGGTGCTAATCAGACCATCACAGCAAACTAAAATTAGCTGACACCTGTTGAGTTCCTGGTTGATAGGAGATGCTATCAAAATGTCAACCATTCTAGGCCAGATCCTGCTACCCTAGAACTTCAGTGTGTGGTGCTTTGACTCCATGGGTGCAACAATGTGGATGTTGGCAATGAAAATGCGTCCATTGGGGGTCTCAGGTGGAGAATTCTCCCACTTAGAAGAAGAGGGAGGACAGCGATGCGAATGAAACAGAGAACCAGGGTGCATGCGCGCATATGTGTGAACTGAGGTGGACAAATGTGCAAATCTCCTTGGGGAGTATGTGGGGTATGTATAGGGTGACCAGATATCCTGATTTTATAGGAATAGTCCTGATATTTGGGGTTTTCTCTGGTATTGGCTCTTTATACCCCACCATGCCTCATACTTGCTATCTGGCCACCCTAGGTCTGTAAGCGGCTGGGTGTATGCATGAATGTTTGAGGTTTGGGTGCATTGTATAATTAAAGTGTGGTACGTGTGCACAGGAAGACAGCGGGGGGCGGAGGATGGGGCTGTGCTGATGGGAAAGCATGTGTGCACTGGGGACAGATGGGTGTGGGATGTCTGTGTGTGAAGCTATATAAAAATATGAGCCAAGCTGACTTGGGTGCTTCCAGAAGCTCAGAGACTTTGAAGCATGAAAGTTTTTGGAAGAGAGAACGGCAGCCCAAATGTGTGTTTGGGAGGGGTAGGGATAAGCATTCTGTGCTGTGGACAAAGACTAGGAAGTTGAAGGAGGCTGCCTAACTCCTGTTAATTGTGACCTGACATGCTGGTGCCTGTGGAGGTGAGAGGCAATACACATGTAAATAATGCCTGTTCCAGCAGTCCCCCACGGGGGGACCAGGTCCCTTGTTCTAGGACCTGGACATATAAATAAGAGTCCTTTTCCTCCCAAAGAGCTTATAATACAGTGGGCAGGGCATCAGGACACCTGCCACTGATCGGTCGGGTGACCTTGGCTACTTGCTTCTCCTTCTGCGCCTCTTTCTGCTCCCGTGTGTCTGTCTGATCTAATTAGCTTGTAAAATCTCCAGGGCTGGAGGGTCTCCCTGTGTGTCTGTATAGGGCCAGTTACAGTTGGGGCTGGCGTGCTCTACTAATACAAATCACATGGGCCAGGCTGTAAGCAGCTAGCTCTCTGTACCACCACGTCCCCTGGCTGCTAGCTGATGCTCATGTTACCAGTCACACTTATTTATGCCTGTTTTTCTATTTTCTTATTTTTTTCCCCTCTAAGAGGTGGTAGCATTTCAGAAAGTGACACAGACCAGTAGGCTCTTGAGCCCAGATCCTCAATGACGTTTAAGTGCTGAATGCCCAGTGATCTACCTTTGGGGTTGTCTACACTGGGGGTAGGATTGTAATTCGATTTTAGGTTGTCGAATTACAGAAGGTGAAGGCGAGTGATCACAGCTTGCTTGGAGTCTTGTGTCCCCACTGCTCACATTATTTCCTGAAAGGCATTGCACTTGGGTAGTAGGTGCAGGGGCTTGTGGGGAGGCAGTTGTCCTCCACTCACTCCCTCTCCCTTCTTTTCTAAAGGAAAAAAAAAAGCAGGAAAAGCGTTCCTTGCTATTTCTCTGCCACAGGCACAAAAGAGAGGCACAGTGCTTCATGCAGAGAGAGGAATTAAGTGAAAACTTTCTGGAGCTGCAGGCAGGGGAGGAGCTATGTTGCTAGGGTACAATCACACACTAGAAAAACCAGAAAAGCTGCTCTCTGGCTACATGGACCTAAATTTGAATGGTAGATTTCAATCTCAGTGCTTTGCCACTAGTAGGGGTGGTGTTAGCACGTCGAATATAGCTCCGTTTTTAAAAAAAAATTACTGCTGTGACAGTGGAGACACAGGCCACAGAGGGTCGAGGTAAGCAGGATTATGTTGAACCTCACTATTGGTGTAAATGAGGGCTTTGAGCCTCATGGCCCTTTAACCCAAAGAACAGGAGGTTGGCAGTACAGAAGCGATTGTGAGCTGATCCCCTCTATGTAGCTTTTTAAACACCCCAGCCCCCTTTATTAAGGGAACATGAGCCTCCCCCAGTGAAGTAAGAATATGTCCCAAGATGGCAAAAGCAAACCTGGTAAGAGGAAGTCTTTTTCACTTCTGCATAAACTGCAGAGCTTGCTGCACCAGGAAGCCACTGAGTCTGGCACTATGGCAACATACAAGAAGGGATTGGGCACTCGGATGGACTAGATGAGGAGTTTTCAAACTACGGGTTGGGACCCATTACTGGGTCGCAGACCCTCAGGCACTGGGTCGCGGCACCCCTTGCTGCTACTGCCGTAAGACTGGAATGCGTTGCTCAAAGATGAAATTGTTGGGACGTGAGCATAAATGATTTTTTTTCAACTGGGTCCCAAGAAAAAAGTTTGAAAACCACTGGACTAGACTACAAGAAGACTACCCAGAAACGCTGTTACATGTATTTTGGAAGGATGTTAAAACTCTTGATTCAGGGCTTAAAAGCCAATCTCTAGCTACTGGAGATCAGAATGAGACCTATGTAGAAGGCAGAATATCCCCTGGCTGGCTGCTACTGCCCGTTAAAAACACACTAAGAACAAAGCTTTGCAATGTGCTGGAATATGTCTCACCACCATCCTCTGTTGGATGTGAATGGAGGTGCTCAGCTGTGTGTTACATGCTGTATACTAAGTTATTCAGCTGAGGGCAATTCACCGTTAGCTTAGGTGTCTGAGGCCTGCGTTTTTCAAGCAGGTGGCTCTGGTCTCCCTCCTCCACTGTGAGCGTAAAATTTTGACTTTGAAGAGTCTGTGGTTGTAATAAAGGTGGGCGCATGCCCTGCCAGCAGCCCTCTGGGCCTGGCAGTCAGGAGCTCTAGACAGCAATGCTGTGAAACCTGAGCCCTCGGCCTCTCTAAATTATTTATCCCTTGTTTCCTTTGTGGTTTGACTTGTTCTAAGATGTGGGTTATTTTAAGTACCCCCCACCCTCCTTTGCTTTCTAGTACTTGAGCTCCCCACCCCCCGCCCTCACCAATCCGTCAGCTCCTCTTTCACTTGCACGCTCTCCAGTTTTCCCAGGGCGGTTACCTGATACATGTAGAAGCTCCAGCCTGAACAGAATAGCGAATGCCGTCCGTGCCCGACTTACCTTTGCTCCTAAAGTTACAGGTGCTAAATGCCGAGACCACTGCTCCTTCTCCAACCCTGTCTCCCACCACTGATTCCAGGAGCAGCCTAGGACTGGGTCTCATTAGCCAGCTCCTCGGCCTCACATTTGGTGAGTAAATCACCTGCTTATTAGGACTTGGTTCTGAACACAATGGAGTGGGAAAAGGAGGCACTGAGGTGAAGGAGGGAAGCCAAGGATGACTGGGGAATGGGGCTGGAAGGTGAAGTTGGTGGTAAAGTGAAACCAGGATACCTGGGCAGGTTGTGGGTGGGGGACTCCCTAAGAAAAATGAAAAAAAGTTGTGAGTCAGTTTTCCCCTCTTCATTTGAAAGGAAGCTGGTCCCAGTTCTCCCCAGCAGGGGTGATGGTGACCTGCTTTTTGCTCCCATGGTTGGATTAAAATGAAAAAAACTAAGTGGGACTCTTGTGCCCGATGGGAAAGTCCATTTACTTGCCTGTCCTGGGAAAGGCCGCACGGCACGACTGGGGGAAGCTCATGGGAGCTGCTCAGTGGCTATTCAGATCTCTCCTTCCAACCATTTCTCCACCCTCCCCTCCCTCTGTTCACCTTTCTCCTCTCCTCTAAGGCAAGCTTCTAAACCATGAGGGTCCTTTCTTGGTACTTCCCTTTCTGCTAACAGCAGAGGGTTTTCCATCCTCTGGAGCAGGGGTTCTCAGACTTCTTTCTAAACCCTCTTCCCACCCAACATGCTATTAAAAATTCCAGGACCCAGCGGGGAGAGCGGGAGGCACTGGACTGGGGAACTTGTGGCTTCAGCTTTCAGGCTTTAGGGCTCACAGGGTGCCCCAAATGACTCTGGGGGGCACAACTCCCCCAGCTGAGAACCACTGCTCTTGAGGTTGCCACATCTTACAGTACAGCATTTGCTTTCATAAAGCCCCAGCGCCAGAAGTTTGATTTAGTTTAGGTTGGCCCTGCTTTGAGCAGTGTGTTGGACTAGGCAACCTCCTGAGGTCCCTTCCAACCCTCATCTCTTATGTTTCTGTGAGTCATGATGTGGTTATGTGAGAATCTCAGCTTTAATTTTTGGTTTTTTAAAGAAAGCTTTTACCCATCATAGTTTCAGAAAAATCTTTGCAATGTGGCTTGTGAAGGCTCAGAAAAGAAGAACCAAACTCATATATTTTATTAATTGGCTTTTAAAAAAGTGTGTGTTTTTTTTAATCTTGTAATTGGGGCCTGACTCCTGATTTTTGAATGTTCGGGGCTGGCAATACTGCATCCCAGGCACTGCAGCTAGGTTGGCCTTATCTGCACAGACTGGTTTGGAAAATGGGAACTCCCCTAGTAATTCCTAAATGTGTCTTCCAGAAAAGGAATGGCACAATGTTATCATGGAGCTTGGGACATAATGGGCCAATAACAGCCCAATCCGGTGCATAAAGTCAGATCCTGTGTCAGTTCAACCTTTTCACCAGTAGTCACTTCATGCAAATGTGTGCATAATGGCTTTTTGAAAATAGAGGATTGCCTTGCAGTGTCCTGTGCACAAGGTTATTGGAAGGAGACCAGTGTAGGTCTGTAACCTCTCTGCTGATGAGAGTAAAGTGCTTGTTTAAGGAGAAATATTTGAAAGCTAAGTGTATTAATGTGTGTTTGAGATGACTTGAACTCAGAAGGGAATATGGAACTTATTATGAAATCAGTGTGCAGATTGCATCATGTTTCAGTCCCAATTTGAAGTTCAGTTAGATACATTTGTCACCTCTTTTAGATTTGCAATGACTGTAGCTCCAATCTCTTTGTCTTTTTAATGGCTGAAGAGTCTTGGAAATTTTAGCTAGCCTCTCTCCTTTTCATCATGGATGGTGGCCCCATCACATCTCCAAGGGCTGAGTTTTCTTTGGTTGAAACCATCAGTAACTATGCTGGTTCTTGCATGCAGATGCTATGAGAAACCATCTCCAGCACCTCCCAGAACTGTGGATGGTGTAGGCTGTCATGAGAGGCAGTGTTACCTCATGAACAGAGTAATGGCCTTTGACTCCCTGTTGTGTGACCATGGGCAAATCACTTCCCTTCCCTGTCCCTCAGTCTTCCCACCTGTAAAATGGGGATAATGATAATTCTATGGAAGTGCTAGAGGTGGTGGTGTTATTGTCAGGGCACAGTGGTATTACAGAAGGTTCAGTGAACAACCTTTATTTAGTCTCTTGGAGATATGGGGCAACTGTAAAAGTTCAGTATGTTACTGTATGAGCATTTCATCTTGGGAGACCCTCCCATCGCCACCCCAGTTAAAGTCACCGATGAAATGAGTGCAGCAGAGTCAGTTTATTCATCAGTAGAGACTTGTCTCTGACAGTTTTGACACAATTGGAAGTCTCTGTCTGAGTGACCAGAGCGAGCCTGTGTTGGGACTGAGCCATCGGCTCGAGTATGGGGGGGAGTTCTTACAATGCCCGCCTTACCTCTGACTCTCATCAGCGTTTCCACTGCTTGGTTTTGTGGGTGCCCTGGCCAAGCCAAAATGGCTCTAAAGCCTCAGCGGTGACATGGGTTTTGAGTCGCTGCTCAAGGCTGACAAGGCCGCAATTTTTGGCCTGGCTTGTGCGTTTCTCCCTGATTGTCTCTGAAATGAAAGCTGCCCTGGGAGAGTCAGTGGCTGGCCTTGCTTGCTGTGTGTTTCATCCTTTTATGGTGCATCCCATGGGACTGCTCTCCTCAATGCCATCAGAGGCTGGAATGCTGCCCCAAAGGGCACTTCCTTGCCCCACAGATGTTCAGAGACCCCCTTGAATTGGCCCATTGGATTCTGGCTGTGTTAGGGGCAGCTAATGCCGTGCATAACACCAGATCCCGGCAGCCTCTTCTGCTCAGTGTGTACTTGGCACATGGATTGGCAAATCACTTTTCACGTCTCACTGGGAGTTGGCTTCGGGGGCCGATGAAGCGAACCTCTTGGCCAAGATTATGAAGCGTTCATGAGAGAGGCTTTTCTTGGGGCTCAGTATAATGACACCCCAGGCAGCCTCTGTGGGAGTGGAGAATCTCAGGTCTCCCTAAGTTTTCTTGTGGGGAGGAGGTCAGAATTTTCTCTGCAATCCTTGTCATTAAGGTCAGAAGGTACCATTAGGTCATCTACCCTGACCTACATAGCACAGGCCAGAGAAACTCACCCACTTTTGTCTGTATTGAGCCTGTTAATTTCTATTACAAAAATCTATGGATTGCTCTTAAACTTTAACAGCTGATCAGGTCTGTCTTTCCTCCCCAGTTCTCCTTCTCCCCATCTGTTTTCCCACCTCTTCCTTTCTTTTACCTCTCCCTCACACCTGCAAACACCTCTGGGCTCGTGGCAGCTAAAGCTCTGCTCCCCCGTTGCCTTGTATGAGCCCATATTGCAGGCACAGGAAGCAATGGCAGGATATTGAAGCTGGCATGGAAGGGAGGGAGGGAGCATCCCAACTTCCATGGCTGCGTAGGCCCTGAGAGCCCACAGCCAGGGGGCCCTTGTCCCATTAAGATAACAGGTGCCAGAGTTGTCTGTGCTTCCTCCTGGGAATGCTCCGCCCCACTCCACTGGACAGCCAAGGCCCACAGTACTCTGCAATAGGGCATTTCTCTGTCTGGATGCGCACAGCAGCTCAATCAAGATGCACTTCAGTGGAGCTGGAAAAGGCTCCAGCCCCTCAGAGTTCTCCTAACGGAGCCAGAGATTGCACTCTCTCCGTGCCCGCTGGGCACTCGCTCTCTGGAGTGAGCAGCTAATTTATCACCATCACAGGAAGGCTCTGCCAGCCAGGGGGCTGGTATGTCCCTGGGAGCCCATCTGCAGTGCTGGCTGGCCTGGGGAAAGCCTCTCTCGTTCAAGCAGGTAAGGATGCTGATAGTCAGAAAGCTTTGCTCTTCCTGGTGACCAGCACTGGCTGGGTGGGAGCCAGCCGGGGTCTCTGTAATGGTGGGCTGGGAAGGAAATCTCTGCTACTCCTGCACTCGCACAGAAGGTTTTCAGGCAGGTTCAGAGGCGTGATTAGAAGTAAAGCATCTCTGGATGTTCCTGTGTTATCAGCTGTCCTTGGAGGTAGTTTTTCATTGATCTCCTTTTGGATGGGCAATGTGGCCCCATGGATAGGGCACTAGCATGGGGAAACAACAGAGCTTGGTTCTTTCCTGGCTCTGAGGCAGGCCACTTCACTGTTTTTTTTTTACTCCTCCCTCCCTTTATCTGTTTCATCTCTTTAGATGGTAAGTTCCTTAGGGCCGGGTGCATGTCTCTATGCATTGCATCTGCCATGGTGCTGCCCCATCTCCATTGGTGTTTCTAGATGCACCTGTAATAGTTGGAATAATGATTTGTCAATTCCCATCTTCTCCAGAGAGAGGGCATTAATGGTGTTTTATGCAGGAAGTGTGCAATGGACAGGCCATTTCTGAGCTATAACTGACAGCTGTCAATACTATCCGGAGAAGCAACTAACACAGGAAGCTCTGCTGATGTGGCTTCCACACCCGTTGTTTGCTGAGATTGTTCTGACTGACTGTTAGAGCTAGATCAGTCGCTGTTCCTATATCAGGTTGGTGGGGGATTCTGACCACGGGCCCCCCTCATGGAGAACAAATTTTGTTGTACGCTAGCTGGTTGTAGTATGTGGGTGGGGGAGAACCTATGCTGGCTAAGGTGAAAGTGGCCCATGATTAACAATCTGCAACTATTGAAGTGTGGGATAGCCAGGTGGGTCGGTTATTTGCCAAAGTATCCGAGACACAGCATTGCCTCCCGGGTCCTGCTGCCACCACCGGAACCAGTGGTAATTACACACCACCCTTATTATCATAATATCCTCCTGGCATTTAGACTAGACGCCTATCTCTGTATAAAATGTAGGGGCCTTGGAGAGAGAGGGAGAGATCTCCCAGCACATGAATCTATCATGAGCTAATGTGTTTTTCCCATTTGTTCCTTTGTACCTCGTCGAGCCGTGCGCGCGCACAAGCACGCGCTCCTGCTCTCTTCCACTCCAGCCTGCAGTCTCCGATGGTTGGCTGGGCCTGAGCCACTCGGAGAAAGAAAGACGAGAACGAGAGCAAGAGAGCAAGGGAAGAAAGCAGGGGCGATAATGGGAAATACACCCTCTCAAGGCATGTCACTCTCACTATGTGCATCCATTCTTAAGTAGCAGGTATTTTTTTTTATTTGTGTGTTGGCTTTTTTTCCCTCCTCCCTCCAACTGCTGGCACAGTGTGGTGATGCTGAGGGACTGGTGCTGCTGTGAGCAGCTGATGCCGGAGTTGTTGGCTTCTGAATCTGAACAGAGAAAGATGGGGAGAGGGGGAGTGTCTTGGTTTTAAAAGGGGTGTGGGAGAGGATCAAGCCCCTTACATGCAGTGGCAAGGTACGAATCTCCAGCTGTCCCCTCACTTGGTGGGGATTGTTGTAGATGTGGGGCAGCTAGGCTGTCAGATAAAGACAGCTGGGGATGCTAATCTAATGCTTGTGGCCACGGCTGGTTTCCAGTGTTGTGTTATTGTTGTGGCTGCCTGGCTCCAAGCGGGTAAAGTATCTATAGAGCCCGCTGTCCTAGAAATGCTGCTGAAACAAAGTGCGTGGGGGGTGAGGTGGGGGAGGAGCAAGACGTGTCTTTTTATCTTTCATGTCGTACAGCAACATGGTTTAAGTGCTGAACTGTTTGCCGGTTGAGCTGGGTTCTGAATTTTCCTTTCTTTTTCTGGGCTGGTGGTGATGCCGTCTGCTTCATTAAATAATGCAGACAGATGGGGCGTAGGGGGTGGGGGCTGGTTGGCTGTTTAATACCTGCTTTCTTGGCTTTTTCCAAGGGGGTGGTGGTGATCAAAGGCAATGTGCAGAGCAAGCGTTCCGGCTGCAGGTCGCCTGGGTGAGTTATTTTAAACATCCTTTAAGGAGGTGGAAAAACATGGCACATCACAGGCTTTGGGGGAGGAAAACTTAAAATAACTCAAACGGCTCGCCCCCTTTGCCACCGTGACTCGCAGTTGCTTTTGCTCCCGGTGTGTGTGCAGAATAAGAAAAGGCACATTGTTCCTGGTGTTGTGTGCACATCGGGACCATGCCAAGCCAGGGTTGTTCTTCACAAAAGGGTGTGTGTGTGTGCATGTGTGCGCGCGTGTGCAAACTTCACCAGCAGATTCCCAGCAGGTCACTACCCCAGCCCTGTCAAAGGGACAGATTCATTCAGTTGAATTTACAGCCTTTGGTCTCCTCCTAAGTGCTGAGCAGTGTGGGAAGCAGGAGGCAGTGGAGTAAGACATGGATTTCAAGGTGACAAGAGATGAGGGCCGTGCTGGATATTTGTTAGGGTCCCTTTCTCCTCTCTTTGCTTGGGCTTCAGCTTGGGTGTTATGTCTCTTTCTGGGCAGATTCCAAAGCTGGCAGCACTTTTCTTTCTTTTGTTCCATGCATTTTTGCCCTGGTCGCCGTGCTCCAGTGCCTTCCCTCCTGCCCCCAGTATAGTGCTGTCCATGGGGCCCTTGTGGCTCGAACTCTGGAGTTCTGTCAGACTGGACCTTTTCCTCCACCAGCCAGAAATGCCTCTGTGGTGGGTGGGGAGAGGGGGGAGCTGCCCCCCATATGCCACCAGAGACTGAGTCAGAACAGGAGGGGGGATTTGGGGTCAGCAGGAGCAATGACTGCCTGAATCTGACTGAGAAGATATGGTGCTGTTAGAGTTGCAGATCCCTTCCCACCCCGCCAGTGAGAACACTTACCAGGGCATTGTTTGGGGTGAGAACTGGGAGAATATCTCCCCCTCTGGTTGCTCTTGTTCCTCTGCCCCTAACCTGGTGTGATCAGATACCAAATTCAGGCCAAGACTCCCCATTCCCTACCTCTTCCTCGAGACAGCTGATGAAACTGTCTCCTGACATCTGCCCTCTAGCTTGGCTGGCACTGTCCTTTCATGGAAGTGCCACTCTACCAAGGCATGATTTCTGGGCATGAAGATGGCCGATGCTCCCGTCTCCCCTTATCAGTCCTCTGCTCTTCCAACCCCGCTGGGACCAAGAGCATAGTGGCCTGGGAGGCAGGGGGGCTGGAGCCTATCCCCCTCAAAGCAACCCCAGCTTAGATGGAGGAGGTGGAAGTGCCAGTGGGCTGCAAATCACCTATGTGGAAGGAGAAGGGGCTGGGGGTAAGCACCTGCAGCGCTGGCTAGTGGCTTTGTGCAGCAGGGATCTCATTTGTTGTTGAGCTGTGAGTTAGAGACTCCTTCCCCTGCTCTAGGATAAGGGGTTGGCGGTCATGTCAGTTCATTCAGTCCTGCGTGCCCCTTAATGCAGTTCCGTGCCAGGGCTTTAAATGTCTGCTTGTACCCGAGGTCCCAGTGCTACTGTCAGCAACAGGCGCCCCTGAGCTGGTGCTGAGGATGGCCCAGCACAGATGAGGCACAAGGCTTGTCAGCTGAGAGGCCAAGTGCAGAATGGGGTGGTAACTTGTCCCATCTGCACTAGTGGCTATGTTTTCTCCACACTGGTTCATGGACTCATTGCTGATGGTGCTTGTTGGTTTCCTGATGTAGCAAGGGGTCCTGGAGTCAACAGTCTTTGCTGCAGTGAACAGGGAATTTGGCGTTTTGTCCCTTAAATCCTGGGTTTACCTGACTGCCTTCCACTAGTGTAAGGTGCCTCCCTTCCCTGTAGTCCCATCTACCTTCTCCTGAGGACAGAATGGCCCTCACCCCTGGAGCAGCTTATTAGCATGAGATGCTAAGAATCTTTGGAGCTAGCCGTGGTACCAGGCATCTGAGTGAGACCAGTGTAGCAAAAGCCCCTTTGTAAACCAGCTAGTGTGGGGAATTTAGGCAGCTGCCTGAGCCTTTTGGGCTGTGGGGGGAGGGAATAAAACCCCAGCAACCCAGGACTTAATTATAGAAACTGATTCTTCTCTTTGCTGTACATTGATCTGTACTGTGCTGGCGTCACGCAGCTGCTTCCCACCCTGCCCTGCTGAAACGACCTCCCAATACACACGCTGCCCTCTGTGCTGCTGCTCGCAGTCGAAGAGGGGGAAGGGAAAGGGTCCACATCCTATAAACCATCTTAGTTGCTGTTGGGGAGGATTCTGGTTCAGGAGAGGAGGCAGATGGGAGATGGAAATAAAGTCCCTGGAGTGCTGAATGCAAAAATAAGCTTGTCTGGGGGTGCCCTGGAAAGCATGGAGGGGAGCAGGGTAGAGATATGTCTGGAGGGTTGCAGCGGACATGTCTGGGAGGAGGAATTGCACAGTGACCAGGCTGTGTGAGGGGGGTGCAGCGTGGCAGATAGGGGCAGGTGCTGTGTAACCCTCCCCGCTCTCTTGTTCATCATCGAACTGCCAGTCCTGTGAATGGCCTCCCACAGCTGGGCCCCAGCACACAGCCTCCGGCTTGGTAACATGGCACCCCCTCACTTGTTTCCGACAGTCTGCTCTAACTCCCAATGCAGAAATTGTCTCTCTCCCACATCCTGATGTCCTCTGCTGCTGCCCCTTTGCAGCTGTCATGTGCACACTCTGCCGGTTGCCCACGGCGCTCGCTGGAGCCATGAGACGGGCCTGTCTTGCTGGGCTCTTCGCTGGCATGATCATGGGGCCCGGGTGGGCGGGTAGGACCTAGCCACAGGCCCTTTGGCACAGCTGTCTCTTTGATCTCTCAGGGATGGCAGGATGGTCTCTCCAGCAGCCTCATTCTTCCAACTGAAGGGCTTGACATCTCTCTTTGATAGCACATGCATGCTCCCTGCTGATTCGCCAAGCTGATCTCTTCCTTGATTTGGAAAGATTCTCACCCTGCCGGTTCCCACAGGGGGAAGCCTTGAAATCTGCTGTAGCGGAGACATTGGACTGTAATCAAAGCAGCAGGCCTAGAGTTTGAAGCTCATCCCCCTGGGGGTGTGGATTTGGGGGTGGGAGCTCTGTCTGTGCCTTAGGGTGGTGGTTTGGAACCATGACCTGGTGGGAGCTGATTTGACTAGTCTCACTGTGGGCTGGGAAGTCCAGCTCTGTCGTCCTTGGGTTCTTATTCCCTTTAAGAGAGGCGTGAGGGGAAGGAGCAGAAATGTTTGGGGGAAAGCGCCCACTGCTTCTGGTTGTGCCAGCCAAGTCCCTTTAGCCCCACTGTGTGGCATGGTTTCGCTTCGGCTGGAAATCTCTTTGGCTTTATGCTAATTATCATCAAATTGCTGAGGCAGGTGGGAAACACATGATTTCAAAGTGTGGGAGGAGGAGGGTCAAGGTTGGTTTTAAATCAGCTTTTGCAAACCCCTTGTGGAGATCTGTAGCCCCCCTGCGCTCTAAGGCTTGCCCCTCCCTGTCTGGAAGTTGGCATGGTACAATCTATTTGATTGTAGTCCGGTTCCTGGCTTCTGTCCCTCACCTGGGTATCTGAACAAGTTAGGCACTGTGGCTAGCACCTCTCACATACGGTGCTTTCATGCTTGTGCAGGGCCCAGCAACCAAGGCAGAGAGTGGTTCCTGAATGCGGTTTGACGCTCTCCGCACAAGAAGAGTGAGAGACACCCACCTCCCCCAGACACCCTATGCTGAACCTGCTGCCCTGGGACAGATTTGCTAGTGCAGCTGGAATGTGCTTTTGAAGAGCTTTTGCAGGGCAGGGAAAGTGTTGGCAGGGATTGAAGGACTCTTTACAGCTTCCTTTCCTGCCTTGGAGGAGCTTGCCCAAAGGGTTCCTGGGTTAGCCTTTTTCAGGGCTGCTCCAGCAGAGGCTCTGTTGGCTTTGGAGGTGGGGGAGGACAAGCCACTGGAGCAGGTTCCAGGACTGCTGTGGTTTTCGTCCTGTGATCTGTGCCCTCCCACAGGGGACACTCTTTCCTCCTCTTGCAGAACTGGCCATGCTGCTACTGGGGTGGTGGTATGTGGGCTTTCTTGCATCCTTCCCATGGACTTGGATGCTCCCAACCCATAGGGCCAGAGGCCACCTGCTGGGGGAAGGGAAAACCCTGCTGTAAAGCCACTATCTCCTGAGAGCAGGGAACTTGCCATGCTCCACTTGCTCAATCTCAACCCCATCTGATTTGAGATGTACCCTGTAGTTCATATCTACTCTGAGCTGGAACAGCAGCCTTCTCCAGCTGGTTTACCCGCTAGCTCCGATTCCTCATGCCATCTTGCATCTCCCAAGGAGGCACCTTCTTCCAGCACTTGTGATGACACAGGGGTTTGTGAGAGGAAAGCAAGCACTACCCATCAGCTGTGCTCGCTAGCCAGCCTAGGTCCCATTAAAGTCCTTCCCTGGCCCCTTGCCTATGGGCAGTGCCCGGGGTGCAGGTGCAATGATGCTGAATGAGACACTCACTGAAGGAGCTTCAATGGTGGTTTAAAAAAAGAAATTACTCGTTCGCTTCCATGGGTGGAGGGATAATGGAATTTTGTCGTCAGCTGTTTTTATTTTATTTTTTCCCCTCCTACTGCATGAATTCCACTCTTAAAACACATGCAAATGATGGGTTTCTTAATTTCATTTCAAACAGAAGGGCTGCTGGAGAGGATTGGGCAGGGGTGGGAAGGAAGAAGAGGCAGTGGAAAAAACCAACTTGTGTGTGTTTGGTAGCTTCCCTCCCCCCCCTTCTTCAGCTACTGGTGTTCTGATTGCATAGGGGAGGGTGGCAAAGGCGATGATACAGATGACCTCCAATGCAGCTCATGGCCCCAGCCCGGTAATCTAGCAGCTGTACCCTGCCACCGAGTCATGGGTGAACATCAGGGCATGAAAAGCACAACAAAAAATATCTTCCTTTCACTTCTGCCATCAGTCCACTCAATCCCCCTGGCCCTCGGCTCATGCTGTCAAGAAGCATAATCTCAGGGTGAAATCTTGCAGGGAGCCTGCTTTGGAAACCCCTGATATTGTAAAGTACTGGCTAACTTACTTCTCTGGCACCCCATCACTGTCATAACGGAGTGCTTCTTCCTTTGTAGTGTATTCTTTTCTCCCTCCACGCTGTGAACCAGGATGGTGCTATTATTCCCATTTTACAGATGGGACAGAGACACAAAGAGTGTGGGGAGGCCTGCTTGTGCTGGCTTCAACTGAGTTAGCATGGATAAGAGTACCAGGGATGTGGTCCGTACGAGCCTGCCTAGAACCCGGAGCCCATACATATCTTCCCAGCCCACACTGCCCCATCTTCTCTGTACTTTTTAGCTGCTTTCTCTGGGTTGAGGCTTTTGTGGCGGTGTCGAGCCAAGCTCAGCCCACACCTTGGATGCTGGCATAGACACACCCTCAGGGAAGTGCCCCAGGTCCCACAGGAAGTCTGTGGCAAAGCGGGGAGATGATGTGGGGGGAGATGATGTGGATCTCCACATGCCGGGTTAGAATTCCCATTGCTGGGCCATCCCTTTGCTCTTGAATCAGTCCTGAGCTGAACACCCCCTGCAGGGTGCTAGGGAAGGGCACTGGACCAGCAGAGGTAGTAAAACTGAGTCTTGCTAATACCTAGTTCAGATCTCCCTGGGCACTTTTGTGCTGGAGCAGGGCCCTTGACACCCTTTTCTGGCCTGAATTCTATGGTGCCCACATGTATGCGCAGTGATATCTCCTTTCCTGCTTTCCGCCCTCGCGGGAGTGAGGCTGGTGGATGTGCACCATCTAAGCAGCTGGGCTGGCCTCACAGTTTGGTGGGGAGGAGTCTTTGTCGCTCAAAGGTTTTTTGCAGTGCTTTCGTTTCAGGGGTTTTTCATGCATCCAGCAAGAACAAAGACTCCCCCCTGAAAATCCCCTCGCCGAGGTGTCCTACTTATTGGTCTTGTTCCCAGAGCTCTCAGCCCTGAATGTATTCATTCCTGTAACACTCCAGTGTTGTTATCCCCACTGTGCAGGTCAGTTACTTGGAAACAGTCGCAGAGGGAGTCTGTGCCAGGGCAGGGAATTGAATTCAGGTCCTCAGCTAACTAGTGGATGAGCCTCCCAAACCCAGGATAGGAGCCAGCCCTGTAATATAGAATCAGGTTTCCTCTGGAGGAAATTTCCCCCTATGTGTCAGGGTTTTTTCCTGGTGCTACAGGCTTCCCTGGCTTTGCAGGGTTGCCAACCCTGGAGGTGTAGCTGTGGCAGGAGGAGTCATGGCAAGGACATTCCTACCCCAGTTGTCTCTGGGGCCTTGGCAGCTAGGACACAAATTAGGGCAACCCTCAGAACAGCTGTATCCTAAGCTAGGGGCTGACCTGAGCCCAGGGCTGTCCTGGTGGGGAAGGGGGGCACTGCTTCCCTTGGCTGAGCTCCCTCCCTTCTACAGGCAGCGGTACAGGCCTTCAGCTGGTGGTCTGCGCAGAGAGCAGCAAGTCTTCACAGGCTGTCAACAAACAGGAGCTCCATGCCCTGCCACCTCTCTTCTTCTGCCCGTGCATACGGCAGCCGAGTAAACCCCTGGCGTGTGGGTCCTCAGCACTGAAGGGGATCCCAACCTCTAAGGCCAGGTCTGCATTGCCAATGTGACAGCAACACAGCTACAGTGACAGACGCGGTTTTGTTGTAAATCCCCCACCCCACCTTCCAGAGTTGGTGCTAGGTGGCCAGAAGAATTCTTCCACCTCCCTAATGGTGTCTACACTGGGACTTAGTGACATGCCTTTACTAGTCTAGATCCCTGCAGGACGTAGCTCGGTCCACTGAAGTTTGAGTTGTAAACCAGGTCTAACAGGATCAGCAGGCTATGGCTTTTTTCCTGCTTTCCCTGGGCCAGAGGTTGATGGGGATTGAACTCTGGCTTGATGGGAACCCTGCACTGGGAGAAGAGCCCATGCAGAGGTTGCTGTGGAAATGTTCCAGGGCCTCAACCTTGCGTGCCAGCTCAGAGCACCAGCAGTGGGTTTGGTGGGAGGTCGCCTGTGTTCAGAACCACACAAGCACAACTGCTATATTTGTTCACAAGCTGGAACACTGGACAGGATGGGGGAGTGGGTTGGGGGTGTTCCTCGGAGTAGACAGGATGGCCACAGCAGGGATGTGCAAACAAGCAAGATAGGAACAGGTTTCCCAGCACGAATGAGGACAGAGCAGCAGAGCTGGTGGGCAGAAGCTGCCTCGTATAACCGATGGTATAACATTTCCCTTGCTCTGGATGCCCTCTTTGCCCTCTTATCTGGCTGAGCCTGCATATAGTAGCTTTGGCTGACATTGTCAGGTGTCCACAGTCCCCAAGTTTCAATTACAGTCCATTTAAAGCCTCCATGTTTTAATTGGCTGGCTAGATTTATGGGCTTCCACCTTACAGCTTGTCTGTTGCCGCTGGTCCAGAACCCTCCTGGCTTTTTCTTTGAGTCTTCACGTCCCTTCCATGGGCTGTGTAATCCGTATCTTGCTGAGCATCTGGCCCGGGACTCATCTTGTAAAGCCACTGTCCTGTCCCATTCTGCCTCCTGGCCCCTCGCTTTATTGTCAAAGCCACGGAAGCTGTGTCACATAAGCCCAGGGTTTCTCAACCTTTGGATACCAGGCACTGGCTTCCTGTACTGTGTCAGGGAGATCTCAGGGACTGGTGCCGGTCCATGGACCGGTTGCTGAGAAACACTAGCCAAGCCATTTAAAACCAGACTGGACAAAGTGCCATAGGGAAGAATTCTGGCCTGGGTGCTCGTGGAATCTCATAAGGATATTTCCCTTCAGGCCACTAAATGCAATCTCAGTCCATGACCATCCCATGTGACATTCAAAGGGATGTTGCTGAGACATTAGTCACTGATCCTATCTTGGGGGTGCTCTAGCTTCTACAGGTCCCATCTACCCATGCATCATGTGCTTAATCAAATGACCCTAGCTCAGGGGTTATCAAACGTAGGGTCGGGACCCAGTACTGGGTCGCAGACCCTCAGGTACTGGGCCATGGTGCCCCCTGCTGCTGCCGCCAAAAGACTGCAATGCATTGTTCAAAGATGTAATTGTTGGGTCATGGGCATAAATGATTTTTTTCAACTGGGTCCCAGGGAAAAAAGTTTGAAAACCACTGCCCTAGCTGAAGCAGGCTGCAGGACAATCTGCTACTTACTTGTTTCTGTCTTTGGCTGAGCCATTGAACAAGGAGCACTGACAACTCGCTTCTCCTCTTGCAGGGCATTTCTCACAAGTCCCCTCCCCTGTCCCTGACAGAGATAGCAAAGCCGGTGTGCTGGGCCAGTGGCTTATAGCTTCCAGCTTTGCATCATCTCTCCATTCTCCAGAACAGGTGGTGCTTTCCTCCATGATGCACTGTGATTGCAGGCATCAAAATCTCCTCCTGGGTACTTGACGTTGTTCTTATTTAATGGCCTATTCTTCAGGACAAGGTGAGGGTGGCAGGGGACCCAATCCCCAGACCTCTGCCTTGAGTTCTAGAGAGATTATTGCAGCATGGGGTTGTGGGTTTTTGGTTTTCATATGGCACACCTCGATCTGATAGAGTACAAGTGATGATATTATATCTGCCACTCACGTCCGCTCCAATGGACTAAACCCAGATGGACCATGCCAAAGGCTCTTGGGCAGTTTTAAATGCATAGATGGTGGCAGTCCTGGGCTTGTAAAGGTGAGAAATCCCTGACAGAGTTTATGGGGTTTAGATCCATATTCCATTCCCTTCTGCTGCGCCTCTCATCCCAAAGCCCTTTGCTCATTATAGCCTGAGGGGATGGACAGGCAGGTAGGGGCACAGGTTCTGGAGAGAGATGGAGTGATGCAGCAAGTCACAGGCCAAGCTGGGAACCCAGGGTCTTGACAGGGAGGCACTGAAGTGGGGTGCAGGAAAGGGTTAAACTCCTAGCTCTGCCACAGATTCCAGAGTGACACTTGGTAGGTCACTTAGAGTAGTATTTTCTGAAGCACCTAAGTGACATAGGAACGTAAGTCTCTGGACTTCCAGTGAGATTTAGTTGCCATAGGCACTTGTGAAAACGTTAGTTCTGATCTCTCTATAAAACGGGAATAATATCATCTCCTCGGTATGTCTTCTCCCTTCACATTGTATGGTCTTCAGAGCAGGGACTCTCTCTCTCTGCATACACACAGTGCCTAACGCTTTGGGGCCTTCATCTTTAGGAACGTTTCTGTCTATGGTGGTGTGTAGAGTATAGACCCTGCACCCCAAGCTAACACAGGTATCAATAGCTGTGATGAAGGTAAGGCACTGCATAGGTGGGCAGAATAGAGTGCCCTATGCGATTGCACCCCCACCGGATATATTCCCTGTGTGGCTCTATACATGCCCAAACAGTGCCTCCCCTGTTTGTTTATAGCCATGTAGCATCCCACTGCCTCCCTAGTGTCAGAATCTTTCCCTGCCGCTGGGAGAGACTCCGGCAGTGAGAGAGGCAATGGGGAAAGGCTCTGGCAGTGGAGAATGGCCTTTCACTGCGGCGCGTAGCGCTGATACTCTACACGCCACCGTAAGTGTAGACGTAACCTGAGTCAGGACCTCTAGGCACTACTTTAAGAGAAAGAAGTTCCGGTTCTCTGCTCTAACCTAACAGCAGCCGTTTCCTAACCTTGTGAAAGGATGTGAGTAGTGCAGCACTCTGCCAACCATCCCCGCTGTCTCCACAGGTTCTGAGCAGGGCTGGAAATCCCATCCCGTCTGTCAGAGAAGAGGAGGCAGCGAGGCCTGGGTTGAGTGTCACATTAATAGGGTGCAAAACAACCACCTGTCAGTTGACTTCCTTTCCGCGGCTGCCATTACGTCTGGCAAGGGCAGAGTCGGCGAGGAATCATCCATCCCTTCCCTGTTATTTGGAGTGGTGCTGTCACGGCACTCGTTGCATTTTATTTGGTTGGGCGGCTTCATGTTAATGAACCAGACTTGTGCTGAAAATAAAAGTCATTTTGGATCTTCATGCATGGAAAATTCCTGCACTTTTCTCCTATTATTAGAGTCCAATCTCCAGGGAAGGGTGGAGGGATAGAGGGGGGTGAGATGCAAGGGCTCTGATGACCCCAATGGAGATGGCAGGCTAGCACTGGGTGGATTTGCCTAGGCCCACTCTGCAGTACGAGGTGCTGAAAGCCGCCTATGTGGAAAGGTGAGGTTTGGAAAAGACCAATGAAGTCTGGCCCTGCAGCTCCATGGAGGGGTAGGGGTGTTGGAGGTGATAGTGCTAGAGGGTTGGCTAGGTTAGACCTAGGTTCTATCCCTGCCACTTGGGAAAATCATGTAATCGTTCTGTGCCTCAGTTTCCCCATCTGTAAAACAGAGAGGATGATGGCTAACTCCCAGCAGGGGGCAGAGTTGGTAAAGCACATTGAGATCCTAAAATAAAAGGCACCGTAGAAGCTCAAAGCATGGTGTTCTTGTGAAACTGGCTGGCAAATGCACGACTATCTAGGCAAATCCCGAGAGTGGCAAACATTCAGGCCCACTGTCACGGCTAAGCAAAGCGCTCGGCCGTAGGAGGTTTCCTGTTCAGTTGGCGGGGCTGTGGTGGTGGTTTTTTAGAAGGAGAGAAACCAGCTGACTGCGTGCCAAGCGTTGCTGCCCCTGTGCACCGTGTCTCTTCTTGACAAGAGGAGGCGTCTGGGGAATGCCGACCTCTCCAAGGAAGGGAGAGCTGGCTGGGGGGGATGTGAACTGGCTGGCGAGGGGATGTCTGCGTTTGATTTGTTTACCTTCAGTAAAGTCCGCAGGCTTGAAGCACATGACCATGTGCTGGGTGACTGTTTTTTGTCTTCTGCAGAGCCCATGCTGGGGCCCTCAGCTTGGACCTAGAAGATCAGGTGGGTTTGGACTCCGGCAGCTAACCAGAGCTGCTGCCCAGGCTGCCCAGTCTGTCTATCCCCTGCCAGCTGCAACATAGACATAACCTTGGTTTCTCCTCTTCTCTGCCTGTGGCACACATCAGTTTAGTCTCTGGAGAGCTGGCATACTTTAGTCCAAGTCAGTGGGTTTAATACGGAGGGCTCTGGGTGAGGTGTACTGGCTAGTGATGTACCAGTCAGACTAGATCTAATGGATCCTTCTGGCCACTGTGGAACAATATCCTAGGAAGTGCTGTGGGAGTGGGACAGGCCAAAGAAGTGGGGAAGGATGGGCTTGGGATTAAGGCTGGGGCTTGGCAGATCTGGGTTCATTTTCTGACCCTTCCACTTACTCTCTCTGTGACCCTGGGCCTGTCACTTAACCTTTATGTGCCTTGATTTTTCTCATTTGCATAATGGGGATCAGGGGATGTAAACAAGTCCTCCTTGGGCATTTCTCCCACCTGGTAGGAGCCCCTGGAAATGCCCAGTTATAAACACTGGGCAGACCCACCTCAGGTCTCCATCGCTAGTACTTGCAGTGGGCTCTGTCCTTTTTGGGCTTTGTTATATGTCTTTATGAGAGGAGAACTAAAAAGGGGACCAGTGTCCCAATATGATTGAGAATAAACTCCTCCCAGGCCAACTCAAAAGAAAAAAAGTCTGCCGACAACTTCTTAGTCACGAGGGGCCTAGGTAGCGGATGGACTGGACATGGGCCTTCCTCCTGTTTCAGTAGCTAGTGCAGCCACATCTGGCTCTGATGTCTTTCCTCTCTGCCCCCAACCACCCGTGAATGGCAGCTTCCTCCTTTTCAGAGGACTCTTCCCTACCATGCATGCTTGCGTAGCGCAGTATGGCCACATTTACATGGCTGGAGACGTTGATCTAGCAATATTAAACCCAGGTTTATAATGCAGTGCGGATGCTCAAATGTTGGCATGGAAACACAGAGTCCATAAGCCCAGCCCCTCCCTCCGCCCCCCGTTGTCTTCTAAAACCTGAAACTCTTCAAAGTGGAGACTGTCTTTCGCTCTGTATGGACAGCGCCCTGCACCACGAGGCCTTGGTCTTAGAGCCTGTCTGTGCTTAAAATGCTATCACTGCAGGACTTCGGTGGGAGTGCGGGAGGGGATCTCCTGTTGGCATAGGCCCGGTAAGGGGAGTGGATTTTTCACACCCCTCAGAGCCGTAGCTAGACTGATGTAAAATCCTAGCGTAGACCCGGCCTTCCTTGGTGCTGTTGTAATCATCGCAGATTAATAGTTGCCTGTCTTGCTTTGCCATGGTGTCTAAGTATCTTGACTCCCTGTTGATTCTGCTGTGGGTGGGGCACAGAAGGGCCCAGTGTGCTCCTCTTCGCCCCCCCCCCCCTCCACAGGCCTGGGAAGAAGCTCATTGGAAGATCAGAGTCACCCCCGTCCCCATTACTGTGTGACTGACTGTCAGGCGGTGATCTGAACAGCGAACGCTGGTTCCTGCCATCCACCCGGCAGGCCCATTTCCTCTCATCCTCTGCGTGTGCTGGTCCCGGGGCGCCTCCAGCAGTTGCAGTAGAGGGTTTCAGATGGTGGGACCTTTTCCAAGGCACTGCTGGGGTGATTAGGATCGTTTTGCTTCCTGGCATTCCCTGTCTGTTTTCATTATCGCCTTTAATTTAGACATCCACCCTGCTGAGCGTCTCCAGCACCACGCGGCCTAGCGGAGATAGAGAGAGGTTGCCATGCAGGAGTGTGGTGCAGCTCGGCAACGTCCTGTGTTGAGGGGAGGGGAAGGCAGGAGGGAATCAGCTTGGATGAATCAGCAATGTGGGGGGGGACAGCAAGGAGCAGGAGATGGAAGAAGGCTCCAGTGAGAGCTGGAAGAGAGAGCTAAGCGGGTCGCAGTGTCCATCTCCTCACACTCGTCAGTCAAAGCCCCCCACGACTAGGCTCATCTGAGCCATGGCTGCACTGAGACCTTGGTCCTGCCGGCTTGTGCGGGGTTGTGTGGCTCTGTAACTGTGAGGGGAGTCAAAGCTGGCCCTGAGCCCTATCTGGTGTGCATTGCACAACCAGATCTCTGGGACCCAAGCTTGCCGACTCAGTATTTCTAAGCCCATGTCTGAGAGCATCCATACTGCATTATCAACCGGGGTTTACAGGTGGGCGAAGATGTCCATACTACACTGCACAGACCTCCTGACTCAGTTCTGCAGCTCCCAAATGGCTTGGGGATATCATCAAAGGGCTGCACAGGATCCCATGAAGAGGAAGAGGATGGGATGTGGATAGGAGCAAAATCTACAGCCAATCTCTTTTTGGAGTGAGGGGAAGGTATGGAGTGAGGGAGGTCAATGAAGCTTCCCCTGGGCTGACCTGCTTTACACTGAACCATCCACATAAGACCCACGGGGCCGTGCTGCCCACCAGATGCTTCTAGGACTGTGCCTACTCGAACCAAGGGTTGTAAATGCGTTCGATGAGGAGGGGGAAATGAAACCTGGAGTTTGCAGGGGCTGACTGTCAGCATGAAGACGCCCATCCTCTCGAGTTGCATGGAGAATGCTGGGAGTGGGGTCTGGCTGACCCAGCAGATAGGTTTTTTCCCTGGAGCTCCCGAGCACGTGCTGATTATGTGACCCACAGCCTGGGTTTAAGACAGCCCTAGGAATATTCCTTCTCTCACCAAGGAGCCCCCAGGCTTGAGCTTGGGGGATTAACCCCTTCCTATCTGAGCTGTGACGTTCACACACTGATTTTTGTGCCCCAGCTGGAATTCCACTTGCCCAAGTCAGATTCCCAGCGGCAATCTAGACATCCCCGTTGAGGGCACGCAGGGGGGTTCTCCTGCTCTCAATCGCCTTAGGGTCCCCTGGGTCCGCAACACAAAATCTCAGCCCCAGAGCTCTTTCCCAGCTTTCACTACCTCAGTATCATAGCTAGGAAAGATTGTCTAGGGCGGTGTGGGGAGAGGTGGAGTCACCTAGGGGAGGGATCACGGAGACTTTAAAAAGAGGCCTCCCCATATCTTAGGGCTGGTCATCAGACTGGTGAGGTGCAAGTAGCCAGTGCCGCTGGCTCGCACTTCTCTCCCAGTAGCCTCTCTCTCTTGCTTTCTGCCTTCGGCTCTGCTGGTCGTTTATATTCAGCTCTATCCTCCAGCTCAGCACAGCCACGTGAATCCTGTTCTTGCTGCTGCCCCTCGGATGTGCTGAACGCTTTGCTGTATGGTTCCAGTGCTGCTTCCCAGCTGCCCTTTGATTTAAAGAGCGGGGCTCCAGCGCGCGCCCACTAGTGCGGAGGCCGATCTGAGCACCGAGCCATGCGAAAGAGCCCTGACTTGGCCATAAAGCAGAGGAGCTGAGAGAGAGAGAGACCCGCTCGGAGAGCTTGTGAGCGCAACAGGCGGCGCTGGCATTGCCTCAGGACGGCGGGATCTGTCTCATTTCAGGGAAATTAATGATTCCAACATAATTCGCAAAGCATTATATGGCTCATTAAAAACACATTGCCCAGACCAAACCGAGCGTCTGCCAGCTCCTAGGCCTGTCAGCCTTCTTCCCAGCCCTGCCTCCCTGGGCCAGGCAGAGGCATCCCTGCTCCCTGGGGGTGGGTTTGGGTTTGCACTGCCCACACATGAGCCAGGTGGGGGTCCTGACAGGTACTTGGCAAGGCAGTCTATCCCCCCTTCCTCCAGTTCCATCGCTTGGGGAATATAAAGAGCTCTTGGAGGGACTTGTTTTCCTCCCTTCCCTGCTATGGTTCCTGGGTTGATGTCAGACTGGCTGGAGGGAATGGGGATGGCAATGGGGCTGAACTGGGAGCTAAGGGGAAGGGAACTGTTGTGTCCCTTGCGTCATTCTGCATGATGGTATCATGAATGGAGACCATGCCTTTTAGAGGAAGAGAAGCCCCTTGAGACCAATGGCCACTGCCTAGCCTACCTTGCAGGGCCACTCTACCCCAGGTTGTTGCCCTCCCCACCCATTTGTTCCTAGACCCCCTTTTGCTCTGTAGAAGGTGAAATACCCTTTCCACCCACCCCTCTCTTGAATAATGAGGCTGTTACTGCTGAGTGGGCCACAGAATTTCTGTGCATGTGCAATCTGCTATGCAATGTTCCCTGACCGGAGCCCTTCTCGAGGGGGCAGATGGGGATCACTGGCCATTGGTTCTCCACACCCCTTTCCCCTGCAGCCACAAAGCGCCTCTAGCGGTATAGGTGTGGTGGGCAAGCTGCCACCCGTGGGAGCACTGGAGGCTCGTTCGCAAGTGGAGCATTTCTCTCACAGCAGCTTTCTGCTGCAGCGCTGATTTTTCTCAGGGAGGCTTTTAATGGTTCCTGAGGTCTCCACAGGGTGAAGAAAGCCAGCAATTGCTTCCCACATTCCTGTCCTCCTTCCGCTCACTCATGTGCTCTGTCCCTTCCCTTTCAACTGGGGAGGAGAAAATCAAAGAAGAGAGCAATTTGGGATTTTTTTTCAATCTTTCCTCATCCGCTGCACTGCGTGAAAAGGCAAGCCTCTAAAGGACACTCAAGGACACTGCGAAGGAGAATCGTCCCCTCCTCTCACATCCCTCCTTTCTCCAGAGAAATGAAGAAGAGCAACTCCCAGCTGCTGCCCCAATAGACATCCCCCAACCAGGGCCAGCCCTAGGCAAACTATGATTTTGGTGCCCACCCCCATATTCAATATAGAGAAAAATGATAACTTTTTTTTTTTAAATAGAGAAAAAAATTCACTTCCATCTAACTTGGCGCATCCTGGTCAGGCCCAGGCCTTGCTTTGTGGCTCTGGTTGTGTGCAGAGGAAGCGCTTCAGTGCTCAGATCTGCCTTCTGGTGTGGCATTGGGTAAATGTAAACTCCTGCCATTTGCTTTGTGATTGTCCATGGGCAAATCCCCCTTCTCCTGCACCTGTGGGTGGGGTTTATGGTGGATGCACAGCCCAGCTGCCTTGGATGGGGTCTCCAACCCCTGGCAGTCATCATGGATGGCACCTTTGAAGAAGGGTGACTCCTTCCAGCAGAAACCCAATGCAGTGTGTGGCATAAAGATTAGAGCCGTGATTCCGTGGGACTGCGCATGTGATTAAAGTCAAATGTTCTTTGCTGAATCAGGGCTGGGAATGAGAGGACTGGGAACCAGACTCCTGAGGCGGTTTCTACTGTTGTGTGACTGGATGACGTTGGGCGAGTCACTTGGCCTCTTTGTGCGTCCGTTTCTCAAGCCGGAGTGTGAGGTCTTAATTAATAATAATAAGAACGCTTCGTTTTTTGATCCAACCCCTTCCTGAAGGAGAATCAGCATTATTTCCATGTCGCTAGTGGGGAAACCGAGGCATGGGGGAGGGAGAAGACTTGCACAAGGTCACATAGTGGCTCAGTGGCTGAGCTGAGCCTGGAAACCAGGAGTTCCCTCTCCAGTTTGGTCTCTTTTTGACTGTACCGTTCTTTGGGACCTCGGGCTGAAAGACGCAATATCAGGGCATTATGGCAAACTGGGAATTCCTGGACTTGTCTCTCCTTTCCCCTCCTCAGCCAAGCAAGCCCTAAGAAGTGAGTAGGTGACCTCAGGGCATGGGAAAAAGTCTCTAACATTCTTCACTCCCCTTCCACATGGCATTCGGAACCAGAAAGCCCTCATTTTCCCCCACACGTGTATAACGCACACACTGGTGAAACCCCCTGCCGGCATAGAGCTGTAATGGTTTAATAGAGGCAGGGCTTTATTACTCCATTCCTGCCACAAAGTAAGGGAGAGAAAGGATAGTCTGTGCTAATGGCACAGGGCAGGTTTAGGAGCGCTGCATCCAGTTTCCCACGCTGCCACCTTCCCTCTGTGACCTTGAGCACACCACTTCATCTTTTGATGCCTCAGTTCCCCATCTGTGAAATGGGGGTGATGTTCCTGCCAGCCTTGTTGGTCTAATGTGTCTGGACTGAAAGCCTTTGGGGCGGCAGGGTGTGGGCTGGGGGTGTGATCTGTCTCTTTTTATGTGCAGATCCAACCTGTAATAGGGCCCTGATATCAGTGGTGGGCTCTAAAGTGGAAGTGAGGGGCCTAAATACCTTTGAGGACCTGGGCCCAGCTGTTACCGTAGTAACTACCAACAGCTACAACTACTCTCCTAGCACCTTAAGTAGCATTCCATAAATAATTAAACCTGAGCTACAATCTTCAAAACAAAGGAGGAGAGTGCATTTAGGCAGGCGTTCCCATTGTTTGGTTACAAGGTTTTTCCCCATTGTGTTTTCTTTGTTTACATATCACTTTGCCAAATCCATTCATGAGCCAGGACACTCCCAATTCCTGGTGTGACTCAGCGAGGTCCCATCTGTGCTGTGGCCATACCCCTCCCTCTGGGCATGATCCCGTTACGAAAATGGCTAAAAGCTATAGGGTAGAAAAACTTATGTTTTGAAATCTGGGTACATGAGAATTAGGGATCTCCATGGTTATCTGTCCCAGTTATTACCATGTACTTAACAATAACTAGCCAAGGTGTCACATTCCAAAGGGGTAGCCGTGTTAGTCTATTGTAGAAAGACAACAGAGTCCTGTGGCACTTTTAAAGACTAACAGATTTGTTTATCGCATGAGCTTTCGTGGGAGAAAATCCCACTTCGTCATCTTCAAAGCATCTGACGAAAAAAAAAAAAAAAAAAAAAAAAAAAAAAAAAAAAAAAAAAAAAAAGCAAATCAAACTAGGTGTTAGGATTCAAACACTGGGGAACAGCACATAGAGGAGGGTGAGGTCAAATCACTTGTTGTAATGAGAGAAAAATCCATAGTCCCTGTTTAACCCCAAGACAACTGAGTCATTTGCATACAAGTTCGAGTTCTGCAGTTTCTTTTTGAAGCTGTGATTTGTTATTCATCTGTTTCAACAGCTTCAGTGTTGAAACAGATGGATAACAAATCACAGCTTCAAA
>ML685768.1:26547516-26703811 GCA_007922175.1 Pelusios castaneus
TGACGAAGTGGGATTTTCTCCCACGAAAGCTCATGCGATAAATAAATCTGTTAGTCTTTAAAAGTGCCACAGGACTCTGTTGTCTAGCCAAGGTGTGACGCCCCTGGACATTGTGTGTAAAAAAAGTACAAGAATGAATTAACCCCTCACCCTAACCCCCACCAGGAAAACTTCAGCAACAACCCCCAACTGTTGTGATTTAATTTAAATCCAGCCTTCACCTACAGGGGGCCTGCTTCAGCAAAGCACTTAAGTACGGGCATGTCTCAGAGTGGTTTTTAATGGTCCCCAAGATTACTATAGAATAGGGTGAAGAAAACTAGCAATTTCTCACCCCATATGCCCCCTCCTTTCTTCCCCTCATACTTCCTCTTCCTTTTATTTTCACTGGATCTGTATGGAGGAGGAAAAAAATCAAAGAGAGAAAGCAATCTGGGGTATTTCCATCTTTCCTCATCCACCTACTTAAATCCTATTGAAATCTGTGGCCTTGCTTTCTTACTTGGTGTTAGCTAACACCTAGTAACTAACCTCAGGTAAATTCTTAGTGAGGACAAGGCAGATTGTAGCTTTCACACGTGGCAGATCAAGGTAAAAACTACAGGGGAGCCTAAAGTTTACTTGGACCTGCTAATATGTTAAAACTACAAACCGCCTCATCTTCACTAAGTTTTACCCCATGTTGGTTCCCACATGTTAAGTAACACATGCTAAGAACATACCCTTTTTCTAGTGTGAACACCCCCATTGGGACTTCTGTGTGTGTCCTGTGGCACACTTGCTGAAGTGCTGAATCAGGATGCACTTAATTTATTGCTTCTGTGTTGATTCATAGCCAGATTCCCTCAGCAGCACCCCTCCCTGCCCTCCCTGCCAGTTGCCTCTGACCCAGGGAGGAAGAACGAGGCTTATGGACCAAAATAGCGTTAACATTTCAAGGGGCGAGGAGTGCCTGCCCATGCCAATTCCACCAAAGTCAGCAGGCGCCACGGGCACTCAGCACCTCTCAGAAAAATGCAGTTGCTTTTATTTAGGTGACCTACCTGTTAGAATGTTTTAGCCATGGAACTGGGTTCGAACCTTGGAGCCCCCAGACGCACTGTAACAATCCTAGGTCTGCACTGTGACTTTTCTTAGTCCTTATTTCCATCCCATTCACACCATGAGATACCAGCTGAGATCAGGGCCGCGTGCTAGGGACTCTGCAGTCAGAGTCCTGGCCACAGACAAAGCCCTTGAAGGATGGGATGAGAAATGGGAGCACAGAGTGGAAGTGATCTGCCCATGATTAGCACCTTGCTAGTCCCAGTCCAACATCTACCCATGGGCCATGCTGCCATACCCATATGCCATTAAGGGAACCAACTAAGTGATGGCTGCAGTGTAGACTGGCCTTACTTTATACAGTGGATCAATTTATTTATGTTGTCCCAGAAAAGAGTGCGCATCCAGAGCCTTCGGCTATTTTCACTAGCCTCATTACAGCCTCCCTAGTGGGAGGGGTGGGATGCCTGGAAAAGACCCTGGCTTGCTTTGCCACTTGCCTGAACCCACAGGGCCGTGACCCCGAAAGGCAGTGATGGAAAGATTGAGGACACTGGGGATCAAAGGGGGGGGGGGGCAATAGAGGGAGGGGAGGAGACAATGTTAAGAAGCAACAGCAGTGATGGATGAGGAGACCAGAGCTATTTCCTGGAGCCGGGTGCGGCTCCCGCCACCCCCCACCACTGCCAGCCAGCCCCTAAAGAATGAGGCTCTTGTGAGAGCTGAGGCCTCCCGCCCCCGCTGCCCCACACACAACCCCCCTCCCCCAGAGCCACACAGCCCTGAAGTGCACAGAAGGGAGAAAACAACCCCAGTCCCTAAAAACAAAGGATCAAAGGGAGGGCTGGGGTTGGGTGCCTGGTACAGCTTGTACTCAGCAGCCTCCCATTCCAAAGGCTCTTTAGTCCTCCGGCCCATCCAGCAGCTGGAGGGGAGGGTCCTTTAACCCTTGCACCAAGTTTCCATCCTCAGATGTGTGGGTGCCTGCCCGGAGGATTAAACACATGCACCCCAGGCTTAAAGAAGAGCTTGTAATGATAATGTTAGGGATAGGCCAGCTTGGAGTAGCAAGGGGACTGGGAAGAACAATTCCAACACTGTGATCGCTGAGTGGTTGTCAAGGAGCTGCAGTCAGAGTAGGGGGGAGGTACGGGTGTGTGTGCGGCATGATGGCCTCCGGATAGTGATGCCACAGGCGCTGCTGTCACGATAGCGATGCCCGGTTTGGCAAACAGCAGGACCCACGCATCTGCGTGTGGCAGGATGGCGTCAAATGAGCCTGGCGGGTTTATCGCTGCCTACCCTGAAATCTGCCTTGTCCCAATGGGATCCCACTCAGACCCGCACCATGCCAGACCATTGGCCCCATGGTGGGGGAGGCAGATGCAGCCCTCTCAGCAGCAATTTCTGGTTGCTAGATCAGCCCCAGCCACCTCTGGGCTCCAGCTCAAGCATCTCTACATATGTGCATTATGAGGCACTGCTCTGGGGATTCCCAGAGCTTTGCTGTACTGCGAGTTCTCTGTTGGATAAGGATCCTCTGAGAGACCGCTTCAGCCTTGCACAGATAGGGAAGTTAAGAGAGAGGATGCTGGAGGTTTTATTACAGAGAAGTTGCAGGCACTTGTCCAGACCTTACAGGACAGGGTGGCATATTTTGTGACAGTGGCTTGTTCGTTGTCTCCCCTTCGTCCAGGGGTAGGACTGTGATCATAGCAGGGAGTGATTTTCTCAGTCCAGTTCTTCTTTTGCTCCTCGTTGTGGCCTGGTGTGAACAGTGGATCTGAATCCACTTGTCCCTGGTGCCATCCTGTAATGCCTGGCACGCAGCAGTTTCATTAGCTTCTATAAAGCATGTGCTGGCTTCCTGTGTGCATGGTTCTGGGCCAGAAGTGTAGAGCTGGGGGTCTGAATGGGTCAGTGATTCTCCTGTTCCTGCTGCCAAAAGAAAAAAGGCCAGGGGCGCAGTTCTGCACTGCCATAATTGCCTTGTTGATTTCAATAGAGCCACCCAGCTACGCCAGGTGAGGCTCTGGCCCCTCGTTTTTAAAGGTGTTTATTGTTTACCTATGGAAGGTTCTGTGTTTTACTAACTTGCTTCCCCCTTCCCCTGTGTATAAGTGTGTTCACACAATCATACCCAAAAGTGCTCCTGCGTGCACACCCACACACGTGGAACGAGCCATCTGCTCCAGCAACAAAGTTTTTCTGTAAGCCAACTTTTTGGGTTTCCTTTTTCCTTTGAATCCCCCAGGCTTCCAATAAGAGTCACAGTGTGACTGGGGGTTAATGAAAAACAGGAACTCTAATAGAAGTCATCCGGCTCCAACCGTCTCGTGTCTGCACAGGGACTGACTACCAGAGAGCCGTATTGATAGAGTTTCCTGGCTTTCCTCCAAGTGCCTGGCTGTGTCCTTGCTTCCACTGCCTGGTTGGTCTTCGCTGTAACTGTATGAAGGGATCAAAGCAGGCCACTGACTTTCTGGTTGTTGATGTGCGAGTAGGGCTTGTTCATGTAGGGGTCTTTGTAGTGTGTGTGTGGGCATGCATATTTTCCTATGTGTGGGAGCAGTGGTCTCTGTGTGTGGAAAGGAGGGAATGGCCACCTGTGCTTGGGCATGTGTAAGGTACCACATTTGTACTGTGTATGCGCACACGGGTCCTTGACCACTCATTACATGTTGCCAGTGGGAAGCTGAGACCAAAAGACTATAAAATGACAACCGTTCTTTCCTTTCCAGCATTTGCTGATTTTATTTAATAATCAGATTTCTTCACCTGCTGCTCTTTTGTTTTTTCTCCTTTTAGCCTGATTTATTCATTTATTCTCCCCACTCCTCCATCCCTGGCAAACTTTGTTTTCTGGGTCATGTTCATTCATGAATTTCCTCCTTTCCTGTCCTTAACTAGGGCTCGATCGAGTTGCAGGTGGAAAGAAGCCAGGACTCTGTTCCCTTTGTTTAAAGTCACCAGGTTAGTAAATATGGGTGGGGGAAGAGGACTGGCCGTGTCCCCCCGCCCCTTTTGTTGAATGTTTAATGTTTCATCTCCACCTCCCACCCCCAATCTCTCAACTGACTGTTGTAGTCTCATTCAGCACTCGGACTATTCTCCACGGGAAGCCTGTGGGCAGATGCCCGGGAACAGTCTTTTCAGATATGAAGGCCTTGTGAAGGCAGCACCTGTTGCCTGTGGAGGAAGATCCTGGAATGTGAGATTATTTATGGGGATGGACCTTGATTTGTGTTCCACGGGGATGCTAATGCCCCAGGTGGAGAGGGCAAGTTGATGCATGGTCCCTGCTTGGAACGTCATCTTGCATTCTTCTAGCTATCCCTGCAAACACCTGGGCTCTTTCCCAAAGGGTAGTCGCTGGTTGTCCCTCCCTGTGGCAAATAGTGCTGCTAATAGGGAAGTCTCTGTGGGAGTGAAATACAGTGAGAGAAACGAGTTGGCTTCATGCTCCAGGGCAGAATCCTTACTCAAGGAGTTATGGAAACCTGCATGGAAGGCAGGGTTTAAAACAAAAATAAGAAGAAAGTGAAATTCACTGAAGCCTGTTCAGCAGCAACCCCTGCTGGGTCTGTCAAAATAACAGATTTTATTTCTGGGGCATCTGTCGGCCTCCAACATTCTGGGTGTTCTGCCTTGAGGAGAGACAGCTACAGCAAAGGTGCAAACGGAGGCGGTTTTTAAATGAAAACTTCATTAGAGTCTTGTCAATCAGGAGCAGTGGCTAGGATTTCCAATAACAGTAAGGTCTCCAAATCCGTCATGTCACACTGCCATGTCACCTGTCAGAAAACACTCTTCAGTCCTAATGCCATGGTGCTCTGGTGCTTTTCTAATGAGTGGCTGTCTGTGATGTCACCCTCTGAATATCTGTAAGGGGGGAGATAGGATCTACAGCTCTCGCGGCATCTTGTCCTTTGCCTCATCTCTCTTAAAGTGTGGATCAAGAAGCGATACGTGCCAGCTAGTGTAGATGTACCTGAGCTTGTTTTGATTTAGCTAGCTTGAATAACAGTAGGCCATCTGAGTTCATCCCAGGGTTTGTACAGCCCGTGCTGTAGATCAAAGCTAGCTCAGCTCCATCTACACATGCCGTAGTCACAGTGAAGACAGACTCTCCGTTTCTAGGCTGGTGGTGCAAAGAGGAGTTTGAAGGTGGGATGAGCTGTGGTGGTGCACGTGCTGATGTACCTGTCTACCTTGAGGGTTTGCACTAGTGACTAATGGCTGGATTCCCGGTGTAAGAAAGGCTTTAAGCCTGACTGTGGATGGGGGGAAGGACTGGAGGTACAACAAGCAAAGCTAGCAGGTGATGGACTCTCCACCACCTTCCTAGCTAAGTTGTTCTAATGTTTAATTACCCTCCCTGTCAAGCATTTGTGCCTTATTAATAGTCTGCATTTCTCTAGCTTCAGCTACTACCGTTGGATCTCCCTCTGCCTTCCTCTGTGAGATTAAACAGCCTTCTGCTATCAGAAGCCTCTTCTCCATGTAGGTACATACAGACTGTGGTCAAGTCACCTCTAATGAGACCAGGTCGTGAGCCTGGCCCACAAAAAGGAGTTTGGACCGTTTCCTAAAGGGTCACTGTACCTGCTAGAAAGACAGCTTTGCTCAGTGTGTTGGAGCTCTCGGTAGGTTGTCCTGTTCTGAGAAATGGCAAAAGTTAGAACTGGAGGGAAAGAACTGTTCCTTCGCCCCAGCCCAAGGCTCTGTTGGAGGCAGAGTTTGAGAGTGATCATGCTGCAGGAGCAGCTGTGGTTTGAGGTCACCAAAAATCTGTAAATCAGTTTTCAAAAGCCTCCACGTGCCTACATCTCATTGAACGTCAGTGGGGTATAGGGTCCTGGGTCACTGTAACGCTTCTGAATCTTGTACCTCTTTTCTTGCTTCTATAAGGGCCGGGGCATTAACCAGGTTTGAACTCTGGGACTGGGCATGCTAAGGATTTCAGATCCCACTGCAGTTTCCATTGTATACGGGACTCGTTCATTTCTTGCCTGACACTGCTGTGCAGCTCTGCTGCATGCTTTGAAACTGCTGCCCCATTAGGATGCTGACCTGAGAGGGTCAGGCTGATGTTTACCCAATCAGCCACTTTGGGCAGCTCCATTCCTGGGCACGTGGTGAAGGGAGAAGCCCAGACTGGTCTGTACAACATGAAAGAGATGGGAGATAGTTTTGACAGTCTTTAGAGATTGCTGAGGGTTGGCACTGGAAGAGTTAAAGCCACACAGTGGGAGCCAGTGATTAAAGGATTGGAAAGCAGGCTCAGTCTGTTTAGCTTAACAAAAAGAAGGTTAAGGGGTGACTTAATCACAGTCTATAAGTGCTTATGTGGGGAACAACTGTTTGATAGTGGGCACTTCAATCTAGCAGACAAAGATGTAACCAGATCCATCAGGGGGAAGTTGAAGCTAGACAAATTCAGACTGGAAACAAGAGGCACATTAATGAAAATCATTAACCGTAGTAACAACTTCCAGAGGGCTGTGGTGGATTCTCCATCCCAGTTTCTGGCAATTTTAAAATGAACATGCAGGGCCCGATTAATGCAGGGGCTATAGGGGCTGCAGCCCAGGGCCCTGGCCTGAAGGAGGGCCCCGGGCTGCAGCCCCTCTAGCGCTTACTGATCCCAGTCTGCAGGGATGGGGTGCTGTTGCTGTGGGGGGGAGGGGTGTGGCCCTGGGGCCAGAAGCTGCAGCAGACCACTGCACTCCTGCCCCACTGCACCCCCAGGCTGGCAGGTCTGTGCCTGGGGATGGGCAGGAGAGTGTGTGTCTGCTGCACTCTGGGTATGGCCTCTGCCGTGGACCTCCATGGCCTGGAGTGCTATCCAGTTTCTGTGCTGGGGTCCCTGCGGCTCAGGCTGGCATGGCCTGCTCCCCAGAGGCCCTGGTGCGGTGGCCTGATAGCACTCTGCCCCAAGGAGGGCCGCACTGGAGGCCTCCCCACGCACCAGCCGGCCCTGCCCCCTGAGGCAGACCAGCTGACCCAGGGGTGGGGCGGAAGTGCCACAGGTGGCCACAGTCTTTGGCCCCAGCACCCTACCCCGACCCAGACCAGACCCAGACCCAGCCCCAGCCCCAGGCCACTGTGGTGGGGGATGGGGTCCCCAGGCAGTGGTCCAGGCTCCAGGCAGGGGGGCTGGGGCTAAATTGGCTTTGTGAAGATGGGATTTTTTCTAAGGGAGATGTTCTAGTTAAAAGAGGAATTAATTCAAGGATGTCCTATGGTCTGTGTTATGCGGAGGTCAGACAGTATAGTCACAGGTGATCCTTTCAGGCCTTATAGACTATGAACCAGGATTCCTAGGTTCAGGGCCCTCACTTGCTGTTTGACTCAATCCAGCTGCCGAGTGGGTCTAAGCTTCCTGGTAGGGGATGGAAAGCTTTGCTGAGTCCAGTTCGGGAAGTGTTTGGGGCCTCAGGATGGCAGGGCTGCAGCTATGCAAAGTAACTCTGACAATGCTGTGAGAAAGGGGATCCCTTCGCCACAACTCAGCAAATGTGTGGGGTCCATCCTCCATCCTGAACTGCCCAGCAATTCTGCCCCTACCCATTCCTTTCCCTGCGCTCACAGAGATGGGACGTTAACGCAGCCAATGCCATCTAATCGCCCTCTCCCGGCGGGCGACACAGGGAGGAATAATTCACAGCATCAACAGCTTCTTAATAACTCTGCGCTTCAAGTCAATTTCCAGAGCGCTCGTTTGCCTTTTAATTAAAATTACCATTTTTCCCAACAAAGAAAAAAAAAATCAACAAACCAACAACAAGCCGGCCTTGCCTCCCACCACGCTCTCCCCCTCCTCTCCTTTCTGATATGGTCTAACTGAAGTGTCCCCCTGGGACCAATTCCTAGTGTCTCCCACTCCTTCTCTCATCGCAGAGGGACAGCATCACTGGTATACGGGCAGCCAGACATGGCCTCTGTCTGTGTCATTAAAAGAAATGTGGTGACAATCAGAGCATTGAGACAGATCCCTGGCTGGTATAGACCAATGGGAAATAAGTGGAGCAAAGGGCTCTCGCACATTACATGCTGGGGTGGTTGGGCCATGAGGGACAGGATCAGTTTAAACAAGGACGGTTTAATGGTTGGAGCAGCAGCCTGCAACGTGGGTGGACTGGGTCCGTTTTACCCCGTTGGTTTTGCACGACCTTGGGCAAGTCGCTTAGCTCCTCATTTGTGAAGCGGGGATGGTAGCATTCGGCACTAGAAATTGTCCTGGAATTGGATAATAGTGGTTTCAGGATCCTGCTTTTCATGGTCCAGTGCAGCCCTCGGGGAGCCGCCCATTCATTTGACAGTGTGTAACATAGCCCAGTGAAGCAGTGACCATTTAAAGGAAGAATTGGGGTTAAGTTCTGCTCTACTGTTTGGGTGAGTAGGAGCCTCCTTTGGGTCCAGCAGAGGCACATGTGTGCTTGTCTGAGGGCAGAACTGTCTGATCTGGGAAGAATGAATTTCCAGTGGTAAATTGCAATAGAAAGCTGAGCTGGGAGGAGGAGGAGCCCAGCAGGAGACTGGAAAGCAAACCCAAAGTACAGCAGAAATCTCAACTCCATTCTCAGGAGGCCCCTGCAATGTAGAGCTGGTTTTGCTTTGTAACATTCTCTCTCCAGCTTCCCAGTTTCCAAAGGTGAAGCATCTCAGACCTGGAATTCTAGCTCCCTCTTTCCTGCTGACGCATGTTCATGACACTCTGTTGAATTAATCTCTGTCAATAAACTCAATTGTTATTTTTAATTGCCTTCTCTAGACTCTTGTCTGTGACTCTCAGCATAACAAGATCCCCACCCCATCCTGGATCATCCCCTGGGGAGTTCAGGGAATGTGTCCTGAGTGTGGGGCTGCCTGGGGTCACATACTCCTTTTCGGTGGAGGAAGAGGGTGAGAGGTTGTGGTGAGCCAGGTCCTGGAGGTCGGTGGTGTGTGAGGTTAGCTTTGGGGCTGGCCAAGTAGCAGCTAGCAATTGAATGAAGTGAGGTCAGCAGATGGATGGCAGTGCGACTGACAGCCAGAGGCCTGGCTACTGAAGCTGGACCACCGGCTGAGTAGAAAAGCGATGAGCTCACTCTCACCAGCTGGCTGTGCCGTGACTGTCTCCTTTCTGGCAACTCTGTTCTTTCCTTATTAGTGCCTCTCCAACACAGAGAGGAGGGAGAGACCATGCTGCTGAGTCACATCCAGAATCAGGAGCTGGGGAGGGTTCCAGATCCCTATGGTTCAGAAGCTTTTGCTGGACAGAGGGGAAAAGCCCAGGCTGTTGGTTATGAAGTTTGGTGTGACCAGACCTCGCTCAAAGGCACAGGAGCTCAGACTGGTGACAGAACAGTGGATGTGTGCGTGGGGGGTGAGGAGGGGGAAGTCGATGAGGAATTAGAACACACACGCACAACTGCTCTCGTTCTGATCTGCTTGTGTTACACACCTGCTTTGCACTGGTGTATGTGGTTACACAAGGTGCAGGACGAAAGGGGGAATCACATCCCATCCCCACTATACACACTGCGGGTCTGGTCACTTCCATGCTCCCCACTGCAATAGCTGCTGCTTGTTCTTCTAAATGACACGTGTCAGCTGGACAGTTCAGTCACTAACACCTGGCGACCCGTGCTCCACTCGTCCGGTGGTCAGGTTGTCCAGGCAGCTTCATTCAAAAGTGCAGGCGCATCTGGTGTCTGTTTCCTTTAATGAGAGCTAGGTAGGGCACTTGGCACTAAGGTGAAGGGGAGTGAGAGCAAGGTAATCAACCTCATGGGGGCTGCATTTCAGGAAAGCCGGGCAGCTTCCTGGCAGGGGTAGCACGCTCAGCATCTGCACACTCCGGGCTGAGATCAGAACGGCTCCCTCTTCCCTCTCGCTGTGGAGGATGGGCTGGGAGCACTGCTCGTGTCCAACCTGTGTTGTCTCCTACATTACACAGCACCTGAAGGTTCTTGCATCCAAACGCATCCCCAGGCTGTGTGTCAGTCCCCGAGACTGCTCCAGGTAGGTTTGTGCTCCTGGTTGCTGACATCACATCTGAAATGATGGTTGGTCCGTGAGCATCGTGGGTTCTGAGAAATGATGCAGGGAGAACCAGGGTTGTGGGTGCTGGGCTGTTGTTTATTAAAAGAGAAGCTAGACTTCCTCTTTGGAGGAATTTGCTATTTCCTTTGAGCTTAGAAATAGGTCTCTCTATGAGGGGGTCCCTCAAGGGCTTCCTTCAGTTCTGCTCAGCAGATTGAGATTGTGCTGGTTTTAGAGCTGTAACCCTGGATGTGCTGGCATCTGTCCCCATGCTTCATGCCCCTATTTAGGAATTTACTAGTCCATGCTCCCTTGCACTGGATACCCTGAGCACCCCTTGCGAGGTAGGGAAGCATCGTTACCCTCATTTCACAGATGGGCAGTAAGGCACACAGAAGCACTTGTTCTATGTCACTTGGGAAGTCTGTGGCGGAGCTGGGAAATTGAACCCCCTTTTCCTGAGCCCCAGGTTGGTGTTTGAACCAGAAGGCCACGGTTCATCTCATTGTCGCCAAAACTCTCTCTGGATCCAGTAGCTCGTGCCCCGCACTGGAACACTGTGCACAGCAGTGTAGAACATCTGGCAGACACCTGGGTTCACACTTTCATCTGCAGCCCTGGCTGTTTCCAGGTCCCAATCGAGCCTGCAGGCCTGTGCGTCACACCCATTTTGCACTTGTGAAAGCCCAGCTGCCTGATCTGGCACACTCACACCTGCTGGTGCAGTCAGCCACGTATCAACAAGAGAGGGGCAAAAATTCAAAACCAGGCATTGGGGCTGGGAAATGCATCCCTAATGTGTGCTACTCAAAGCACTGGGGACTGCCTTTCCTTCTGTCTTCTACAGGGAGCCTGAGAACAGCCAGCATCTGGGGTGACAGGGGAGCCGGGGAACAGAGCGGCAGGGAGCAGCTGCAAAACAGAGAAGGGCTGCAGAAAGGGAGGGGAGACGATAAGAGAGGACCCCCTCCCCAATCCATTCCATATTCAGAAGTGTCTGCAATTGTACATTGACAAGTGCAGAGCTGATGAGCTTCAAATCTGTCAGTGCCGTGGATGTACCTATAATTACTGTCTGATGTGCCAGAATTAAACTGAGAGCTGAGTAGATTGGTGCAAACACTGGTGCCCTTGACTGCCAGGGTCAGGTTTATCTGCAGTGAGACAGTGCATAGAATTGAGCCCCCAGTTCCCAGCCGATGGCTGACACCCCCTCCCTCTGTCACATGCACATCAGGGGAAAGGCATGGGATGGATACCCCATGGTTCCCCCCCCCCCGGGCTGCAGCTCCACCATATACTCGAGATATAACCCAAGGCAGGTCTGGGGGCTCCCGTGTGGCCAGTGGGTTGCTTTACTGAGCTAGCCACCATGCTGGGTAATATGCAATTGATGCATTGAGCTTTAGCTCTTCTTTGTCTGAAGTGGCAGACCAGTCTCTGCATCTCACTTGCTCTCAGGCTTCTTGCTGGGTCGTCCTTGTTCCTAGTGGACAGCTGGTGGGGTCAAGGTGACCAGCTTCTCCTGGGGAAACCGTTGATCCCCACCTGTGTTGCTTGTCTTTGCCCCTTGTCCTGGGAGCTGTGAATCCCAGCACCCTGAGAAGAGGTGGCAGGGAAGCAATGGTTAATTATGATGATAACAGGTCTCAAGCTGTTTTACGAACATCTGAGGAATTATGCCCCCTCCCCTCTCGTCCCACCCCATCTGTCATCCTGATATTGCACATGAGGGGAAAATGGAGCTGAGGGAGAGGATTTCAGACGTACTCGGCATCAATTAACTCTGCTCCCACTGACGTCAATGTCCTGTGACTTCAGTGGGAGCCATCTGAGCCCAGGCTGGAAATGTAACCACCATGCGTGCACAGCCGTGTTCTCAATGTGTATAAATCAGTGTAGATCTAGGCACTTCTGATTCTACCAGATTTGGCCCTTGGCTCCCCCATTTCCCTTACTGAAGAGATGTATTTGGCCAGTGGGTTCAGATCTGTGCATGGTTGGTTTGTCTCTGGTCGCCAGTCAATCTGGACGGGGGCATGTGTCAGCCATCTATAGCTCTGTAACCTGGCTGTCTTGTATCCCTAGGCCATGTGCTTAGCTCCACCATACTCCTCTGTACACACAAGCCTTCTGTTACTAGTCCTTGATTTAAGTGAGGGCTACCCCAACCTGTGATTAGGAACTGAAGCCCTTATCATGGTCCAGGGCCTGTAATTCACATCACAAAACCCAATAAATGGGAACAATTCGCAATCATTTAGCAGCTTCTGCTCAGGAATAGTGAGACCAGGACCTCAATTAAGCTATTTGTAAATTGTTAATTTAAGCATCTCACTCAGATGCCTTAAATTGCTCCCTCCCGTGGCTTACAAATGGGTAAAGATCTCAGAAATATAAATGGCGCGGTGGGGAAATGGCATTTAGTTACCGTTTTTAGCAGCCGTAATAATGCTTTAGCTAACAAAGCTTTGATTTAAAGCCGAGTAAACCGGGGCAGTCTTTAAAGAAAGATCAACACAGGAGCTTAGGCCCACGAGTAAAACAGAGCATGGCAAGAGAGGAATCAGGCTGTTGGGAGAAGAGGGGGGGTGGCTCAGCATCTTTCACAAGACTCAGAGGCCCCTCTAGCCTGATGAATCCAGAAGTGCTGAGCACTCCCAGCTTCAGCTGAAGTTGATGGGGCTGGGAGGTGCTCAGCACTTGTGACAAATAAGACTGATTCCAAGAGCATTAAACCCCTGCTGATCCCTGTTCTGAAAAAGCTCCCAAGCCTAGCCTTCTTTGTCAATTAACCCAGGGCAGAGATTCCCTGAGCTGAGAAGAGAGCCCCGCTGTGCTATGAACTGTAACGATGTAGTGGGAGAGTCCCTGCCCCAAGGAGTTTATTGTTTAATGGGTGGCTGGGGAAAGCGGAGACACAGGAAAGAATATACCTGGCTCCAGGTCACACACCAGAGCAAGGAACAGAGCTTAGTCTGGCAGTGTATCCACCATGCTGTGCTTCCTCTTATAGTGAGTGTATTGATGCTTCTAAAACGTGTTGGTACAGATTTTCCCCCTTACTAGAGACCTCTGACTGGGGTGTTCCCTGCCACCAGAACCATAGCCCCAGCCCACTCTTCATTGCCAAGAGCTGGTGATTTGTGGGCATAACACTGAAGTCTTGCATAGTTGCCTCGTGGATATCACGTAATTTATAACTCCATGGTGCACAATTGCTTCCCCGAGGGGCTGGGAGGTCACCTCACATGGTGGCTAAGTGCCTCTCTGCATCCCAAGAAGTGACTGATGAGCTCTCTCTTTTACCTCCAGAACTATTGGAATGGGCCTGTCTTCCAACCAGTGCACCCATTTCATGTCACACTCCTCTGCCCTCCCATCTGTTCTGTGATGCTCTGGCTCTTCAGGTTGATTCTGCATGATTGAGAACCAGGTCCTCAGGTGGTGTGGATCGGCACAGTGCCACCCTAAAGACAGTGGAGTTGCACTGATGTATTCCAGCTCAGGCCCTGCGCGTTCAAAGAGCTACACATAGGAGCCTTTAGCAGTGCAGCTCCCTGTTAAAGCTGTCAGGGATCTCGTGTCTCAAAACTCCTCTGCAGCTCTTTGAAAAATCTACCCAGCAGGGTGTCTTGGCTGAAGAGGAGGGTAGCTGGTCTGCCTGATTGGCACCCCAGACATCAGCCCTGGGGGGCGTCGGCTTGTAGCAGGAGGGAGCTTTCAATCCTAGCAGTGCTTTCTGAGCCTCCCAAAATGGGTGCAATCTTTCCTGGTCGCCGCTTTGGGGAGATTTCCCATCGCCATCCTCCCCATAAAACAAAGCCAAACCTGCGTGTCTCAGAAGGGCGTACTCTTCCCTTCCAAATCCTCCAAGAATGCAGCTTGAACGATGTTGGCTGAGTTCCTCCCCACTTGCCGAGGACTGGCACTGCTATTACCCCAATGTTTCAGTCCAGGGGCAGGTGGGTGGGTCAGCTAGTCAGATGTGGGCCTCAATTTCAATCCGTCTCGCTCACTGCTTTCCCCGGTTACACACCTTGGTGCTTTTCTCATCCCAAAGGGCGGGTCTGGCCTACCATCATCCAGCCCAGATGCAGCCTTGCTTTTTGCCCTTCTGTCTCTTCCAGGTGGTGTTTATGCTCCTCACCACACAGAGTGTGGAATAATGAAACAAACATGGCAGATGATCTCAATGTATTTCTGCTGCCGCAGCAATCCCAACTGTCTGTCACTCCTTCAAAATGGCCAGCCTTCCTTGTTTGATTTCTGCAGTCTCAGAGACCATCAGCTGATCTGCTGCTTAGAAAAGCCTTTTAAAACTCCCCCATGTAGATTGTGTCTATTTATTTAGTATCATCAGGCTCCTGGGTGCTATACAGGCACAGAGGAAGCCATGGTCTTCGTCCAGAGGACATTACAGTCTGAATTAAATAGATGATCCATTTCAAACACGTTAACACTGCAGATGACTGGTGAAAATCCAGTCAGTGTCAGAGATTCTATGTAGCTTAATTATATCCTTAGAAGATTAGCATGTAAACCCTACGCTGCCTGTAGGATCCGCAGCCCATAATTAATCCTACATGACTTCCAGTATGACTGGGCTGAGGTGCACCACTCAGCATGCATGGCCTGCAACATGCATTTTTTCAGTATCATCCAGTGTTTATGTGTTCTACGTCAGAGACACACTCCCTACGGGAATGTATGGAGGGTTATGCAGTACATCAGCAGATGCCATCACAGAGCTCTGCTGGGACCTGCCATAAATGATGACTCGCCCCTTTTATCAGAAGAGCTCAGAGTGATTCAGAAATACTAACAAATTAAGCCTCCCAAGTGGGTCAGGATCTTCCTCATTGACAGGTCAGAGATCAGAACAGCTGTGCAGTGACTTGCCCAAGGTCATGCCATATGTCTGTAGCACAACTGGGAATTGAAGCCAGATCTTCAGCCTTTCATCTTGACCATGATGGCTGGGATGATTTAGATGGGGTTAGTCCTGCTTTGAGCAGGGGCTTGGACTAGATGATCTCTTGAGGTCCCTCCCAACCCTCATCTTCTATGATTCTATGAGACCTACACAAGATAGGCTCTAGGGGATGCTCAAAGGCATAGCAGATCTCGCATTCAGCAACCTGAAACAGTTGGTGCACCACCTCTCTGGAGCAGTAGTGTAAATGGTGAAGGGTTGATGCCTTCTCTCTGGGGCTCCCTATCTATTCATGGCCTCTCTTCTATAATAGCTAAGAGAAGCAATTTCTAGAAAACCTGGAAGCAGGGCTTGGTTACCTACCACCTCCTGGCGTTTCAGCCCACACTTTGCTTTGTGAAGATGATCTAGAGTCTAGACAAACAAACAATGCAACAGGCAGTGTCAGTAATTCTCATTTTTATCCCATGTTGCAAACACGGTCAGATCCTGAGACGGGTGGCATGAGCATCTCCCATTCACTTCATCCCTCAAAATAATCCCTTAGCACGAGCCTGCTGTCTTCTGGGCAGAGGTGGTCTTATTGCTGGGGCTAACATACTCACACATGGGGGATGTGTGTCAGGGTGGGGTAGGAAAGGTGAGCTAGTACAACTTCCCTAAGACGTGGCCCAAAATCCCTTCCATCACACCTACTTCCGGACCTTGTTCCCCCGGTTCTGACATGGAGCACCTCGGATGTGGCGCTTTCCCTGCACAAATCTCCAAACAGGTCAGTGTCATGATGGGGGAACTGAGGCACAAAGATATGAAATGACTTGTCCACAGCAAGACCAGTGGAAGAACCAGGGTTAGAGCCCAGGTCTGGCTCTCAATCCACTGGGCGACAGTACCTCGTTCAGCATTGCTGGGCGTAAAAAAGACCACAATTAAAAAAAAAAAAATCTCAAGATTTTCAAGCCAATCTCATGGATTTTTGTGAAGAGGGTGATTCATTATTTTTGAATGTTAGATGAGCAAGGGGGTTATTACCCCCCCACCATCCCCGAACTATACCCTTAGGCCCTTGCTTTCTCATGTGACAGCACTTTCCTTTCTCATTCTGAGTTCCCCAGCAGGTCTTTTTCTCTCTGCTGATCAGCTGCTGACACCAAGCCCACTTTCTCTTGTGGACAAGGACAAACACACTCTCTCTTTCCTGCTGCGCCGATAAGACTGTACCTTTCTATGCTGGGTGCGTTTGAAATGCGGCATGTCACGTTCATTATCATATTTCCCTCATCCTATTGTCACTACACATGACTGCAGCCTTCAAACCAGTGAGTTTTCAGATTATCAGCTCCTGGGTTTAAACAATGTGTTGTTATTTATCTAGCAGCTCCTGACATGTAATGGAATCTGCTTTTCTCCGTGGTTAGTCTTACCGTCTGTCTTGCACTGGGACAAAAACCAGCTTTGTAAAGGTGTCTTTGATTCCCATACTCTAGTATATGAGCAGGAACTGAGATGCAACCAGGGAGGGTGGACTGCATAATTCATGAGCCCAGGACTGGAGGACAGATGTGTTGGGCACCCTCTTGACTTGAACCTAGTGCAGAGCACGGTTTCTGCATCTCAGGGCTGGGTTGCCCCACCAGGAGCAGCTTTAATTGTGTTGTTGAGATGCAGACTCTCCCTTGACACGTGCCGAGGCTGATTTTGAGTCCCTGTTGTTTGAGAACAAACCCCAGGTCCCGAGAGGGCTCTGGTAGCTGCCTGGACACTCCATGAGTTCTAAGTGCAGATACATTCCTTACCATGTGTCTTTAGAGGTCAGATCCTTTTTTTCTATAGGAGGTTTTGGGGGCGAGGGATGCTGAGCATATTTTCTCTCCGCCTGTCTGGGAGGGGAGCCAGAGCATAAGCTTTGGATCATTCCGTGAGCATCAAACACCCCTCTCATCCCCACTCACTGTCAGCATCCAGTTGGCAGGTACCAGCTCCGACTGATGACTGTCAATTCAGATGCACGGACAGCCCTGCCAGCACTCCCTGCCAATGCCAGCCTTGGCAGATGTTGCCTTCGTCCTACTCATTTGGTGTGGCAAAGTAGCCTAGATCTCTCTCTCTGTCTCTCTCTCTCTCACAGATCCCTTTTCTTTGCTCCCAAAGAAACCGAGCCCTCTTTAGAGCTGGCCTGGCACCTCCACATCACTGCTGGGCTTTAAGGAATCTTCGTTATTCAAAAGCACAGCCTTCAGCCATCTGGGGGTAATATGAAATTACACTCACGGCTGTCTAGAGATGGAGAGCTGTTTGTCCACACAGCACGGCAGGGGTCTTCGTGTGTTTATAGTTTCTAAAAGGAGCTACTTCTGATGGTTGCACAGCATCGTGGACCTCTGAAACAGAGAAGGCTTCATTCTCCATTGGTCAGTTCATCCATCTTGTGACGGATGCAGGATGGTTCCTGTTCAAGTGTTTGCTTTCTGCTTTCACGTGTCCCAAGTGGTGGGTCACCTTCCACTTACACTACGCTGTTCCGCGCTCGCCATTAGCAAGATGTTCAGCCTATGTCGCCTTGGTTCTAAATGTATACCTCCTCCTCTGTCCTACCAAAAATTGCTGCCTCTCCCTGGTGTTTTACACCCTTCAGGCATCATGTCTGCCTTCCTAGCTTCCACTGAATCAAGATAGACAGGTAGCACTGGATCCGCAGTGGGAAATCTGAGTCCCGTTGAAGTCAGTGGGGGCAGGATTCCACCCGTGTAAGTCTTTCCTCCATAATTCAGTCCCACCAGTGCCCGGACGATGCCTCTTGCTTTTTTTAGTGAATTCACTCCAGCCAAACTTGCCATTGAGATGTCCAGAGTTGAAAGACTTGATTCCAAGCTTACCACCTGAGCAGCACAACCCTGGGGAAGAGTGCACAGGTGGTTTGGTGCCATGGAAGCTGCTCCAACTTCAGTTTCCTACATCGTCCCCTGCGAAGCTAGCCCAGAGCAGTGAAAGCACAGTGCAGCCCAGACACTCCATCACCCCCTCCCACCCCACTGGCTGTGGGGCTGGGCTGGGGAAGAGAGGGTATGGAGCCATTTTAGCCACAGTGGGGAAACTCCTTGATGGGGGACTGAGCTGGTCTTGGCAACATCAGAAGGAGTGTTGCCAGCAGATCGAGGGATGTGATAATTCCCCTCTATTCGACACTGGTCAGGCCGCATCTGGAATACTGTGTCCAGTTTTGGGCTCCCCACTACAGAAAGGATGTGGACAAATTAGAAAGAGTCCAGCGGAGGGCAACAAAAATGATTAGGGGGCTGGGGCACATGACTTATGAGGAGAGACTGAAGGAACTAGGCTTATTTAGTCTACAGAAGAGAAGACTGAGGGGAGATTTGATAGCAACCTTCAACTACTTGAAGGGGTGCTCCAAAGAGGAGGGAGCTAGGCTGTTCTCGATGGTAACAGAGGACAGAACAAGGAGCAATGGTTTCAAATTACAGCTGGGGAGGTCAAGGTTGGATATTAGGAAAAACTTTCTCACTAGGAGGGTGGTGAAGCATTGGAATGGGCTATCTAGGGAGGTGGTAGAATCTTCATCTTTGGAGATTTTTAAGGCTCGGTTAGACAAAACCCTGGCTGGGGTAATTTAGGGGGAGTGGTCCTGCTTTTTAGCAGGGGGTTGGACTAGATGACCTCGTGAGGTCCCTTCCAACCCTATTATTCTATGATTCTAACAGGCATACAGGGACTGCACTGGGGCTGAAGTCCATATCTAGGTGCACCCATTCCTAAGGGCATAGACAACCCACTACCACTCCAGGCGTCCCCTCATTTGGCCATCCAGGGTCTATGGAAGGCTAGTACCCAACCTCGAATTTCTTTGCTCTCTTTCAAGACAAGCCAGCAATCTCGGCCTTTGGATCAGCGATGCAGAACTCACACAAGGACGCGGCCTTGTGTGGCCCGGTAATTGGCTTTTTTAGCTTCACTCAGGCCTGAGCACCAGGAGGGGAATTTAAACCAGAGCAAGGGAAGTGAGTTTCCCAATGAGATACCACATGTCTCATTTCCCATCTGCTCCCGGCTGTCCTGGCTAGTGGCTCTCTCATCTTGCCACTCCCCCAGGGGATGCTGATAAAGGAAAAGCCTTTCCCAGGCCACTTGGAGGCTCAGCTGCATGTGTGTGAGATGTGAAAGGCCACCTGCTGGTGTCTTGTGTTTGCTGACCGACTGGTGCTTTGAGCTCCAGGTCCTGCTCAGGGGAAATGGATCCCAGGCTACCCCTTTCCCTTCCACCAGGGATGCTGAGAATCAGATATGAGTGTTCTGAATTCAATACAAGAGCCCAATGCCTGGCACCAGCCCTGCTGGCTTTCAGATGATACGTCAAGGTGCAGACACTGAACCTCCTGGGGCCCTTTTCCCAAGAGTAGGGGACATGACTCCAGCACTGTTGGCTCATTCTTTTCTGCCTCCCTAAACTTCCTTGGCAGTTTCAGTTGGATCTAGTGGTTATTCTCTGCCTCTGGAGCTGTTCACTGATCATTGTTATGCACTGCTGAATGGAAGCTGTGTTCCACCCCAGATGTAGCTTCACTCATACACACCAATATACATCAACCTATAGACTATGTATTCTGAATGTGGCCGAGCATGTGCGAGTCTGGGGGAATCCCGGAGCTGTGCAATCACAAAGGCATGGCTCCTGCCCTGACAAGCATACAGAGTCAGAACAAGAGATACAAGGAGATGGTTTTATTATTTATACTGCAGTAGTCCCCAGAGGCCCACCTCAGACAGCAGTCCCATTGTGCTAGGGACTGTACAAATCTGGAGTGAGAACCAGTCCTCAGGTTGAGAGCTAACAATCTCAATAGGCAATGGGAAAGGAAACAGAGCAAAATGAAGTGACTTTCCCAACAGACAGCAGGCCAGTGGCCAACTGGGAAATAGACCCAGGCATTCAGAGGTGGCCTTTGGCTATTTGGGGCCCTAGGCGAAGGCCCATTGCAGGGCCCTCTATAGGCCTATGGGGGCCCCACTGTGGCCCCTCTCTCCCTCGTCCCAGCCCCCCTTGTAACCCCAGTCCCCCCCTTTGGCCCCAACTCCCCACACGTGGCCCCAGCTCCCTGAGCCAATTCCTCCTCCTGCTGCCGACCGAGGCAGACAAGGCTATTGGGGTAGAGAAAGCCGGCTGGGGGCCCCTTATTGCTCGGGGCCCTATGCGTTCGCTTGTTTCGCCTACCCCAAAAGCCGCCTCTGCAGGCGTCCCAAGTCTTGCTGTAGAGCCCCATCCCTGTGTTGCCAGGAAAGGTTGTGTTACTCCTCCGGGCCAATACTGGGCCCTTGGTCAGCTGACTCGTCTAAAGAGTAAGGGGTCGGTTCCAAGCCACAGAGTTCAGTTGACGGCCGGGGGACGGATTTGTTTTGGCAGCACCGTCTCTTCCCCCAAAGGAAGCCGAGATCTGACTGAACCCTACCAGGTACCCCAGGCGGTTAACAATAATGTCTCCCCTTCTCCAACAACCAAAGACAAGTGTATTGCACACTCTTCTTCCTTGAGCCCCAGACATGCAGGGCGTTAACATTCTGCTGCTGTCTGGAACAAGCCCTTTGCACTGAGGCTGAGAGCAAAGCCGTGTCTGGTGATGCAAGTGCAAATGCAGAGAGGAAAACTTGTCGTGTTTGCTGCTTTTATCAGACTCTCCCAGGAGACTGCCTTGTTTGCACTCGGCTTATCTCCCAGGCTGACTGTGTCCAGCTAGGGTAAAACATCTTCCTAAGAACAGGCTTGTTCTGTGCATGGAAGGGCCATTTCTAGCCTGCCTTATCTTGGACCTTCTTTATTGGCTCCTGGGCATCAAATCTGGGTTGCCAGGTGCATCCCGAGGGTCTTGCTTCAGCTCCAAGCGTAAGGAACTCACACTAGCATCCTGGGGGGATGGTCTCTCCTCCAGTTCCCTCACTTGCCAGGTTTTACCTCTCCGCCAGCTCAGTGGCAGGTTAGCAGGAAGGGGGTGGCTTTGGCATCCCTCAGGTTCTTGGTTCAGTTACTGAGCAGACCCAACCACACCCACAGAACAATAACTGAGGCCAGTCCCACCCCTTGCGGTGCTCACTCACAGCAGCCTAGAGAGGTGAATACTAGGGTGGATGCCCAGGCAGAGAGAAAGGGTGGTCTTAGTGATGGCACTGCCCCCGGGTTCAGGAGATCTGCATTCATCTCCTACTTCTGCCTCCAATTTCCGGTGCGCCCTAGACAAGTCTCACTGGATCGCTCCAGGCCTGGGCCCTCTCTGTGAAAAGGCCACCTTGTTCCAGTTGGTTAAGCTAAACCGGAACAAGGCGGCCAGAATAAAAGTGTCTGCACACGGAGTTAATCAGGAATAGCTGTTCTTGAGTAGCTCCATGTGTGGACAAACTCCCAGGCATCCTTTCTGCCACCTGTGTTGTCTACTAGGGGATGAGGGGAAAGCAGAGACTCTTGTTGTGTGTGTACTTCACCCAGCATGCCAGGAGCCTGATCATGGTTGCTGTCTGTAGGTGCTACTAGAATAGAAAGGATACAATAACCATGTTCCTTGGCCGGATGGCTACCCAGCCCACAAGCACCTGCAACAGGAAGCTGTGGAGGTGGAGTTCACATTTTGTTCTTGGGTACCTTTGTTAGCTGTTCTCGATGATCTCTTGGGTATGCTGGATGTTCTCAGGGCAGTTTGTCATGTCCAGAAACACCATGGCAGTCACTCATTCTGGCTGGCAGCGTCCCTGGAGCGGGGATGGACTGAATGAGCCCGAGTTTGAAATGCCTTCTGCTCAGAATGGAGCCATATTGGCAGGGGAAGCTAGCCATGCCACTGTCTGCATTGCACCAACTCTGTGGATATCTAAAGGACTCCAGTTTTCAGAGCTGCTCAGAAGGCCAAAAAGCTACTCAGGGCGCCAGAGTGATCTGTGCTGAGTTCCTGGCTCTGCTACAGACGCCATGTGTGGCCTTGAGCATATCACGTGGTCTCTGTGCCTCAGTTTCCCCTCTGTAGAATGAGGACAACATTGAGGCACTAACATGAGGGGGGTGATACATGAGAGCAGCTTGGATGATGCTCTATACAATTATTAGTCTCTCTTAGCGCGCTGAGTAACCCCTGCCCTCCACCCAGAATGGAGCAGCAGTCAGGACTGCGGGGAAAGAGCTGAGTGTGGAGAGGCCTCCACCAGCAATGAGAATTGATCGTTGAGTAGTGGCATTTGCTTTCCAACACAGGAAGCTGCAGACCATGCCCTCCCTCTTCCCCCTAGAGTTTGCAGCCAGGAAGGGTGGTCATGGGGGCTGCAACATACACATAAGAAGCACAGCATGTAAATGGTTCTCTGTTGCTTAGCAGCTCCTAGGCTATGTCTACACTAGCAATTTAGGTCAACTTAAGGAAGCTTAAGTAGACCTAAATAAAGCCACGGCCACACCTGACTTTCATTAAGTCAACTTAAGGGCTTCCTTAAGTCAACTTAAAACTGCAGGTCTTTAGGTCGACTTAACGCCCAAGTCGATTTTTTAAGTCAACCTAAAGCTGGTGTGGCCACCCTAAGTTGACTTAATTACAAAAGTCAACCCAGGGCTGGGGACAAGGGAGCCACAGCTCCGTTGTCCATGGAGCGAGCCCCCGAAAAGGGACCCACGCAGGTCCCGGCAAGAAGGAACTGCAGGTCCTTTCTGATGGGGACCGCGGCTCCCTTCTCAGTAGAGAGCCATGGCTCTCTTCTCAGTGGGGAGCCATTTCTCTGCTGTGACTACACTTGAAAAGTTAAGTTGACTTGTTAAGTTGATTTAACAGAGTTGACTTAACTTTTCAAGTGTAGACACACCCCTAGATCCCGGCTATGCCTTCGCAATTGAGCTTCTGGACGGGTATAAACGCCCCCCCCCATCCACTCCCCCCAAAGTCTGCCTCCGTTGCAAAGGGCTTCTATGCCTTGTTCAGAGCTCTGCAGCTCCTCTCTGCAGCATGACGCAAGGCCTTCTGGGGCGGGGTGGCCCTGACTAGTGGGGAGGTGGATCAGAGTCGGGAGGGGGCCAGTGACCGAGGCAGACCTGCTCCTGGCTATTCTGAATTCCTGCAGTGGCACAAGTTCGAATGATCTTCAGTGCTGCTCTAAACTGCTCCAGGGGCTACACCAACCCCTGGGGCCACTGAGCAAAGGAGAGACAAATTGCAAATGACCTTGTCTCCACCCATGTATCATTCCACCTCCCCGAACTCCCCTCCCTTCATCATCCCCTTTCCACTATTCCCCATCCTCCCTCATCCCCTAGCCATCCCCACCTTCACTTTCAGTGTCTTTATGTCCCCAAAAGATGGTGGAATAATCTCCATCCTTAGAGGTTTTTAAGGCCCAGCTTGACAAAGTCTGGCTGGGAAGGGTTAGTTGGGGTTAGTCCTGCTTTGAGCTGGGAGATGACCTCCTGAGGTATCTTCCAACCCTGACCTTCTGTGGTAACTCCCCTCCCTTTGTGGGAGAGGGAAGCATGTTACTGCTGAGATAGATTAATAAGCAAAGGACTTGAGTGCATGGACCCTTGTAGGTGCTCCAGAAGCTGTGGGTCCTGGCAGGATCTGGAAGAGGAGATGGCCAGAGGCCTTTGCCATCCAGCTCTGGAAGCATCTTCGGGGAAGAGATCAAGACTCTGGGGGAAGCAGCGGGTCCAGAGACGCTTTCTCCGCAGAGGATAATCCCTGTGCTGTCTGGAAGCAGATGGTGGGTGGGAATGATGATGAAGCCAATGAGGCAGGGGAAGCAACCAGAGAGAAGGAATTTGAAACTCAGTCAAAAAGCAACAGTGAGGAGGAACCAACCAAAGGAAGAGTGACTGTGCTAGGGCGAGCCCCATCCCTCAGGCAACCTTCAGCTGTACTCGCAGTCCTCGCTCCCTTCCCTAGCATTGCTCAGCTTGGAGGCTGCACTGGCTCTTCAGTGAGGTGCCTATGCTGCAAGAGGCTGTCCCAGCTCTAGCTAGTGAGACTCAGGCACAAGGAGGTTGAGTGAATTGCTGGAGGTTGAACCCTGAGCTGGTTTGGTTTGTAAGGCCCAGCGCTCATCCTTGGGCTCTATGCTCTAGATCACACGGCATCCCAACATGCTGAAGGTGGAGAAGAGCCTAGGATTTGCTAACACTGGCCCAGCAGGTCTGGTAATGACCATCACCTGCTGCCTTATGGGTGTAACTAGGAACTCCAGCTGGGGGCTGGAGTCGTGGGGGGCAGAGCTCTGATGGCTCTGCTCCTTGTTACTCTCGTGGGCTAGATGGTGGGACTGTTGGGTTCTAGTCTCAGCTTTGACAAAGTCCTGCTGGTGACCTTGGGCAAGTTCACCCTGCCGCCCCGATGCTTTTCTTTCCTCTCCCCCCTTTGGCTGTCTCGTCTATTTAGACCGTAAGCTCTTCAGGGCAGAGACTGTCTCTTCCTGTGCATTTGTTTCGGGCACGATGAGGTTGCTGGGGCCTCTGGGCACTACTGAAATACAGGCAATAATAGTCCCTGTACAAATGCATTGCAAGAGACAGAAACGAGAGAGACAAAGAGTGGGAGGGAGAAAACCAACCTGCTCCATGCACAGAATAGGGCAAGCTGGGAAGAGAACCCAAGTGTCTGGATTCCCAGTCCAGCATCCTAGCCTTTGGATCAAACTGCCTGGCCAAGGAGAAGGGGAAAAGTCCTCAGGTAAGCAAGGACCCGCACCGAAACTGGGGTCGGTGAATATAAGAAAAGCCGTCATTCTCTGTGCCAACCGTGACTCATCTCTGTGGTGGCTGAGCCCCTGGCAGCGAAGGCATGATGGATGTTCCAAGTGCGAGAGCTGCTGAGTTCTACACCTGGCACCGTTCATCTCCAGAAGGCAGGAATCCTCCCTTCCCTCTCACTCAGCATTTGTCCCCATTGCTCACAGCGTATAACATCATTGTGACTGGCGGCAGGACCCTGAGCTCTGTCCGGGTGGAGGCAGGAGTGATTGTGTGAGGACATATTTGGAGTAATTGAATGGGGACCACAATGCATTATGGTATTTTCTGAGGGCCAGCGGAGAACAGGGCCCCTATGTGCTAGGTGCTGTACAAACAGAGTAGGAGACGTTCCTACCCCGAAGAATTTACAGTCCAATAGGGGTTCAGCTGGGACTGGAACTGGTTCTTACATGAGGGTTTCAAATTCAGCTTAGTTCAGCACGTTTGAGCAATGAGAGAAGGTGCAGGTGTGGAGTCACTAGCTGGTCTGGGGACGATAGCCTCTCCTCTTTGAGCCTCCTTGCTCCCATGGGGCGTTAATGCCCTCCTTGAGAATGCTGGCTGAAAGGCACTCTGCTGTAAAGTGCAGCTCACTTATTTCAGCACTGGATTATTGAGGTGACTATTTTAAGGCTAAGAGCAGAGTTGTAAGACAGGATTTAGCGTATGGCAGGGGTCTAAGTTCTGACAAAGTTGCTTAGTTTTCCTACTGAGAATAGCATGCATTGTTCTTAAAGAGCTGGCTAACACAAAGAGCACAGCATTTGAATGCGACAGGGGTCGTCACTCAGACACTGCTTGGCAGCAAGTGCCCTGGACAGGGGTCCAAAGACAGCCGCGCTTCTCTGGGTTGTTTCAACTTTGCCTCTCATCCCAGGCCAGGACAGGGGTAGGGAAAAGGGGTTGGTCCTCGTTTTTACCACCTGTTGTGTGCAGACACAGAGGAGGAGGGGAAGGGATGGAAAAGGGGAGGGAGAAGTCCTGGGGTAGGAGAAGGGGAAAGCTAAGAACATGCCAAGGAGCAAACTGGAGACAGTGAGACAGAGGAGGACGTCTACAGAGAGCAAGAGACAGGAAGAGTGGCTACAGACTCATAAGTGGTGTTATTTGTGGCTTTCTCTGCCACAGCTGTTATAAGAAACCCTACTCTGAGGTGCAGCGAGGTCGACCCAGGGACCTTGCAAAACGTACCATGCTTGGCACTGAACTGGTCGCCTCTCCTGGGGAAGGGGACATAGGGGGAAAAGAGAGGCAAACACAGCAAATGGAAGCAGACAGTAAAGCTTTTCAGACAGCCGTCCAGTTAAAAAGCTATCTCCTGAGCAGGTGAGTACTCTCTGAACAAGGCCACTTAATTGGCTTCCGTCTAGCTGATCAGCGAAGGGCCCTTCGGTGGGTTTTAAATCTGCACAAATTGGTTTTTAGAGAGATGCTGTGGCCGGAATGTTTCCATCCAGCTATTTAATACTTTCAGCAGGCAGTAATTCAGCTTGTCTGCTCCTTTGCTTGCGCGAGCGGGTGCGTGTGGTTTCTGTGCTCCACCATAGTTACTGCTGCGCTTTGTCTTGATTTTATTATTATTTTAATTCAATTAATATCACCGAGCAGCTCTTTCTGCTGCTAGCAGGTGCATGGAGACTTCCCAAGCGATCCGGGGAGCAGGAGTGGGGAAACTCTTGTAGAAAGAGCCTCCTATGGTTTATCTTATCAGGCTCCACAGACTATGGAGGCCTGCTACGTCCCAGGGCTGCTGCTGGGGGTGGTGCAGGTGACTGAATAGGGGGCACTTTTTCCCCTGGGTGGGCCCTGTACATGTGGAAGTGGTGTCCTGAGTGCCCCTAGCAGTTCAAAGCGGGAATGTTTGCAAGGGAAGCAGCTTCTGTGGTTGGCCTCCTGGGCCGCCAGGCCCATTGCTCCCCACCTGCTTGGAATTCATTTGCCGTCTTGATCTGATGCTGCATCCTGCACTCCCTGGCCTAAAGCCTTGTTTAGCATGGCCGTGCACTGTCAGACAGCTGCCGCAGGCTGCCCCTTGCCTGCACTTCCATGGCAGGTGACGAGCCATGTCTGTGCCTGTTTTGCAGAGCACTTCGGGACTGTGGGTGCTGACAGGCCTGAAGATGAGATGGGGATTAGTCGAACAAGCCCTATTTCACCCCCTCGGAGCAGCTACACCCTTGCCATACAAACAATGCCACCCACCAGCCCTACAGGACTCCTTCCAGGAAATGCCCCAGCCAGCTCTGCTCCCAGGCCGTATTCCCCCACCCACACCCTGGGTTGTGGTCATGAGAAGGGCCAGAAGCATGGTGGGTTAGCTGAGTGGGGAAGGCTGGTTTGGAGGGGCTGGACGTCCTCCCCAGTTCAGGCAGAGTTGGGGCCAGGCTGCCAAGTTCTGACCCACTACAACAGTGTGTGGACATTCAGATCCAGGGCTTTGTTTCACTGACTCCGGAGCCGGCTCTGTTTTGTCCTGGTTAGCGGGGAGACACCCTCACTGACAAGGTTTGTGTGGGCACAGGAGAGTGCCCCTCCATGGGGTGCCACCTCAGTGGGGAGACAAGGGCACATAAAGGATGAGCAGGTAGGGAAAAAGGGGTAGGTGAGTCAGGGAGTTCACAGGGTTCACAAGGCACATGGGACCATTTCCTTCTCCCCTCCTCTGCCCTCCTTTGGCTCCATCCAGGGACCTGCTGTGAGAGGGGACACCCAGGGCGTGTCACTTAACAGGCCTGTCTGGAAAGGCTGCAGGGCCCTGGGGAGAGAGAAAGTAGCCCTGTTTGTTTGGGGATGGGGAAAATAGGGAAAATGGTTTGTTGAGGGGTGTGTTGGAGTTAGAGCCTTGTTACAGGTGCAGTCCAGTTCTCCTGTCCGGTGCAGGACAGAGTCATGTGGTAAAAGAATTGGACCTGGCTCCCTTTGGGGGAAAAGGGCTCTTGAGAGGAAAAATGGTCTTGTGGTTATGTTGCTGGATTGGCTCTCGGGAAATGGATGAGCAGTGCCGCCTTTTCCCCTGAGGCCAGTCACTGAAGCTCCGTGCCTCAGTTTCTCCACCTGTAAAATGGGGCTAATGATACTTCCTTTCTCCTCCCTTTTGGTCTTGTCTGTTTAAACTGTAAGATCTTTGGGGCAGCCTGTTTCCTGTGTGTTTCTACAGCACCCAGCACGACGTGACCCTGAGCATGCTTGTAATGTCAATCAAGATAAAAATCCTTGTGTGGTAGGATCTGAACTGACTCACTGAGTGTGGGCAGGATACTTAATTTGTAAAGGGGCGGCAGTGAGCTGAAGTGAGTACGGCACAGACTAGAAGTCAAAACACCTGAGTTTCTATTCCACTGAGCTACTGTGTGACCGTGGCCAAGTCTCTTTCTCTGTGTCTCAGTCTCCCCATCTGGACAATGTGGACAATACTCCTCTCCCAGGAGTGGCCTGCGGATTAATAGTTGTGAAGCACTTCTGAGATTTCAGCTGGACTCTGCTGCGTGCAAAATGTTGTCATTAACTCCCTCTGGGTGTTAGTGGGGAGCACAGGCACGCTGTGCAGGAAGCCTGGCAGCTTGCAATGAGAGCTGGATGGCTGTGCTGCACGAGGCAGGGTTATCTCTGGGGACCCAACTGGACCATGAGGCATCCAAACACCCCTCCCAAGGCCTTTGGGAAGTGGGGAGCCCTTCTGCTGCCTCCAGCACACGCACTGGCAAGACCCATCCTGGTGCAGTTGCAGAATCCCAGAGGGCTGTCGGCAGGGCAGTGGCCTCTGAGCAATAGGCATTCCCTGCAGACGAAGCCCCCAGGGCTCATGTGCAACATCCATGCCTGATCTCTGCAGTGACTTGTTTCCTTGGTAGCTCTCAGCCCGGGAGTGCGCCACAAAGGTTGGGCCTGGATCTGCCTTTGCCCCAAGTGCAGGAGTGTTTGGAGCCTGCCCGCGCCGAGCTTCTTCAGGTTGTGAGGGAGAGAGGCACGTTACGCATGGAGCTGTGCATGGGCTATGACAGAGCGCGAGAAACAGGCCACTTATTTCCCTGGCCCCATGCACCCCTCCCCCGTGAACTGATGCCTTTCTTTGCTCCAGGCCACCTCCCCCAGCTGCCAGGCTAGGGAGCTGTCCTGCCCATCCTCACACAGAGGAGGGGTCTGCATGTCTGCACCTGGGGGGGGGGCTCGGGGACTGTGTCTTTAAGAACACAGAGCCTGCCTGGAATGCAGACAGTTCTGCCGGGTCACCTGGCTCCTGGTCCTTAGCTCACTGAGCGCCCCTATCCTGGCAAGTGGGTGTCAAGGCTGTGGGCACACAGACAGCAGGAGGCGATGGCTCCTGGCACCCTGCCTGTGTGACTCGTTTGATGGAACATGCTGACATTTCAGAAGCAGAAAAAAAAAATACCCACAGAAACAGAGGGAGCTTTGAAAGGACGGGGAAGAGAGAGCCAGAGAGAGAGACACGCAGCAGGAGAATCAGACGGGGCAGAGGGGAGAAGTTATTGGGCAGGGAGAGGATGTGAGCGGAAGTGCTGGTTGGAAACCAGAAGGATGCCGTGGGTTCTGGCAGGGAAAGTGGGGCAGCCATCGGCAGCCATGGAGACAACCTCACAAACAGCCGTGCCAGTCTGGCAGGTTCCCCTTCTCTAGCTCAGCCATGGGAAAGAGAGCTAGCATCAAGCTGGAGCCTGGGAACATGGATTCTGCACTCACTGCCTCCTGCGTTGACTGGCGAGGAAGGCCGGCTTGCATCCTCTCGCCTGGCTTTCTCCAACGCTGAGGATCCAGATCTTGACTGGATGTGACAGTCACCGTGCGGTTAAACGCCGACCGATTCCTGGGCACACACTTGATCAAGGTCAGCGCCTGTGTAATCAGGTTTGTAACAACCCACCTTGCTGTTCATTTCCAATGAATCCATGTTTAATAATGAACCGCTCCTGCAGTTAATTAACAGAAACAACTAATGGACTTGGAGATATCTCCTTAGATTTAACTTGACAGAGGTGGTGTGTTGCTTTAAATGGCAAGTGATTAGTAAAACCATATTTAATTTGGTTTAAACATATGCGATGAAATGCGCGTTTTGTCTCCCAGAGTTTGGAGTCTTGCCCAGACAGGATCCATCTCCTGGTTCCTCTTCAGCTGTTTGTGCAATCCTGCTTCGTGTCCCTGTGGCTTTTCTTCTGAATCATCGCTGACCTGTGTGTAGTGGTCATGGAGAACAATTGATCACACTCCTCTTTGTCACAGCCCTAACATAGTTACAGGGGGTTACCATGCCCCCATCTGTCTTCTTTTCTCCAGACTGATCATGCCTAGTTTTTTAACCTTCCCGCAGACTGCAGGGTGACATTTCTTGCATGTGTGGGCAGAGGAAGTCCTGGGAAGGCACCATGGGACTGAGAGCATCTGGACATGCCCAGGTGAATTGACACTCAAGATAACTTGCAGACAAAGATCGCACCTTGTGCGATTCCAAACCGGGCTGGCTCTGTCCTGGGGTGTCTTCCGTGGAAGGCCAGGCGGGCTGCTAGAGAGTAAAGCTGTCAGAGTGTCAAGCGCTGTTGCCTTTGTTCTCTTTTTGCTTGAATAAACCTCACTGGCTGAAGAGCCTCTAATTGCAGCTGGTGGAAAGGACACACAGTCCCAGAGCAAGGTGGATTCGGGTTGGCTTTAGCTTCTAATCATGCACCTTCCCCTCTGCTGTCCCCCGCAGCAAGGGTTATTACAGGCTGGAAGGAGCCATTGGCCCTGCTTCCCACTGATTCCATCACGGGTACCTCTTAGTTAAGGTGGGTCAGACAGGATGAGGTGGTCATCGCGATAGGTCATGTGGCAACGTAGCATTGCAGCCTCTGGCACCAGGGATGCATGATGAGGACATGAGGAGGAGAAACAGGTCTGAAAGGCATTCCTGAAACAGGTGTGTGTATGGGGGGACCATCAAACCCCCGTGCTCCCAGCACTATTTCCCCTACCATTTAGACTTGACTGGGTTGGAGAACGTGTCCTGGTGTAAAAGTGCCACTTACAAATCCCCTAGAAAATCTGAAACAAACGATGCAATGCCCTGTGTCTGAGATGGGTTTCAGGGTGTATTTCACGTTGAACCCACCCATGCAGTATTTCACCGTCACTCGCCGGGGACAGGTAGTCTATCAGCAAACAGGCAGCTGTTTAAAACCAGCATCAGCTCTCCCCGCTCCTCCCTGTAGCAGTGCCGAGTGCACCCCCCTTGTAAAACCAGGTTTCTCCAGCCCCCCCTCCAGTCAGTGTCGTCCCTTCCATTTTACTGAGGGAGAAACTGAGGGACTGAAGTGGCTTGGTGGTGGCTTGCCGTGCTGAAGTGGCTTGGTGGTGGCCTGCCGTGCTGAAGTGGCTTCCCAAAGTGGCACCTACTGACTCCAAGCCCAGTGCCTTGCCAGCGAGCAACACTGCTTTGTCCTCTCATTAGTTGAATTACAGTAGGACCTAGAAGACCCCAGCTGAGGTCAGGGCCCTGTTGTGCCGAGTGCTGCAGAGACACAGTCAGAGACAGTCCCTGCTCCAAAGAGCTGGTGGGGTGGTCTCAGCAGAGAAAGGGAAGGAAAATTTCTTATCCTCACTATACCATGGTGGAGCTGGGTCTCAGAAGTGGCTGGGTTGTGGGAGGAGCCCCACATTGGCTTTCCAAGCACTCAGCACCCACAATTAAGCTCAGATGTTCAGAAAAGCTCAGCTCCCATATAGGCACCTACCTCAGGGCCAGGTTCCCATAAGTGCCCTGCACCTAATGCCTCCCACTGGGACACTGCTGAACAGATTGTTGGAGTGGCTCGGGTCCTGACACGCAGAGCTCTTGCAAATCTGCCCACTTATTTCGCTGCTTCCCTGGGAATTGAGATCTCTTGCAAATCTTACCCAAGGTCACTTGCCCAAGGTCATACGGGAAGTGTCTAGAAGAGCCAGAAAACTGAACCCAAATCTCCTGTGTCCTTGTTCATGGCCTTAGCCACAAGCCCCCCTCTTCTCCTCTTACCTGGAGGGCAGGCTAGTGAAATATGGAAGGTGGCTTCATTAATTGGTGCTAAGCTGTCTGTGGGTATGTACGGTATATTTGTTGCTCCTTGTGCTGCTTGCCTGCAGACGTGTTTGCTTTTGATGAACTGCAGCTGTACAGTGAGACCCCCGTCAGGATGCTGCCAGGCGCCTGTCAGCCAGCGAGCAGTTAGCATGACTCTGTGCTGATGGCTGTGGATTAGGGCAAGCGATTAGCTTGCCTGAAAAATTTGCACCTCTTGCATTTTGACAAAAAAAGAAATGCTCCTGTCCTGGTGCAGAGAACCCCCTTCCCAGGAGAGGAGACATCTTCCAGTGCTTGTTCCCTGCATGCAGTTTCCTGTCTTGATATTTAGCCCTTCCTCCACCTCGCCCTGCCCCACCTTTCACATTTAATTTCTTGCCATGTGGTCACTGCTCTGCACCCTCCCCAGTAATGTCGGCCTCCAGCACCCATTTGTCTGCTTCTCCTGTGCCTCCCATTCATGCTTGGGAAGAACGCATCAGCAAGGGCAGAAGATGGGGGCCGGGGAGGACCCTGGCCTGGAAATTGGGAGACCAACGCATGCAAAACCACCCTCCCCATCTTTGCTCCTTTATTCACCTGTTGCATTTAGTCCCCCTCTCCAGTTGTGAGTGCTCTGGGGAAGTGGTTGCGCAGATGTGGTGGAGTCTGGGTTGGGAGTCCTCGGTGGCTACCATCATAGAAATAAGAAACAGGCCCACTCCCTGTGGCAAGCTGGAGGTTGGCAAGAGGTGCTTGTGATCCCTCAAGCAGGTCCTAGGTAGGGGGCAGAAATGGCCAGTCCATTTGTTCTCCACTTCCTTTCACTGGAACGGTTGCTAGTGACTCTGCTCCATGTTCCCTTAGGGGAAGAAATGGCCCTGTTGAGAATCAATTTTACCTCTTTGTGTGTGTCCTCTCCATCCTCCTTTTCCTGCTCTGTCACGTCTGCTCTTTTATCCCTGTCTTTTTTTCGCCCACCCTGCAGCCTCTGTTGCCTCTGCTCACTGGGCCCCTGGATGCAGGACAACACCATGCCCTGCCCTTGGCCTTGGTGAGATATCGCACATCCTGCCGAGTGCTGACGCTTCAAGGGGAACCTCCGTTTCTCCTGCATGGCTGACCCGGCTGAGTTCCCAGCCGCAGTCCAGACCCTCAATCCCTGCTCAGCCCCATCCAGTCAGGATTTGCTTCCCATCAGCAGCCCTCATGTCACGGGGTTCAGTTGTTCTGAAGTCCTCCCCCTACCCTGAGTTACAGTAAATTTCCATTCTCCCATTGCACACTTTTTTTTAAAAAGGCTATGTTCAATTCCAACTCCAACTTGGGAGAGGCAGGGCTGTCAGAGAGCGGCGGTGTGGGCTAGCGGCTAGAGCAGCGAGTGGGATTCAAGAGACTGACGTTCTGTTCTTATATCGACTCATGCTGTGATGTCGGTCGTCACTTACCTCTCTGTGACTCAGTTTCCCCATTTCTAGGAAGGAGATAATATCAACCACATGGGAACCCTCATTTCCAAACACTTTTAAGTCTCTTAGCGAGTGTCAGCCCAAATTACTCCAGGCCACCAACCCTCTACTGTTCGCAGCACCCCTGCATTGACCATCTCTCCCCGCCGGCCCCCCAAAAGCCTGTTTTAAAGATGAGCTGATAAAAAAGCGATAAGACCCAACTGGCTGGAACTTCCCCAGGAGCCTGACTGGGACTGACTCATGCCTCCGAAGCTTCTGAGCCGCTCCAGGGTTGGACTGTTCCACCGGAGGGGCTAGAAAATTTGGAGTCCGATTTGGTGTGTGGATATGAGGGGCCACACTTTCCCTTCCTGCCTGGCTTCCAAAAGGAAGCTCAGCCCTAGTTGGATCCAGCACAGGTTTCAACAGAGAAGGCAGGGATCAGGTGGTGATGTTGCTCCACCGGGGAGCCTTTCTGGGATGTACAGATTACTGAGGCACTGTGTGCAGCTGCAATTGACAGCAAACTTCCTCTGACCTCAGAGGGAGCAGGAGTCCACCCCTAAAAATCCCTGCTGAGCTGTGATTTGTAAAGCGGTTGCAAAAGGGCTTTGTGCAGGGGTCTGGTCAGGGGACCGCTCAAGCCAGAGAGTCTGAATGGAGCACAGCGTGCGATACAGCCACAGGAGCAGCCTGTACACATTTGTGGCCCCTACCCCTGTCCATTCCTTCTGCTAGGGGGCTCACATTTATTCTGAGGTCCAGATTCCTTCTCATTAGGCCCACGCGGAATTGTGAACACACCCCCACTGCAGGTGAATTTCACCCTCATGCTTTCCTTGGGACGTGGAATTGTCACGCCCTTGGGGACCTTGACCCTTGTGCACTCGCACCTATGATTGCTTGTGGGAGTGGGAGGGGGGAGAGAACAACACACCCCTCCTTGCCCTGGACCAAGCTGTTTTGTAGGGGGCGTTAGGAGATTTCTTTTCTCTGGGTTGGGGAGCTCTGGGTAACCCTGGCTCTGTTTCTGGGCAGATCTCAGGGGCAGCTCACTTTCTTTCCCACATGCAGAATCTCTTGATGATCCTGCATCCCTCATCCTCTCCCCAAGCCCTCTGCAGGCCAGTTTCTCCCCAGGAAGCTCCAGCTGGCTCCTAACAAGGGCAGAGGGACCTTTGAGCAACTCTGCTCTGTTCTATCCAGGAGAGGGCAGTGGCAAACAGACACACGCCGGCCCATCTAGCCCCCTGCACTGATCTGCGAACATGTGAGCCAGCTTGGAAAGCAGCCAGACAAGAAGCCTGCTGCAGCCGTGGCCTAAGAAGATGTGGGGACGTGAACAAGTGCTCAGTGCCGTCAGACACGTGGCTCTTGAGGGCAGGGGGAATAGAGAGGAGTGTGGAGACTGGGAAGCAGGACTCCTGGGTTCGGCTGCTGTTGCTGCCATTGGCCTTGGGCAAATCACTTCCTCCAACACTGTGCCTCAGTTTCCCCAACTTGTGGACCTGGCTGAGGTTTGCCACGGCAGGAAGCTGCACACCTTGCAGAGCATGTAGCCTATCAGATAGGACATGGTGATGGGCACCAGGACTCCTGGGTTCTAGCCCTAGCTTGGGGAGGGAAAGGGATGTAGAGGGACCTAGGAGTCAGGAGATCCAAGTTCTTTCCCCAGCCTGGTGTGTGGTCTAATTGTTTAGAGCAGGGGGACTGGCCACTAGAATGCCCATGCTCTGTTACCAGCTTGCGGGGAATGTGGGACAGTGGGCAGGGACCCTCTAGTTCCATCTTTGCCACCAGCTGGGACAGCTGGATTATATCCTTCCACTTCTTCTGCCTCGGTGCCCCCATCTTAGAAGGGAGATTAGTGCCGCATTGGGAGATGGAGGTTGCCTTCACCGTGTGGTGCGGCTGGGTAGCAGAGATTTGCATTCAGTGAAGGGTTTGCCAATCAGATGCGAATTCTTCCCGTTTGCTCTCCCCACTCAGCTGGTTTCTAAATTTAAGATCTGCACGTGGATTTGCTGCTGCTGAGAGGCACCAGCTGGAGAGCGAGGGCCTGGAACGTCCAGTGGGTCCAGAAACAGCAGCAGCAGGCCACCATCACCCTCCCTCCACTTGGGAAGGAGCCGGCCTCTGCAGCTGAGCAGAGGGCAGTGCCCATGGCCTTTTCATCTTTGGCTTCTCTTCTGAGGTTGCCATTGAGGAGGCCCAATGACTCTAGCCACTTTTAATGTCCAAACACCTGGGAACTGGGCTGAGCCTCAGCAACTAATTGCACACAGGCCACCGAGCATCTGACAGCTCGTGGTAACCACAGCCATCAACATGGACATGGGCTGGGTTTGAAGGCAGAGGAGCACCAGTGATCCTAATTGCCCAAGTGAGTTAAGCGCAGGTGTGCATCCAAGGTTCACTGACCCTGCACCTGCAGCACACCCAGCCTATTCCACGTTGTCTTCAGAAGGAAGAGTCTGTGGCTCCCAGACCCCAGCCCATGGCAGCTGTCCGAACTGGGCTGGGCTTGCCCAACAGGGCTGCTTTAACCTGCTCTGGTGAACGGCTGGTGGGCCCCATGTTAAATTGGGGACCGCAAACCATCTGCCGGCTGATACCAGGCTAAGCTATGGGAAGTGGGCCGGCTTGTCTCCATGAACAGTACTCAGTGGACTGAACAGAGACACCAGATGAGCTTCCTCAGATTTAGCCTGGGGGCCCATTCAGGGCCCTTAGAAGGCACCATGACCCCTGTCCACGGTGCTTTGCTCTGAGTCTGCCCCACACTGCATCTGCACTGCTACTGGCCATGATGGAGGCAAGAGAGGAGAGATCAATGTGAGAATCCATGGACCTTGCTGTGACAAGCGTACCCTTTCCCCCATGGGAGCTTGGATCTGCTGGGGGGGGCCGGGGTACAAGGCTGGGAGTTGGGATGCCTGGGTTCTCCTCCTAGTACTTCCACGGGCTCATTGCATGACCGTGTGCAGGTCTCTGCACCACAATTTTCCCCAAAGGTAGATAACGCCCCTTTCTTTGAGATCTCTGCATGGTGCTTTGAGATCTCTGCATGGCGGTATCATTTCACAAGTATCATTGCGTCAGTGTTACCAGCCATCCCTGGGAAGATGGCATCTGGTCTTGCCCTGGTGTTTGGAGATGAGAAGAGGCAGCAAGTGGGGCTAAATGTGGTATGGGAAGGCAACAGATTTAAAAGGAAACACTTTTGTACACAATGCAAAATTAACCTGTGGAACTCATTGTCACAAGATAGCAAGGCCAGAAGCTTAGTAAGAGTCAAAAAAGGAGGAGATATTTATAAGGACAATGAGAACACCAAAGAGAGGCTAGCAAAAGTGTATCTAAGGACTAGAAGCCCTCATGCTTCAGGGCCTAAGGCCTCCACTGATGAGGATCAGGAAGGAACTTCCCCAGTGGCCATGTTATTACATGCTTGTCCTCCAAGAGGGGATTCTTGCACCTTCCTTGGCAGCATCTGGCACTGGTCCCAGGTGGAGACAGGTTCCAGCCCCTGGCTTGATCTGGGCTGGCAATACCTGAGTGCTCCAGGAAATGCAGTCCCAGATCTCGATTGCTCCAGGAGCCTGGATTGTGCAAGACGTCTATCAGATTTCATTCTTCATAATGCTCTTCCCTCCTCAAATAAAGCAGCCCTGGGCTGTGGGGTGGGGGGGACTGCATTTGTTTTAAGGACACAGATGCTCTTCTGATGCTGACGTGCTGGGACAGACTCGTGCAAGCATGCAAACTATACATCTAGAGACATGGCATCCACTTGGGCTCGCACATACACGCACGGCACAGTTCACTGGGGCTGTGCATCCAAACGCTCCGTGCTTCTCCAACCCCCTTGCAGACACTATGCCCGCTGGTGCATACACAAAGCAATACATGCCCCCTGTGCGCGCGCGCGCACACACACACGCGCGCACATTGGGTGTCCTGCTCACGTTGTTGTGGCCCGATTCACCCCCTGCAGTCCTTGAGCAATGGGCAAGGTGGCGGAGCCAGGAAGGGATAAGCCATGGTGCTGCTTGCGTGGCTGTGATTGTTTGTGGGAGGCTGGGTTTGTGCAATGGTCTGAGTTGGTTGGGTTTTTTTGGTTGTTGTTTTGTTTCATTTCCTCTTATCTCTGTCAAGCAGGGGATGCGTTCACTGACAATTCATCTTCAGTGCAGACAGACGCTGCTCTTCCACCTCCAGAACTCTGGCCTTTAGATCAGCCCCCAGGGCCGGTGCTTCAGAGATAAATTGACCTGGGTGCACCAAGCCTGGCTGTATCCCCTCTCTGCAGCGCAGGGATGACTCCTGAGGCTCTGGAGATAAATCTCTATACAAGCCTGTCCCAGAAATCGGGGCCCTTCAAATTTCAGCTGGGCAGTATTCTTTACTGCAGACTCAGCTGCTTGGGTGCGATTCCACCCTGCCTCCCTCCCCGATTCCATAATACATACTATTCTTCTGGGGTCTTTGGTGTTACCGTAATGCCCAGCAGCCAAGACCCCATTGTGAGGGGCTGTCTGGATGTGATGGAATGGCGATGGGATGTGATACTCAACAGACATGCTGGAATCAGACTCCGCAGCCTGTGCAAGCACTCGGATCAGCCTGAGTCTGTCCCAGCTCCTGGAAATAGGTGGCGTCTTGTGGGAAAGGCCCTTGGGAACTCTGGGCTCAATTCCCAGACCTCAGGCAAGGTCCAGGACTCTGTTCCCCATCCCATCCCAGTGGTGAAGCAGGGATGGTACTTCCTACCCCAGAGTAGTGAGACAACAGAGTCTTGTGGCACTTTTAAAGACTAACAGATTTATTAATCGCATGAGCTTTCGTGGGAGTAGTGAGTTAGAGTTAGGAGGGTAACAACCTGAATGTTTGCAATAGAGCCTTAGTACTAGATAGCAGATAGCTTCTCTGCCCCACTGGATAACAGAAAGATCTGTGTCGAGAGAGGATGAAAGTTCTGAATGGCTAGATACATCACAAACCTGTGTGTCTCCCCTTCTTCCATACCAAGGCCCCATTTTCCAAACTGCAATCTCCTCCCATGTAGCTGGGAACTAGTCCAGACCCCTTTCCATTTGGTAATAAAGGCAGGGCAGGGTAGTTTCCATTCCCGACACCTGCCCCTGATCTGCTCGGACTCATGACCCCCAGGCTATAGACCATTGGACAAATTGGGATGCTTTTAGGTCAGGTTTCTAGAAGAAAGGAGACTGCAGCTGCAGACGCCACAACAAGGCCATGTTTCTTTGCAGATCGACTTTTAAATAAACATCTCCGGCTGTTAAAACTGTTGGCAGCAATCAGCTCCGTTTAGCGTGTGGCAGGGTGATGGGATAATGGGTCTCGCATTCCTCATCTGTTTTATTTGCATTCTGATTTGGTTTTCAATATGCTTTCTGATTGGGAAAAAAAAGAGATCTTCAGCCAGCCCCAGGTGGAGTATGCTCAGTGTGGGCTCTTGCATCCGAGCTGGCTGAAGCATTGCTCTTGGCTTTTTCTGATCAATGGGTCATTAAGCCACAGGCTGGACAAGGTATTAATAAAGGTCCAGTGGGGACCAACCCTGAACTGGTGAGGGGAGATGAGTGGATGTGTCCAATCTGCTTAGCCCCATTACTGCAAGATCTTGCAGCCATTGATGGAGGGAAGCGTTATCCCCATTTTACAGATGAGGGAACTGAGGAACATGTTCGATAAGTGACTTGCCCAAGGAGTTCAACGTTGGTAGCTTGACTCTCAGTCTGCTGTCCTGCCCTTTAGCCCAGTGGGTTTCAAACCATGGGTCGGGACCCAGAACTGGGTCTCCGACTCTTGCACTGGGTCGTGGCGTCCCATGCTGTTGTCACCAAAAGACTGGAATACGTTGCTCAAAGATGTAATTCTTGGGTCGTGGGCATAAATGATTTTTTTCAACTGGGTCCTGAATAAAAAAGTTTGAAAAGCACTGCTCTAGTCCATCCATCCTACTCAGGAGTAGGGTGGTGTCTGTGGGATCCAATGGACAGTTGATAGACCCATTCTAGCTGCTAGCCCAGGGTCCAGTCACTGTTGGATACTGGACAGGCCATCAACCAAGCCTCTGGAGAAAATGGTTCGGCAGAAGCTGTATGTGAACAGCTCCCCAGCCCAGCTCCCTTCCGCATGCAGCCAAGGGGCCACATGAGAGCAGAGGCGAGGAGCCAATTGGGGCTAATTCCAGGATGCCTTGAAGTGCTGAGGGCCCAGGGCTCTGGCTGGCTCTTCCCAAAAGGAAGCCGCGTGCCGAGGAAGGACTCTGGATGTTGCTCTCTGAAGAGATGAATGTGGCTAGCCAAAGGCAAGAAGAGAGCGTGCTCATTGAGATTCTGCCCCCTTCCACTGGGCAGTGCCTTGTTCTGGGAATGGGCCCACAGGGTCCAATTCTCCATTGCCGGACACCACACGGAGCCATTTGCAAAGTGGGAGGATGACCCACCAGTGTTCAGCACCGCTGTAAGTAGTGGCATGAGGGGCAAGGGTTCATTTCAGTGGCCCTGCCCAGCATGAGCGGGGTGGCCCGGAGTGAGTCCAGCCAGCTTTCTGCACCGTCCTGCCATCCATGCCCCAGGCGAGCCGAGGCAGATGCTCAGTAATTGGCAGCGGGTGGCTCCCAGAAGTGGGACGAGGGTTTCTATGGATATCATTCTTGCCGTGCTTGTTGCCTGAGCTGCCGTCCCAGAGTGCTTGTTAATGGTGGTAATAAAAATACGTCCTCCTTTCCAGGAATTGCAGCTGGAGGAGAGGGGCAGGGTAACAAAACAATCTGCTTCTCTGGGGGGCGCCAGGAGGGACAGGCAAAGGTGGCCCAGCGCTCCAGGGAAGGCTTGAAATGCAAGTGGAAATCATGCAAGGTTGTTTTAGTGGAGGTTGCTGCAAGAAAATGCTGCCCTGGACTGCGTCGTGCCAGGGGCAGCTGCAGGATCTTTCTGGGGCTGCATTTTGGGGAGGGCAGATTTAAAAGGGTGGTTACAGGCAGTGACTTCTGCCTCCTGCCAGGTGAGTCACAGATCAAGCTGTTTAACTGTGCAGGGAAGGCTGAGGTATTATTTTTCCCAATGTCCGGGCAGGTTGCTAATTAAAGGAGATGTGACCATGCCTCCCACAGCAAATCTCCTGCCAGCTGGACTGTCGTAATCAGCTGCCCTTTCTGGCAGTGTCTCTTTCCTTGTCCCAGTGCCAGCCCCTAAGGGGTGCCGTCTTGCCAGAGGTGCTTTGATTGGCATTCCCCAGAGTCATCAGCCTGGATGGACTCTGGTAGACTAGGGGAAACCTGAGCCACTTTCCCTAAGGGGCCTGGGTTCCCACCTACCCTTGTGTAGACTAGCAGACAGAGGTTGACTGGTAGGACAGTAGGGTCCCTAGCAGTTGGCTCTGTCCCTGGTGGATGCTGCCTCCCCAGGCCAGCCATGAGTGATGTTAGCAGGTCCTCTAATACCTCGGCAGGATTGGCCAGCACTCCAGCACCAAGGGTGAAGAAGCCTGGGCAAGAGAGGACAGATCCCCCTAGTGCCCATGTGCTGTGGACATTCACTCACTTTCCTAGGGCCGAATGGTGAGGAAAGTCTCTCTCTTGTTCCCCAGGGGCTGTGGAAGCACCTTTCCCCAGGACACCGTGACACACTTGAGCAAGTTCACATCCCGTTCCAAGAGTCATGTGGGGCTCTCAGCACACTTGGCACTCTCACACCTACGTGTGTCATACGTGTGTACATGGATGCCAAATAGTGATGGGATCTGACTTGCTTTCCCCAGCTCTAAGCTGCCATCTGGTCAGCTCCTGTTTGATGCCAGCCTGGATGGCGAAATAGCACAAGAGGTGCCTCCCGTAGGGCAGAGATGGCCTTTCGCCATCTTGGGATGGGTACCCAGAGCGGATGGCAATTGAAATAGCTCCGAATGGCTTCAGCGCAGACCTAGTGTGAAGCCGCAGCAGAGCAGAGTATGTGTCAGCTTGGCTGGGGTGTGGACTTGCTGGCCGGTCTGTTCTGGGGAACCCCAGCCAGAAAAACAAAACAGGCCACGTTAGCCCTCCCTAAAGCTCGCTTTGCACCTCGGCTCCAACAGCACAGACAGCTGGGTTAGCTGATCCGGTGGGGTGGCTTTCCGCGTGCTCGAGCTGGTTCTGGATCAATCAGGGGTGATTCTGTTCCATGGTGCAGACCCCCATTGAATGAGCCATCTGGCACAGAAACAGTTGTGTGGTCCATCTGAATGCTCCACGTTGGGGATCTGCACTTCTCCCACAGTTTGTTCACGTCCGCCACCTTCCCTCCTATCACATTTAACCCGGTGGATCACAACGGCGCCAAGGATCCCAGCACCGGCACCTTGATGACCCTGTAGCGGCAAACTTGCTCAGAGGAAAAGAAAGCACGGCCCTGGCTTTGGAGGGTTCAGAGGTGCAGGTGGCAGGAGAGGAAAGTGAGGTGGGGCGGGGGAACCCGCTGCAGGTCTGCAGGCAGTGTGGTGTGGAAGGGGTTATCTCAGATCAGGGAACTCCAGTCAGCCAGTGAAAGCCGCTGGCACTGTGTGTGCACAGTGGAAGGGTTTGCATCTGACAGCTGCAGTGGTTTGAAGGATATAAGTGCATTGCTTTCTCTTTCTTGCTGCCCTAATGGCTGGAAGTGAATGAATGTGGTAGCTCCAAGGGGTTTTGATCCCTCCATCTCCCCCAAATGCATTCTTGCCTCCATCCCCTTTTCTGTCTGATCGCTCCCTCGGACTCTTTTTCACGTTCTGCTAGCTGCTGCTGCTTTCACGGCCCGCCTGAGCCTTGCTGCCTCATGAAGATTTATGAAGCTGCAGTAATAAACTGTGTGTGAAAGATCCTCTTGCTGATCATTTCCACCGAGCTTCTGCTGGCGGGATTCGAACAGCCCCCGATGACGTCCTGCCAGGGACCCTCTGCGCTGTCCCTCCCCGGCCCGGCTCGCAGGGTGATGGAGCTATGGTGCTAGGTGGCTTTTTGGTGGGATCCTCAGCCATGTCCTTTTGGTGAGGTGGGGAGATGTAAAAGGAGAGCGATCGCTGGAGCTGCACGCATGGTTCCCAAGGAGTTAGTGTCTCTCTGTGGCTTCCAAGGGACAAGGCTGGTGCTGTCACCAGGCATTCAAGCAGATCTCCCTGGGGATGCGAAGGCATGGATGTGTCCCCTGCATGTGTCCCATAGGACCTGAGGCGTGGCTCCGTGCACTGGGGAGACACCTGGGCCAGCAGGGAAGCAAAGTGGACGAATGAATCAGCAGAGAATTCCGGAGCTTCCTTAATCCAACTCCTGCCTGGAAAGAGGACCTTGCCCGAGACGCCACGATTTTCCTTGGGATTGCCAGTGTCACTGTGGGGGTTCTGGTTGCAAAGGGGCTTCTTTCCATCTTGCCAAAAGGTGGTGGGGGTGTTTTCGCCTGCCTTCCACCACCAGGAAGGTGGGAGTTGTGATTTGGAAGCCGTCCATCCTTCCGAGTGGCACCATCCTGAAGCCAACTTGGTGTTCATCCTGTGTTAGCCAAAGGGTAAGCAGTGTGTGTGTGTGTGTGTGTGTGTGTGTGTGTGTGTGTGTGTGTGTGTGTGTGTGTGTGTGCTGGGAAGGGAGGGGGAACCTGCTTGTTCATGAGGCTGTCCCAGGAGACAGCAAAAGAGAATTAGAGGAGGGAACCACACGCACAAGTTAACCCCCCTCCCCGATGCACACAAGGGCACCCCACTTCCTCCAGGCATTTGGCTGATTCTTCCTGGGAACCCCAGGCCCGAGTGGGGAGAGCCACAGACTTTTCCAGCAGCAAAGAAGAATCCACCCTGGACATCAAAAAAGGAGGGATCGCCAGGGCTGGTGATCACAGGGAAGTGTGTTATATCACGATGGGCTGCAAGCTAATCCAGTCTGCCCAGGCTGAGCTGGGTCTGGGTGTGGCTGGGGGGCACCCCCTTGCCAAACCACAAGCACTGCAGGGATGGAGCTGGACACAGAGCAGGGGGCACTGTGAATCAGGGCCAGGGCATTAGGCCCACTTAATTGGGGAACTGTCACCTCTCAGAGGAGGCCTGAAGCAGAGATGGTTTGAATTCTTGTGGGACCCCCAAGGGCGAGTCTCTGGAGAAGGGGTGCCAACTGCTGAGCCTGAGAGGAATTGCATGGCAGGTAACTCCCTCCTGCCTCCCTTCGCCGCCTGGCTCTGGGAGGCTCACTTGGTGCCTGTTGGCCATAGTGGAGTGGGGCCATTCTGGCGCTGTCAGTCAGACAACTCCTCTGCGCAGATTGGCCCCAGCAGCACCGGATCTGGGCCAGCATACTTCAGAGGGAATGAATAGAACAGGGGATCCTCAAGTGATCTGCTCTATCACCCATTCCAGCCTCTAGCAAACAGCAATCCCTGCCTATCTTGGCTAATAGCCATTGATGAATCTACCATCCATGAACTTACCTAATTCTTTTTCGGACCATGTTATATTGTTGGCCTTTACAACATCCTCTGTCAAGGAGTTCCACAGGTTGACTGTGCATTGTGTGAAGAAATACTTAGTTTTAAACTTTCTGACTATTAATTTCAATTGGTGACCACCTATTCCTTGTGTAATGAGGAGTAAATAACACTTCCTTTTTTACTTTCTCCACACTAGTCATGATTTCATAGACCTCTATCATATCTCCCCCTTAGTCATCTCTTTTCCAAGCTGAAAAGTCCCAGTCTTATTAATCTTTCCTCCTTTTTCATACCCCTAATCATTTTTGTTGCCCTTTTCTGTGCCTTTTCTAATTCCAATATGTCTTTGTTGAGAAGGCGCAACCAGATTTGCATGCAGTATTCAAGATGTGGGTGTATCGTGGCTTTATAAAGAGGCAATACGATATTTTCTGTTCTATTATCTATCCCTTTCCTAATGATTCCCAGCATACTGGTAGCTTTTTTGACTGCTGCTGCCCATTGAGCAGTTGTTTTCAAGGAACTCTCCCCAATGACTCCAAGAGCTCTTTCTTCAACAGTAACAGCTAATTTAGACCCCATCATTTTATATGTATCGTTCAGATTGTTTTCTAATGTGCATAACTTTGCATTTATCAATATTGCATTTCATCTGCCTTGTAGTTGCCCAGTCACCCAGTTTTGTGAGATCTCTTTGTAATTTGTCACAGTTTGTTTTGAACTTAACTATCTTGAGTAGTTTTGTATCATCTGCAGACTTTCCACCCCATTGTTACCTCCCTTTTCAGATCATTTATGAACATGTTGAATAGTACTGGTCCCAGTGCAGACCCCTGAGGGACACCACTATTTACCTCCCTCCATTCTGAAAACTGACCATTATTCCTACCTTTGCTTCCTATCTCTTAACCACGAGAGGACCTTTAGCTCATGACCACTTACTTTCCTTAAAGACCTTTGGTGAGGAACCCTTGCCAAAGACTTTCTGAAAACCTAAGTACACTATATTCACTGACTCATCCTTGTCCATGTGCTTGTTGACCCCCTCAAAGAATTCTAATAGATTGGTGAGGCATGATTTCCTTTTACAAAAACCCTGTTGACTCTTCCCCAACAAATTGTGTTTGTCTATGTGTCTGATAATTCTGTTCTTTACTATAGTTTCAACCAATTTGCCTGGTACTGAAGTTAGGCTTACCAACGTAAAATTACCGAGATCATCTCTGGAGTCTTTTAAAAAAATTGGGGTCACATTAGCTACTCTTTGGTCATCCTGTACAGAAGCTGTTTTAAATAATAGATTCCATACTACAGTTAGTAGTTCTGCAATTTCACATTTTAATCCTTCAGAAGTCTTGGGTGACTATCAGATGGGCCTGGTGACTTACTACTCTTTAATTTATCGATTTGTTCCAAAACCTCCTCCAATGACACCTCAATCTGTGACAGTTCCTCAGATTTGTCACCTGAAAAGAATGGCTCAGGGTGGGAATCTCCCTCACATCCTCAGCCATGAAGACCAATCCAAAGAATTCATTTAATTTCTCCCCAATAACCTTATCTTTCTGGAGTGCTACTTTAGCATCTCAATCATCCAGTGGCCCCAGTGATTGTTTAACTGGCTTTCTGTTTCTAATGTACTTAAAAAAAATTGCTGTTCCTTTTTGAGTTTTAGCTAGTTGTTCTTCAGATTCTTTTTTGGGGCTTCCTAATTATATTTTTACACTTCACTTGCCAGAGTTTATTTATGCTCCTTTCTATTTCCCTCGACAGGATCTAACTTCCATTTTTTTTTGCCTCTAACGACTTCTTTTTCTTTGTTGTTTAGCCAGGGTGGCACTTTTTTGGTGCTCTTCCTATGTTTTGTAATTTGGGGGATACATTTAAATTGGTGCCTTTAAAAAGTTTCCATTCTGCTTGCAGGGATTTCACTGGTATTGTACCTTTTCACGTCTGTTTAATGAAATTCCTCATTTTTGTGTAGCTCCTCTTTCTGAAATGCTATGGTAGGGGGGCTGCTTTGGTGTCCCCTCCCCACAGGGATGTTACATTTTATTGTTATGATCGCTATAGTCCTCTCTTTCCCTTTGGTTCTGGCTGGAACCCGTGTGGAGAGACCTCCGGCTCGAGCAGGGGGTTCTGCAGGGGGCTGGGGTGGGGAAGGCTGGCCGAGGAGCTGGCCCTCCAGCCACAAGCAGCGTTGCTCTGAGCTGCCGGTGGATTGTACAGGGCTTTTTAAATCACGCTGTTTAGCCGTCGGGAGGGAGCCAGCAAGCTGACGCGTTCCACTAGTAGAGCGTGTAATTAGGGAGCCAGGAGCTGCATGCTGATGCGCTGGTGAGCGGTGGGTGGGAGCTTGGCACATTGCTGTTCCCTATGGCTACCACTAAACTGCCAAGCAGGGAGAGGTGGCCGGTACTGCAATGCCAGCTTGTCCTATCATCAGCCAAAGAATCCAAGTGCACGGCAGGCTGCAGCTCCATTGTAACCCCATTGCCTCCCCCCAATTGCGATTTTACCCCCCAGTCCTCATTGAAATGCTGCAAGCCCCCCGTCTGGCACGGGAAGGGGAGGGGGCTTGTTGGCAGAATTGGCGGTGTCACCTCCGGATCTTACCTGCTCAGGGGCTCTCATGCACTCCTGCTTCAAGCACACAAGCCAGTCTCATTAAGGAGGCCGCATGCTCGGGTGGCTGGAGGAAGGGGCAGGAAGGCAAGGATGCCTGGGTTCTTTTCCCAGTGGTGCCAATGAGTTGCTGCTGGGCAAGTTGCCACCTTGTGCTGTGCCTCAGTTTCCCTATATGTGAAATAGTGGGATAACCCTTCCCCCAGTCCCCCATCATGGGCTGGTATGGGGATGAATTAAGTAGGGTTTAGAAAGGAGTTTGGAGGGACATGCTGCTGTGTTTGATCAGGGATTGTCCCCTGAGCTCAGCCACCCTTATGGGGTGTTGCCATCGTAGGCTGTCGGTAGCCACTCCTTGCTAACAGTACACACTTTTGCAGCACAACTAGTGCAGAAGCATCTCCCCAAACCCTGGGCTCTGCCTTTCTCTGACACGTGCTTTGGTTGTTTATTGTAGGGCCTAGTCCCGTGCGAGACTGGGACAGCTAAATAGCCTTCTCCTTCTCCCACTTCTGCAAGTCAGTTTAAGGAGAGGGAGTCAGGATTGCTGGATTCTGCACCCCCCCCCCTGCTGCTGCTGTGCTGTGACCATCGGGAAGTCACATCTCTCCCCACCTGTACGATGGGTCTGACAACAGCTACTCGCTGCTCAGGGTGCTAGGAGCTTAGAGGCATTGTCTGAAGCCCTTTGAGATCCCAGGCGTAGGAGAGGAACTGGTGGCTGGTCTGATGATCCCCAGTAGTAGTGCTGCAGGTTGGGAACTGGTGCCCAGAACGTGATGCTGGTGCCTACTGAACGGGGAGCAGCAACCAGCTGCAACCACTTTGCTCCAGGGCCCAGAGCAAGCACCACTGACTGCATCAGTGAGACACGCCCCAAAGCTCTCCAGGTGCGTGTGGCTGGCTGGCGGAGGTGCAGACAGAGTTGGGGATGCCCTGACATCTCAGCTGATCCTTTAGTGACTGCCTCTGGCCCAGGGGGTAATGCCGGCCCTACGCAGGGTAGGCTCTTGTGCATCTCTTGGTCAAGAACCCTTGCTCTGTGCTTGGAAATCTACCATGTAAGAGGAAGCTGGGCACTGGGTCTTGTAGCTGCAAATTGGGGCGCTTACGTTGCTAAATCCCAGCCCAGGGAACTCCTTTCCCTGCGTGGTTTGATGCTGGAGATGTGGATATTGAGGCCGGTTCTGTCAGAGGCTGGAGTCCATGCTGGACTTTCCCACTGGAGCATGTAATTGGCCAACGCTTCCCCCTGCTGCCATGGCTCAGAGCTACTCTCACCAGCCGTTTAGATCAGGCACCAGCCTGCCAGGTGATCCTTGGCCTTTCAAGGCCAGATTCCGCACTGCTGGGCTGGCTTTTCCCAATCTCCCTCATGAGCGGCCGGGCAACCGCACAGAGAGCTCCCAACAGCCACGTACCTGACGCTTTCCTAGCAGCCCAGCTGAGTTAGCCACAAGGCAGCAGGAGCCCAGAGAGACAGCCAGCTGCAGCCCCCCGGGCGTGTGCATGAACCCGCCACGGGCTAAGGTGTGCTGGGGTGGCAGGATCAAGCTGGGGAGAACAGGGTGTGTGCCTGGGCTGGGCTGCAGCGGGGAGCAGAGGGCACAGCATCTTGTAGTGGGCAAAGCTTCCTGGGGCAAGCTGGGGAGGAGAGGACATAATGGAGCTGGCAAGGGCACATGGGCTATGGGGAGAGGAGGGCAATATAGGGCCACTGAGGAGAGTGGGGAAGCGCTGGATATGGCGTGTGGGTGCAGGAGGGTCAGGGCCAGGCAGGGCTGTTGTGGGGCTGGCAGCCCATGTGCACGGGAAGGTGGAGTGGAGTAGAATAAGGGGCAGCTGATCTGGAGAAGGAGAGGCGGAGAGAGTGTTAATTCCTGCCCTTGCTCGGCAGGGCTCCTGTGACTGTGTTGGCTAGTGGCTGCAATTTGTTCTTAATTCTCTACAAACTCCCATGGGGGTAGAGAGCCGGCTGCCTAACACGTACCGGGTGTAGCTCTTCGACTGATTAACCACAGGGCTGCCGCTCACGGCGCTCCAGGAGCACGGGTTGGGAGCATTTTTCGGCAGCAGGACGAGCCCGCTGCCCACTGGAGTCTCTGTGGGCTGTGCTGGCATGAGCGTGTGCCTTTGCTGGTGAGGACAGTCAGCCGCCAGTGCCGTCTGTGTGCAGGGTTAGCCGCTCCTCGTTGTGAGTCAAGTTACTGGTTGGGAGAGGTAATTAGTTGTTGGTGATTTAGTGGCCGGGGGCGGGGAGGGGAGCTGGTCCATTGCCACAAATAAACCCACCTTTTATTCAGTCTGTAGTCTGGACCCCCTACACTGTGGCAGAATCGAAATCCCCGGGGTTCACCCCCCACATGTGAAGCCTCAGTGCCCTTAGGCCAGGCACTCTGGGCATGCCTGTTTGGCCTAGGAGGGGGACGTCTCTCTGCCCCCCGCTCTCCCACGTGATGTTCCATCTGTTGCTCCTTCTCTAAGCGTGGGCTCCAAAAGCTGGAGAAACCCCTGCCTCCGTGCTGGCATTGACGACCCCTGACATCTCCATTCCAGAGACCATCCAGGGGCCAGTTGCCAGTCACCGGGCAGCTGACTCATCTTGACCCTGACCATCAAAGGTTTGAAGGACCCCTTTGGTGGCCTGCTATGGACTACTGTGAGGGCCAGCAGTGCCCACTAAGCCTTGGGCACTGGCTCCAGTTCCCAGCACCTCCGAACCTGGCGCTACCACACCTCTCGTCTCAGAACTGTGCTCCTTGGCGCTCGCTGCATCGGTGCCGACTGGTACCAAAATTGTTTTGGCTCTTTCCTTTGCAGGATCTCAAAGCATTCTACTTGCAGCGGATTATCCCTCACAACATCTCCAGATATTCTCTCTCTTTTACAGATGGGGAAACTGAGGCACAGAGCAGGCTTTGAGTGACTTGCTTGTAGAAGAAGCAGGAGGAGGACCCAGGAGTCCTGGCTTTTGCTCCTCTCCATCTTGGGAGGAAGAGAATGTTAGCCTCATTGTTGGGAGGGTCAGGGCCAGTTTGCCTGGGAAGGACAGAGAATTGGCCCTGGTTCCCTTGGAGAAAGTTGAACTTCAGGAGATGAAGAATGATCTTGTGAGTAAGGCACTGAACTGGCTTCATTTGCTGCCCCTGGCAGAGGTTTCCCAAGTGAGCTTGAGCAAAGGGTCCCACTCAAGGCAGAACTTCCGTGGGTGCCTAAAATTAAGCAAAAACAACCAGAGTCCTGTGGCACCTTAAAGATTAACTAATTTCTTCAGGCATAAGCTTTTGTGGGCTCCAATCAGTGGCGTTGCTGGCACTGGGCACACGGGGCACGTGCCCCAAATCCCGGCACCAGTGTCCCGAGTCTGGCCAGGACCCGGGGCCCAGTCGCCGGCACCCCAATGTGGCGCCCACCAGTGCCAGAGCCTGGGATCCAGGGCCCGGCTGCTGGCAGTGCCCCAATGCAGCCAGCGCCAGGGCTGGGAACCCGGGGCCTGGCCGCTGCTGGCCCGATCCGGCCCCCACCCACCACTGGCGGCCTGATCTGGCCCCCGCTGAGGACGGGAGGGGCAGGGCCCAGGCCCCAAACCTACTTTGGGGGCAGCAATGCTCCTGGCTCCAACCAATCTGATGAAGTGAGTTGGAGCCCACAAAAGCTTATGCCCGAAGAAATGTGTAAGTCTTTAAGGTGCCACAGGGCCCTCGTTGTTTTTGCTGTACACAGACTAACAGGGCTACCCCGCTAAAATTAAGCAGATGCTTGAGTGTTGCCCTTTTGTGCCAGTTCCCCCGCTGTAAAATGGGAACAGTAATCCTTCCTTTGTCCCACCAGGTGTCTGTCTTGGCTATTTAGCCTGTATGCTCTGGGGTTTAACTCTGTGTCTGTCCAGCTCCCAGTGCAGTGGGTCTCCATCTTCCCAGGGGCCCTTTGCATGCTACTGTCCCACAAAAGGGAATAAATTCAACTCCCATGTTTCCCTCCTTCCCTTGGGGGATGAAGTCTGGTAATAGCAGGTGCTTTTCCTTGTCCTCCCTTAGTAACACAGCACGTTGTTATAAAGCTAATAAGTCAGGCTGATAAATAATTAAGAGGAGAGGGAAATCTCTCCCAGACTTGGGGAACAGGAGCCTTGGAAGAGGTGGAGAAGAGTGGGGGCAGAGTTGGGGGAGAAAGCAGAGAGATTCATAATGAATCCAGGTTAAATGGCTAATGAAAGTGCCCAGCCAGAACGGGGCACATCACTGCTATGACAATGTTTCCAGCCGCCTTTTCAGCTGGGCAAGTAGCAAAGGCCATCTTCCTGCGGCATCCCTGCACCATTACAACAGCAGGTACTGCTGGCCCAGAACTGATCTGGGCCCAGCCTGGACTCTGACACTTTAGAGAGGAGCTTCGAAAGCTGCTTCCCATTCCCTGATCTCCCCTAGCCTGCTGAGATTGCTCCTCCCCAGCTCAGCAGGCAGAAGCAAGGATGCTGGGGGAAGGAGGCAGAAGGTGTCATAGTCACCTGAACAGGAGCAGACATGGGGGAGATTTAACAGGCCTCTGGAATGTGCAGAGGGGAGACAAACCCCAAGTCGCCCTCCCCTTTCAGGTACTAGAAAAGCTCTGGGCGATCTCAGGTGCAAGGAGTTCCAGCCATTAATTACCACACTCGCTGGGGAGTCGGCTCAGCACAACTTTCCTGGAAATTAAGCTCACAACATGCAGTCAATGGCTGCAAACCAGCTAACTTGTTTTTCTTACTTTCTGTGTGATTGCCCGTGTTCTCGTCCTTCATTGCAAAAAGAGGGGCAAAATGTGCTCTGCCGATGAACGTTGAAAGTGGCTGGGAGTTTGGAGATCTCTGGGTGGAAATGTCTGCAGAAATATCAGTATATTCACCACAGAGGAAGGAAGGCTGACCTAACAGTTAAGGCACCAGCTGGAGACTCTGGATTCAATTCTCTGCTCTCCCATAGGTTTGCTGGGTCACTGGGTAAGTCACTTAACTGCTCTGTGACTCAGTTTACCATCCTGAAAATGGAGAAAACATCACTGCCCTACCTCACAGGTTAGACACATTATAGATTTTCAGGCCCTATAAATATTCAAGATCAGTGTACTTATTGTAAGGTAAACACTGCCCCTAGTGGTTAGAATCACTGCTTGCCTGTGTGTCACAGGCCCTGTACTGTTAGCAGCCAGTGGAGATTCTCCTTCAGGCCTCTATCCAGTTGTCTAAGACAAGAGCCTTAAGCACAAGCAAGAAGAGTATCCATCTCTTATATCTATGATTTTATCCTGAGCCCCAGACCCCCTATTTGAAGTGATTTTTTAACCACAAGGCACCTGTAACAATCTGTCCCTGTCCACCTTGGTCACTTATGGCACCCTGGGGCTGGGGTTCAGTCTCTGAGCATTGAGACGTCCATTGGAGTTGAGTTCTCAAGGTCTCATGTTTGTGAGGGCTGAGCAGTGCAGGGGATCTCGGAGGGGAATGCTGCCCCAGCTTGACCTGCAGAGGCCTCTCATAGAGGTGTAGGGGCAAGTCCCTGCTCTGCTTTGGGCATGGAGAGGCACCCTGCAGTCTAAAGGCGTCTGAAGCAGGGCATTTTGCGGGGGGTTTCCTAGCTTGAAAGCTGAGAATCTGCCACAGCATTTGGTGACTGTGGTGACAGGCTCTGGCACGAACCCTCTGGCTCTCCATCAGCGCAAGGTGAGCAGAAGTAGAGGTGGGATCTGCTGAGAGACAGACGCAGCAGCAGAAGAGGGACAAAGTGAACCCTGGGGGCAGCCTACCGAGAGCTCTGGGGCATGAGGGACCTTGGTAAGGGTGTGAGGCCAGGGCAGTGAGCTGGCTAAGGCTGGGGTCTCCCTGGGCCTAGGCGTGCTGGTGGATCTCTCTGAAGGAAGCACCTCCCCATGCTGGGGAAGTGCAAAGAGGTGGCGTTACACAGGCCCTGTTGGATTTTAGCCTCAGTGTGTCGTCGGTGCCGGCAGTCTGCAATGGTCCCCCCCTTCCCCACGCACCGGCCTGCATTTCATTTTCTTTTCGGTTTGTCTGTTTGTCTGTGTCCTGTCTGTTGCTGCTCTGGAGCAGCGTTTGGGCCTTCGTCCGTCATGGGTCTCTGACTGTTTTTGGTTTCAAATCGATTGTGGGCCTTTTATTTTGAATTCCGTGGTCTCTGTGGTTCCCCCGTCCTGTCCCCTCTGTCTGCGTCTGTCGCTGTCCCGGGGCAGCATCCCTGCAGCCTCCCTTCTTCCTCCCCCTCTGCTGCAATCTGTCACTGGACAAAACCCAGATTGCAGGCCCCAACCCTTTCACCCTCCCCAGGCCAGAATCCCCTCACCCTGCCCCCTTCTCCAGAGCCTGAAATCCACCCACCCTCCATTTGCACAGCAGGCACCAAAACCTTGTTTGGGGCTGAATGAGTCCAGAAAGGAGCCAGCGTAGGTGGGAAAGTGGCAGTGCCCTCAGGAGGTGGAGGCTGTTGCTGGCAGTGGGTCACCGAGGACAAGCTCAGAACTTCTCAAGTGGCTTCTGTCTGAGACACCCTCAAACGATTTAGCCACAGGTTCAGCGCTCACTCCCGTGGCTGGCTTAAAAACAAATCCTCCGTAGAAATGTAGATAATCTCCTTCCTGACTCACTAGTCCTTCCGACTGGGGAAATATGCCCCCACGCTCACCTGCCTGTGCCCCCTCCTGCCAACTTTCCACATTGGGTTCTGGCTCTTTGGAAAACATGCCCCTTATTTAGATGCCTAAATGGGAGCTGAGCAACTTTGGAAATTGGGCCTTAGACAAAGTAGTGATTTCCTTTGCCCCTAATTCCCCAGCTTGGCAGAGATCAAAGGAGGGGGTTGAATTCCCAGCTGGCTGGGTGTCTCCATTATTTTGTTGATATCATTTGCTGCTTGGCAGTTGAGTAGCGAGTGCATCCATCCCTGCTGGAGTTATTTACAAAACTGCAGATGACTCCTCATCAGGTATGACCACTGGTGTCCACACCTGGGCAGCGCCCTGTAAATCTGACCCCTTTGAGAGGCACGGCCTTTGCTTGGGCCAGTTAATGGATTAACTTGTCTCCTGGTCAACAAACTGAGGTGCCATAATAAACTTAGGTTGCATTGGATGGCCAAAAACTCAGGGCCTCCCCAAGGCCATGGAATTCCTCCCCCTTTGCTGTCCCCTTCTTGCAGACCCTGTGCAGTATCCTGGGGTCTGCAGGCCTCTGTAGAGGGTGAAAGTCAGTGTGAGAGACCGAACCACTTCCCTCAGGTACCCCCCCCCCCATCATTCCACATTCAGCAGGAAGTCTGAGCTGGATCAGACAGCTGGGGGGTATGTCCAAAAGCGCTCAGTCTTGGGCACACTCTAGTGACAGTTTCACCATCAACTTTGATAGGGACATGGCTGATGCCGACTGCTTGTGCATATCCCGCCCAGTGTCAGCCACAACCCCACACCACTGGTGAGTGACGGTGACTGAGGCAGAAGGGTCACAGCAAGAACCGCCAAGCGTCCGTCTACACAGCAAACGCAGTGCATGGGTGCAGCTGGCGTGGGTAATGCAGCAGTGAAGATACGGCCACAAAGACAAGTCCACCAAGCAAGTACCCTGGGTCGGGGCTGAATTTGTTCGGCTTGAGCCGTATGCTGCCTGCGCTAGCTGCACTCATGACCAGCCCAGGCCCGGCTTTTCTCTCAGTTCTCGGCTGCCTCTCTTCAGCTCAGCTGTTAGCCAGGGCCACTAGTGCTGGGCCAGGAGTTCACTTGGGCTTCCTGCATCAGCCTTTCACTTCTGGAGACGAGGGTTCCTCCAGGAATGAAATCTGGTGGTCGCCAGCCTGATCAACACCCTACAGCTCGTGTAGCAGCTGATATTGCTGCGGAGGATCTGTCTCCACTGCAGCTGGGAGGCTGCTTCCCCGTGTGGGGAGGGACCCCTGTTTGCTCTGCTCAAGCCAGTGTGCTCAAAGCAGCCAAATGGCCACAGCAGCTTGGGCCAGTGCTACCCCCCACCCTGGGGGCGCACTCGTCTGGCTGTTCTGAGTTGCCCCCTTGCACTGCTCTTGTTAACACAGTAGCACAAGCAAAGTTAACATGGGTCCATCTCTCCACACTGGGGAGTGCCTTCCCCCCGCTTTGCACTGGAGTCCTTGGGCAGGGTGTTGGAGAGTCAGGCCCTCGACCCCGTCCCCTGGGCACTGCAGAGTCATCATCCAGCCCAGGCTATGCTCAGGGGTGCCCCCAAAATGAGCTAGCAGGTCCTGGCTGGAGGATCTAGAGCGTGGAGCCCACCTCTGGCCAGCCTGCAGTACCCGGATGCCAGCCCCAACCAACAGAATGGTAACCACTGGATTCCCTCCTCCCACCCTGGCCCCTCTCAGCGGTCACCCTGACAAGCCAGGCTTCAGGCTGGGGCTGGTGGAAAGGTCCCTGACCCCAGCTCTGCTCTCTCCCCTTTCCCCACCCTGTGTAGATCCTGAGAGGACCAGCACGCACATGATCTCAGCGGACGATGCAGAGTACCCGCGGGAATACAGGACCCTGGGGAACGGGACCCGGCGCTTCTCCAACGTCGGGCTGGTGCACACCTCAGAGCGCCGGCACACGGTGATTGCCGCCCAGAGCCTGGAAGCCCTGACTGGGCTCCAGAAGGCTGAGATGGACCGCAAGCGGGACGCCTTCATGGATCACCTGAAGAATAAATACCCGCAGCATGCCCTAGCGATCCGAGGCCAGCAGGAGAGGATCCGGGACCAGGTAAGGGGAACCGTTTTAGTTAGGCCCCATTTCCCCTTTTCAAGGGCCTTCGTCAACCTCGTGCATTGAAGTCACGTGATGCATAAATGGTCTAGCAGGCTCTGTAGAGGTCTTGCCAGCAAAAAACTCTGCTCAGGGCTGCCTCGCCTCTGGGCTTCCTACCTCCCCTCCCTCAACCCCCCAGCTTCCTGTGGGTGTTGGGGGAACCTAAATAAATAGATTGCATCGGCCAAACCTTCCACCTCCTGGTCAGGAGCCCCTGGCTGCCTCTCAGGGAGGCCTGTTTTTATTAACCCCTGATAGCCTTCCTGCCATTGTCAGCCCCAATGTGAGGCTGGGAGCATGGCCCAAGCCGCGGTGATGCTGGATGTATTTACCTATATGCGTATCATGGGCCAGGTTTCCAAGGTCTCAGCTCCTAAATCTTGCAATGAGCCCAGCTTCTGTTCTCACACCTAAATAAGGGCCAGGTTCTTCCAGAATGCCCATGGTGCTCTGAGCTCTTTGGAAACTCTGGCTCTGTTTGTGGGAGAGAAGACAGTCCTGTTTGTTTCTACAGCTCGCTTTGTAACAGGGCTGCTAAGACAGATACAGAGGCTCAGTCCTCCTTTGGACAGGCTGTTCTAGGCTCTGGGGCCTGCAGCCTAAAGCAGCAGCCAGGCACTCAGCTGCCAGCATTGTCACTCCACACGTGCTAGAGTGGATCGTGGTGTCCGGCTGTCGGAAGGCTTAAACTGTGCCTGGCACAGGGGTTCCCCACTGAGCTTGAGCGGTTTGGTGCCGACTCTAAGTGTCACTGCTATGGACGCTGCGGCACTGGATTGTCGCTTTGCTGTAGCCTGGTCTCTGAGGAATGCAGTAGAGCTGGTCCCTATGTAACTAGTGACTGGCCCCCCAGGGAAGACCAGCTGGAGGGGTGAGCAGTGTCACATCTACCTGTTTCTCCTTCGCACAGAATGCATTATAGCCTCCACTTATTGGCAGGGTGGGGGTGGCATGGGCAGCAGTGGTGCCAGCTGCCCCATAGACATGTGCTGCAGTGGGGCTTCCTGGATAGGGCGCCAGCCTGGGACTCAGGAGACGTGGGTTCTGTTCACAGCTCAGCATTTCAGATCTGGGTGAGCACAGACGTTGCAGTGGGTAGCTGGGGGAGAATTCCTCTGTCATGGACCCTCTTGCAAACCCTAGAGCAGGGCATGGGCCTGGGAATCTCCATTGCCCCGAGCTCTAGAGATGCTATGGCAGACCCAGGCCGGATTGCCACCCACTGGTGCTGTTGCCATAAGTTGGCGCTTTCTAAGGCAGGGCTTGACAAAACCTGGTTGCCATGGTGAGTGGGATTTGTACCCTGGCTCATATACCACTGCAGAAATGCAGTGTAGGAGGGCCCTCTGGTGACCAAAAATAAAACTGCTGGCACCTAGCTGACAGCCAGTTTTGTCGAGCCCTGTCCTAAGCTGTTTTGGGGCTGTTTTGGTTCCTGACCAACCTAGGAACCCAAGGGCCCAACAGCCACCTGTCCTTCATAGTCATCTGCGACTGTGGGTCTGTCCATGCTGCAGTGGGAGGTGTGAGTGCTGCATGTCCAGCTGTGGTGAGCCAGCTCAAATAAAAACACCAGCAGTGCCTCAGCAGTACAGGCTGGCTGCTCGAGCTCATACCCACCCGCCATGTCTTGGTTGCGATGGGTGATGGGAAGGCGTTAGTCATTTACCAGTGTCCTTTGTTAGCTTTCCAGTGTGCCTCTGTCCTTTCCAAAATAGGTCTTTCCCCTGCTTAGCCTTAGGCCAAGCCATTTGAAAACCAACACCTAGGCCTGTCGCAGAGGCCCAGAGGGCCCTGTGGGGCACCAGTGTTACCAGCACTGAACTGCCCTCATGTCCCCAGCAGTCCTGGTCCCTCCAATGCTACACTGCCTTCCCTGCCATTGTGGAGGGACTTGGGTTTGGCAGCTGCCCCTTGGGATTTCAGTATCTGGCTTGACCCTACGTGTGCCTCTGGAATCATAGCCCAGCCCCTGCATGGGGCCTAAACCCTGACAAGGGAGGGGAGTGGCTGGGCTTGGTGCATCCATGCTCTGCTCTTTCTGAATTGCCCTGGCTGTCTGCAGTGGGTGCAGTCTGTGCCCTGTGCCACTAGCTAAAGTTAGAGCACCTTCCTGCCTCCTCTGCTGTCAGGCCCAGCGTGCTCTGTGGGCCTTGTGGCTATGAGGAAAGGACATGCTGTAGCCCTAGCAACGGGGTGCAGCAGGGAGGGAGAAAAAGGGGAGCATAGCTGGGAAAAGCAGCATCTCAAAAGGGGGCAGAGGGTGAGGGCGTCTGATGCTTTCAGACTGGCTGAGAGCTTGTGTCCTCGACAGCAGGACCGAGCATCAGGGCATGTTCCCCAGTCAGCCGTGGGAATGACTCTAAGCTGGCAAGCCTATGGCTGAATTGTGTGCCGCCCCTGCGCTGCCACAGCAGACCCTGTTGGCTGGCAGTGGGCGTGGAAGGAGGCTGTGGGTGCGGCGGGATGAATGAGAACTGGCATCTGCACCCCTCTGGAGGCACTAAGGAGCTGAATTGGCTGGTCTCTGCTCCCACCTTGGTGAGTGGATGTTTGTGTGTGGCACAGATGTAGCTGCAGAGTCGATTCGTGTGGGGGTGGGGGGAGGCTAGCAGAGTCAGCTTGGGGGAGGGGAAGAGGAGTCCTGGCACAGTGAGGCAGCTGCATGGCAGGGCTGAGGGGTGTAAGTTGAGTGGTGGGAGAGACTCAGGGTGGAACAGCAGGAGGTGCTGTGGGTCAGGAGTGAGGGGCACAGGCAGAGCTGTGGGGAACCCAGCAATGGAAGAGCAGAGGCAGATGCCCAGGGTTGAGGAGCACTGGCAGAGCTGTGTGAGTGGAGAGGAAGGGATGAGAACACAGCACTTGTGCACGCTCAGTTAATAAAGCCAGACAATCAGCGATGCCCCAGTGCATGCAATAATCCACTCCGAAATGAAAGCTACTCCCCCGCCCCTGCCCAAGAGCACAGACCTTTACCCGCCTTATTCATCCGACTCCTCCCACCCTTGCTTACGAACAACCAGTGCTCTTCCTGGGCCCCTTAATCTTTCCTTGTGGGACCTACATGCCTCTGGCACAGAATGCAGTGTACAGAAACTCCATTAGAAAGTGGTTTTGTCTTCTTAGGCCTTGTATCTCCCCATCCTAAAATCCCTCCCCAAGCCTCACCTCTTCATGAGGCCTTGAGGCTGGGCACGCAACTGGGAGGGTTCAGAGTAGACTTCACTGGCAGTTACTGCAGTCAATACAAACTCCCTGCGGTGCCTGTTTGCCCTCTCTTCCTCTGCAATGAGCTTTCGTCTATTGAGGGGCAAAAGAAATGTGGTTTCGTAGGTCCTCCACAGCACTAGACTGGGCCTCAGGAGACCAGGACTCTATTCCCAGCTCTGTTACTAGCCTGTTGGGTGCCCTTTGGCAATGTCACTTCCCCACTCTGTGCCTCAGTTTCCCTGTCTACATGAGAACATAAGAATGGCCATAGTGGGTCAGACCAATAGCCCAGTTAGCCTAGTATCCTGTCTTCCTACAGGGCCAGTGCCAGTGCCAGATGCTTCAGAGGGAATGAACAGAATAGAACAGTTGTCAAGTGATCCATCCCCTGTCATGCAACCTCAGCTTCTGGCAGTCAAAGATTTAGGGACACCCACAGCATGGGGTTGCATCCCTGAACACTGTGGGTAGTAGCCATTGATGGACCTATCCTTCATGAATTTAGTTCATTCTTTTTTTAACCCAGTTATACTTCTGGCCTTCATAACATCCCCTGGCAATGAGTTCCCTAGGTTGACTGGGTGTTGTGGGACAAAATACTTCCTTATGTTTGTTTTAATTCTGCTGCCTGTTAACTTAATTGGTTTGTGTGTTTTGTGAAGGGGTAAATAACGTTATCTTATTCTCCATACCATTCATGATTTTTTAGACCTCTATCATATCCTCCCTCAGTCGTCTCTTTTCTAAGATGAATAGTCCCAATTTTTATAATCTCTCCTCATGTGGGAGCTGTTTCAATCCCCTAATCATTCCTGTTGCCCTTCTCAGTACTTTTTCCAATTCTAATACATATTTTTTTGAGATGGGGCAACCAGAACAGCACAAAGTATTGAAGGTGTTTGTGTATCATGGATTTAAATGGTGACATTATGACATATTCTATCTTCTCATCTATCCCTTTTCTATTGGTTGCAAGCCTTTTTGACTGCTTCTGCACACTGAGCAGATGTTTTCAGAGAATGACTCCAAGATCTCTTTCTTGAGGGATAACAGCTAATTTAGACCCAGTCATTTTGAATGGATCATTGCGATTATGCTTTTCAAATGTGCATTACTTTGCATTTATCAACACTGAATTTCATCTGCCATTTTGTTAGCCAGTCGCCCAGTTTTGTGAGATCCCTCTGTAACTCTTCACTGCCTGCTTTGGACTTAACTGTCTTGAGTAATTTTGTATCATCTACAGACTTTGCCACCCCACTGTTTTCCCCGTTTTCCACACCATTTGTTATGAATAGAATAGCACTGGTCCCAGTACAGAACTCTGGGGGACACCACTCTATACCTCTCTCCACTGTTAAAAGAGACCATTGAGTCCTACCCTTTGTTTCCTCTCATTTATATAGTTACTGAGCCATGAGAGGACCCTCCCTCCTATCCCATAGCTCCTTACTTTGCTAAGAGCCTTTTGGGAGGGATCATGTCATAGGCTTCTGAAGAGGGGTTAATTATAGTGATCTCCTTTGTGAAGCACTTTGCGTTCTTCTGATGACAAGTGTGATAGAAGAGCTACCCATCGTGGTTGTTCTATTCCCAGGCAGTATCCTAGGGAAGGGGGAGTTAACTTTGTAACTATCTATCAGGAAATTCAGAAGGGAAAAGCATCATGCCTCAAACATTGTTGTTCAAAAAAGAACAAGCCCCTGAAGATAGAACATTCCACCTTTATTCTGGCCCCACAGCTCCATCAGCCTTTACCCTATCCTCATATCCATGCCAGCCCTGCGCATCTGCCACATAACTTACTCGTCTGTCTGCCACACGTGTGACAGCAAGGTGGCAGATCAAACCCCACATACCATTCCAGGAACCTGGAAAGTGGAGGGCAATCTTTGAAATTCCAGGTCCTTTGCCATTTTGTCTGACAACTTCTTTCTTTGTGTTATTTATTTCTATTACATTAGCGCCCAGAACCTGCAGCTCAGATGCAGATCGCATTGTGCTAGGGGCTGTACATCCATGGTAGCCTACCACAAAGTGTGTCCAGTCTAAATAAACCAGGTAGACAAATTCCAAAGGGGTAGCCGTGTTAGTCTATTGCAGAAAAACAGCAGAGTGCTGTGTCACTTTTAAAGACTAACAGATTTATTTAGACAAAGGAAGAGTCACTGTGATAACCAGCAGGGTGGGAGGATAGAGGTGGGGACTGGATTCAGATCTCTTAAGTCCTGGTTTAGTATCTTGCTGACAAAAAGAACCTGTCCCCAACCAGCTGTTCTAGGGGCTAATGTGACTTCCCCCGCCAATGTTTCACTGTGTTTTCTGAGAAGATGCCCCTTTCTTTCCTGCACTTAGCTCACCCAGACCGACACGCTGAGGAATTAATGGCACCCTGGACATTAGAGCCTTTCTTCTATTATATGATCTGACTACACTGACACTTTTGGCCCGTGCCAAGTTCCCTGCAAATGCATGACTCCTTTTAAACTGGATCATCTGTTTTGTCCCTAGCCAGCTAGTTTAAAGAGGGAAACTGCTGGTTTTCCCAAGTGCCAGAAGGCCGGGCAACCCATGCTGCTGCTGGGAAGCTGCCGATGCACACACGGTCAGTTTGGGAAGGTGTCGGGAGGGGGCAGAGATCACTGAGTGTGCTGGAGCTCGTTGCTGCCTGGCAGCGTTCCCAGGGCTTGTTGGGTGGGCCAGTGGGGTCTGAATTCGGAGGCCTCAGTCAGTCCAGTTCCCAGGCATAGATGTCTCCGTCACCTAAACCACGCCCAAAGTGGATGGGAATAGATTACACTGGTTAGAAGTCCTGGCAGAGTTTTCAAGGATTGACTGGCCCATGGGTATGATCAGGCCTCTCACCCCTAAGGGTGGTTGCCCCACGGTGGAGCTGGGCAGCCCTGGATTGAGGAAGACTTGCCCTGCTGCTCTTCAACAAAGGACTCCAGTCGCCAACCCTAACTTCACTCCTGCAACACCCTGGCATGGAACGGTGTAACCCATATGCCTGAAAAGGCTATCTCTGAGAGACCTGCTGAGGGTGGGTTACTGTTGCTGGGCAGATTAGCTACCCACAACTGGAAACTTCCAGAAGCAGAGAGTGGTAGCATTTTGAGCATGCTCCACAGTGTACCCTGCTGGTGTGGTCACTCAGATGACATGGGAGCAGCAGCCTGTGCAGACAGCAGGCTAGAGCTGCCTTGAAAGGAGGCCATGTGCTCAGTTTTCTGGAGAGAAGCTGAGCCAGGAGTGAACAAGATGTTTTCTCCCTGTAATGGAGTCATTTGCAACAGACCTTGCAGACATGCATATGGGACTGAGGGCTGGTTGCAAAGGAGAAGAAAAAGCCTGCATGGAATGCTACAGAGGATTCCAGCAAAGGAAGAAGAGGACAGCTATTTCTTGCCACTCAAGCCTCCTCACTGGAACAGACTGTAGCTGAGAGTTGGGTGAACTCCATCTGGACTTTGGGACTCTTGGGTATCTTTCATGCGAGGGGGTCTGTAGGGATTGTTCTTGGTTAATTGTATTTTGTTTTCTTAGGATAAGGTTCATTTAGTTAGTAGTTAATAAAGTTCATTGTTATGTTTGTTTTTAGTAGTATTTTAATGTGGGGTGGTAGCTCTGAGCAAGCTTCGCCGGGAGTCCTGTACAGACTGGATCCTGGGTCTCCAGCTGCTTTCTCCATAGGGTTTGGGATTGATTTCTGTGAGGCACTGGAGAAGGGCAACTAAATGAATTTTAGCCCACCCGAAGGTTACAATGGCACTGAGGATGATGAGTGGAGAGCAGGGGAGGGATGAAGGGAAATGCTCCCAACCCTACAGAGCAGAAAGAAATAGAACATTTTAGGAAGAAATCTCCAGGGCTGCACTCTCTATGCCCTGAGTCCTTCAAGTCTGTTTGTCCTAACTTCTGCAGATTAAGTATATGCATGTGGGGGTGTGCATAGGACACCATCTTCCTTCCCTCTGCTAGAGCAGTTTCCTGCCCAGTCAGAAACCCTTGTGGTGGGCTGGCTCCCAGAAATCAATTTGCCTTGGTGGATAGAACAGTTAGTTTGTGAGAACAGATCAATCCTATCCCTGCCCTGGCCATTGACCAGCACTCTCCCATGATGCCTCCAGGAGTTTGACTGCAGGTGCTGGGTAGGTGAATGGCCAGTCAGGTGTCTGATTTCATTGGGCTTTGTGTGATGGACACATGGGGCAATGTTCTTTGGCCTGTCTTCTGCAGGAGGGCAGGCCAAATGATCCAAACCTTAAAAAGCATGCACAGGGTGCGAGGCAAGGATTCAGGAGACATAGCTTCTGTTCCTGGCTCAGCTATGGGACTGGGCAAGTCACAGCCCAACTCCATGCCTCAGTTTCCCTGTCAGTCACAGGAGGACAATGATAATGCCTTTGGTTGTAAAGTGCTTTGAGGTCTGCTGGTGGCAAACACTAGGGACAGAGTGAGGGATTATGCCTCTTTGTTTACATTTGTGCATTAAAAATAACTAACGCCTCACAACCATTTACTTGTGCCCACATTATGCCCCCCACCCTCCCCATTTCCTCCTCTTGTTTGTTACAGCCGCCAGTTGTGTATCACACTGAATGGGATTGGCAACTCTCTGGGGCAGGAGCCACAGCTTCCTATGAGTTTATACAGCTCCTAGCACAATGGCACCTACCCTAATAATCCCTCTCACCACAGAACTGTGCAGCATAGGCCCCCCCAACACCACTTTGTATCTGGAGGAATGCCACTTTGTGGGGAAAGAGGGCAATGCAGTCACCATGGCCTCTCCACAGAGACTCCTTATAAGGAGGCAATTTAGCACCCATTGGGATTGTCTTTACTGTGTTCCCCAGGCTATGGACTGAGCTGCAGACCTGCCCGCCTCATTTCACATAATCCCCAAACCATCACTGTTGATCTGGCCAGATTCAAGCTGGTGACCCAGGGGCTTTTCCCTTTGCCATACCTCCTATGCTTCTGAACTGGGGGAAATCCATGCTGCTGGTGGCTTGGTGTGGAGAAGTGGTTTAGTTAAGGAGTGTAGCATGGCCAGCTCTGAGCATGCAAAATTCATGAGTCAGGACCCTTAAAATCATCAGATTAGTATAAAAGTAGGCTGTCAAATGATTGAAAAAGTTAACTGTGATTAATTGTACTGTTAGACTCTAATAGAATACTATTTATTTAAATATTACGGGCGGTTCTACATTTTCAAATATATTGATTTCAATTACAATACAGTACGAAGTATACAATGCTCATTTTATATTTAATTTTTACTACAAATATTTGCACTGTAAAAAAGTAATAAAGGAAATAGTACTTCAGTTCACTTCCTACAAGTACTGTGCTGCAATCTCTTTAACATCCAAATACAATTTACAAAGTAGAATTATGTAAAAAAACCTGCATTCAAAAATAAAATAATGTAAATCTTTAGTGCCTACAAGTCCATTCAGTCCAACTTCTTGTTCAGCCAATCACGAAGACAAACAAGTTTGTTTACATTTATGGGAGGTAATGTTGCCTGCTTCTTATTTACAATGTCACCTGATACGCTAAACATTAGAATGCCCCTTCATGCTTCAGCCACTGTTCCAGAGGACATGCATCCATGCTGATGACGGTTGTGCTCGATTATGATCCATGGCAGTGCGGATTGACGTACATTCATTTTCATCATTTGAGTCAGATGCCACCAACAGAAGGTTGATTTTTCTTTTTTGGTGGTTTGGGTTCTGTAGTTTCTGCATAAGTGTTGCTCTTTTAAGAGTTCTGACAGCATGTTCCACACCTCATCCCTCTCAGATTTTGGACTGCACATCAGACTCTTAAACCTTGAGACAAGTGTTGTAGCTATCTTTAGAATTCTCACATTGATACCTTTTTTTGTGTTTTATCAAATCTGCAGTGAAAGTGTTCTTAAATTGAAAACATGTGCTGGGACGTCATCTGAGACTGCCATGAAATGAAATATAAGGTAGAATGTGGTTAAAACCACAGAGTGGGAGACAGACAATTCTCCCCTGAGGAGTTCAGTCAAAAATTTAATTAGTGCATTATTTTTTTAACAAGCATCATCAGCATAGAAACATGCCCTCTGGAATGGTGGCCAAAGCACAAAGGGGCATACAAATGTTTAGCACAGGGGTTCTCAACCCCTGGCCTGTGGGCCAAAAGTGGCCTGTGAGGCTTTTTAAAATGGCCCACGCTGCCTGGCCGCTGGCTGGATGGGTCACGGCGTGCGGCTGGGAGCCCGGCTGTGGCTGCCTGCCTCCTCTCCCATCCCAGGGCTCTAGGGGCTGCTGGCATGGTTGAGGAGTGTTGCTGGGGGGGTGGTGCAGGCTGACATGGCATGGCATGTCTGGGAGTGGGAGGCGAGGTGGGCCGGTCCAGCTTGGGTGTGCTAGCTGCTCGGGAGGGCCGTGGGCAGCATGATATGATGGGAGGCTGCGGGGGGCCCAAGGCCATGGACACGGGCGGGCATGGCCGTGGCGGGGAGGGGTCAGGGCATGGGCCGCCCTGTTGCTGAGGCCCAAACACCTGCCCACAAACTGGCCCTGTTCCTGGGCATCCGGTCCCACCCAACCCACTCCTTTAAAAAAAAAAAAAAAAAAAAAAAGTTTCAATTTTTTTTTTCAAATTTTTAAAATCTTTTTGGCTCAAGGGCCACAAATATAACTTTTACAACCCTGAAGGGCCACTAGTCTATTTAATTAAAATTGTATTTAAATGTAATTACTTGTTTTTAATTAATTTTAATTAAAAATTAATTTTAATGTAATTAATTTAATTTTAATGTAAATTTAATTAAATAGACTGGTGGCCCCTCAGGGTTCTTAAAAATTATATTTGTGGCCCTCGGGCCAAAAAGGTTGGGAACCACTCCTTTAGCACATAAATGCCTTGCATTGATGGCTACAAAAGTGTCATGTGAATGCCAGTTCTCACTTTCAGGTGGCATTTTAAATACGAAGTGGGCAGCATTATCTCCTGTAATATAAACAAACTTATTTGATTTTGTGATTGGCTGAACAAGAAGTAGGACTGAGTGGACTTGTAGGCTCTAAAGATTTACACTGCTTTGTTTTTGAGTGTAGTGAGGAACAAAAAAAATCTACATTTCTAAGTTGCATTTTCATGAGAAAGAGATTGAACTAGAGTTACTTGTATGAGGTGAATTGAAAAATACTATTTCTTTTGTTTATCTTTTTTACAGTTCAAATATTTGTATTCAAAATAATATAAAGGGAGGACTATGAACTTTGTATTCTGTGTTGTAACTGAAATCAATACATTTGAAAATGTAGAAAAATATCCAAAAATATTTATAATAAATTTAAATTGATATTCTATTGTTTACCAGTGTGATTAAAACTGTGATTAATTGCTATTAATTTTTTAATCAAGTTAACTCAAAACAAATGAATTGTGTGAGTTACCTCCGATTAATTGATAACCCTGCTTAAAAGTCATGGCATTTTGTCCCCAAGAATAACTTTACCTGTCCTCTGAAGCGTGTGCCATTGGGTATCACAAATTCAAGCTGTTTTCTGCATCCACAAAGGTTAGAAACTTTCTGTTAAAAAGAAAAGAAAGCTGAGGTTCTCCTATGATCACGTGACTCCAGGAACTGGGGCTTTAAATCCCATAACATCAGGAGGCTGGACACATGAGTGCCTGAGGGACATCTGTCTGTCTTTCCCCCTCCCCCATGCAGAGTGAGAGTATTGGGTAAGCTTTGGTCTATGCTTCCTAGACCTGAATGTCTGGGGGGGTAGGACAGGGCACACACTGTGTGGAAGGCCCCTTGACTCTAAAACAGATTTCCTCCTTTTGGTCCACAGGTGCTAGCTTGGACAAACGAAACTCAGCGCTTCTCCCCTAGGGGGAGCCAGTGGGTCTGAGTTACAGTTTCCCTCTGTATTTGTTGCTCATCCATTAACGGTCTGCTTTTAGAAAAGTTTTGTGCGGCGGGATAGGATTGGTGGGCATGCTCCTAAAAGCCACTGGTTAATTTGTGCTGGGGCTTGCCAGGGCTACCTCTAGTTCATCTCCCCAGCATGCCTAGACTTGCTGCATCAGTTATGAATATAAAAATATTGCTTGAGCCCATCTCCTCTTTCATTACGAATTAAGCACAGGCAAAAACTATAGCCCAGAACCACAGCTATGTCAGTGTGGCTTTTCTAAAGCTGGTGGAGCTTCACTGATTTACACCAGCTGAGGATTTGGCTCCAGCCACCTTTAGAACATGCTTGCTCTGCCTATGCAAACAATGAGAAAATCCAGATTGGTCACATGCAGGAGCGTCGCTGCCCCCAAAATAGGTTCAGGCCCGGGCCCTGATCCGTCACTCAGGGAGGGCCCGATCCATCATGGGAGGGGGGACCCAATCTGTCGCCTGAGTCCCCATGTGGGGCCCAGATTGGGCTCCTGCTGCCGCCGGCCTGCAGCCCGGCCCCGGCCCTGGTGGTGACCTCACTGGGCTGCCGCTGTCGGCCAGGCCCCGAGTCTCTGGCCCCAGTGGGGGCCTCATCAGGGCGCAAGCGGCGGCCAGGACCCGAGTCCCTGGCCCCAGTGGGGGCCAGATCGGGCCAGCGGTGTCCCTGGCCACATTGGGGTGCTGATAGCAGCCAGGCCCTGATCCACGGCCCCTTTCGGGGCCAGATCAGCCCTTTGGTGGTTGGGCCCCAGATCCCCGGCCCTGGTCACATGGCTAGTGGATTTCCCCAATGTCTTCTCTGTAGCATCACGAGGGCCAAAACCGACCCTGGATGAAAGCAATCTTTTCATCTACAGAGGTCTAGCAAAGCCAAGCCTCCTCTTCATTCTCTTGAGTCTTCTTCTTCAACTAGTGTTAATTATTGATTGTTGTTTTATCATTGGTCCAGCGTTAAGGTTGCTCTGGGTTCTCACTCATTAAGCATGTTACCTAATGTAGTGTCATGTATCGCCTTTGAATCTGTTCTGTTCCGCCCTGGAGATACGGGCATATTCATAGAGACCAGTTTCTTAGTAACTGGAAATGGTTAGGTTATTAACAGATTAATACTGATTTTAAAAAACCCAGCATTTATAGAAAGCCCAGCCTGCTTGGACGAGGGATCTGAATGATTCTTGAGGATTGTTCTAACAGGGCTGAAAGATCTTCTGGATTCTAACAGCCTCTGTTTAAAAAACAAAAGACTGTGTAAATCCATCACAGAGAGTGAAACTTATCCCTGTATGAAGAACCCACAAAAGGCTCATTGTTGCCATTTACAGCTCAGGTTGACTTTGTGCTGGTGCACTGCCCCATGGTGAATTACAGCCACAGATACTCAAATACTATAAATATACCCTACCATGTTGAGGTAACAATCTAAAGAGGAGAGAGTTCTCCCCCGTATGAGGGAGCATGGATTCTCAAACCAGAAGGGACCATCGTGGTCATCTAGTCCAGTGGCTCTCAATGAGGGTTACTAGGGCCCCTGGTGAAGGCAGACATTGCCAGGGGGTACATCAACTCATCTAGATATTTGCCTAGTTTTATAACAGGCTACATACAAAGCACTAACAAAGTCAGTACAAACTAAAAGTTCATACAGGCAGTGACTTGTTTATACTGCTCCATGCCCTGAAATTTAAGTACAATATTTATATTCCAATTGATTTATTTTATAATTTCATGTAAAAATAAGAAAGTCAGCAATTTCAGTACTAGTGTGCTGTGACACTTTTGTATTTTTATGTCTGATTTTGTAAGTAACTAGTTTTTCAGTGAGGTGAAGACAAATCACACTCCAGAAAGGGCTGCAGTTGTCTGAAAAGGTTGATCTAGTCTGACCACCTGCATAACATAGGCCATAGATCTTCCTAGATCAGATCTCTTAGAAAAATATCCAATCTTGATTTAAAAATTGCTAGTGTTGAGGAATGCACCACAACTGTTAGAAAATTCTTCTAATGGTTATTTATTTTCACCATTAAACATTTATGTCATATATCCAGTCTGAATTTGTCTAGCTTCAGCTCCCAGCCATTGGATCATGTTAAAGCTTTCTGTTACACTGAGGAGCCCATTATGACATATTTTTCCCTGTGTAGATACATATAAGCAGATAACCACTGAATACCAGTACCCAGAGTCATTCCTGCCACCCCCATCCAAGGCAGAAATCAGTAAACAAAAAGATGGTCGCAGGAGCTTTTGAAGAAAGACAACAAGCATTATTCATCGTCTCTGAATGTCTTAAACAATTATGGAGAGGAAATGAAAAGAGAAAGGTTAGAACCAGTGGGTGTCAACCTTTAAATGACATTGAGATGCAAACATGATCAAAGTCTTTCTGAAATGTTAAAGACTTGCTCATATTTTTAATATATCAGCCATTTGGCTGGGGAAGGCTGCCAGGTAATTTACAACCCAACTTTAGCTTTTTGTTAAAAATATTATAGACGAGAGAGTTTAGCAAATCGGATCTGAATAGAAATGTTTTGTAAATGTCAGTATTTCTTTTGGCATGGGAGCCCCCAAAGTGTAACAGCGTGGTGCCAGTGCATGTAGTGCATGAGAAGTAGTGCATGTTAATTTTAATCATATGTATATATATTGTAGAAAAGAAAAGGGAGATGCATCGAAAACCATCGACATCCAACAGGCCATCAGCAAGTCTACAGGGAAGTCCAAGGCTGCAGCTAGTTAATTTAAAACCCAGATGGGTGAGAGCTTTAAATAGCAGGTTAACAATAAACAGTGGAATGAGACTGAGAAAGTGAAACTGACTAATAGACCAGATTAACAGTCATGTCTTCCTATCTGTCTGAGTCCAAAGGGGTAGCCGTGTTAGTCTATTGTAGAAAGACAACAGAGTCCTGTGGCACTTTTAAAGACTAACAGATTTATTTATCGCATGAGCTTTCGTGGGGGATTTTCTCCCACGAAAGCTCATGTGATAAATAAATCTGTTAGTCTTTAAAAGTGCCACAGGACTCTGTTGTCTATCTGTCTGAGGTTTGGACTGAGTATCCCCACAGTACCAAGTGCTGCCCCCTGCTGAAGGAAGTGTGGGAAGTAAGTAAATGCCACAACGTTTCAGGGTTTTTTAAAGCACCTATATTAAACAAAGCTGTGACTATTGGGACTGTCTATAATATTGGGATATCTGGTCACTGTAGCTGGAAAATGTGTGCAGTGGCTAATACTCTTCAAAATGTGGCACTCACAAGGGAAGCCATGGTGCTGTGAATTATCCACCCACCCACCAAAGGACCTTGCTTCAATCCAAGTTGGACTGGAAAGTTAGAAATGTGTATAATTAATAATAATTAATTTAAATGGGTGACACTTCCCCTCCCCACTCCTTGTGACTCCCAACCATCAGAATTGCTTTTAGAACATGCTTTTCAGCTGCGATCTTGCAGGGCATGTGCCAGCCAAGAACACGTTTTTGCAGACAAATTATAAACCCCAGAAAATAGAGGATTACAAATACTCCCCCAACTGTCACCCTTGAAGTGCAGAAACCAGCTGTGCAGCGCTGAAGCTTCCTCTCTTCTTGTGCCCTGTGGGTTGTAGGCTGGGGAGTGGAGTTAAATACAGTGTCCTGGCTAGAGCAGAAATGTGCCTTTTTATAGACTAACTAAAGGTCCATAAAAGCCTGGGATTTAAGCTCGTCCCATTTTGCTGGGAAAAAAAAAACAAAAAACCCACCCTGAAAAAGGCCGAGGTGGCAGAGTGTTAGCATCCTGCTAGCTTTCTAACAACAGCAGGTTTTCAGCTGCCCAGAATAAATCTGACTTCAGAATAAATAACGTCTATCGGCACACTAATATAGATATATAAATAAAAATCCAGGGCCCTTTCCTGACCCCTGAGCTTACTGTCCAAAAAAAAATTAAAATCTGTTAGTCTTTAAAAGTGCCACAAGACTCTTTTGTCCTGCAGAAGGGACTCAGAGAGAGCCTGCAGAGTGATTTGCTTGCTGCCAAGCTTTTAAGGTCATTACTGCAGGGGCGTAGCCATGGTGGCCAGGGCCCACCCACTTGACCCTGAGGCCTGCCCACCTTAGCCCCCCCCCCCCCCGGTAGTGGTGCAAACTTTGCGGCCATCAGCTGATCAGCATTGTGGCAGTGAAGTTTGCACTGCTGCTGGCCTGGGTGCAGTGGCTCTCCCCTCCCTGCTGGGGAGAGAGGCACTTGCAGGGGCCTGGCCAGAAAAAAGGGGCTGGCTACGCCCCTGCATTGCTGGCTTTGCTTGGCAGCTTCTGGATGTGAAAAAAAAGGATGGATAAGATACTGTGCCTCAGTTTCCCCATCAGTAGAATGGGGAAAATAATTCTTCCCTTCCTTCACAGGGTGGTTGTTTGGGGGAAGATTCCCTGGTGTTTATGAGTTGTTCATGCTCTACAAAGGGGAGGGCCTCCTGATGATGCAAATGGGTGGATAGACAGAGATCAGTTGAAAATGGAAATCCTCCCATGGTGTGTCTTTAGGTGACAAAACAGGTTTCTCTCCTGGAATTTAAACTGGTGTTTGGCTTGGTTGGGTGCTCCCCAAGGCTGTTTTAGTTCACACCACTCCCCCAAAGATCTCAAGATTCTCTAGCTCCAGAGAGGGTTGTTTCCTGCATTGGAGTTTTCCCTCCACTGCCTAACCTGCATTCCTTTTCCTCCTCACCATGTCTCATAAGTGATATACAAGTCACTTGGATCATGAGCTCACTGGGGCAAGGGCCATCTGTTTGGTCTCTACATAACGCGTTGGGTCCTGTGCTGTGGTTAGGGTTACTAAACCAGATTGCAGATACAGAGCCCCCCGTCCTGGCCAGGACTGAATTTAACTTTCGAGGTTCAAGTGGGTTTGGAACTGGGGGCATGAAGTTTTCCCCTTGCTAGTGATCGCTTTCTATGTGGCCCTCGCAGGTTGCATGTGGCTGGAGGAGTCTGAGAAAGAGACTTGGTCTTCTCTGTTAACTGAAAGCAGGAGGGGGGACCGGCCTGTGTGGCTCTTGTAACTGTAAGCGATTTTTTGCATGAGCTATTTTTAATAATACTTCACCCTTCTTTATAAGCTCCATCATTTACGGAGCTGCTGGTGCTTTACAAGCATGAGTTCAGCCTCTGTTTTGTTCCCCACTTGTGGTGACTGTTTAGTCTAGTGATCAAAGCTCAGGGGAGAGTCAGAATTCATGGTTCAGCTCCTGGGTCTGTCGTTTCATTTCCATATGTCTCACTGTCTCCACCTGTAAAGTGCAGGTTGCCACCCCCAAGCATGTAGACATTATTATTATTATTCAGTATTTGTGTTACTGCAGCCCCCAGTCATGGCTGTACAGACACAGAACAAAAACATGGCCCCTGTCACAAAGAGCTTAGGATCTAAGTAAATGTCCCGGAGTCAGACCCTAAAAGACATGGGCTGGCTAAAAATAATCAAAGGTGGGTTCTGTTTATTTGCCATGTCTTTGTTGAGCCATTTGGGTGTCGCATTTCCAAGCGTTTCTCAAGCTTGTTAAAAAACAAACAAACAAAAAAAGCAAGCTGAGGTTTTCACTTAATTACAAGTGGCTATGTCTACACTGGCAAGTTAGTTCGAATTAAGGAAGCTTAATTCGAACTAACTAAAGCCATGGCTACACTAGGCTTTAATTAGTTCGAATTAAGGGCTTCCTTAATTTGAACTAATAACTTAGAATAGGGTACTAGAAGTAAGGGTTAATTCGAACTAGTTAGTTCGAATTAACCAATGTGGCTATGTTAGTTCAAACTAATTTCTTAGTTCGAACTATAACCGGCCCATTGAAATCAATGGAAATTGCTAATTCGAACTAAGCAAGTGCCATGAATGTCACTTGCTTAGTTTGAACTAATTTCTTCTAGTTTGAATTAAGTTAATTCGAACTAACTAAAATTAGTTCGAATTAGTTAGTTCGAACTAACTAATTCAAACTAATTTTAGTAAGTGTAGATATAGCCAAGGACTCCAGTAGCTGGGACTTTAAGAAAGAGAACAAGAAAATCCCAAGAGCCACCAGCACGGAATAGGTGGGGTAGTATTGAGCTCCCGACAGGCTGTGGAGATAAATGCACCATGGGTTTGTAAAGCCCAGGAGATTCCTCCAGAGGACAGAGTTGGATGTGTGTAGAGTGGCGTAGTTTCCCATACAGCTGGCTGGGTCTAGTCTGAACCTGGTGACCCCAGGGATGTTATTGACTTTCGACCCAGAGGCTTCACTGTCTGCTCCCCCACGTGCTTGGGCTCAGAGGGGAGGCGTTGCACAGGGAGAATTTAGCAACAGGACGTAGCTGTTACCTGTGCAGGAAAGTCACAGCCTGTTGAGGAGGTGTGGAGAGCAGGCATTGCTGCTGCAATCCGGTCCGGCTGCCTACCTCACCCTGCACTGCAGCTTCTCACCTTCTGTGCCTTGCCCTCTTGCACTGCTGCGCGGCGCAGCATAGAGATACCGGCATCCCCAAGGGTCTCATGCACATGGCCCGTCGCCCCCTCAGTGACGTCGCTTCAGAATGCACGTCATGGTCCAGATCGAGGGGCCCTCATCCATGAATGAGCACAGCAGGCGGGGCTAGGATTTCTTAGAACAGGTCTGTGTTAGGGTGCTGTTGAGGGGAGCAGGATACCCTACCTTGGGAGCCGCCGTCTCTCAGGCTAGGCATGTGGGACAAGGCCTGGAAAGTGTCCGTGCTAAGTGGGAAGGTGGAAATCAGCATGGGGGCCGGGCCAAGTCTTGTCCTTTGCACCATCTCTTGGGCTATGAGCTCCTCAAGAGGTGACAGACCTGCTGTGGGGAAGGGGAAGAGTGTGGCAGCAGGAAGGGATCCCGGGGGCATTTGTTGAGGGAGTTGACTGTGGAGTTGCTGGCCAAAATTTGGAGACGTACCCAGCAATCAGACTGGCAGATACCTTGCTCCAAGCTGCCTGTGATCCAGGGTGGGCCATTCAAACCACGAGCAAAGATTTTGGGAAGTGCAGAGAAGATTTTTGCCTCCTACCAAATTGGGCCGACCACCCGCAATGGAATACCCAGCTGCTAATAAGATGCTCCACTTCATTATCAGTGCATTCCAGGGGGTCAGGCCAAAGCGTTTAATTCCGTCTCTGTGGCTTGTGCACTGAAGGCTCTTTTCAGATCTTGAAAGAACCAACTTGGGTTTCTCCTGCATAATTTCTGCCGGCATTTGCATTGCTGTCCTGGGGCCTGCGCCTGTCTGCCTGCGTGTGTGCATGATCGGTTCTTCACAAAGACCCTCGCTTGGAACTCTGTGCAGTGTCTTTTAAAAGATCCTTCCCAGCTCGGCTGCAGACCAGACCAGATGTGTGGTGAGCCTTACTTGGAGAGGCTGCAAGAGCTGTCATTTCCCCACCTAAGGCTTAGCCTGGGTTTTTATGATATTCCCAACAGTGCCCGCTGCTGGGAGAGGCTGGGACTCGGGGTGCTCCCTTACAGTAAATGTTCCTGTACCATCTCCCACAGCAGGGTGACTCAATAGGTGGACCACGGGCCAAATCCAAACCTCCAGGTGTTTTTGGAAATATCTCAACATCTTTTTATTTATTTATTGTCATCATCCCTGTTACGATCATTATTTTATGATTGTCACTGGAGGCTGAACCTTGAGGATACCTTGACCGAGCAATTTGGACCATGACCAAAAGTAATCGATCGCCCTGGCCCTGCAGCGCCTCCTAGCCAGGAACAGCCCCCTGCAGCCAGCCAGCCTACACCATGTGTAGGGCAGGGGCTGTGCTGGCTGTCCCCTCTGGGGGTGTGCGTTCAGTTCCAGCACTGCACAGCTGTGGGAAGACAGGTGGAGTCCTGGTTGCCATAGCGACTCTGCCCTTATAAGGGAAGCTGCCGGCTCGCCTTGCAAAGGTCAGTGATGGTTGCATCGGATGGAGCTGGGCGCTGCAGGGGCACCCAACCGGCGGGCGGTGGCGGGGAGTGACACCTCTCCCCTCCCCCCCCGCCTCCCTGCTCCATCACTTTGGCCACCCTCCCACCCATCCACTGCCAGCCACGGAGAGGGAGCGAGAGAGAGGATGAGCCCGAGGAGCCGGCTGCTGACGATGGATTTATAGACACTGCAGATCCCATTGTGTGGAGCTGTCTGCATGATGGCAGGAGGGTTTTAAGGTGGCCCAGCAGAGACTAACCTGTGCCAGGTAAGGAGACCGGGCAAGGTCAGGCGGGAGGGGACAGGAGAGGCAGAGGAAGCTTCCTGGCCCCCACCTAGGTTGAAAAGCGGGTTAAATTCTCTTGCTCTGCTGCTGCCTGAGCAGGGCTGGTGGGCCTGGGTCCATCCCCTGCTGCAGGGAGGCACGAGTGGCTTTTCTTGTGGCTACGGGCTGGTTTGATGTGCAGAGAGCTCAGGAGCTTCCTTCTAAAGCTTTGGGGTCACAACCTTCCCTCCAGCTGCAGGGGGGGGGGAATCCCCTTTCTTTCATTCCCATGTCTGCCTTTTTGTTGCGGGGCCCCTTCTTTGGGCAGTGGGAGAGCAGGCAAGGAAAGGGGTTTCCTCCCTCCCTCCCTCCCTTTCTTGCCCCCTTGACGTCTTCCCAGCCCCCAATTCTGTAACACGGGGGTCAGATCCCAGCTGTGCCTCCCAACCCCGCACCCCGGACTAACTTGTCTCCTGCTCACATGCGTGCTTTGAGATCTGCAGAGGAGGCAGGGGCAGTGGCAGGCAGGCGGGGATTAGTTATTTCTTATTCTTTGAGCGTGTTTTTTCACTTGCAATGTAGCTCAGCTGTGTATGACATGCCCCCTCTCTTCCTCCTGTCCCTTTTCAGAGCTAGAACTCAGCCTCAGGAGGCACGGGTGTCCCAGGGCGCCAAGCCCCCAGTCCTGTTAGGTCTGTCTTCAAAAGCCCCTGTTTGGCCATCTCCTGTCCCCTCCCCCTAGTTCCCTGCCATCCTGGGCTCAACTCTTTCCTTCCTTGGCAGCTGGGTTTGCTAGAGTTTAACGGGTTGCTAGGGGTAGGATGACCAGATGTCCCAGTATTATAGGGACAGTCCTTTTATTTGGTTTTTTTTCTTATATTGGCCTCACCCCCTGTCCAGGCTCTGCACCCTTGCTATCTGGTCAGCCCTAGCCGGTGGGAGAGGGGAATAAATCAGGAGTGGGGGAAGCCAGGTTGTTTTACAGCATAGTGCAGGGCAAACAAGACATGGAGCAACTCAGACTGGGCTCCCTCAAACTCACCTGGCTTTTGGCAGTTTCAGGAGCCATTAGGATGCAAAGCCTTCCCCAGTCCTCCCCCCATGCAGGGCGCACTACCTGTGCCCACTCTGAGCTGCAGATTGGTCCTGGTCAGCTAGCTAGATGGAGAGCTGGGGTCACTTGAGATGCACCCACAGCCCCTGCACAGCACCCACCAGCCCCTGTCCTCCACGTCCCCTCACGCTGAACTGTCTGGACTGGAATAGCCACTGAGTTAATGATAAACCAAAACTCCAACCCCCAGTAATGCAGGCAGCTCTGCCTGGATGAACCGGGCACAGAAAAAGGCATCTGTAGCGTTGGCATGAGATTGGCATCCATCTTGTGGCACCCTGCAAAAGCGAGCTGGCAACGTCCTGGCATGGGAGCTGCTGTGTACAATCCAGGGAGACTGGAGGGTGAAGGAATAGTTTCTATCCCTGATGATACAGTATCCCTCGTGCATGGTTCAGGCCTGATTCAGCAAAACTGTTGGGGCCCTGGGGAAGCTGAGAGTTCGCACAGTGTCTGTATTTCGACATGAAACAGGAGCCATTCTCCCTTTGCCCCCTTTCCTCCTGGAAATCCATGCCTCCTTTTGTCACATCCCATGCTGAGCTACTCTACAAGTTTAGTGGTGAGGTGCCCTGCTGCCAAAACAACCCAGAGCAAGTCCTGCTCAGTGGGATCATAGGAGCATAAAAGGGTAATTGAGGCCTTTTATTTCCCTTGCCAGGTCCTCCATTCTATTGCTCCTTGGCGGTGGAACAACAAGCGTCACAAACTGATGTGGCAGGGAAAGAGGCCGTGTGTGTGCTGGGATCCCTATCTGGCACTATTGATCATTCCCATTGGGTGCAATTCCAGGCTGATTAAAAGAGGCACAGCCCAGAGTTCAGGCGGGAATTAGGTCATCAGGAGCTGAGGGTCATGTTACAGTCTGTGGCGCCCCATTTCCCACCGGATGTTGTGTATGCAGGGTTAGGGTCTGGGAGGGGTGAGTTTAAGTGATTTAGAAGTGGCTAGTAAATGCAGTTCCATTAGTGAAACTGATCACAGCCTGGGGGTGGGGTGGGGTGGAGGGGAGCACATTAGCAAGCGTGTGGTACTAATCCAGAAGGGAGACACCAAGCAAATCCCCATTAGGAATTGTATCAGACTTCATTCCTGTGGCAGGCAGGACACATCTGGCGCTTTCTCGGGAGCAACAGCCAGAGCCAGCCATTCCTGGGAAAGGCTTTGCTTTGTGCTTCTGAAAAAGCATTCACAGATTTCACAGGAGGATTATGTCCACACTCGGTCAGGTCTCCTGCGTCTGGAGAGTGTGTGTGTGCATGTGTGGCACTGATGCTCCCACCCCAAATACCCGCCCAACATGAGGGCACATGCACACAACACACATGTGCATTCTGGCTCTATCTGTGCAGAAAGTTTCTGACTTTTGGCTAACACAACTTCAGTTTCTGGGTTTACCAGCGCTGGATATTTGCACCATTTGGAGCCCTTGCAAAACATGCTGCTGGCTGATGCTGATGGCAGTTAGACCAGGTGATACAGCTTTAAAATTCCCCACCGCAGAGAGTGACCCATCTACCAACAGGTTCAGGGCCACCAGTGCTAACAGTGCCAGGAACATCTCTGAGCAGGGCCTAGCATAGTTGGGGCCAGTCTCTAGGAATGGTGCTACCAACCACTGTGTTTAAACAGAACTGCAGCTAGGATGGTTTCTCTGATCCGTGGGACTGTCCCCCCCATGAGAACTGGTGTCCTGATAGCACAAGATGGGAATCTGAAGAGGTGGGCAGGACTCTAGCATGGCTGGGCCAGCAGGAACGATACAATCCCTGCCCACCTTCAGGGAAACCTGCTAGCAATAAGCAAGGGTCTCTAAACACAGCTGTGATTAGAATCACATGTCAGAGATGAGAAAGACCTACTAGAAGAGCCAGCCCTGCTTTCCACCAATGTAGGGGAGTCTCAAGTGATTTGGGCATCTACTTGTCTTGCCCACTCTACTAAATCTCCCTGACAAAAGAGTCCCTGGGTGTCAGTTTCCTCCAAGGTCACTTGGGTGAAACAGGCTGAATCTCTCTCTTGTCCAAGTAGGCATCAAATGCAAGTGGTCCTTGCCCTCTGGGAGGTGGGAGTGAAGCATACTGGGTGTAACACCCCTCGCAGCCAGGTTCTACCTTGTAAATCTCCCTTGTGCTCCACCAGCCTTATTCTTCTGTTGTCATAGCTGTGCTGCCAGCTACTTCCTGCTTCCCCTGCTCAGCTCAGCTGGAGGTTGCTACGCTCAGCTGCCCTACCCACTGCAGTGGAAGCCAGGTGGAGACGAGAGGTGGGGCTACTTTGCTCCGGCAGGATCCAATTCACTGATCCTCATGCCGTCATTTGTGTGGCGGTGCAAAGCTGCCCAGATTAGGTCACTTTGCACTGGTGTGTATGAGCACACCCTGCCTGCAGGTAATGAGGAATCAGACCCTTCGAACCACCTCACCCGGAGAACAGGACAGAGCCACTGCTGGAGGAAGAGAGTCTCTTTAAAACCATGTGAGTGGTGAGATGGTCAAATTCTTGGATCGGGAGGGACAGATGGCAGGAAAATAAGCCAGGCCATGGACAACTGACCCATGGTTTATGTATGTAGTCTGGCTTCATGGCCCTCCCACTTAACCTTCCCAAGCATCAGAGGAATATAGGCTTAACCCAGCTGGATCAGGCTTGTCGATTCCCAGTGCTCCTCGCCAAAGACTCACTCAAACACTCCAACTCAGTTGCCTCCGGGGCAGCCCCTGTGGTTACTGTGGCATTTATTCCTCACAAAAGCTTGCTAGAGAATTTACAGAACCCAACCTATGCCCTAGAGGGCTTGTAGTCTGTGTGCATGAACCACCACCCAGGAGAGTACTGGCCAGGAAGGAGGCGATGACGGTGGTGGGGTGGCAGAGTTGGGGCAGGGCTACTCAGCCCAGGTTGGTGTGTGCTCAGCGGGGCCATGCAGTGGTGTGGGGGTTGTTTTTGTCAGCAGAATCAGTTGATGACTTGTTCGCATGGTGGAAGAAGTGGGGCTTGAATAAAGCCAGGATAGTTGCTTAAAGTCTACACATGGGATTTTCAACAGCACCTAAGTGTTTCGGGAGCATGAGCCCCGCTACGTTTCAATGGCATCTGTGCCCCTAAGTCACTTAGGGACCCTGGGAAACCTCAGGCTATGACTTAGCCAGGAGAAGACAGCTGCTGAAAGCAGAGCTGTAGGATTTATAGCAAGAGCTGGAGAGGACTGTGGGAGGTAGCGAATGATAAGCTTTGATCACAGACCCAGCAATCGTTTCAATAGCCCATCATGGCTTGGTTCGGATCAGGGGCTTTCCAGGGTCCTGGTTGGAGCACAAACATGCCTCTCTAAGTGGCACATGGAGGGTGACTCTTACACTTTAAAACTGACTTAATTAAAAAAAATCAAGTTGACAGTGTCCCTTCTGTTCAGGGAAATGAGCTGGGGATCCTGTCATAGTGCGTCTTAGCCGAACGAGAGAGAGACACACAATCCTGCCCTGTTTATCATTAACAGAATCGTTTTAAAATCACTAACTCAGAGGAGCCTGCCCTGGTGAGCACAGTGACTCATTCTGATTTAATTTACCTCCCATTTTTATCCTGGGACAATCGCAAGGACTGGAGATTTGTGTCTCCCCCTTTTCTGCCAATGGTTCCAGCCACATCACCTGACCCTGCTCCTCTTCTCACTTGTGTGGGTGGTGTGTGTGTGTGGGGGCCTGGGCTCCTCGTTAGTCTGTCATTTCACGGCCTTGTGGACATGACTTTCACTGTAATTATAATTTCTGCCGGTGTAATTCTTCATACCTTCTGCATTGCTCTGTCTGCAGCAAGCTGCCTGTTTTATCAGTTTGTAACAAGGCTGTCATTTCGAATCCCCTCTCAGACCATTATCTGCCTATGATGCTTTTGAAGAGCCAGAGATGTGTTAATTCTACCTTCCCTCTCTCTCCTTGCCTCCAAAATCGTCCTCCATTACTTGCTCCTGTGCAAAGGGCAGCGCTGGGCGGGGGCTGGGGCCCACAGAGTTCGGCTGGGTGCTCTCAGGTTCCCAGCCACAGTTATTGAGTAATGCCTTTGGTAGGGCTGTGTGTAGGGAGCTTGTCTACTGGGTGTTGGCTGCTTTCCTGGACTAGGACAATGGGCGTTTTTGTTGACCTTTTGCCCTGGCACTATTTGCATACTCTCCCCGCTGGGTTAGTTAGGAGCAGAGCTAATCAAATAAATACCTGCCACAGGGGCACCTGATTGGTGCCTCAGAAAAGCTGCAGAAAATGGTTTGGTGGCAGAATGGATCAGGCAAAGAAGCAGCTTATGCTGTGGGGAGTGCATATCTTTATTGGACCAACTTCTCTTGGTGAGAGAGTACACAACGTGCTTTTTCAAGGCTGGGGAAGGTACTCCCGGCGCAGCTGCTGCACCGTGCAAGGTGGACCAGATTTTTTAACATGAGTAGTTGGCACATAGTCCAAGGGACCATCCAAGGTCGAGTGGCCCATTAACATCTCTCTAGTCATAGGACAAAGGAAGGGGTTGCTGGGTTACAGACTGTTGTAATAAGCTATAAATCCAGTGTCTCTGTTTAGTCCATGATTGTTAGTGTCTAGCGGAGTAATGAATTGAAGCTCTCAGACTTGCTGCTTGAAAGTGTTGTGTGGTTCCTTTTGAGGTTGAGGACTGATAGATCAGACATGGAGTGATCTCTTTGGGGGAAGTGGGCTAGGCTGTTTTTGCTGTGTGAGCTGTAATGCCAAGTGCCATAGAAATCCCTGGGCCCACTGACAGAGCCCTCTGATATGAATACGTTCAAATAGCTGCAATTCAGCCCATTTGGCCAGAGGGAAAGGAACCAGGCTGACACCCCTGGAGGTTTTGATTTCTCGCCTGGGCCCCTCCTTGCCACCCCATCCACTACTCCAGTCCTGGAGAGCTGAGCTCAGTATCCAAGCCCAGTCCTGCTGCCAGCAAAAGGGCCAACTGAGACCCACCAAGCTCATTTCCCACGGACTCTTAGCCGAGTTTAAACCAATTACTTTGAATCCAAAGGCCCTCGTTTAACAGGTTTTGACTCCCTGTTCTGCCAAGGTTCCTTTCTTTCCTGTCATCCTTTCATTCCCCTCTTTCTTTTTGTTCTCCTCCCCTGCCACCACTTTTTTTTTTTTTGGTCCCAGCACACATTCCTCCTTTTCTCATTCGGCCTCCATCTGTTGTCTCCAAGGTATTATTTCACCCAGGGCACTGCTCTTAGATTTCTGGGGCTCCATTCCTGCCCTGCCAAGGTAAACTGACCCTCCAATAATGAACTGCTTACCTGGAACAGACAGAGAGCTGGGCAGAGCCCAATGGGTTCCGCTTGAGAGGCAAATGGACTGGAAGGAGGGGGTATTGAGGCAGTATTGTATTGGCAGGTACTCTGCATCATGTTATCTTGAACAAATGATTTCCAAGGCATTCTTGACTCACACTTTCTCTCTTGCCATTCGGGACAGCGAAGAGATCATTGCTGGGTTAATGTAGAGTGACTGTGTATGGTGGGGACAGGATTTATGGAACATGCCTGCGATAAGCTGGTCCACGCATCCTAAAATACTAAATGAAATATAAACCCGGGGCTGGCGAGAGATAGGATCAACGATATCAGAGGCAATAACAAGGCCAGAGAAGAAAAGCCATCATGTCGTCGCATCACCTTCTCATTAACAAACTAGGGAAGTACAATCTGGATGGAGCTACTATAAAATGGATGCAAAACTGGTTGGATAACTGCTCCCAGAGAGTATACCTTCCTCTATGTGCTGTTCCCCAGTGTTTGAATCCTAACACCTATTTTGATTTGCTGTTACAGCCTGACCTGATCCTATGTCATACACTCCCCTGCATTTAATTTCCTCCCATTCTGTAAGTTTCCCATCTTCAAAGCGTCTGATGAAGTGGGATTTTCTCCCCCAAAACCTCATGAGATAAATAAATCTGTTAGTCTTTAAAAGTGCCACAGGACTCTGTTGTCTCCCAGAGAGTAGTTATCAACGGTTCACAGTCATGGTGGAAGGACATAACGAGCAGAGTACCACAGGGATCGGTTCTGGGTCCAATTCTGTTCAATATTTTCATCAGTGATATACATGATGGCATAGAGAGTAAGTACACTTATACAATTTGCCGATGATACCAAGCTGGGAGGGGTTGCAAGTGCTTTGGAGGATAGGATCACAATGCAGAATGATTTGGACAAACTGGTGAAATGGTCTGAAGTTAATAGGATGAAATTCAATAAAGGCAAGTGCAAAGTACTCCACTTGGGAAAGAACAATCCATTGCACATGTACAAAATGGTCAATGACTGCCTAGGAAGGAGTACTGGGGAAAGGGATCTGGGTGTCATAGTGGACCACAAGCTAAATATGAGTCACAGTGTAATGCTGTTGCAAAAAGAGCAAACACCATTCTGGGATGTATTAACAGGAGTATTGTAAGTAGGGCATGAGAAGTAATTCTTCTGCTCTACTCTGCCCTGATTAGGCCACAACTGGAGTATTGTGTCTAGTTCTGGGTGCCTCATTTCAGGAAAGAGGTGGACAAATTGGAGAAAGTCCAGAGAAGAGAAACAGTTTTCAAGTACCTAAAAGGTTGTCACGAGGAGGAGGGAGAAAAATTGTTCTCGTTAACCGCCGATGATAGCACAAGAAGCAATGGTCTTAAATTACAGCAAGGGAGGTTTAGGTTGGACATTAGGAAAAAATTCCTAACTGTCAGGGTGATTAACCACTGGAATAAGTTGCCTAGGCAGGTTGTGGAATCTCCATCACTGGAGGTTTTTAAGAGCAGGTTAGACAAGCACCTGTCAGGGATGGTTTAAGAGGGTACTTGGTCCTGCCACGAGTGCAGGGGACTGGACTCAATGACCTCTGATGGTCCCTTCCAGTTTCTGTGATTCTATGATTCTGTCAGTGCCTTCTCTTTCCTCTCTTCTGCCAGCCTTACCCTTCCAGACAGGATCACAGCTCTCACGGGGCCTGCATGTTCTAGCGAGTTCAGGAGCATCCCCCCAACCCTCCATCCAATTACCACGCACAGAGAGCAGTGTCTCCATCCCCTCCCTGAAAGTAGGCATGTTGGAGGTTTGACTGGTTAAGAAGGTAACATGGTGCAATGAATAGGTCATCAGAATGGGCCTTAGGAAACCTTGGTTATTGGCACTTGACCCACTGTGTGACCATGAGCAAGTCACTGCCTCTTTCTGTGCCTCAGTTTCCCCGTCTTCAAGGAGCTTTTACTGATGTTTGGCTCTGACATGACCAATTGAGAGGTCATGGGCCTCCATCTCTTAAGTTTACCTCTCTGATGCATTGCCCGTGGCTGGGAGATCACAGTGGCATCATGTTGTGGAGACCATTGCAACAGATCAAACGGGAGATGGGGGCCATGTGGTCCCTGGGATGATTAGTGAACATCATCAGCACTCTACTAGAACTGGGTGGAATGGAATTCTCCTCCCATTTCCTCCTCTTCTTCCAGCTGTCCAGGGCTGTTATCCCCCCACCGCCACCACCTTGCTGGGGCTGAGTGTTGAATCCAGCCTGTGGCTTCAAAATTGAGCTGAGCTCAGCAACTTGTGGAGGAACCAACAAAACCACTGGCTAAATGGAGCAAGATTATGCTCTTGTCCACTGGAGGTTAGTTTTGGGTGGTCCGGAGAAACTTAGTTTAATAAGGGAGGACTCTGGGACACATTTCACTCTGAAGACAGGAATCTGGGTTGGTATCTGGCATCAGAAAACTCAGATCTAGGCTGCTGAGGATGTCTGAGCATGTCATAAAAATTGCTTCCTAGTGCAGCCCAACTTGAAACATGATTAAAATCCTTGAACAGCGTGCTGATCCCTTCCTGTTATCAGGTACCTGCTATCATCCTGAGCCACCTTTAGGAAGGAGACATACTCTTGGTGCGTGGCTAGACAAGGGAAATTTGCACTGGAGTCAGAACATTGATGTAACTAGGCTGATGTGGGATAACTACCCCCAGTGCAAAACCCTAGAAACGTGCACCAATGCATCCCAGGGTAATACTCTGGTGTATCACATCTGCGCTGGGTTTATACTGCCTTCGAGAGAATGCTAGTGAGGCAGGGCCAGACAGTGTGGAATCTCGTCCAATCACATAGCCATGCTCTGCCTTTCCAGTTCTTTCCCCCTCCTGGGCATTCCCAAGAGGTTTTTCTGGCAATTAGTAGATTTGGAGGATGATTTCTTTCACTGAAAAGAAGCCATTTTGTAAGTTTCAGGCTCATGGGGTTTTGGAAGAGCTTCACAGGGTGGCTTTGGTTTCAGCTGGTGGTTATCTAATAGTACCTAGTAATCAAGATACCTAACTAACATCTAACTCTGGTTCTACCTCTGAGTCATGGTCTGACCCTGGAAAAGGCTTCTGTGACTGAGGTCTTGGGCAGCTTTCTCATGCAAATCCCTTTCATTTAAATATGATTTCGTTTGACCAATGCAAAGCCTTGTTAGGGTTCAAGAATGGTTTGTTTCATTAAAACAAATAAGGAGTCTGGTGGCATTTTTAACGACGTGGGATTTTCTTCCACGAAAGCTCGTGTGATAAATAAATTTGTTAGTAAAGTGCCACAGGACTCCGTGTTTGTTTTGCTGAACTAGACTAACACGGCTACCCCTTTGGAACTTGTTTCAGTAAGGAGCTGACTGAAGCTGTGGCTACAAGCCGCTCTTAATCTGAAATAAGTCTCCTGAGGGCTTTTGATCAGCTTGGCTAAACTGATGTACAAAGATATCTTTAAGTCAGCTGTTGCTAGTTTTTGTGTAGACTCTAACCTCACCAGGCTCTCTGTTTGCCGAAGGCTTTGAGATCCTTGCATAAATACTTTATAGAGGCACAAAGTATTTTGGTTCTACTTTCTCCATATCCCTACATCCTGCTAGTGGGAGAGTTTAATCAGCTGTCAACATTTCCAGGACTGAAGGGTGAGTGGAATATCAGCAAGGCCCCTGCCTTTCAGAAGGGGAAGCGTCTTACCTCTTTGGTACATTTGCACTGCAGTAAAAGACCGGTGGCATGGCTGTGGCTGTCTTAGTTCATGCAGCTTGTGGTCCATCAGACTCAGGCTGTAGACCCCATTACTGCATTGCACTATGCAAATGAGTGTGTCCCAGAGTTTGTTGTGGTCCAGTGGGCTACCCTCATCTGGATTCCACCACTCTGCTCCACGCTTTCTGGGCTAGCTGGAACCACATGTTTGTTGAGTCGCTCGTCTCCTCTGCTTTCCGAGAAAAAAGCCACACTATCGGCATCATTCAGGCACCCTTTTTGGTGTCTTCGCTTCTTCAGTGGCCTTAACTGGAATGCAAACAGCATACTTAGCAAGGGACTTAGGGGAGGTGGGGGGAAATAGAGGGTCGACTCTTTCCTGGGCCTTAATCTTCTTAGTTAAAGATCAGGAACAAGGTTAACCAATAAGGGCTTTCGAGGGAGGTTTAAAACCCATCTGCCCTACCTCCTTAGTCATCAGCTGATGCGCCTATAAGTAAGGCCATACTTCATTCTGTGAGGTTGTGGAAATTGTGGATCCCATGATAATAGGCTTCTGCCGCAATTTTGATTTTCATTTGCACAATCCATAATTTTCCCTCCATTTTGAGTGTGCAATTAGGACTGCACTAACATTCAATGCCTGTAAAATGTAAATGCTAAAGTGACTGGACTTGTCTTCTACAGCATGTGTGTGAAGACTTTTCATGTTCTGAATTTCATATTGTACTGGTCCCGTTTTTTTTTCTTCACTGTAATATTGTTGCAGCAAAATGTCTGGTTCTCAAATAAATAAATAAATAAATAAATAAATAGCAGGCATAACTTGCCTCAAGTGTTTATATCATTCCAGCAAATTTTTCTTAAACAAATAGTTCTTCTGTGGCTTTTCCAAATTCCCACCATTAATAATAGGCCATTATTAGTTTTTCGCCATTTTGTCCACAACTTGGGTGCAGTTATTAGAAGATCATCCCGTGAAACCAGAAGGGCCTTACCTATAAGGGTGTGTCTACACTGGAGATAGAAATTGCACTTTCAATTCCAGTGCAGGCATAATCCTAAGGGAAGGCCTCTGGTTTGCTTGGCTTGCTAGGGACTTGTGTGCCCTAACTGATGCCCAGCTTCCGTCACTCTCCAAATCATGTCAGCTGGATGCCAGCGATGCACCAGACCTTGCAAACACTCTGGAGCAACAACATGGGTGGATTTTGGAGCTTGCTCTGGAGAAGGCAGCTCCACAGCTGACCCAACGCCCCGCCCTCCCAGCCACACCCCTTCATTGCCCAGCGGATCCGACTCCTGCTGGTAGGGCCAGGGCCGGATCAGGATCCTGCCACCACCCGTGGCCCCAGGTTCCTGGCCAGGGCTGGATTCTGCCTCAGTAGGAAGGGGGGAGGCAGAGAGTGGCCAATCAGGGGAGGCAATGTCTCCCTGTGCCTCTGATAAACTCTGCCCCTGAGCAACAACTACTTAGTACTACCACTCTGTTCCATGGCCTTGGGAACAGCCCCATAGGGGATGTCAGAGGCAGAAAGATGGGTTGGGAGGCGGGCTCCTCTTTAAAAGAAAACTTCCTTGGGCAGATACCCACCCAGCAGGGAAGCAGGCCAAGGAAGGCACCAGCCTTTAGAAATATCTGTCATGAGGGCATGAGCTTTGGGGGGCATCCTGTGAGAAATCCAGGGCTGGCATCATAAGCCCCTTCCATTTCTCAGTTTGGCTCCTAACCCGCATCGAACCCTCCTGTGTGTTTGCCCTATCACTTGGCTGCATGTTCCCTTTTTCTCCCACCCTCTGCACCCCCACCCACCAAGAGGCAATAGCAGCATGATGCTAAACAAAACCCTTGGGAGGGGACTTTAAACAGAAACTAAATCAAGCTTAATCTCACAGTTTAAAGTCAACTGTTCTCAAAACAGAATCTTAATGGTTTTTTTGTTGTTTTGTTTTGTTTTTTGTTTCTTTTTGTTTTCTTTTTTGTTAGCAACCCAACTACTGGAGCTTTAAGGTGAGTATTTTGGATTTTTTTCATGCTTCTGTTTAAATTGCATGCGCTTTTTCCACCTTTTTTCCATCTCTGTGTGCGCAAATGGGGGTTGGGAGTCCGGGATCTCTCCGTGTTCAGCTAATTATGGGTTAGATATGGGAGCAGCTGAAGCTCATGAGAAGTCTGCAGTGGCTTCTGCTAGTTCTGCAGGATGGGTTCTTGCAGGTCTGGCTGAGATGAACCTGTCATATTCTGATCTCAGTTACACCTTCGTAAATCCACAGTCAAAGCACTAAGCTCAGTGTCTGCTCTGGCTTTACATGCATGGGTGTAGCAGAGACTAGAAACCTGGCTCCTCCATTCTAAGAAAAGAACAGTGAGCGGAGACAGGAAAAGTCAGAAATCCAGTTTAGATTCTTCACCCTGGGGTTAGGGCAAGGCTCAAAGGAATAATTTTCAGACCCTCAACTTCATCAAGCCACAGACTGGAGAGTTCCAAATGCAACCAGTATTAGATATACTTGTCACCATTTTCATCCCCCGCCCCCCTGACATGCAGTGCGTCGCTCACTGGCTGCGTCAGCTCGGACGATTGTGCCACACTGATCAGCTTCCCCTTTTGCTTCTTGTGCACGAGCATATTGTGTTTGGGGTTCCAGCAGCGTGGGGGAGTGGGATGTTTGAAAATCCCCTCGCCCACGCCAAACTCCCCCTTGGCATGGCTAGCTTTAAAAACCAAGAACCGTGAAAACATTTCTCTCCAAATAAAGCGTGCAAAGCAAGAAGCGAGTGGCTCGGTCCAGGCATCCGTTGCCAACTAAAGCTGTAGCCAATGCAGTGAAGTCAATGACAAGGCCCCTTCCCTGTCAGAAGGGGTGCATTCAGTGTCTCTGAACGTAAATCAGAGAGGGCTGGAAGGGACCTCGAGAGGTTCATCTCCTTCATTCCCCCACCACAACAAGGTGTGGTTACGTTTGCCTGGGAAACAGGGATTGGAGCAGGGACTTTGAGCTTCAGTGTCTCCCGACCTGTCCATACAGTGAAAGGAGTAACGGTCCTTCCCTCAGCTCTCCACCCTTTCTGCTGACGGTGCTGGACAAACTGGGCTGGATGTGATGCCCATCTGGAGTAAAGTCTCAATAGCTGTAGCTGCTGCAGGTGTGGCTGGCAGAGTCTCCTGAGAGCTGCTGCGGGTGTTTACACTGCATTGGAAATCCAAGTCTATGGGACCTGGACTTGTGGACTAGGTATTTCCAAGCCTGATGTTGGGTGTGCACACTGCATTATAAAACCTGGGCTGGCGGTGCCTGTTGCCAGGTCTCACAGCTGTCACACTAACATGTCCATACTGCCCTAAGCAGACTTTCTGACTTGAGTCTGCTCAGGGCTTAATTTGTGTCAGGTACCAAGCCCTGCACCTCTGGACTTGGCAATTCATAGCCGCAGCACCTCTGGGCTTGATGGTTCATAGACCTGGTATCTCCGGGCCCGGCAGTTCACAGCTCCGGCCCCTGTTGGCTTGCTGCATCATTTATGAATGTAAAAAAAATTACTTGAGCTCTGGCACCTCTTTCATTGCAAATCAAGCACTGCGTCTGTGGCTTGAGATATGCCCACACTGCATAATGACAGGGCTTGGACCTGAGTCTCAAACCCACCTCACTGGGTAAGCCCTAGGATCAAGGTCCTGAGTGCTTGCTGACCCAAGTCAGATAGATGTATGTGCAGATAGTGAGGGGGGGGCTCAAACCTGAGTCTGAGCCTGCATTTATAGCGCAGTGTAGACACACCCTGAATAAGCTGTTGAAGGTAAGGTTGGACCCGGGATACCCAACTAGCACCTGGTTTGTTACAGACTTGGAAAGAGAATAATAAAGCCAGTCCAGAAGTACATGAGAGGTTGCAGCCAGCTGATAAAACAGATCCTCTGCTGGTCAGTGGTGACATGAGGGTCTTGAGCGCCAGTAGTTTTGTGATGGAGTGTGGACTGTCTGGTTATGAACTGCCACAGCAGAGCGTAGGCAAGGCTGGTCAGCCTGCTGGGAGCTGGTAATCCAGGTTAGAGTTTAGCATCTCATCTGATGGGTGTCAAAGCCCCTGATGTGACCATCTCTAGATGCTGTGAAGTGGCAAAGGCAGCATATTGGACCGAACCAGTCTGGGATCTGTATCCTGTGGTGCCCAGTCCATGATCCTTCAGAGGAAGGTGATAATAATGCACCTGACCAGGTGTATGGTGCTCCACGCGGGAGGAGAGGGAATGATTCTTAGCTGGTCCCTGCTGCAGCACAATCAATACCCTGAAGCATGAGATTTGACTCCCCTTAGGTGAGATAAATAGGAACTTCGAGGGGCAACTTTGCTCAGCGGTCAAAGCAACTCTGGGTGTCAACTAGCTTGCTTGGGTGAGGCTGGCCAAGTTGTGTCACCATTCTGTGCCTCAGTTTCCCCATCAATAAAGCAGGGAGAACACCTGCCTCCCTTCTGCATGATGCTTTGAGGTCCTCAGGTGGGGATGTCTATGGAAAGCTGGCCCTGGTGCTGTGTGAATGCTCAGTCTGGCAGTGTTAGATACTGAGATGACCAGAATATTATCAGCTCCCTCTTTGTGTCTCCTCACTGGCGCCTCACCTCTTGCCACCTAACATTCACATCCCTTATCCCTCTACTAGGGCTCCACAGAACTCTCCAAAATTTCCCCCCAGGGTCCACATGTGACCTCTAAGGGGGCATGGAGCCGCAGTGGAGCCATGCTGTATTGGCACCATCTCTCCAGAGCTCTGGGGAAGAGAAGAGGGTTGGTGCCTGTGTATTGCCTGAAAGCTTAGCTGGGCCCAGCACCTGCACAGAGGAAATGCTGCCAACATGACTGTGAGCTAGGCAGCCACCAGGGATGGGCCGTATTGGTTACTCTGGGTCTTTGCTTGTGGCAGATCAGGTTTTGCTCCCTCTCTTGAAATCGCCGCTCTGCTGCATCCATGGACATTATGGGCTGGGCAGAATGGGGGGTTAGGTGGAGCGTGAGCAGCTGGAGGGACATGATGTTGGGTAGAAACATTTCAAGGTCGTTCAGACTCCTCCCCATCCAGATGGAGCTTGGCAAACATGGACCTGCCTTAGCGCTCCCAGGGGCAGCTGTCCTCTGTAGACCTCCCAGGGTAGGTCCTGAATGACACTGGCGTTAAGGATGTACTAGGAAACTTGAGGAACCAGCGGTGATGTCTGCACTTGGGGTCCCATCACTCATAGACCATCTATCTCTGCCTTCAGGTTTCACCCACAGCTTCTGGATATCCAGGGTTCCAGCTGTTGGATGTCACTTGAGACACTCTTGGTTAAGGACATTTAGAGCAGAACGTTTCTAAGGTCAGGATTGTTGTCTGCTCAAATCGTGGAGCAATAGCAAAGATGATATTCCCGGTTCGTGCTTCGTGCCTCCCATAGGAGAAGAAGGAGTAGCATTGTTGTCAAGGCACTGGCCTGGGAATTGTGAGATCTGGATCTGGTTCCTAGGTGACCTTGGGCGAGTCGTTCCAGCTCCCAGGGTCTCTTTCCCTATGCGTAGACTGAGGAGAATGATACGTGCTCTGTGCCAGTGGGTTGTCACGTTTGTCCATGAAAGCCTATGGCATCCTTAGACAAAAGGCAACGTCTTTATTATATTGCCCTGGCCAACATCACCCCCTGAACTCAGGGCTGGATGAATGCAGGGGCTATAGGGGCTGCAGCCTCTAAAGCAGGGGTGGGCAAAATATGGCCTGCGGGCTTCATTCAGCCTGCCTGAGGGCTCCAACTGGCCCACCGCCCCTGGCCCACTCTCAGCCCCCTCCCAGCCACTCCCTGGCACCGACGCTGCGCTGTTCCAGTGCCGGCTCTTCTCCCCCACCCTAGCCAGCACTGCACTGCTCCCTCCCACTCCCTGACTGGCGCTGCGTTGCTCCAGGGCCAGTGTTACCGGCGCGGCACCACCCCGTTCCATGACCCACCCCCGCCCCTTGGCTGACGCGGCGCTGCATTGGTCCGGGGCCAGGGCTAGGACCAGCACTGCACCACTGCGGGGCTGAGGCTTTCCCTCATCCCCAGCCCCTTCTGCCCCCCACACCGGCTCCCCCACCCTGTAAGCCCCCCACTCATCTCTTCTCCCCCCCACCCCACAGCAGCTCTCTGTCCCGCCTCTGGCCCCATGCTGGCTGGTCTGCCCCCACCAGCCCACCTGTCAATATTATTGCCCACCCTGCCCTAAAGCCCTTGCTGATCTGGCCCTGCAGGACTAGGTCTCTGGCACTGAGAGGGGCAGGGCCCTGGGGCCAGAAGCTGCAGCAGGCTACAGTGCTCCCGCTCCACCCCCAGGCTGGATGGTCTGCCCCCAGGGGTGGGGCAAGCCGTTGTGTGTCCACTGCGCTCTGGGGGCAGGGCCAGCTGGCATGCAGTGTGGCCTCCAGCGTGGCCCTCCACGGCCCAGAGCTGTTGTTGGGCACCATGCCAGGGTCCCTGCGGCTCAAGCTGGCATCGGCACTCCATGCCCTGGAGGGCGACACAGGAGGCCACCCCATGCACTGGCCACCCCCACCCCCTGGTCACCTGGGCCACCTTTGGCCTCAAGACCTCAGCCTGTCCCACCTCCCAGACCCCCCTGTGGTGGGGGGGTCATGGGCCCATGATGGGGGGCGCAGGCCCCAGGTTGAGGGAACCCACTGCCGGAGGCCCCACAGAAGTGGGCAGCCCAGAGCCCCGCGGCCCCTTAATCTGGCCCTGCCTGAACTGGAAACCCCCAGGCTAGCCCGGCATCCCAACAGGCCCCTCCTGGCAGGCTGAGGACCCCAGCTTTCCCACCCCTCACTGGCAGTGCCTGGGCCAGTGGTCACCCCATTGTTATGTGGTGCAAAGTTTGTCCACTTCCCAGAAACTTTCCTTCATGAGCTCTCCCCAGTGAATTGCGTTGGCCGAGCGATGCAGTATCAGCATTGCCAGGAGACCTTGTCATGTTGTCCCAGCACAGGTGTGGGGTGGTCTGGCAGGGGCTGTGCAGCGCGAGGTGCCTCTTTCTGGAGGGGACAGCCTGGGCCTCTGGTGCTGGTGGGTGACGTTCGCTCACAGCTCAGGCTAGGGGAAACATCTGCCTGACTGAGTCTCTTGAAGGAGGCTGTAACCCACACCCACTATGGGAAACAGCATGAAGGGTCCAATCACTCTGCCCCAGGCAAAGGACGGTCCCCAGCTGTCTCACCTCCCCTACCCCCCAACATGTCAACAGGAAGGGAACTCCTTGGACCAGGGCTTCCCCAAAGACACTAGAGAGGCTTGCCTCTCCTAGGCACTTTCAAGCTGGCTGCAAGAGATCACACTCCCCCTTGCACCCATGAACTTGCACAACCCTTTTGAGTATCAGCCTGAATGGGTCCATGCCAGCCATGTCCTGGCGTACCATTCCCTTTCTGGCCCTACCTTCTGGAGGGGCAGGGGGGAGGGGGAAGATGCAGCCAGGACAGGAGGAGGAACAGTCAGATATGGTCATGATGGGAACTGTACAGGTGCCTAGAAAGACAAGCAGGCCCTTTAGCAGGACCTGTCCTGATGCCAGGCCCACGTCCTATGTGATCCTTCCCATCAGTCAGGCTACCACCAATCCAGCTTCTCTGCACGGATGTCCCTCAGGGATCAGTGGAGTCCCTCAGGGATCTGTCTTGGGACCGATCTTGTTCAACATTTTTGTTACTGACCTTGGCACAAAAAGTGGGAATGTGCTAATAAAGTTTGTGGATGACACCAAGTTGGTAGGTATTGCCAATACAGAGAAGGATCGGGATACCATACAGAAAGATCTGGATGACCTTTAAACCAGAGTATCAGGAATAGGATGAAATTTAATAATGGGAAGTGCAAGGTCATGCATTTAGGAACAAATAACAAGCATTTTTCCTATAAGTTGGGGACGCATCAGTTGGAACAGACTGAGGAGGAGAAGGATCTGGGAGTAATGGTTGACAATAGAATGACTATGAGCCGCCAATGTGATGTGGCCGTGAAAAAAGCTAATGCGGTTCTAGGATGTATCAGGAGAGGTATTTCAAGGAGAGACAGGGAGGTGTTAGTGCCTCTGTACAAGGCACTGGTGAGACCCCATCTGGAATACTGTGTGCAGTTCTGGTCCCCCATGTTTAAAAAGGATGAATTCAAATTGGAACAGGTGCAGAGAAGGGCTACAAGGATGGTCTGTGGACTGGAAAACCTGCCCTATGAGTGGAGACTCAAGAAGCTTGGCTTGTTTAGCCTAACCAAAAGAAGGCTGAGGGGGGGTATGATTGCTCTCTATAAATACATCAGAGGGATTAACATCAGGGAGGGAGAGGAATTAGTTGAGTACAGCACCAATGTGGACACCAGAACAAATGGTTATAAACTGTCCATCAAGAAATTTAGGCTTGAAATTAGATGCAGGTTTCTAACCATTAGAGGAGTAAAGTTCTGGAATAGCCTTCCAAGGGGAGTTGTGGGGGCAAAAACCATAACTGCTTTCAAAACTGAGCTTGATAAATTTATGGAGGGGATGGTATGATTACCCTATTTTGGAAATTGACTGATATTTGGCTAAGTGTGGTGGATTTACAAGTGGCCTAAGGGGGGAGAGTATATGGGGTGGGTTCTGAGTTATTACAGAGAATTGTTTCTTGGGTCACCGGCTGTTGAGACTTGCCCATGTGCTCAGGGTTTAACTGATCGCCATATTTGGGGTCGGGAAGGAATTTTCCCCCAGGGCTGATTGGCCTGGGCTCTGGGGGTTTTTCGCCTTCCTCTGTAGCACAGGGCATGGTTCACCTACCAGTGAATTCTCTGTATCTTAAAGTCCTTAAATCATGATTTAAGGAGGTAAATAACTCAGTCATAGGTTGGTGGCCTATTGCTGGAGTGGGTGGGTGAGGTCTTGAGGCCTGCATTGTGCAGGAGGTCAGACTAGATGATCGTACTGGTCCCTTCTGACCTTAAAGTCTATGAGTTTATGTTGTCACGGAGCGTCTGGTCTCCTTGTCCCCCTGAAAATTCCAGAGTCCCTAATCCAGGCCGGCTTGGCAACCAGCAACCTTTCTGTTACCTAGCAACCGCAGCCCTGACAGGGATGGGGCAAGCAGAGACATCGGCCAAGCCCGTCCACTGCTGCAATTGTCAAATAGTTTGGGGAATTTGCTTCTCCAGATGACTTTACATCTCTCAGCCCAAATGGTGCCACAGGAGGCCCGCACCCCCACTCTGACCCCCTCTGGGAACGAGGCATTGAGTGGGCATTGAGATCGCACCCCAGGATTGAGAACATGTCTAGTCTAGCATGAGTGAGCCTAGATCTCCTGACCGGGCAGGAGATCCCACCATTGGAGGACAAGGCATGAGTATCAGCCTGAATGGGTCCATGCCAGCCATGTCCTGGCGTACCATTCCCTTTCTGGCCCTACCCTCTGGAGGGGCAGGGGGGAGGAGGAAGATGCAGCCAGGACAGGAGGAGGAACAGTCAGATATGGTCATGATGGGGACTGTACAGGTGCCTAGAAAGACAAGCAGCTCCCTTCCATCCACTCTCCAGGCTGCCAGGGGCAAGGGGCACCTCCATAAGGTAGAATTTTGGGGAGAACATGGCAGGAGTGAAAGTCAGAGAGGGTTAATGCTGCTTAGGGCCAAGCTGGCTGCAAGCAGTGTCTCTGCCATTGACAAGCGCACATCGATCTCTCGCCATCCTGCTCTTTCTGTCCTTAGCATCTCGCACACAGCTGTGCCAATGGCCACCAGTCCTGATCCACAGCACTCACTGGTCGTGGCTTTCCACAGACTCTAGCACCGCTTGCCCCATTAGCCTTTGCCCAGGATTGTCCTGTGCAGCATCTCCTATTAAAGTATTTGTGATGTGGACAGATACCTGCGAAGGAGGGGGATGAGACCTACTCAAACTCATGTCACTTGTGGCCTGAACAGAGAGCAGGGAAAGGGTTAAGCACAGATCCTTTCAGGTTTTTGCACCTTATGCCCTTCTAGGCACAGCATCTTTAGATCCTCTCGCCTACAGCAGTCCTTTATGTTTTCCACTCAAGGTGGGGGTGGGAGTGGAGCCTGCATTGGGCAGAAGGAATATGCTCATCTCTGGGTTCCCTCCGTCTTCCAGCTTGGACAAGGCGTGGGGCCTGTGGGGGAAGAGGAGGGCAGGGGGCGGGGCCAGAGTTCCGGCACTTGTGCATGATGACCCACGCAGTAACCTGCCATTGTTTTAGTGCCCCTAAAACGCTGGCACCCCAATGCACATGCTTACTGTGCCTAATTGGAAATCCGGCCCTGGGTCCTTCTAGTAAAACAGTAAAACTGTTGAGCCCCCGAACTTTTCGGAACTTCAGATAAAGCAGAATAAGAGTTACTGAAACCTCTTATTGCAGTATTTCTCAACCGTGGAACACTGGTGCGCTGCAGACATAGCGCAGGTGTTCTGTGAACCATGCTGACCCCTCCCTGTCAGGGGGACTGAGTGGGGAGAGAGGAAGGAGCAATTTAAAATACCCCAGCTGCAGCAAAGCTTCCAGGCACACAGCAGCAGACATAGATGCACACCTGGAAGTTTTGCTGCAGGTGGGGCATTTTAAATCTCCCACCACTGTTACTGGCTTTTTCAAGAACGTTTTTGTAGGTATTCTGTGTAAAGTAATTACTACATTTATGTGTTCGCTGGTCCACTACAGGTTGAGAAACACTGTCCTATAGTAATGACCTGGAAGGTGGAGGACAGAGAGAAAGAGTGCATCACTGCTCTCTGCTGACTGAAACTGGAATGGCTCAGTTGTGTGTCATGAGCTCTCTATGGCTAACAGCAAATGGAGATTCTCCCTTAACCTAAATGGCAGGGCGCTGTGCTTGCTGGAGCAATCTGGATTCTCTCCCATATTCTGAATGGCCAGAGCATGTAGCATAACATCAGCCATGAAGTCCTGTGTGGGCAGAGATTTCTTCCTGTGTGTTCTGGGTGTGGGGCCTTTTTTAGTATGTTGTCTCTGTATTAGGTAGCTGTGCCCATTCCGCTGATGGGCTAGGGACTTGAGGAGTTTGCCTAGCCAATCCTAGACTAAGCAGTGATATTTGCTTGTATGAGACAGGCAAATATCAAGCAGGTTTAGCCCCTTTAATCCTGCCACTCTTGTTCAAGATGCAATAAACATTCATTCCCATGCCCTCCTGGTGGCATTTTGTCTCAGCTGTGCTGCGCAAGCTGTGGAGGGAAACAGGCTTTTGTTGCAGGATATTTCGGGGGTTCTTACAAGAAGGTGAGGACCTTTGGGTTCATCTGCATGACTCACGTCTGATCTGCTGGCTTGCCAGCTGGCCTGTCCATGGAAGCATCTGGATGCTTGAAGGAGCAGAGTTGGACAGGGAAGAAGTTGGGATGTGATTGCCATTATGATTCCACCTGGTTCAGCAGCTGATGAGGGGCTGGAGCCCCATACTGAGAAGATTTAAAAGGAGCCTGGGTCCAACACAATTTGGGGAGCAACCAGAAATAATAGCCCCTCTCTAGTGATCCCCAGTCACCTATCTCTGTCTTCTGGATTGGCCTTCCAGAATCTCTTAAAGGGACTCTTCCTCCCCGTCTCCCCTTTGGACATTCTTCCTCTCTGTGCTGATCTCCCCATGACATCTTGCTCTTCCCTTCTTCAGTCTCAGGTCAAACCCTTGAAGCTTCCTGTCCCCAAAGTCCTCCTGGGTCCCTGTGTCTGCCCCCAGTGGGAACGTAACCTCAACCAACATTTCCCCTCAGTCCTTGCCAGCCTGTCCAAGGGGGAGGGGCATGTGGGAATTTGGGAATTAGGTTAGTGCTATGGGCATCAGGTTCTTTGTTTTGCCTGTGAGTACTGTAGTGTGTCCCTCCCCAGACTGCGATCTAGCACCAGAATAAAAGAAGCCCAGAGCAGCAGATCTTGTATAGGAATGAGAGGGTTAGATCCTCAGCCCTCCCCTTGCGGTTCAAGAACCCGGCCCAGTCCCCGCACTTGACTTTTTCTCTGATTTCTGGGCATCCCCCAAAGGCTGCAGTAATTCACTGTTTTCAGGGGCTGATGTTGCGCGAGGCAGAGTCACGGGAGAACAGAGGGATTTAATGAGGCCTTGGCTTAACCCAGCTGATGTAGGAACCTGCCAGGGTAAATGTCGACAGGGCTGCAGAGGCGGCAGCAGCCGAGGCTGTAATTGATTAGAAGCCTGAGAGTGAGCCGCAGTCTCCCAGCACGCCTGGTGCAGGCTGCAGACGTGACCGGCCTTGCCAAGTGCACTGGGCAGTCCCACTGGGCCGGGAAGCAATGCCATAGGGGACACCCTGCCCGCCCCAGCCTCAGGGGGCTAACGGGCTGAGTGGCCTGGGGATGGGGGATCGCTTGCGCAGCTGTTGTCTTTATAGAAGAATCAGTGATGCTTGAAGGATCTGCCCCTCCCCATCACCTGGGAATGGGGCTGTGGATCGCCCTTTGGGCCCCATTGGCTCTGGGGTCTCCTCTGTTGGCATGTTGTGCCATGAGATAGGAGCTCAGTGCTTGGGTATCTCCACACCCTCCACATACAAGTGGCTAGAGCCAGGCCTTTGTTGTTCCTAAGGGTGGGTTGGGGCCCATGTCTGTTGGTTTCTACTTCTACTGGATGGGAAGTGATGTCTGGAATTCCCCCACCCGATCCTGGAGAGAACTGGGGGTCTCCTTTCTTCTGCCTGTCTCCCAGGAGGACAGCTTCCTGAGCTCTCTGGGGAAGTCACCGAGCCAGGCTCCTCTCCTTTGCAGACCCTGTTTCTTTTGGCCCAGTTCATCTTCAGGAGTCAGGTGTGCAAGCCAGGGCATCTCCCCCTGCTTATTCCCTGCTGAAGGCAATTGCCACACTCTCAGCCAAGCTCTATGTCAGGAACAAAGGGGAGGACACCCCGATACAGAGCTGCTGCTGTGCCAGAAACTAGGCAGCCACAGGCTCCCAGCAGGGACATCTGCCCCTGGACTTAAGGAAAGTGAGGGGGAGAATGGGGTGCAGGGAGAGCTGTTGATTTAGCTGCCTGAGTTAGTTTGTCAACCAGCTACCTAGTGTTTGAGGGCAGATCTGCTTGGCCATATCAGTCTTGGGCTAGGAGGTCCCCCTGCTGCTCTCCTTGACCAGAGAGGGCTCTGCCATTTGGCTTTGGGCTGGGGAATTTCTGCCCTAATGATGGTGGTGATGCTAGATCCCTGAGCTTCAGGTTGCCATGTACCAGTCACTGATAGGTTGTGCTGAGATGAAGACCTGGCTCTGAGTCACAAGCCCCAGGTTTTGCCTTCTTGTGTGGCTGGGATCTCAGACCAGCTCCCCAGCAAGTTCCACAGGACATGCTGGAAGTGGCACCAATGGACTTTTGAAAGGGAATCCTAAAGCACCATCCCCTGGAAAGGACAGGTGCAAAAATGGCAGCTGGAGCCATCCACAGTGCTGCAGGATTTGATTGCTTTTCCATCCCTTTCATAGAATCATAGAATAATAGGGTTGGAAGGGACCTCACGAGGTCATCTAGTCCAACCCCCTGCTAAAAAGCAGGACCACTCCCCCTAAATCACCCCAGCCAGGGTTTTGTCTAACCCAGCCTTAAAAATCTCCAAAGATGGAGATTCTACCACCTCCCTAGTTAGCCCATTCCAATGCTTCACCACCCTCCTAGTGAGAAAGTTTTTCCTAATATCCAACCTCGACCTCCCCAGCTGTAATTTGAAACCATTGCTCCTTGTTCTGTCCTCTGTTACCCTCGAGAACAGCCTAGCTCCCTCCTCTTTGGAGCAACCCTTCAAGTAGTTGAAGGTTGCTATCAAATCTCCCCTCAGTCTTCTCTTCTGTAGACTAAATAAGCCTAGTTCCTTCAGTCTCTCCTCATAAGTCATGTGCCCCAGCCCCCTAATAATTTTTGTTGCCCTCTGTTAGACTCTTTCTAATTTGTCCACATCCTTTCTGTAGTGGGGAGCCCACCCCCTCCCTCCTTCTGGGCTTGTGTGCTGCGCTCTGATCCCGGTCAATGGAGACAGAACTGCTGACCAACCCCATGCCACCTGGCACCGGCTGTGCAGGAACCATCACCGAGGTGCATGAGGGTGGCAGGGACAGGGAACCAACTGCTGTCAATATTCATGAGGCTGCAGAGAATCAAGGCTTTTAAATATTCATCAGGCAGGCAGAGGCGTGAAGGGCTGCAGGTACCCACCAGGGAGGAGATTGATAAAGAGAGGAGAGAGGGGAGCTAACAGCTAAGAGCCAGCTGTGCTGTCTACTGAGAGGGCTTAGGGATATGGTGGGTGTCAGCTGGCTGGAAATCCCAGGACTGGAGTCAAGCCTCTTCCTTTCTTTCTTTCTTTCTTTCTTTCTTTCTTTCTTTCTTTCTTTCTTTCTTTCTATTTAGTTCATTTACTCTTTCTCTTTCCCTCGCGTTCATTTATTCTTTCTCTTTCCCTCTCGTTCATTTTCTCTTTCTCTTTCCCTCTCAATCATTTTCTTTCTCTTTCCCTCTCAGTCATTCTCTTTCCTCTCGTTCATTTTCTCTTTCCTTCTCTTTTCTCCCTCTTTACACACAGACTCTAAGGTCAGAAGGGACCAATAATATTCATCTGGTCTGACCTCCTGCACGACGCAGTCCACAGAACTTCACCCACCCCCTCCTGTAATAAACCTCTAACCAATGACTGCATTATTAAAGTCCCCAAACCATGGTTTAAACTTTAAAGACTTTAAGGTACAGAGAATCCACTAGTAAGTGAGCTGGTGCCCCATGCTTCAGAGGAAGGCAAAAAACCCACAGAGCCTTTGCCAATCTGCCCTGGGGGAAAATTCCTTCCAGACACTATATACAGTGATCAGTTAAACCCTTTCTTTTCTTTTCCCTCCCTCTCTCTCCTCTTGGAAAGCTGAGTGGTTTGCCTGAGCTGGGGCAGTGATTCAAAAGGACTCTCAGTACCCTCCTTCCAGGGTAACCTATTTAATCAAAGCAAGGTGGGTTCCCTCCCTGGGGCTGGCTGTCCAGTTCTTGCTCACTTCTGGCTCCCAGCAGTGGTCCATGCACATCTGTTAGCCAAGGCCCTGTACATTAGGCAAGGGGTCTGGCTTAAGCACTAATCCGATTTGAGCATTAATCCAGTTAACATTGAGATCAGGATTAATTCTGGGTTAATCAGGATAATCCTGACACAATGTTGAGCATTAGAAGTTGGATGAATTATTGTTACCCTGAGTGATGCATTTTGAATTCTGCAGTGAGCCCCAGCCGGGGGGCGGGGGAGAAGGGTAGGAGATGGGTGAGACTGTGATCTGGAAGGGGTGCAAAGGGGGAGCGTTGAAGCCAAACTAAGAGAACTTTAGAAATCACTCATAGGGTGCCCTCTCCAAGGGATCACCCTGTGCCCCCAAACAAGAACACCCCCTGAACTGCAGCTGGGGGGCCATCTGTCTCCCCCAACATACCCTCTGTAGGTGCTAGGGAAAACTTCACCTCCCGGCTACTTCTCATTCCCATTCCTCTTCTGTGCCCCCCGCTTCTAGCCTCTTGGAAGCCACCTGGTATTCTCACTCATTACGCAGTGGCCTCAGGAGCTGCCGCACATGGTCCAGTGAGATCCAACCTGGCTCTCCATACTGAACACACCAGCTACTGTCCTGGGAGCTGGGGCAGAAGCTGAAGTTGCGTGTGATGGCGAAATGCCACTGACCCTCTGCAAAGGTTTCTCACAGAATCTCATCCACACGGGTGGCCAGTCACTGAGCCGTGGTCACATAGGGACTAGCCTGCACGGCACAGCCTAGCTCCTCAGCATTTCATGCAGACAGGAGTGAGAGAACTGAGACTCTTCTGCGCCAAATGCCCACATCTCCTCTCACTTGAGCACAAGGAGAATCTCTGTTAGTGGTATGGAGTCCATGATACACAGTGGAGGAGTCCCGGTTCCATTCAGTAGAGGGCAGTGGTGCATATCTACTAACCCAGATTTCTGTGGTATTTAGGTGCCTGACTTCCAATGTTAAGAGCCTAAATACCTTTGAGGATTTAGGCCACACTGGCCAGTTATGCTGTGAACAGCCCCACTGAATGCAGCCCCTTTGCGTTGGGAGTAGCAGGCACATTACATGGCAAAAAGGTGCAGAGAGGTTAGGTTTCAACCATCAGCCTCACTTCTCAACTGACAGCTTCTTCCAGGGAACCCACGCTGGGACATGCAGGCCAGAGGAGGATCACTGCTGCAGTAAATGGTAGAGAGCTTGGCTGCCCCTCTCCAGATGTGTCCTGACGTCAGCGTCGGAGTAGAGCAGGGAGCTGGGTAATGAGACAGCACATCTGGTGCTTAAGCCTCCGGTCCTTGGCTTTCCTTCTGGAGATGGCATTTCTAGGGCAAAAAGTGTGAGTGCAGAGCCCAGCCCAAAGGAAGGGGATGTGGGGGGGGAGCATGGATGCCGTTTAGGAGGGAGGGTCGGTTTAGAGAGCTGGATAGCGACATTTGCTCTAGGGGGCCGATAGTCCCTTAGGAGATACCGTCAGACAAAGTCAGACCCTTCCGCAGCGTCTCACTGCATAGCTGCATGGCCTTCCTTCAATGCACTGCACTGCACTGCCCCACCCCAGTGTAGTATTGCACTGCCAAGTGCTGCTGCACTGCACTGCCACACAGCAGTACACAACTGCTCTGCCGTGCCAGAGGCTGCGTCTACACTTACAAATTAAGTCAACTTAAATTAATCTCCGTCTACACTACATTTTCCTTAAGTCAACTTAAGCAGTAGCTTAAGTCGACTTAAGGAAAATTAAAGTCGACTTTATAAAACCTACTTTAAAGTCGACTTTACTGGCTAAAATTTCCAGAGGGGTGGCCATGTTAGTCTGTGTAAAGCAAGAGTCCTGTGGCACCTTATAGACTAACAGATTTTCTTCGGCATAAGCTTTCGTGAGCTATAACCCACTTCGTCAGATGCAAGACGAAGTGGGTTATAGCCCACAAAAGATGATCTGTTAGTCTATAGGGTGCCACAGGACTCTCGTTGTTTTTACTGGCTAAGTCGACTTTATTAAGTCAACTTAGCCAGTGTAGACATGGATTAGCCCTAAATCGACTTTAAGTCAACTTAAAGGGCTCCAGGGCTCCCCCACTGCCCTCCCTGCCAGGGTGGCTGGCACAGCCACAGCCTGGCGTGCCCCCCTCACAGGGCAGGACAGAGCCCTGCCCACCCTGCTCCTATGCCCTGCCAGTGTCCTGTCCTGCTCAGCCCCCTTTGTACCCAGGTACAATGGGGCAAATGCTGAGCCCCCTGGCACTTGGCAAGGGGTGCCCCCCCTGCCACCGTGGACCAGTCCCAGGTCCATCTATCCCCTAGAAGTCAACTTAGGTGTCCAGTGTGGACGCTGTAAGTCGATTTGGCAGGGTCCCCTTTAAATTGACTTAATTTTTGAGTGTAGACATGCTAAGTCGACTTAAATGAACAAGTGTAGACATAGCCGTAGTGCACTACTACTCTGCCAGACTGCACTACCACATGACCGGGCACGGCCTCACAGCTCAGCAGTGCCATTTAGACTACGCTGCTTCACTGAGAGATCCCCAGAGCTGCAAAAACTGGAAACTGGTTCCAGATTTCCACCTCCTCCCCTCCCCACCTCCACTTTCTCCTCTGAAGGCTTGGAGGCCCTTCAGACGAGCAGTATTGGTATTGAGCCCCAGAGCACTGGCCTATGACATCATAGGATACTGGGGCAGGAGGGAGCCTGCCAAGAGGAATGTGAGGCATGTGGAGAGGCTGTGACGAGTGTGAGCAGACTGTGCAAAGGGCATATGCCTCCCAGCAGACCTGCTTCTAGGCTACTAGCAGAGCCCAGCCCCATTGCAAGGTCTCCTCTTACAAATTGACAGACAGCGCACTTGCTGGTTTGCTGCCGAGGCTCCTCAATAACTGAGCCCTGAATGGTGGGCATCCACTGTGAACGAACGCTGTCACTGTGCCGGTTGTGAGACGCTGCCTTCCTGTGTTTGCTGCTCGTCTCCTGGTCCTTCGCCGCTGACCCCCTGGTGCTGGTGTGGGGCGGAGAGGTGCTGCTGTCTGGTCCAGGCACACTGGGGGAGTGTGGGTGTGCAGAACCTGGCAGAGGCTGAGTGGCAATCGCCCCACCTTGGATATGGCTGGTGCCTTGCTGTATCACCTGCGCCCTAATACCGGAAGGCTGGGGCAGTGGTTAGAGCAGTGGCCGAGGACTTAGACGACCTGCCTTCAAGTCTCTGCTTTGCCATAGACTCTGGGTGCTCTTGGGCAGGTTGCTTAGGCCCAGAACCTTAAAGGTATTTAGTCATCTAACTCCCACTGGTTATCTTTGGGGATCTGAGCTTCAGTTTTCCATCTCTAAAATGGGAATAAAAGTATTATTTGCTTTGCAGTAGTGCCTAGCAGCTCCAGTCATGGACTCGGGCCCCCTTGTGCGAGGTGCTCTACATTTGTATTGCTATTAGGTGCATTATGGTAGTGCCCAGGTGCTTCCATCATGGTTCTGGGTCTCATTGTGCTAGGTGCCCTATGTTTGTATTGGTATTAGGTGCATTACGGTTGCAGCCAGGCACTCCAGTCATGTACCTGGATCCCATTGTGCTAGGTGCTGTATAAACACAGAACAAAAAGCCAGGCCCTGCTCCAAACACCGAATGATCTAAGTATAAGACGAGACAAGAGATGGCTATAAGCAGTTGGGGAGCACAAGGAAACAGTATTGGTCAAAGTGGTAGGCACTTGCAGTGGTCTGTGTACACCGCTGCAGCCTTGCTGGGGACAAGTCTTTTGGAGGTGTCATGGCAAAGGAGGGATTTGAAGGAGGCCAGTGGGTGGCTCTGCAGCTTGCCTCCCACGCCGGAGGGGCCGCAGGGGTCAGGGAGCAAACACGAAGGTGCGTGTTTGAAAACATGACAAGTGGGAGACGGAGGCGGGGATTGTGGGAAGCAGCAGAGCAAATGTGCAGCGATGGGTAGGGTGGGTTAAATCATCAAGGGCCTTGAAAACCTAGCCCTTAGTGGCCATTTCTGGGATGGGGTGCATCTTGCCAACACCTGGACCCCCAAATCATTTCACACAGTCACCCAGACAGCAGCAACTTGGACAGGGTGGAAATTTTCAGTGACATTTCAGTGAGGAGGGAGAGGGAAAAAAACACAAGAGAAGAAACAATTGGAGGAAAATATCTGTGATCCTGCCTCTCTTCTCCCCATTTTAACCAGCTATCAGGGCTGCTTGAAATTTTAATTTTGATTAAAATTTTCATCAAATTTTGGGGAGGAGCAGGGATTTCTTTGTGTGTGTTTTGAGCCACATCTACTGACAGCTTTATTCACTGTGGATCCTAGCCGGATTCACGCTGTCAGCCTAGAGATGAAAGGTTCGGGATCCAAGGCTACCCAACCTCCGTGCGTGGGGCTTCTAATGCAATAGTGAATGGTAAAAAGCAGGCTAGTTCAGGCTGTGGCCCAGCTGTGCTCAGATTTCGCAGCTCCCTTTCTCCCATCCCTTTGCATTCTCCAGATTTTGAATGTTGTTGCCTTCAAAGCAAAGCATGGCCCGGCACCCACTGGGGAGAGGGTTTCTCTCTCTGGAAGTGAAATTGCACACCATGTCAATATCTTATTCAAATGCACGAAACCAAATAGCCTATGATGTGCTTTTGCTGGGGATGGTGTGAGTGTGAGCCACAGGGATTCACAGCTCTGTGTCTGTGTAATGGCTTTTCCAGGTGTCAGTAGGGGTGGGGTACACAGCAGCTGGTTTTTCCATCCCTTTTGTGCTCTGAAATCCTGGTCAAAGTGTCACTGAACTAGGAGGAAGTAAAAGACTGGGCTGTGGACTCATGGATATTAACATTCAGCTATTTCCCTCCTTAAAATGGTTTGTAAAGATTGACAAGCTAAGCTCCCCAGCTCCTATGTGATAGAAACTAGCTAGTGCGTCAGTGCCACCGCTGCCCCCTGCAGAACAGTATCAGAACTGCACAGCTTTGTGTCATAGTCTCCATGCTGCTACCGGTGAGTCTCCTCCAGCTCAAATGAGTAGCAGGTCTGTGCTTTCGGAACGGAGGATTGGAGTGCTCTCCACCAAGGTCCTTGTGCGTGAGGGGGGTTGTTGCAGTGTTAGCAGCTGTGTGTTACAGATGGGGAATCTGAGACCCAGAGATGGGAAATGACACTGAGACAGCGCCTTTGGATTGGGATTGAGCTCTGCTCTGATGATGGGGTCGTACCTGTCTAGCTAAATGCTTCACCAGAGCATCTGAGTCCTGTGCAAGCTTTTAATATATTATTCATCCTCATGACCTTCCTGGAAGGAAAGGCTGGGCTCTTATCTTCGTTGGGCAGGTGGTAGAGAGAGGCTAAGGGTTTGCCTATACTACGGGGACACCAGTGGCATACAGCTATTGTGCAATAGCTCTGCAGTGTAGAGGAAGCATACAGCAACTGCAGGGGTTTTTACTGAGCAGCAGTAGCTAGGGTGGTGAGTGTGTTTGTCTGTTTACACAGGGCTTAGATCAGCTTAGCTATGTCAGTCAGGAGCCTGGACTGTTCACACCTCTGCAGGCACAGACCAGGCATTAGTCAGTTGCCCACATTCAGACAAGTCTGGAGCACAGCAGGGAACTGAATGCAGAATCTCCTGCAAACCAGGTGGGTGCCCTGACCACTGAGCCATCCTTCCCCTCCACCTTAGCTCACTTCCCATGATTAGCAGGATCATTTTGCTCCTTGGGTGTGTCATGGCATGAGCAGAATGCTGTCTTATCTGCTTCTGATGAGACAGGACAGGAAAACTCCCAGTGGAGAGGAGCGAGTGGTTTCAAAAGCAAATGGGGAATGGACCTGGGAACCTGCATTTCTATAGGGAGTCAGATCTTAGGGGGGCAGATGGGTTGGCTAGAAGGGAGCAAAAATGGGTTTGCGACAGTGTCATCTCTTTCTTAATTTTAATTCCTAGGTCTGCCCTGCTGACAGCAAGACCAGGCTGTGAATGTTCTGAATGGTCCAGTGGGACCTAAAGAGCACAGCCAAGATCAGGGCTCGGTTGCGCTAGGTGCTGTACAAACTCAGACCCTGCCACAGAGAGCTTGCCACCGGAATTGATGGGGAAAGGAAACAGCTGTACAGTGGCAGAGTTCCGATAGAATGTAGGTCTCGTGCTTCACGCTCCACTGCGTGACTCACTGGATCACAGTGCCGCCCCAAACCCCGCCTGGGGAAACCTGCCTGGATCTGTTGGAGGCTAGGCAGAGCCACTCTTTGTAATTTAATCGTGGACTGAACTCCCAGACAGATCTTCTCTCTGAGGCAGTGGAGAGAGGAGCGTAGCTAGGGACAGGTCTCTGCTCACCGTCTCTAGAAGGGCCCAATCCCTCCTGGGTCCCCCTGCGGAGCTGCAGGAGCTCAGGGCTGGTTGGTTGGGGGAGACATGATCAGACGCTGGCTTTGCTATGGGAAGAGAATTATGGGGAGTTAATACAGCTCAGTGTCTGACCAAGAGCCTGAGTCGTGTTTTTAGGTAAATAACTGGCTGTGCTGCTGCGCTGGCGGACAGGCGGGCCTCGCCCACTCCATACTGGTTGCTTGCAAAGAGTGGACAGGGCTGAGCCCATCTGTGTGGGCTGTCACCTGAGTCTGGACTCCAGCAGCAGAGGCACAAATAATCCCAAAGCTAAGCATTTTCTGGAGCACGGTGCCTGGTTGGGCTCTTTAAAGGCCTCCCTCCAGCCACGCAGGGGCCATTTATTGCCAGCCTGACTGCCTCGAATGCGTTCCAGTCCAGGATCTCTGCAAAATGTGACCGACTGGAGCATGAAAAGGGGAGTTTGGGGGACGACAGCTCCAGGGCTGCCATTCCCAGCCCACCGCACCAGCAGCTTTCCCAACTCACTGCTTCTTGACCCAGGTGCAACCCCTGGATTTGGCTCAAGTACCAGTGGCGTCTTCAGGAGTGAGGTGGAGCAGCCTTAGGACGGAGGGTGCTGGGGGCATCGGCGTGAAAGGGCTCATCTGGTCCTGAGGCAGAGTCAGGTTTATCATCTCTCACTGCTTTGGGGGTGGCTCTTGGTGTTAGCCAATACTAAGGCTGGGATTGCAGTGGCTACCATGACTGCCTGGGCTGGGGGAGCATGGGGGTAGAGGCTGGGAACCAGCAGATGAGGAGCAGGGGTGCAAAGGGAGGGTTTTGTGCAGTGTGTAGTTTTCCTTCTGTTGCAAATTTCATTCTCAACAGCTCCGAGCTGCGAATGGACACAGTGCATGGGAGGGGGTCTTAGAGAAATCCCCACAAGGTCCGGCAAAAACTGGTTCCATGGCAGAGTCTGCTCTTTAGCTCCTGGCTGCCCCCCCATACTGTACTTTCCTCTACACTGGGAGAGCAAGGGATTGCGGCAGGCTCGTCGGAGGTGGCGTGTGCAGGTGTCGCTGTTTCACTTTCACCGATCCATTGCTCTGTCTCTGGCCCTGCTGGGAGCACCAGCCTTGCTGCCTGCAGGTGGGAAGTGCATGGAGACCTCAAAGGGGTGGAACCGCCCAGAGACCATGCACCCTGGCCCCCAAATGGTACCTGCTAGCAACTTTGCTGCCTTCGACCATCTGTCTCCTGTCCTACCCGGGGAGGGAGTAGTTCTCACTGCTGGCATTGACATTGTGACCCCACGGCAGCCTTGGTGGGCTGGATGAATGGGGCTGTAAGCCCCTCTCTGAGTTGTCTGCCAGGCGCTCTGCAGGCTCAGCAGCCCTCGGGTCACATTGCTGAGTTTTCTTCCCAGCCAGGACAGCTAGAGCCTGACGTTTGGTGTGAAATGACAGCTCAGCTCCTGGAGGACAGGTTGGCAGCTCAGAGAAGGGCCGCAATGCCGTACAGGCACATGCCAGCTGTTACTGAGCCCTGGTTTGGTCCTTTTTGGCAGGCCCAGCAATTGCCACTGAGTCTGAACGGGGACTGCCGGGAGGAGGGTGCCCCTACCTCAGGTATGTGCAAAAGGCTAGTCCCACATTGCTTGGTATGTGCCCCTTCCATTTGCCCCACAAGGCCAGGCTGGAGTGAGATTGGCTAGACTCAGGGTGCATCCATAGTGTCCAGGCAGCTTGTAACCTAAAGGAAAGCAAACCTGGTATTGCTAATGAGTGTGGCTGGCAGCTGGCAGCCAGTGAGGTTCTGGTGCATTTGTGGTTCTCCCAGATCCCCCATCACTGGGGCCGTTCCACTGGGAGATGTCAGGAGGCATCTTGTGAAATGACACGTTGGGGTGGGTGCTTTCATGACTTGGTTAATTTGACATAAAACACGCACATTTAGCTGGACGTGATCTGGGTGTGGGCAGTGCCAGGTGGCGGGGGCACAGTGGGGCAGGCTAAGCCATGCAATGGGGACGGATCTCAGTGGGACCTCGGCGTGTCACTCAGGATGGGACACCCTGGCTCGTGTGTCTGGCTCGGAGGGAGTGTGGCGCTTTCGCATCTCCTGTCCTTCTGAGCCAGCATCTCCTGCTCTCTGTGCCTCTGCCCCGCACACCCACTTCCTCTCTCCCATGTCAGTCTCAGGCCCCACTGCCTTCACTGTCGTGTACCCCTTAACAGCACCCTCCCCGATCCCTAGCCCTTCTGCTGTCACCTCGCAACTTTGTCCTTCTGTTCCGCCACACTGCCTCTGACATGTGGGGCTGCTCCCGGCCGCCCTCCTCCAAACCCTTTTGCAGTCACCTTCCTGAGTGGGCTCAGGGCCTCTCTGTACCCGTGTCTCTGACTCCCAGTAAAGCTCTTGGGGCCTGGCCTTTGGCTTGGAAGAGTTTGGTGCTGGGTGCACTTCCCGGTGCCCTGGGCCATCGGTGCCTGGGGTACTGACCGGGTGTTGAAAGCGGGGGAGGAGATGGTATCCAATCAGTGGGTCTGAGGAGTAAGCTGGTCTGTCTCCTTATATGCCCCCCATCACTGGAGCTGGTGGGACAATTCCCCACTTACCCCGTTTAGCCACTTCTGCAAATTTCACCCCAATTCACAGACTGCCCCCCACCAGTCTCCTCCACCCCTCTGGGGGTCCAGGTCCGTTCCTTCAGCACTGACTGCCTAACATCTGCCATGGCAAGAGTGGGTAGAAAAAGGAGGGAGGGCAAGCTGGAGATAGAGGAGGGGCAGAGCGAAGGGGGAGTGAGGTATCCTTATCTACCCAGGCAGACAGAAGGACATTGTTTCTTAGCTGACAGTAAAGGAATTGTTGGAGGCTTTGGAAGCTGAGAGAATTGCTTAATTGTATCTTTTTCTGGGAAGAAAAAAGACACCCCCACCTTTGCACGTGAGGCACAAACAGTGTCAAGTCCAGCAGGGTTGCAGTCACATAGTTGAGATGGGGTGGGAGAGTGTGGTCTGCTTCCATCCTCCATGGTCCAGGTGTGTGTAGGGGAGAGCTCCATTGCCATATCACACAGGCCCTTTGTTAGCTAGTTTCCCTGGGAAGGGAACAGCCCAGGACTCCTCCACACTCAGAAATTTACCGACATGGCTATTTCGGGAATTATTCTGGAATAGCGATTTTGGTAAATTTCCAAGTGTGGAGATGCTCTTACGCTGCTCTGCTACTCCCATCCCCCGAGAGGAAGGTGAGTCCAGTGGTTAAAGTGACACCCGGGAACTCTGAAGATGGAGGATCAAGTCCCTGCTATGCCATAGACTGCCTGAGTGGTCACAGAGGAATCATTTGGCCTCTCTGTATCTTGATTCTTCCCCACCTGGCAGAGGAAGATGACAATTCTGTACTTCAGATGGGTGAAGTTAGTGTGGTCACATAATGTGGGGAAGGGAGCTCTGTGAGTACCTACCACCAGATAAAGGTAGAGCATTCTCCATACAGACCACTCGCCCTTGGATTAAAAGGTGTATTACGGGACCACTGTTTCCTGATGTCCTCCCAGCTTACTTCTGGGAGAATTCCCTGGGTGCTTAGACTGTGGAACTCACCGCCACAGGATGCAGTTAAGGCCAAGAATGTAGCGAGGGTCCAAGAGGAAGTGGATAAAGATGACCAGCATATCCAGAGTGATGACAGTCAATGAAGAAAGAGGATATTAAAGTGCAAGCCAGTTTCTGTTAGGGATGAGAAGGCCTGTGTAGGGGACAGATTATCTCATCTCCGCCCACTGTGGGGTAGTTACCCCATCCTCTGAAGTAGCTGGCTCTGCCCACTATGGGAGGCAGGGTTACATCAGGTGGCTGTGTGCCTCAGTTTCCCTTTCTGTAAAAACAAGAGAGCAGGTGTTGAATTACACAGAGATCCTTGGGCAGAAGGAAGCTCTGAGATCCCCTTGCTCCCTCCTTTCAGACAGTCTGGGGACTGGGAAGAGAGGAACTGGGAGTTGGGGCTGCACGGTGGAGGAACAAGATGTATTTTACTCCCCAGCTGACATCCCAGCCTTCCAGCGTCTGGTGCCCAGTGCAGGCTCAGAAATGGGTGCAAGGGTGCCAGCCAGTTGCCCCTCAGTTGGGCTCACATTGGCTGTGCTGCACCTGCTGTGGCAGCTGATGCCCAAGGCAGAGCAGCGATGGCCGTGCCTGTCCTCACTCCTGCTCCTTCAATTAACAGTGACGCAGTCTCACTGGTCCCCACCTGCAGGCGGGGGGCTGGGGGGGGGGAGTCCTGTCTGTCTGTCCAGCCAGCACCCTGGCCTGGAGCATCTTTGCGCACTGGCTGGCTCCAGCCTGCCCTGCCACCCCAATGGAAAATCCAAGCCAAGGATGTGTTCCCTGCCCCTTGGTGACTCACTTCTTCTCCGTCTGTCTGCCCACTGGTTTGGGGGCCTCCCGCAGCAGCTGAGGCACTGTAGGGAAATCTGGCCTGTCAGGAGGCAGCTGTGAGATCTGCTGGCTAAGGAGGAGGAGGCTGGTAAATTGCATTGACCTCTCTTTCGGGGGTCAGACTGCAATGGGGGCTGGCTCCCCATTCACCTCACCCAGGCCGCACAGCAGGTGTCAACCACTGCTCGCCTTTCATGCCCCCCCTTGGCCTCTCTTCCCGGGTTCCCACCCCCCTGCTCACGCCTACCCCGCTCACAGGGGTGGATTCATCCTGTTGCCCTCGGGGTCACTGCTGCCTTCCTGGCTCCAGGAAGTCCTTTCTCCCTGCTCTTCTCCTTTCCCTCCCCAGCTTCCCTGGAACGCCCTTCCTCTGTCTCTCTCCTTCCCCCTTCTTCCTGCCTGCGTTTCCGCACCGCCCTGCCTGCGCGGTCACTGGTCGGTCCTGGGGAGGGCTGAGGAGCCACGTGTCTCAGGCAATGATCTCCTGGACCTTGGTGCCTCTGCCCGAGATCCCCGCCTGCCAGCACTGTCCTCCCAAGCTAATTGCCTCTGGGCTTTCCAGTCAGTGCAGCCTGCTGGCGTCAGACCCCACAAACAGCAGCTGACCAGTGGCCTTGACCACAGGGGCCTGTGTGGCGGGGGTGCGGTGCCAGGTAATGCCAGTGCCATGAAGAGCAGCGGTTTGTGAGGAGTTAATCAGTTGGCTGTTCCCATTCCCATGAGGTCAGTTTGGCAGGCAGCTCAAAGCCAGGCCTGTATGTGGGTTGCGGAGCTAATGAAAGACAAGACGCCGTCTCCTTTGCTTTCCTTATTGTGCTCTTGAATTCAGATCCCTGCTGCAGCCCCAGCTGGAGTTTATCACTCACAGTATGTGTTATCGCCGGGGCAGAATTCATCCTCACCACAAAAGCAGCTCCCCGCCCACTACACCTTAACTGGGGCACTCTGTGGGAGGGAGACACACTCAGCACTACATGGGACAGGTCCCCGGTGCAGTGTGGGACAGAAAGCCAAGGTGCTCGCTAGACACTTGTGGTCAGAGCAGGGGCAGGCTCTCAGGAGGGATCAGCCCACAATTGTGGCTGGGTTCTCTGAAGGACTCAGCCTGGGGACTCGAGTATTACAGAGGTTTAGACTCCTGCCTCCTGTTGATTTCAATTGCTTTACAGATCTGTCCCTGAGTCCCTTGGGAAATCTGGCCAGCTTCAGGTGCTGCCCCCAGGGCTGTAAATGAGCAGTAGGGTCATGGACCGCTTAAGTTACATCCCACTTCACTCTTCAAGGGCTGAAGCGGGAGGCAGACGCCTGGCCTTGTGCATGGGGGTGAATTTCATCCCAAGGTCCCATGGCACCTTTTGCATGTGCCTGCCCCAATTCCCACTGGGGCATTAAGTTTTCTCACCCGTCATGTTTCCCTTGCTGCCTCCTGAGTCCCAGCTGAGTGTGAAGGAGCCGCTGGGGCTGCGTGTGAGTGACAGTCTGTACTCCTGTGCGAGCATGAACATGTAAGGAGAAATAAGCACACACTCTGATAGCGCAGCCACAGTGGCTTTGAAATGCGGTGGGTAGGGAGATAAGCTCTTTGTGTGTCTTCTGGATGAAAGACATGCTATAAATGTGAGAGTGCAATGATCACTGCTACTTGTTCGGCACTTGACAGACCACCTTTCCTGTCTTCCCCACTGTGGGATAGCAGGGGCTTTATCGGCGTGGGCTTGAAGCAGGACTCGCCAAGTGGGGACCTCAGGCCTGAGTCACACCCAAGGATCATAACGGCCCTCTGTGGGCTTACAAGCCATAGATCTCAAAGCACTTTGCAGCTGGGGAAACTGAGGCACTGGAGGGTGACGTGATCTGCCTAAGCTGGGAACGAAGCCCAAGTCTGCTCAGTCTCAGTCAACGCTCAACCCACGAGTCACATGTATCATAGTGCGCCACATTTCCAATGTGAAAGCTTGTGCTCCCTGTCTATATCCTCATACCCCGAGGCCAATCAGCTCTGTGGAAATCCCTAGTGCCTGGAATGGCCCCACCCTCCTGAAGTTCTATCACTCGCTCCCCTTCCTGGACCCAGCCAGGGCTCTGCCAGGTTGGAATCAGAGCCCCAAACCCAGCAGTGTCCTGCTGAGGGCAAGGGAACGCTGCACGCTGCCTCGGATGAGAACAGCACCCGTCTCCCTTGCTGCTCTGGGGGGGTCTCTCTGCAGGGCTGGCACACGGGCAGAAGTCGTCTGTTTATAGAATGAGCCGCTCCCCCCCTTGCTTCTCACCCCAGGATCAGGTCTGAGCTGCTGTCGGGCAGGCTCCTGCGGATGCCAAAGCTGGCTCTGACAAGTCTCGGTTACAGCAGGTTCGGGGCTGGATCCAGCACCCAGCTGTACGGACGAGGGCTTTGCTGTTGATTTCAATGGGGGCAGGGGCAGGCCCCCAGCATTGACGTGGCTCCATCTTTTTCGACGGTGGTAACTGTGTGTGTAAACCATGCCGGGGCGTGGGAGCAGAAAACTCATTTAGCTGGGTGGGACGGACTCTGACAAACTGGGGAGGGAGCAGGGAGGCAGTGGTGAACCCAAGCAGGATCCGTTTTAGACCCAGCCCCACAATGACTGCAGTTGTATCAGGTCGCACACCCTGCGCCCGGCCATCTAAACAGGAGTCTGACTCCAGTGGGGGCAGAATTGGTTGGCCAGCCCCAGCATTGGGCTCTGGCTAGGATCTGAATCTTTGACTCCTGCTGGTGGCCTGAGTGGGCTCATGGCTGGGGAATGCACCTAGGGCCTGTGATGATCCAAGAAGAGAGGGCAGGGTTGTAACCAGGGGTGGGGGGAGCTCACTGGGCTGAGTGGAGGCTTTCCGGGGCTGCTTCTGCGGAAGCCCGGGGGCGAGGGGGGCTGTCATTTAATGTCTTATCTAGTGGCAGGATAAGTCATTAGCAAGGCAGAGTAATAGAGGCAGCTCCCTCTGAGTTAAGGGTCCTCGAACAGTCAAGGCTGGAGCTGCCATCACTATCAGTCAAAACTTGCCTCCCCTCTTTCAGCTCCTCTCCCTGGAGGCCAGCTGCTGGTTTCCTATTTGTGCATTGCAGGCATGGGGGCACAGGAGCTGGCAGGAGGCCACACGCTCCGCTTGCCCAATTTCACAGCACCTCGGCTCCTGGCTCTCAAGTGGGAGGTCGCGGTGTTTCCACCTCTTGGACAGCTCCCAGCGGGGTCCCCCTGCAGTGCCATCCAGCTGGCCCCCAGCCCTGCCAGCAGGGAAGTGTTGTGGGTGCAGACGGACACTGGGATCCAGTATCCCTGCAGTGTGGGGAGTGAATTGGTAATGTCTCAGCCCCTAAGCAAATGTTGTCTGCTAAAGCTGCTGCCAGAGGGAAGGATGGGTGAGAGGTGGGGCTAAGAGAGGCCCAGGAAGAGGGGCGGGGGTGGCCCACTCTGACCCCCAAGTGAGCTTAGGTGCATGCATGGCCCCTCTCCCATGGAGCTGGCTAGTGAGCTCACACCACACTCACGGGCTGGAGGATCCCAGCCCTGTGCAGCCAGCCCTCCCCCCCCTGGTATGCCAAGCACCATGATACAGTGCACAGGTCCACGTGGCGTAGTCACACCATACGGCAATGCTGCTCGCTCAGATTTCACCCAGTCACCTCCGTGTCATGAGTGGTGCCACAACACCCAAAGTGGGGAGTCAGGCTCAGCCCTTGGGCCAGGAGCTGCCACTTCCGTGAGTGTGGATTGGGCTCATTCTCCAGGCCTCTCTCCGCCACACGAGGCCAGGATTAGGTGCTCGTGGGGTGGTTGGTGCCCCCTTTGATGGGCGAGGAAGAGGAGGCGTGCGCCTGCTGAATAAGGAGGAAGCAGCAGAAAAGACCCATCACTCCACAATAACCCTTTGCCAGGCTGTGTTCATTCACCCTGGCAATGTGCTTTGTTGCAAAGGAGCCTGTGTCAAAACAGGGGCTGCAGGCTGATCCCCATCTCAGTGCCTTCCCCATCAGGCTCTGCTCCTGGTCCAGCCTCTGTTTTGGCCTCAGTTGCCTGGCTGTGCAGATGAAGTACAAAGGGAGTAAGTGCAGCCGCAAGGTGACCTATTGGGAGATCGTATTTTGTTCTCTGAACAACTCTAGATATGATGTCATAGCCTCATCATGATGTCATCAGTTCTAGATTGGGCTGCGTGAAATCCCGTGGTCTGGGCTATACAGGAGGTTGGACAAGGTGATCAAAATAGCCCCTTCTGGCCAGGAAATCAATTCATTTTCAAGCTGCCATTTCTAAAAAAACTGATGCTTTAATTAGCCTCATTGGATGAGGTTAATTACTCCAGGTCAGTGAAAAGCTGGCAGCTGTTGGAAATCAAAATCAGGTTGTGAAAGGCTCCCCCTCCTCCATCCAGTGATGTCTCCCCACAGAACTATCTCGACCAATTTTTGAAGGCACGTTGATCACCCCGAGAGGTTCCCACACTAAAACCTTAGCAACACAGATGATCGCCTGGCAACAGCAATCACTCTGTTAAAGAGGCCTGTGTTGTCATGTAGATACAGACTCCCCCCTTGGTTTGATCTATTTATTTTTTCTTCTCCAGACAAAATAAGCACATGGGTGGGGGGGTTTGCATGGCTGCGTGCTGGGCAAACTCGGCTCTCCTCACTTCCAAATCTTTCAGTCTGGCTGCTCGGAAAGTTGAGCCCAGACTTGAGTTTGCTTTTGGGGTTCCGGGCAGCCCCCAGAGGTGGGGAAGCAGCAGAGGGGAGTAGGAGCAGAAAACAGCTGCAGGGAGAGCGTGGGCAAAGAAGCAGAGAGAAAGGGTCCTGCTGCTGGAAGGAAAACACCTAACGCAGTGACAAGAGCTGAGTGCAGGCAAATCATTCCCAGTGGCTCCAGGGGGCAGAGTTAAGGGTGTATGGCTGTTCTGAAAGGGCACATGATACTTCTAGGCAGCCTTAACATTGCATTTAGAGGAGCTTTTTGTTTGTACCTGCAGAGACTGTAGGAGGCAGTAGTCCCTAGTGGGCAAGGAGGCAGCACTGACAGCCTGGGTTCTGTGCAGACTCTGTGGGATCATGGGGGTGGATTACTTCCTCCTTTCTGTACCTCCTATAAGACAGGGATAATTTTACGCACCAGTAACAGGACCCAGCTCTCTCTCCAGGTAGAGCTGTGGTTGAATTCTGTTTCCCCAAGCCAGGCAGAGCCTTCCTCTCACCCGCCTTTGAAGTGTCTTTTGCTCCAGGGAGGAAAATCAACAGGTGCTTGGTATTTGATAATGGTGTGAGAGATCCGGGCCCCTTGTGCCAGGTGCTGCAGATATGGAGACACAGTCCCTGCCCTAGAGAGCTCACTGTTTAAATAAGTAAGCCAGACCATGGGAGAGCAGCGGAGCACAGTTATCCCCAATTTACAGACGGGAAAGGGAGGCACTCAACAATCAAGGCTCGCATCCCTGAAGGTATTCAGGGGCCTAACTCCCACTAAAATTGATGGGAATTAGGAGCTTCATTCCTTCTGAGGATCTGACTCTAAGTGCCCAGGAAGACATGGGAAGTCAGTATCTACTCAGTCCATGCCTTTGTAACAGGGCCATCCCTTTACAAAAGGGAGATCGTGCCAGACCAACTTGATCTCCGTTTTTGACAGGATAACAGATTTTTTAGATAAAGGGAATGCGGTGGACCTAATTTACTTAGATTTCAGCAAGGCATTTGATACAGTTTCACATAGGGAGTTATTAGTTAAGTAACAGAAGATGGGGATTAATATGAATATAGTAAGGTGGATAAGGAACTGGTTAAAGGGAAGGCTACAGCGGGTCATACTGAAGGATGAACTGTCAAGCTGGAGGGAGGTTACCAGTGGAGTCCTTCAGGGATCAGTCTTGGGACTGATCTTATTTAACCGTTTTGTTACTGACCTTGGCACAAAAAGCGAGAATGAACTAATAAAGTCTGCGGATGACACCAAGTTGGGAGGTGTTGCCAATACAGAGAAGGATCAGGATACCATCCAGAAAGATCTGGATGACCTTGTAAACTGGAGTAGCAGGAATAGGATGAAATTTAATAATGGGAAGTGCAAGGTCATGCATTTAGGGACAAATAACAAGCATTTTTCCTATAGGTTGAGGACGCATCAGTTGGAACGGACTGAGGAGGAGAAGGATCTGTGAGTACTGGTTGATCATAGGATGACTATGAGCCGCCAATGTGATGTGGCCATGAAAAAAGCTAATGCGGTTCTAGGATGTAACAGGAGAGGTATTTCAAGTAGAGACAGGAAGGTGTTAGTGCCGCTGTACAAGGCACTGGTGAGACCCCATCTGGAATATTGCATGCAGTTCTGGTCCCCCATGTTTAAACAAGATGAATTCAAATTGGAACAGGTGCAGAGAAGGGCTACAAGGATGGTCTGTGGACTGGAAAACCTGCCTTATGAGAGGAGACTCAAGAGGCTTGGCTTGTTTAGCCTAACCAAAAGAAGGTTGGGGTGGGGGTGGGGGTAAGATTGCTCTTTATAAATACATCAGAGGGATTAATATCAGGGAGGGAGAGGAATTATTTGAGTACCGCACCAATATGGACAACAGAACAAATGGTTATAAACTGTCCATCAAGAAATTTAGGCTTGAAATTAGATGCAGGTTTCTAACCATTAGAGGAGTAAAGTTCTGGAATAGCCTTCCAAGGGGAGTTGTGGGGGCAAAAACCATAACTGCTTTCAAAACTGAGCTTGATAAATTTATGGAGGGGATGGTATGATCCGCTAGCCTATTTTGGAAACTGACTGATGTTTGGCTATGGGTGGTTGATTAATGAGTGGCCTAAGAAGGGAGGGTAGATGGAGTGGGTTCTGAGACCAACAACTTGTTCCTGGTGTGACCCCTTCGGCATAATTAGAACTCTGGCTCATGATCAATGGGCCTTCCAGTCCCATGCCATCACACCATCCCTCCCGGCTCCCGCCCCAGTGACATTTGGATTTTGTTTGTGTGTGCACGTGTGCTCATGAGCACACAATAAACAATAGTGCTAGCGGCCCTGCAGTCAACTCTTGGCTGTGCTGAAAGATGCAGCGTGGCCCCAAAATCCAGCCGGGTCTAGATACGTCTTCCCACTGACACTGAACTCCATAGAGTGGCACAGAAAAAATCCATCCCAGCATGCCCAGATGGGCAACCAGATCCTGCCCTCTCTGTTCTTTCCAATTCACCTCTCCAGGGACCAGGCCCAAAGGCCCTAATGGAAAGACTCCTACTAACTCACCAGGCACTGAATCCAGCCCATCAGCTCCTGTCTTATCCTGCTCCCAGCCTACAGGACCAGGGCCTTTGATGTGAGAAACCATTTTCTCATCATTTGCAGTATAAAGACCCGTTTTGCAACTGCTTTGTTTCAGTTTAAATTACAGCCAATTTTCTGGCAGTTATTTATGGAGAAAACATTTTCGACCCGTAAAACCTCCCCTCCACCAGATTAATTCAAGTTTCCAATTGATGTTTAATTTAAATAACAAATATGCCTCTTATCATTTCATATTGGGGGGGTCTTTTTGGTCTCAAAATAGAGATGTTGCCCTTTCCCCACATCTCAGGAGCTGTTTGTCTGACGAAGTGGGATTTTCTCCCACAAAAGGTCATGCGATAAATACATTTGTTAATCTTTAAAAGTGCCATAGGATTCTTTGTTTGTTTGGCTGAACTAGACTAACACGGCTACTCCTTTGGAACTTGTGTGCAAAGGGACTGTCCGTAAATTACGTAGCATGTTCTTAGTGATTTCCAAGACTCTCCCACCCCTGGTAACGCTGTCACCCTGAGACCAGCCAAACCTCGTTACGGAGGCTTGGGAATGCAGACTGCCTGTAGAATGGAGCGGAGAGAGTCAAGAAAACAGCAGGTGGTTGCACATGCTTGAAACAAGAGATCAGGTTCACTTCTGGAGTCTGTCCTTTGCTGGGTCAGTGTGGGGTGCAGAACAAAGCCCTCCCTACACCCCAGAACTGGCTCCTGGGATCAGGTCCAGCTCAAGGCTCCCCATTACTGCCTGAGGCCTTAGAGGAAAGATGCTGTGTGGTCACCCTGTGTGGTGTAGTATGGAACACTCTGCCCCTGGCACCCCATCGCTCCATGAGCTCCAGCTAGCCCCAGGATGGCTTCCCTAGAATGGTGCATCTCTTCTGTTCCAGACAAGAAGTTCACGGCACTCCCAAGGGTCCCAGCCTGGCCTGGCCGATCAAGCCAAACTTTCCTTCGCCTCAGCCGAGTCCCTGGAAACCATGTCTGAAGCTGAGCTGCCCATCGGATTCAACAGGATGAACCGGTTCCGGCAAAGCTTGCCTTTGTCCCGCTCCACCAGCCAAACCAAGCTCCGGTCACCAGGTAGCACAGGCCATCACCTTCTGGAGCAGGGCTTCACCTGCCTGGGAGCTGGGACTGGCAGAGTCCATCAGTGGGACAAGGGCTGACTGTATGTGCGCCTTTCTCCCTCTAGTGGCTGGCTCTGCTGACTACCACAGACTACTGCTTAGAGAGAGCTTTAGCTTCAGCTGTAGGGGGGTTGTGCCTTTGATAAGCTCTGGCCTTAGCAGGTGTAATGGGGGCAGGGAGCACTGGTAGGTTGCCTAGGAATTACCGTATTTAATTGGATCAGACCTGGGGCCCATTGTCACTAGCCCAGGCCACCTCTTGTGCAAGAAACCCTGCAGAAGGCTTTTATGGGCTACTTTGTCCATAGGAGAATTCCTGAATGACCTATCAGCCAGGGCTTGGCTGCTCATCTGGCCAACATGTGACTTTTCTGATCTGCAAACGCAGATCACTTAGGCCCATTAGTTCCTGCCAACCGCCCAGTGAGACCCACGCCCTGCCAGCCCAGAAATGTGAATCGCTCCCCTTTAAGCCTCAGGAGAAGTCCTGTGGCTGTGAGTAGCGCATTACTGGAGTTGCTGGAAGCAGACAGACATTCTGTCCTTTCCGTGGGGCTGCACAGCTGCACTCTCCCAGATGATTAGTGCTGGGGGGAGGTGGAGCCATGGAGTTGAGAGGGGTGGGGAAATAGTGAGCAAAATGATCCTTCTGAGCCTGCCGGGGCTAGAAGTCAGTGCTTGACAGCAGCTTCCCAGTGGCGACAGAGCCATAGAGCCCCCTGGTTTGTGAAGGGTTAAATACAGATCCAGGTAGGAACTTCGCAGCTAAGCCCAGGCACTAGCAGCTGGCTTTTAGATGAAATATTGGACTTCAAACAAACTGTCATTCTTCACTCTAGCAGTGTTTAACTGGCACTGATCTAGGCGTGTATCCAGAGTAATAACAAAAATGCTTGGTCCATAGACCTCAAAGCAGATGGGGAAACTGAGGCATGGAGCCAGATAGATCTCCTGGTTCCCAACCCCACGTCCTCCATACTGGGCTGCTGCTGCACGGTAAATCAGTGCCTGCTCTGAGCTGCCTCTCTCATATCTCCATTTCCAGGGGTCCTTTTCCTGCAGTTTGGGGAGGAGACGAGACGCGTCCACATCACCCACGAGATCAGCAGCATGGAGACGCTGCACGCCCTCATCGCCCACATGTTCCCCCAGAAGCTCACAATGGGGATGTTGAAATCGTCCAACACCGCCATCCTGATCAAGGACGAGTCACGCAACGTCTTCTACGAGCTAGAGGATGTCAGGTGAGGGCTTGGGGGGCTTGTAGAGACCGGAGGGTGGGGGCTCAGTGGGGCAGAGGGTGGACAGAGATTCTCTTCCAGGTGGGCTCAGAAATCCAGCTCGGGTTTGCTCCCAGCCTGATGCCAGCAGTAATGTGTTTGCCAGGCTAGATCAGCCCTGTGGTCCATTGAATCTCTGGCCAATTCTCAGCTGTTTCACAGGAAGTTGAACTCCTCTCTTGGGCACACACCCTGGCTGATCGTCCAGCTTGGTCCACAGGGCCCATCCCTTCCTGACCCAGCAGCCCTCAAAAAACAAATGTGCTGACACACAAGAATTGTTTGCCCCCATTTGAGCACAGAATGGGCTGCCGGTTGTCCATGATCAGGCCATAGTGTCAGACTGCTGGTACCATCGGGACGCCCGACTCACCACTTCGCCTTTTCCTTCAGGGACATCCAGGACAGAAGCATCATTAAAATCTACCGCAAAGAGCCACTCTACGCCTCCTTCCCAGCCTCACACATCACCAATGGGGACCTAAGGGTAAGGAGAGGGAGGCAAGCTGGATCTTTTGGGGGGAGGGGCTATTCCATCTCTGGGGGAGGAGCTATCCCATTTTAGGAAGAGGGGCTATTCCATCTCTTTCTGGGTGGGGGAAGAACAGGGCTGGCCTTACCATGAGACAAACTGTGCCATACTGGAGGAGGGGGGGGGAGCACCATTAGGACCCAGAGTGTAGAAAACTGTGTCTGCTGCTGGTGCATATGTGTTCTCTCTGCTCTAGATGCACAGAGATGGTGCAGTGCTGTACTGGAGGAAGGAGGGCACAAGAGACATAACAGGCAGGCAGGAGAGACGGTGAGAGGGAATAACAGAAATCAGCAGGCGCTGCAGGGAGAGAGAGGAGGAGGAGCCTCCTGTGTACCTCTCTAGCACCCCCAGGAGCCTGGACTGATTAGCACCAGCTTCTCAGGGAGCTTCCTGTTTCCTACTGCTTCCCTGAACCCCCTTGAGGAGAACAGGCCATCAACTGAAATAGTTGGAGCCAGTTAGGCCCTTAGGACGCTGATATCTTTCGTCACTCAGGCCCTGCTACCAGTCTGCTTATTTGTCCCCTTCAATTGAGTGTTGAGAGCCACTATAGCTGGCACAGAACAGCAGTCATGAGTGAAAGAAGAAAACGCCCCTTTGGGGCAGCATTCAGAAAAAGGAAGAAAGCCAAGGAAGCTTTTCTATCTAAGCAGGAAGGCGCCCCCTTGAGATACATAAACACAAATGTTCACGGTGAGCTTTCCGGCCCCAGTGAGGATGGGAGTGTTGAGGAGATGCCTGATCTTCCAGTTAGTCAGAGTGCAGGTGAGCTGGCAGCTACTGCAGCATCCATATCTCCATCTCAAATGGATGTAACGATGCACATTCCTGAAGAAAAGTGTAGATCAGGGAAGAGTGTGGTGAAGGCGCAAGAAACAGATGCTGCTGAGTTTAGATCCTTAAGTCTAGATGATCCAGGACTGTGGACCCACTTGAGCAGTAGCCTGAGAGACTTCCTTGTACTGCATGGGCCACAGCAAGTGAAAAACTTCATGTTCCCCAAAGACAATGAAAATAGAAGTTTCCATCCAACACATTACTCGTGTGAAATCCCCAATGGCGACAAAGCAGAGAGGCCATGGCTTATGCACTCATAAACCCAGAATTCTGCATACTGTTTTTGTTGCAAACTCTTCCAGTCTAATGTTCCAGCCACACTGGGTTCTACAGGAACAAAGGACTGGAAAAATCTGGCTAGAAAGCTGGCATGGCATGAGAAGGCAGCAACTCACCAGAGACCATTCCGTAGGTGGAAAGAGCTGAAGATGAGACTAAGATTAAAGGCCACCATATATGATCAGCACCAAGAGAAGATTGCATTAGAGTCTCTTTACTGGCAAAATGTTCTAAAAAGGCTCATTGCCATTGTGAGAATGCTTGCTACCCAAAACCTAGCACTGCGTGGCACTTCAGATCAGCTATCTGTACCAAACAATGAAAACTTCCTTAAAATTGTGGAGCTGATGACTGAGATTGATGCTGTACTCCAGGAGCATCTAAGAAGAGTCACTACCCAGGAAATCTACACACACCACTACCTTCGAAAAACACTTCAAAATGAGATCATACAGTTACTGGCAACAAAAATCAAACAGAAGATTTTGGCAGATCTGAAGTCAGCAAGATATTACTCCGTTATTCTGGACTGCACACCTGACACCAGCCATATGGAACAAATGGCTTTAATGGTGCATTTTTTAACAACAACAGAACCTAGTGAAAATGTCCCTGCAATGGGGACTGTCAGAGAGCATTTTCTAGAATGTATTGACATTGATGATACTACAGGAGCTGGTATGACAAATGTGCTTCTTAAAAAGCTGGAAGATACGGGAATTGCGATAGCTGACATGAGAGGTCAGGGCTATGATAATGGTGCCAACAGGAGAGGAAAGAACAGAGGAGTGCAGACACAGATCTGAGAGTTAAACCCTGGAGCTTTTTTGTCCCATGCAGTTCTCATTCATTGAACTTGATGGTCAGTGATGCAGCATCAGCTTCTAGTGAGACTGCTGGATTTTTTAATGTAATTCAAAGCATCTATGTCTTTTTCTCTGCATCAACTCATCGATGGCAAATTTTGAAGCAACATCTGGGAACATCCTCTCTGACGCTGAAACCTCTGAGTGCCACATGATGGGAAAGTTGAGTGAAGGCAATAAAGCCTATCAAACACCAAATTGGGAAGATAGATGATGCTATAGTTGCCATTATGGAGGATATTGCTATGACAGGAATTGTTTGTGGAAGAACAGTGGCAGAGGGAAATGGACTCACAAGACACAAACGTAACTTCAAATTTCTGTGTGGCTTAGTGTTGTGGCATGACATACTGTTTGAAATAAATGTTGTAAACAAGAGACTCTAAGGCGTTCACCTTTATGTATCTGCAGCAATGGAACAACTGGACAAAGCAAAGTCATACCTACAGTCTTAATGGTCAGATGACGGATTTCAAAACGTTCTGAAGAATGCACAGAAGTTTGCAGAGGAACTTCATACTGAAGCTATTTTCCCACCCATTCAAGAATACAAGAGTCACCGAAGAAGAAGACATTTTGATTACGAGGCATGGGATAATCCCATAAGAGACCCCAAACAACAATTCAAAGTTGAATTCTTTAGCCTGGTGCTAGACTGTGCAATACAGTCAGTTGAAGAATGTTTCATGCAGCTCAAGGAACACAGCCGTATATTTGGGATGTTGTATGATATTCCAAAACTCCTACTATATCTGAAGAAGACCTATACCAGCAATGCAGGGCACTAGAGACAGTGTTGACACATGATGACATGCGCGATATTGATGCGAGTGATTTGGGTGATGAACTGAAAGCCCTTTCAAGATGCATTTCAGCAGGATCAACTCCAAAGGCTGTTCTGGAATATAGGTGCACAAATAACATGACCACCCTCTTTCCAAATGCTTTCGTTGCTCTGCGCATACTTCTAACACTTCCTGTAACAGTTGCCGGTGGAGAACGCAACTTCTCCAAGCTGAAGTTAATAAAAACACATCTATGCTCCACAGTGACACAGAAGAGGCTGGTTGGCCTTGCAACCATCTCAATAGAGCATGAACTGCCCCAGACTGTGGACTTTAAGGAAGCAGTTCAAATCTTCACAACCAAGAAAGCACCACTTTGATTATTCAAACAGATAAAAATGTCAGTGTTTACTGTGCAGACAAGGAAAGTTACATTTTCTCTTCAGGTGTTTGAAAGTTACTTAAAATTTTTGAACAAGGCATTTTCAGCTGTTAGTTCTTTATTGGGGTAGGTAGCAGAGCAGTACCATGAGAGGAATAGAACAGGAAGAAGGCAGAATTGAGACCTTTCAAAATTTTGGCCCAAGCAAGGGGGTTTGGGGTGTGATTTGAGCTCCCTGCCTCAGGTGCCAAAATGTTTTAGGCCAGCCCTGGGGAAGAACTACCCCATTTCCATGGGGCCAAGGCTAGCCCACCTCCACGTTGGTGGTTGGAGGAGGAGAAGAACAGTGCCAGCAGACAGACATACAAACATGTGCACCCAGGCTGTCCAAAGCTGGAGTGCAGGTGTGGTTGTAGAGGCATGGACCTTGCTTGCGTGAAGGCCAGAGGAGTTAGTGAGACAGAGGAAGCCACAGAGACAATGGGCTGGTGACTGGTTTGTGGAAGGAATTATGGGCTCCCATTTGTCAGGCCCGGCTGTGGTGTTGTTAATTGTTACTTTAGGAGATTGGATGGTCTAAGCCCTGGCAGCAGAGTTATAAACATAGTGATCAAGGTATTAATCTGGGTAAACTGTGGTGCTCCAGGAGACAAAATGAGGGAGCTGCAGCTCGCCACAGTGGAGGAAGGGTAGGATGCTGCTGATCTTCATTGCTGGGGTATATCATGGTGAATGCTTGGCTGGAGGGGTCTTCAGGTGCTGGGTTTGCACTGGGATCTGGCACCCCATCCTGTTCTGGGGATGGAGGGGCCGGTCCTGAGTTTGCACCAGCAGCTGTTGTTTCTGTCTCATCCAAGCATGTGGTTAGTGGGTTGCTGGGTTTGCACCAGGACCAAATGTTTCTGTCTCACCTTGGGGAGGGGGGGGGGGGGGGCCGCCGCTGGGTTTGCATCAGGATTTGGTGTTCCCATCCTGCCTGCGGGGGGCAGAGGTTGCTGGGTTTGCAACGGGATCTGCTGCCTTCTGGCTGCTGCTGCCTCCATGGCCCTTCCCTCTTTGTATGATCTTCCCTGGGCCCTAAGTCCCTTGGCAAATAGGCACCATCTGTGGCAGCATATCGTGATTTCACATTGCACTGGGATGGGGGAATCATTCGGCTCTGTCGACAGCTTGCATGTGTTAAAGCACCAGTGTTTACAAATAATCTCTTCACACCCTGTCGGTCAGTGTGTGTCACCCCCCATGCTACAGGCTCTGGGCCTCCATTGCCTGGCCATTCACACTAGTGCAAAGTGAGGACAAGACACGGGCACTCTGCTTTGGTTGTGTTTTGCACCCCTGATGCATTGAGGTCAATGATGGGGCAGCCTGACCGAAGATCTGTGCTCCTTGCACACGGCCCATGCTTCGGGGTGCAATGGACAGGAGGGAGCTGTGGAGTGAGGGGATCCCCCTACCCTTCTGTCCCACCTCCCTGCTTTCCCAGGCCTGTCTGCAACGGTTCTAGAGCACCGCATGGGGCAGCTGAGTATCGCCCGCTGCAACACTGCGTATGGAATTTGAACCACCAGTGGGGAGCCAGGGAGAAAGGGGACATAGTGTGGGGGGCTTCCCTGCAGGGAAGAGAGAGGTGCTGTCACACTCGTGCAATGCACAAGCAGAGTCAGCGTGTCTCCATGACCATACAACCAGCCCCCAGTATCCTTTTGTGGGGCTCCGGGCTCGCTTGGCAGGGACTCTGCCCAGGCCCAGCTGCCTTGGATGGGCAGCTCAGAGGTGGGTCTGGACTTTGCCCCACACTGCGCTGCCTGCAGGGGTCACTGCTAACGGCCTGGATGGCACTTCTCTCATCCCTGCAGAGGGAGATGGTTTACACTTCCAGGGAGTCGTCCCCAACCCGCCGACTGAACAACATCTCCCCAGCTTCCCACCTCACCTCTGGCTCCCCTCCGCCTGTGCTTCAGTCATCCTCCCCATCACGTTCCCGCATGTCCTACAGTGGTGGACGCCCACCTTCCTACGCCGGCAGCCCTGTGCACCATGGGGAGCGCCTCTCTAGCCTTCCACCTGCCCCTGGCGTGTCACCCAGCCCCAGCGCCATCCTGGAGCGGCGGGACGTCAAGCCAGACGAAGACCTGGCAGGCAAGAACATGCTTCTGGTGAAGAACGAGGGGCTGTATGCCGACCCCTACAGCATGGTGCACGAGGGCCGGCTCAGCATCACCTCCACACAGTCCCTGGCAGGGATGGGCGACCCATTCGGCTATGCCGGGGGGCTGTACAAGAGGGGCTCAGTCCGCTCCCTCAGCACCTACTCGGCAGCCGCCCTGCAGAGCGAGCTGGAGGACAGCCTGTACAAGCCCAGTGCCCAGATCTATGGCGACACCTATGGACCCAGCCTCGGCTTCCGCGTGCCCCCATCCTCCCCACAAAAGATGGCTGATGGCCGGCTGGTGGACGTCCAGCAGGGCCAGAGCCCTCACAGCCCTTATTCGGGGCCGCCCAGCAGGTCCTCGCCTGTCCGCCAGTCCTTCCGCAAAGACTCCTGCTCCTCAGTCTTCATGGAGAGCCCTGTCAACAAATCCCGCAACCCCGCCTCTTCGGGGCCCCCTGAGCTGTTCCCAGGCCCTGGGGACCGACCTTTGGCAGGATTTGGCCCTCCTGTGCCTGCCAAGGACACAGAAACACGGTAAGCAGCGGGACTTGGATCGGCAGCTTCCTAGCAGGGATGGGATGGGGAGGCACCTTTGCTATTCCTCAGTGTGTGTGTGGGGCGGGCGGGGGGGACTTCCTAGAGCACAGAGAGAGATAGAAAGTCAGACCCCTGGCTGGCAGGAATGGAGGAAGGAATTGACATCAGGGCTGATCTGCCCCAGACGAGGGTCAGTCCCTGAGACTCCAGCAGTGCAGACGTGTTCCTTGGAATCCTGGCCTTTCATCGCTTTGTGCCTCAGTTCCCCTGCCAGTGATCCCCTAGCTCAGCTCCTGGGCTGCGAGGCAGAGGGAGAGATTCTGCCTCCTCAACCTGTGTCTAAAAAGCCAGAGGCCCCACTGGAACAAGCTGCACCACTGGTACCATCTCCCCTGCAGGTGTGTGAGGGAAAGATGCTGTCAGGCAGGTATTGGGTATGGAAATAGCCCATCATCTTCCTTTTCATCTCTCTGGGCCTGTCTCCAAGCAACCATGGTCTTATTTGTTGTTTTCAGAGCCGTGAGGCTGGCTGTGGGGGGGGGGGGGGGGGGCGCCGGGGGGGGGGACCAATTGTGAGGGAGCAACTGTCCAAGGAGGAGAGAGAGGTGGATAGGAAACAGTGTGCAGAGGGGGTGTCGAGGAGGACAGCAAAGGATCAGGCTGCTGTGGCACCAGAACTGATGGCCGGGTGATTGACAGGCACCTCCCTGCCCACCAGGACCCTGAGAGGAGATGAGGAGGCTGGAAGGAGGGACCAGGCCCTTCCAGGGCAGATTGAGCGAAAGATTTGGAAGGAGCAGGGCTGTATGCCAGAGCCGAAGGGTTGAAATCCCTGGTTCCATATGGCCTGGGCCCTACTGCCAGGGGTGGGTGGGATTCCCTGGAGCAGGGAGAGACTGAGGTCTGATTCCCAGCTGGCAGGGACAGGCGAGGGGGCTGGGGGAGGGGAATTAATATCCGTGGAGTTCTGCTGATCTACACCAGACAACGATCTGGCCCTGAGACTCCAAGAGGGTTCAAGGGTCGGAAATGGGTCCAGATGGGGCATCCCCCTGGGCACAGCCAGGACCTTTGGGTCCATAGGCCCTTGACCTGCCCTGCAGATACCCACTTCTGTAGGTTCCCCTCTGCTGGGGCCTGGTTCTCACACAGCTCCTTTCCCTCCCTGCCCCCAAAGGGAACGGATGGAAGCCATGGAGAAGCAGATTGCTAGCCTGACGGGGCTGGTGCAGAGTGCACTGCTTCGGGGCTCTGAGGCCGAGACCCCCAGGTAAGGAGAGGGGCAAGGCGCTGCTGATCCTGTCCCCATGTGGGGGCACTAGCTAGCTGGCTGTGACCTGGGCTTTTCGCAGTGAGCAATAGCCACCAGCTCGATCCCACAGCATCCTGAAGGCAGGGGGCATTTGACGGGAACACAACGGCTTTCAATGGAAGCTCCTGGGCACTGGGGGTTTCAAGCCCTGCTCAGTGATGAGGTGGCAGAGGGGGAACCAAAGGGCTTGGCACATTGCTCTAGTCTAGTCCCTGCAGGCTCATGCTTCAGGGGGGTGGGTAGAGCATCCCAGACCTGTGGACCGGCTGCAGATAGGCCTTGCTCCCACGGGATGGGTGCTTGGGGCAGCAAGTAGTCTCATCACTGCTGATCTCAGTTGCTTGGATCCCCAGCTCTGACAGAAGGGTAGGGGCTGGGGCCCAGCCTTGTGGGCTCTTAGGAGTGGTGGGAAGGATCACACCCACAGTAACCTGGTCCTGCACCTGCTACTGCCGAGCTAGGCTCAAGATTTCCCCTAGAGGGCAACTCTGACAACGAGCCTCTTCCTGCCACCCACCCGTTCACTGGAGGCTGGCTCCTGCGCCTCGATGGCTCTTCCAAAGTGCTTTGTGTGTTGTCCTTTCACTCCATTTTCTATGGCCCTTGTTCTCCCTGGACTTGCGCCAGGCTGGCTGAGTGCTGGGCTCCTATCTTGTGGCAGTGAGTTCCATTGGCTCCCGGCACCCACAGGCCCGGTGCTGATAGACACTCAGGCCACTGCTGGCAGCTCGAATGGTAGAAAGGGAGCCTCCAAGCAGCTGTAGATATCACTGGCTCCCCGCCTCACGCCAAGGTAATCCCAGTGTGACCAGCTTGGGCAGGGAGAGGCGAGATCTCCATTTGGTGCTGTTGAAGGAGGGAGAGAGGATGCGGGGACAGAGACAGCCCAAGGGGCAGCATGACCCCAAGATGTCTCAGTTAAGGTCCTTCTCCGGCCATCTCCTCCCCAGCTTGTGGGTTAGCTCCTCCCATCCCCCACTCCTGTTCTTCACCCTGCCATGGTGCCGGGGTGGGGACGTTTGACCTGCTCTCACCTGCCGCCTTCCTTCCTCACAGTGAGAAGACAGAAACCACCAATGGAGGGACACCCCCATCTGCACGTAAGTGATGGGGTGGGAGTGACAGCCAGCCTCACTGCCCTGGGCACTAGGCCATCCCCCTCTGGTGTCCACGGAGCTGCACTTGGGGTAATTGACCCCATGTGGGAGGGGGGCACAGGAGATTTTGGGAGCCAGGGGCATGCAGGTCGTGAGAGGAGCCTCCAGAGCTCCTGTCCTGGACAGGAGCTGTCAGCCCTAGGGGATGGTCCATGTCCACAACTTCCATGGGCGTCACTGAGCTGTCCCCTACCTGTCCAGTCCCACCCTGCACACAGCGGCTGCAGATCGAAAGCGAAAGCGTATGGACGGTGGAGGCGAGGGCACAGATTGGGGGCAGAGAAGGAGGGTGAAGAGTCGGGGGCCTTCCCCTGCCTTAGCATTTCACTGACCGCCTTGCTCCGTTGTCACTTTCAGCCACCAGCCGGAGCAGCGTGGGGACGCCGATCCCTGCCCCACCTCAGCCCTCCACCACCAGCACCCCGGCAGGGCAGCCGACGGCCATCAGCCGCCTACACATGCAGCTGCACCTCCATGATCTGCAGCAGAATGCCAGCGACCTCCGCAACCAGCTGCAGCAGCTGAAGAAACTGCAAGTAAGGGCAGTGCTCACCCGTGATGCCAGGGTGCCCTCTGGGAGCTCACCTGCCGGTTCTTGCTGGGGCACAGGCAACTCAAGGCCACTAGAGTCCGGCTACCTTGCCCCAGACTAGACTCACCTAACACAGAGCCATGGCAGGGTATGGGGAAGTTCATGCGCAGGGCCCACTCAGCAGCTGGACTCCTGGAGTCAGGTCTACAGAGCAGAACCAGGTGTGCTCTTAACTCAGGTGAAAGAGGAGCTGGGGTACAGGCAATGTTTACATTCATAACTGAGGCAGCAAACCCGAAGGTGCCGGGGCTGGGAACTGCCGGGACTGGGAACTGCCAGGCCCGGAGGTGCAGGACTCAGCCTTGGCACAGGTTGTCTGTTCCGACCCTCATCAGCGGCTTTCAGAATCCCTCCCTTCCCAGCAATCGTTGCTGGCCCTGGCACTGAACTAGATGACAGATGGCAGCTCTCCTTCCGGAGCCAGGGATCTCGGTGGCCAGACCCAGCCTTTCTTGGGCTTGTCTAGCTCCAAAGAGCATTCGCAGTGACAGGTTTGCAGAGAGCAGCAGTTTCGGGTGGAGCTGCAGAGCTGGGTGAAGTGGTTAGGTGGGTGGAATGGAGAACAACTGATGCCTCCCCAGCTCTTCTGTCAATCAGCCGGATTTCTGGGAAATATGTCAGAGATCCAAGTCCAGCCCAGGCCACTTACACCCCCTCCTGTGTCTGCCCTGACCCTCTTTGCAGAGCCTGTCACAGCCAACCAAGGGGCCGAGCCCTGCAGCTTTGCCAGGGGACAGCACACAGGTTGGGTGGCTGGGGAACCATCTTTGCCAGCGATTTGTTTTTAAGGAACCCGGGTGGACACAGGAGCCAGACTGAGTCACAGCTTAGGGTGGTTGGATGTTCTCCACTGCGATGGGAAAAGGGGATCCCCAGTGATCTCCAAGGGTGCTGTAGCTGTTCTGTACCCACCCGCCTCTCTCGGGGCAGGGGATGGGATAAGAACAGCCAGACTGGGACGGACCAATGGTCCTCCCAGCCCAGTACCCTGTCTGCCGACAGAACCAGTTGGCTGTCCCATTTCCTCACATTCTTTCAAGTAGCTCCAGTTCATGCTGCTTCCTTCTCTCTGCCCCCCCACTCCACCTCTCTGACCTCCCAGCTGCAGAACCAGGAGACAGTGAAGACGATGCTGCGGCGGACAGAGACGGAGATCAGCGTGCGAGTGACAGACACCATGCGCAAGCAGGAGGACCCCCTGCAGCGCCAGCGCACCTTAGTGGAGGAGGAGCGGCTCCGCTACCTGAACGAGGAAGAGCTAATCACCCAGCAGCTAAAGTGAGGGCGGGATTGCCAGCCGCCCCTCCCGGGCGGGCACAAAGGGCCATGGTCCATGGCTCTCCATCTTCTCCAAGCATGCCTGGGAATGGCGCCAGGAATTAAAGTAATAAATTGGCCGTAGTTCCAATGGGCCACTTAGAAAGCCCCAGAAAATTATTAATAGCACATGGCCCAGGACCTGAGGCACAAGCCAGGTGTGTGTGTCCTGGGGGCCCTGGGGGCCCTGGCCACACCCATCAATCCAGCCAGCTACTCCCCTGTCCCTCTGGGGGTCCCCTCCCCCAGCTCTCCCTCTTCCCGGCCCAGAGGTGACATTTGCATGTTGTGCTTACAGTGACCTGGAGAAATCAGTGGACAAGATCCAGAAGGACCTGGCACACAATCACCGGCTCATCCCTGTCCAGGAACTGGAGGAGAAGGCCATGGTGTTGAAACAGCTGGGGGAGACGCTGACTGAACTGAAGGGTGAGAGGGGGCGGCAGGGGATGAGAGGGCTGGGGTGGGGGCGGAGGGTATCCCAGGAGTGCTGAGGTCTGCGGGGTTTGTAGGATCCTGGGGAGGGTTTACTTTGTACCTCTGAATGTTATCCAAACACACCCAATTGCACCCTATCACCAGGTAGCAGGGAAGGGAGCAGGACTCGCTCTCAGTGCCGTGACCTGCTCAGCCCAGGCTGGAGAACTGTTTCTTTCCTAAGGGGCCTTGAAAGGCGAGTTCCTGGAGCAGGAAACCTTGGAGCCTGTTCCTCTCCTGCAGCAGGCAGAGAATACACGTGTGGGCCGGGCTAGAAATAATGGGCTTAATTGGCAGCAAGGCAGAATGAGGTTAGCTATTAGGGAATGCTTGCTCACGAAGCATCATTGCACACTGGAACAAGCTGCCCGGGGAGCTTTTTAAGAACAGGCAGATGGATGCCTGTCAGGGCTGGTCCAGGTTTGCTTGATCCTGTGTCAGCACGAGGGGCTGGACTTGATGACCGCTCTGCTTCCAGCCCAACATTTCTATGACTCTGTGGCTGTGGGTGCAGAGCAGCCTGGAAATCTGCATGCGCTCAGAATCTGTGTTTAGGATGGTTTGGTTTTCTGAGTTAATGTAGAAGGGTGTCACATTCCAGAGGGATAGCTGTGTCAGTCTAGTTCAGCAAAACAAACAAGGAGTTAATCTTTAAAAGTGCCATAGGACTCCTTGTTTGTGTTGTAGAAGGGTGTGTCCACTTTCCTGCATGCGTGCGTGCATGTGTGCCCCATGTGTATGGGTTTGCAGTTACAAGGGTTCCTGTGTCCATGTTTGCTCATCCTTTTAGGGTGAAATTTGCATCCCCTGACCCTCAAGGAATCAGTGAGAACTGGGCATCCACCCCCATAGGCATCATTAAGAGCTTCCCTCTTACTGCGTTTGGGTCTTTGTTTTTGCCGTGGGGTGTGCGTGTGGCTGGGGGGGCTAATGGACGCAGCCTTGTAGCTGCAAACACACGTGTTTGATTTGTTCCCTGGGGAAATTTGCATACATTTGAGTGTGTATATGTCGCATGTGTGAATCAGATGTTTGCCAGGTGTGTGTGTATTTGGATGTGTGAGTTGTGTATTTTGGAGTTGTATGTATTGGGTTGTAGGTGTATTGCATTTGTGTGTGTCCCCATGTGTTTGTGTTCACATACTTGTATTGCACATTGAAATGTGTGTTTGAGTTGTCTGTGCACACCTGTGTGAGCTTCCCTGCGTGTGTTTGCACATGCTTGCATGTTTTTGGGTTTCAGCTTCCTGCACACTTGCAAGTGTGTGTTTGTATTCAGGTTGTGCATTGCCTGCCTGCACTCGGGTTGCGTGTTATCTGTGTGCATGGGTTGCGCGTCGCCTGCAGGTTTGTGTGTGTCTGGGTTGTGTGTTTGCGTGTGTGCGGGCATGGGGGCAGGCCTGCCTGTGTGTTTGTGGCTCTTCCATGTGACAGCCGGTGTGGCCGTGTCCCTGTTTGCTCTGCTAGCTGTCAGGGTGAGTTCTGGAGACGCTGCCTGAGTGGATCTGACAGCTCCCAGCCAAACCTCCGCTGAACGTGGCAGAGTTAGTGCTTCCCAGAGCCCAGCCAGTACAGATGCGTTAAGTGTGCAGAGCACAGGAGAGTGACCGTGGACAGACAGGAGGCAGGGCTGGGCCTGGCCTTTAAATAAACTAGAGAGAGCTCCCGTTCCTCATCCCGCCTGCACCACGGGCAGCCAGAGCTAATGGGTGCAGCACAAGGCTGGAAACCTGGAGTGCCCTGAGTTCTAATCCTGCCACTGACTCACTGCACGCCTTGGTCAAGGCACCCGGTGGCCATGGCGAGGCCCGCTCCCACAAATGCAGATGAGTTCTGCTACCCCATTTTCAACCAGGTTTAACCAGGCCCTAGCAATAGCCCCTCATCACCCTGAAAGCTGTGACAGCCCTCCACAGCCCAGCCCAAACAATGAGAAAGAAAAAGGGTACAAACTTCCTTTCCTGGCCCCACTGTCTCCTTGACCTCCCTGGGCCTGCACTGACCCTGCTTCTCCCCCGCCCAGCTCACTTCCCTAGTCTGCAGAGCAAGATGCGCGTGGTGCTGCGGGTGGAGGTGGAGGCTGTGAAGTTCCTCAAGGAAGAGCCACACCGACTGGATGGCCTGCTGAGGCGCTGCAAGACTGTGACAGACACGCTTGCTCAGATCCGCAGGTGAGCCCCTCCCAGCCCTGATCGAAAGGGGAATCCCTCCTTCCAACAACTAGGGCGCGCCCCGGCCCCCGGTGCCCAAACCCCTGCTGGGATGAAGGCAAGGGCCTGGTACCTCTCCCAATCTACCAGTGGTGCCATTCGCAGACGCTCCTTTGTCACATTCCCCAGTCAGTCCTCTCCCGTGGGAGTCACTGTGTGGAACTATGGACACAGCCAATCCTTGTCCCCCTTTGCCCTGATGAGGCTGGACTCAGATCCTTAAAGGGACTTAGGCACCAGCTCCCATTGAAATCAATGGAAAATCAATGGGAGTTAGGCACTTAATACCAGCTGTCCTGCGGCTGCTCGCTATGGCCCTGATCAGAATCATCTCACCGTTCCCTTTATCTGTCTGTCTCTTCTGCCCGTTGTCTTTTGTCTCTGAGTGTGTTCACCTCCGGTCAGCTGCTGTCTCTTTGTTCTGGGTTTGTACAGCGCCTAACACAGCAGGGTACTTATTCCAACCGCTAGGCACTATGCTAATTACTGGAATGCAAACTGTTGTAACGAATGCTGCCTCACTCATGGGAAAGAGTGGTTTAGTTCCAGTGGGAAATGTCCATTTTGTTTTTAATTGTGGAAGGTTTTCGTGTGTTTCACAAAAACCAAACCAACCGCAGTAACCACTGATAAGGGGAGGTGACTGAAAAACCCAACTGAAAATTTCCCCTGATTTGGTGGCAGTTGAAAAACTGGCAGAAAATTGAACAAAATATAGATGTTCACTATGGTCGAAAACGCGTTTGTCCTGGGGAAAATACCAACCGCCTTTAAGAACTTTCTGGCTATGCTATGGCCACCCCCAGCTCCCCAGCCCCCCAGCCCCCGCACAGGGACCTTTGAACTCTCTGCTCCATTGGCAGGCAAGTGGACGAGGGCGTGTGGGCTCCGTCCAACAACCTGAGCCAGTCCCCGAAGAAGGTGGCACCAGAGACTGACTTCAGCAAGGGCCTGGATTTCGAGGTGCCCACCAGCCCCCCGATGAATCTCCATGACCTGACTGCTTCCACAGATGCCCTGAGCTCACCCAGCTTCGGGCAGAGTGCCCCCCCACTGCCCAAGAGCAATAACCCCCCCCGAGCTCCAGAGATGGTGCCTGCCAAAACCCAGACTGGCCCCGAGACCCCTGGCAGGAGGAGCGTGGACAAGGCTGTGTCTGTGGAGGTGAGAGCCAGGGCTGGGGGGAGCCTGTCTCTCCTGCTGTGCTGTCGGCCCAAGGCGCACACCTGGGGGAGGCTTTACAAAGGGGCTCAAGCTGGGCTGCCCACCTCAGCCGGCCACGGCTGTTAGGAACTGAGAATAAATCACCTGATCTTTTTACACTGCAGGGTTCGCATCAGCCACGTCACTTGGGTGTGACCAGTAGGGGCGCCATCTCCCCAAAAACACTGTGAACAGCTGCTGTCCCTCAATAGTTTCCCCGGCTGCCTGTGGCAGCTTGGTGTGTGCCCACAGTGGAAGAGAAGCTGCCCTGGCATTTTGACTCGAGCCTCTTGATCCTGTTGAAATTGGTTTGGAAAAGCTGAACAGCACTGGGTTAAGCCTGTAGTCCTGTACTCTATTTATAAGGAGGGGAGCACAGCCTAGAGGTTAGAGCAGGGGGGCGCCTGGGAGTCAGGACTCCTAGGTTCTAGCCCATGCTCAGAGAGGGAAGTGAAGGCTCATGGGCAGAGCAGGCAGGGCAGGGAGTCAGGACGCCTGGGTTCTATTCCCAGCTGGAGGAGGGGTATGTGGTCAAAGCAAAGTGGATTAGCAGTCAGGGTGCTGGGGTCCCCCCTCTGCTATTGACTCACTCTCACCTCAGGCAAGTCACTTTCCCATTTTGTGCCTCAGTTTCCCCCATGGTGATTTCTCTGCCTCCCAGGAGGGGAAGTGAGGCAGGGACCTTTTTGCCTTCCTCTGCCGTCTGGGTCAGCTGCTGGGATCACTGGGACATACCCCTACCAGTGGCAAGGCATTGGGCCTGGGCAGCCCCTCGGTCTCTCCCTCTCCCATTCTCTGCTGGTGGCTCACACCAGTTTAGTCTAAAACTCTTTTGTTTCACTAAGCTTTGGGCGCCTCACAGGGACATGTGAGGGAGGTTTCCTGACCTGGGTCATACAGGGGTCAGATGATCAAGCCCCAGACTGTATGAAATCCTCTGGTGAGTCAAGCCCTTTGGAACAGCCTTTCCTGGGGTTCTTCCCAGCGCTCCCCAGACTGCACCCAGGATTCTGTTCAGCTGGGGATAGAGCTGAGTGCCCCAGATCCTCCCACAGGGAGCTCAGGCTGGGTGGGAGCTGCCCTCTGGTGCCATGGGTGCCCAAAGATGGGGAAGGCCCCACGGGCCCATTGCCAGCTACAGTGTGCTCTGTTCCCTCCCTACAGGCAGCAGAGCGCGATTGGGAAGAGAAGCGGGCGGCGCTGACCCAGTACAGCGCCAAGGACATTAACCGCCTGCTAGAGGAGACCCAGGCTGAGCTGATGAAGGCCATTCCTGACCTGGAGTTTGCTGCCAAGCACAAGCTGGCCACCGGCCCCGGCAGCGCTGCCTCCACGCCAGAGCACAAACCATCCAAGCCACAGCACACCCAGAAAGCTCCAGCCAAAATCGACCCCAATGGCCGCAGGGGCTCAGGTAGGGGATGGGAGGGGGGTCAGAAACCAGGCAGGGGTGAGGTCTTTGTACATAAGCCCTGCTCTCTGCCTCTCTACTACCCACCCCCCAGCCTGGCCTGCTGCTGGGTTCTGTTCCTAGGTCGGGGAGGGGAGTGGGGTCCAGTGGGTGCTGCAAGCCAGGACTCCTGGGTTCTGTTCCCGACTCTAGGAGGGATGTAGTTGATTAGGACTGGGTGTGGGGCTGGGCAGTCAGGACACCTGGGTTCTATCCCCAGCCCTGGGAGGGCCGGGGGGAATTCTGCTCACTCAGGGCTGTGTGCTGGCTGTAGGAACTGGAGGGATGGTATGCTAACACCCGCAGGCCAGTTCTGCTAGTTCTGGATCTATCGCAGGTCAAAGCAGTCCTCTCCCAGCCACTGATCAGCTGGTGAATTTGGCCAGTCAGGAGATCAGGGGGATGTGAGCCTGGACAGGTTCAGAGCTGGTCAAATCAATTGCAGCCCGTGGGCTCCTGGCAAGTTGCTCATGAGGCCTTTGGTGTGGAAAAGTTTGAGCAGCCCTGGCAGTAGCAGATCTATAAGGCTGATGTTGAGGCTGGCTGAGGCTGCATTCCCCTCGTGGCTGGCCCCGTGGCAGTGGCACTTGGTTGCTGGGACCATCTGTAATCCAGACCAGCACTGGGCAGCTTGTTTATGCTGCAAGCCAGGCCTGCTCTGAGCGCTGCGCTGCTGCCTGGGGAGAGAACCATGCGCCGTGCAGAGAAAACGCATGAACCTAGAAACTCGGCTGGGTGGGCAGCAGGGTTTTCACTGGCTCTGGGAAATGTCCGTCCCCTTTCTGTGATGTGGGTTGAATTTTAGAGCTTACGCTGCTGTCTAAGCTTCCCCCAGATCTGCCAATGCACTCGGGGCCCCGTTCCTGCAACGTCCTTACAGCGGTTGTCGAGGGCATTCAGCACCTTGCAAGATGGGGCCCATGATCGCTGCTCCCCACTGCTGTCCCAGCCCTGTGTCTCTCCTGACCCTGTCGGGCTCTGTGATTTCAGCTCTCTGGCTGACCATACACTGGGGCTTCAGGGTGAGGTCAGCTAGGCCCTTCAACCCGATCCAGAGTGAGCATCCAAGCCCAGAGAGACAGATCCACCAGCGCATCCTAGCCAAGCCACTGCCCTGTTGCGGGTATTCTCTCATCACACGCATGCTGGGAGAACACACGGCCTTCTTGCTGTGACACCACCGGCACATTGATAGGCTGGGCTGGCCCAGGCTCTCCTGCCAAGCTGAGCTGTGACCCCCTGGCAGGTCCTCTCTGTCCTGCTCGACTGTAGGAGAGTCGCTGGATTGGGGAAAAGAGGCCCTAACAGCCCCGTTGTTTCCCCAGACGAGCTGACAGTCCCCCGCTACCGGACCGAGAAACCCTCGAAATCGCCACCTCCTCCCCCTCCTCGCCGGAGCTTCCCCTCCTCCCACGGACTGACCACCACCCGCACCGGCGAGGTCGTCGTCACGAGCAAGAAGGACTCCAGCTTCATGAAGGTAGGGTGCTGGCTCCTGGGGCGGGAGCGGGGAGCCTAGACCCCCAGAGGTGATTCCCTCTCGCCCTCGGCCCTGACCACCTGTTGCGCTTGCAGAAGGCCGAGTCAGAGGAACTCGAGACCCAGAAGCCCCAGGTGAAGCTGAGACGGACAGTGTCAGAGGTCACCAGGCCCGCGTCCACCCCGCCCATCATTGCCTCTGCCATCAAAGACGACGACGAGGAGGACCGGATCATCGCCGAGCTAGAGGTGTGTGCTGGAGGGAAGGGGACAGCTCGGTGGGATGCACCGCAGGAACCCTACCCAGAACACCCTGGGTCCCATGGGGAAAGGAGTGTGCCCTGGGCCCAATCCTGCCCCCACTAAGGAGTAGCCATCACCACAAGCAGGATTGGGCCCCTGGTGCACAGCTTAGGAAACGCTGCCCCCTGGGGGAGGCGCCGGGGTAGGTCAGTCAGTCGTTCACACTCCACAGTAATATAAAGCAGTTTCTATACAACAGGGGTATGGGTCTGTTCCTACCATCTCTGCTCCTGGCTCTGCGGGGGGACAGGCAGCAGGTTATACCCTCTGGGGGCTTGGCAGGACCAGGGTGGGCTGGAGCACTGGGCTTGGCAAAGTGACCCCACCCCCTTCCTCGGGGCTCCAGTCCAGTTTTGCAGTGTAACACCCCCTGGTTGGCTAGTTTGAAGCTCTGCAAGTTTCAGAGACGGGTTGGTTGGATTCCTCTCCCCACTCCTAGGATCAGAACTCTCATCACGGTGCCCTGCGAAGATCCGTTCTGACATTGTGTCCCAGAGGGACCAGAAATCTCCCCTGAATGCTGGCGCACTCCCACTCATCAAGTAGGAAGCCGGGATGTTTCTTGGGTCCTGTTCAATTCCCTCAAGACTAACTAGCACCAAGGTCTTCTCCCATCCCCATCCACTGTTCCAAACCCCTTGGGCCTCCAGCCCCTCTTGAAACCCTCTGCAGACACCCCCATCTCACAGCCTCACTGAAGCACCTAACACGCGGGGCGCATGTCAGCCAGGCCGCGATGTGAGCAGCAGGCAGGAGAAATGAACACCTTCTCCCAGAGTAAGAGCCCCAGAGGTCCCTGTGTTCTCCTCCAGGGCTGGTGAGCTGCCTGCTTCCCGGCCCCAGGGGATGAGCTGGAGCGTGCAGGGCAGACAGCCACAGGGTTTCTGGCTGTCACTGTAACACCCCTGACATACACGGCAGTGCACAGCTGGGAAGAGCAGTTGTCTCACTGGCTGTTGGCCGCTGACAAGCTGCGAACTGGTATCAGCACGTCTGGGTTGAGGCCTGGCTAGGGCACGGCAGGCCCGGAGCTCCCTCTCCAAAGCTCCCTTTTCCTTCCTCTCCACAACCCACCGTGTTCTGACTCCTCAGGTGTTTCAGAGAAGCTCCGGCTCCCCATTTATCCCCCAGTTCCGCTGCGATCGGCTCGCGGCTGCCGTCTCCCCTGCTCCCGCAGACTTGTGGCCCAGTGGGGCCGCCCTGGCAGCTGAAGGATGGAAGGTAACAGCCGGTGCCCAGTTGCAACTCCCTCTTCCACCTGGCGGGCAGCTATTGCACCTCTGTCCGGCCCTCTCTCCTGTCTGCTCCCCTCTCCCGCGCTCTCTGAATTAACAGACTAATGCCTCCTCACCACCCCACGACACTCACCGGTGCTAGCGCGAACTGTACTGATGTGACACGGGTCTGTGCACTAACCCTACGGCAACACCCCCTTGACGCTGCACCCTGGGGGTTGGGGGTGGGTGTAGGCTCACCATGGGGCTCAGGAAGTATGGAAGGGGGCGTGGTCTTGCCACTCCACATGAGGTGCCTCGCTCTAGGGGGCTGTGCATGCTGTACCTTGGGGGTGGAGGCCACATCCATGGTGCACGGTCTGGTCTGCTTTGTGCAGGAGCTCAGCCAGATGACCAGCGGCAGGAGGCACTGAAGGGCTGGGGTTTGGAGGATGAAGAGTCTTGAGACGACCCAACTGCGTAGGATGTGGGAGGGAGGAGGAGACTGAAGGCTGGATGACAGCAAGAGCACACAATGCAGGAGGGAGGAAAGCCAAAGAGGATACAATGCAGGGTGGCAGACAGGGGATATGGCTGCCAGTCAGAGGGGAGAAGATGCCCTGGGGAGATGGACCAAGGCACAGAGAATAGGAACTGTAGGTGAAGAGCCTGGGAGCCGAGGGGTGGAGAAGAGACGGACGGAAGGGACCAGGGTAGAGATCTAGAGGTGGGAATCTGCAGAGAGAGCCCTGGCCAGGCCTGTGGATTATCATGCCCTGGGGATCCGACCAGCCAGCACAAGAGCTGGGCTGCTCCGGGCTAAGCCACTGTTGCTGCAGGGAGGTAACTTCTCTGGTTGTTTCCTTTGGTGCTGGCTCAAGGCCAGAAAGCACCCTAAGAGCTGGCCAGAGGGCAGTGCCCCCAAAACATGCCCTGTGCTCACCCACTGCTTCACCTTTCATTGGCCGCAGATGTGGGGAAGGCTCAAAGCACAGGGCACGGCGGCTGAGGAATTTCATTGGACCGAGAGGAGATGTGATGCCGTCCTGTGCTCCACCAACCCCAATTGTCCTGCTGCTCTCTCTGTCCATCCCTTTCTCTGCAATCCTGTCTCCTGGCGTGTCCCTACCCCAGACATCAACCACTGCTTCCCTTCAGCCTGAGATTGGGCTCGGGCTGGCTGGCGGGGCTCCGTGTATCCAGTCAAGGGGAGGGAGGGGCAGACTGAATCTCCAGCTGCTGGGTGGGAGGAAGCTGACCCCCAGCTGGTCTCTGCAGCCAGCCCCATGCTGGGAGGGGTGTTTAGATCCTGGGTTTGGCTCAGGCCTGGTGCTGGTCCTGGATGTCAGTGCTCGGCCTTGCCATTTTCCCCTCCTTCCCCCACTTGCCTCTGCTGGATCCGAAAACTCAGAGGGTGGAGATAAAAAGAGACCTGCAGCATTGGGGCACCCTGGCCAGCCTCCCCACACAGGGCCGTTCCCATGCCACAGCTACCAGGAAGTGGGGCAGCCCTGGCCAGGCCCAGCAGGAGAAGCAAAATAACCCGTCTTGTTGCCCTGTTCTGCCATCAGGCTGCAGTGGCCAGCTGGCCCCATTCTGGGACAGACTCCAGCCGCCAGTCACCAGCCCAGGTAAGCACTACAGGATGGGGCTATGGATGGAGCCCCTTGATAGCCCTAAGGAAATCCCAACTGCTAGCACAGAATCCCTTACCTCCTCTCTCACCAGCCTCCCTGCTGTGCACAGTTCTGGGGGATTCCCAGGCACTTCTCCCTCCAGAAAGTATTCACCAAGATGGGCAGGGATGCAACCCCAGGCACTGGGCGTCTCTAGCCCCTAACTGCCAGCAGCTGGGGCCAGATGGCAAGGGATGGATCACTCAATAATTACCCTGCTCTGTTCCTTCCCTCAAAAGCACCTGGCACTGGCCACTGTCAAAAGACAAGACATGGGGCTAGCTGGGCCATTGATCTGACCCAATCTGGCCATTCTTATGTTCTAATGTATTAGCACTGGGGAGGATAGAGGCTGACTCAGCTAATCAGCTCCTCCTCCAGGGATTTCTTCATCCCAGGGACCCAGCTCACAGCAGCTCATTTGCAGTGCAGCTTTAAGCCTGTGTTCAGGTCTATCAGAAGGTTCCTTAAACAGCACCCGGGCTGGGTATCCCCAGGGCATGTGTCACGCCTGGTCTGGTAGCCTTGTACAGGTCCTGGCATCATCCTGGTATATCCCAGCCCAAGGGAGACAGAATCATATCCCAAGGGGTGGATTTGCAAAGGTATTTAGGTGCTAAAAGATGCAAAAACAAATCAGGTGGAACAAATGCATCTATGCTGGTTAGGCGCCTTACTCCCACTGGCTCCTCGCACCTACCCGGGTACACTGTAAGTCCAGTAGGCATCTAACTATCCATAGGCACCTAAATACCTTTGAAAGTCAGGCCCTAAGTCCCCGTTGCCCAAAGGGGTTAGTGAAACCAAGACCTAAGCCGGGGCAAGTGATGGACCCCTTCAAGTGTTACTCTGAGTCAGGCACTGTGCACAGGCCCAGAGAAGTGACCAGACGGTTGAGATTCTGAGGCTCTGAGAAGCACTCTGGCCGGTTCATTAACACAGTAAATGTGTCCTGCCCCCTGCTTGCTGCTAACTTGTCCTGGTTTCTCCACAGGCGTTGGCATTTCCAGCCAGCGCAGCTGCCCCCGTCCCTCGGATCATGCTCACCAGGTGGGCATCCGACCCGCCTTCGCCTGAGGCAGAACTGGAGGTGGCTGAGGAAACAGGCAGCTCTTGGGGCAATAACCAGTTCAGCAAGAGTGAGGTGGAAGTGGAAGGATCTCCGTGCACCGAGCCTCCACGGGCCGTGGTGCAAACTGAGAAAAACTCTGAGGGTCCAGGGGTCTTGCCAACCAGCGCTGAGAACGAAACCGAACAGGATGAAATGTCTCTCACCCCGATGCCCTCTGGTTTCTTCAAGCAGGCTCCTTCAGCACCTGCAGGCAGCTACGTATTCCCTGTCCAGCCTGGAGGTGCTCTGTCATGTGACCACAAACAAGCAGCAGAAGAAGAGATGGTAATGTTCTTAACGAGCGCCCAGAGCCAGTCTCTGTCTAAGAATGGAGGGGGCCACCTGGGTGAGGAGGGAGGAGAAAAGATGGGGACATTGAATGCCGGAGAGGAAGGCAGCAAGGAGACTTTGGCCCATGGGCCAATTGTCCATGGGGAGAACAAACCCCACATCGGTCTCTTGGAAGAAGCTGTAGACCACCAAGTGGGTTCCAAGGTCTCCTACATCACTGAAGAAGGCGAAGGGTCTCAAGCAGCTATGGGATTTCATGCCAATATCTTGGAACCCAAAGCTGGGAGAAACAATCAAAGTTCAGAGAGGATGCCCCCTGCTTTGGAAGATTCTGATGGGGCTCGCAAGCAGCTGCAAAGGGAAGACCTCACTGGCTTTCCAATCCCGAAGTGCTCAGTGCCAAGACCAAGATCTTTCCCAGGCAAAGATCCAAAACTGTCTCCTGAGGAGCACTTCACTGCTTCATCAAGATCCACTGAGCATAGAGCAACATCTGGACAGAGAACCCTCACTAGTGGAGAGGAGGCCCAGGCAGTCTCAAATACTGGAGGGTCACCAGCAGAGAGAGAGCATGAACCGGACCTGGAAGTAAAAACCAAAGAGGAGATCTCTCCTCTCAGCTTTGTGACCCTAAGAAGCAAAGAGATTTGCGAAGGCACGTACCAAAGCCTGGAGAGTCTTGAAGAAACTATCCGGGAGCTGGAAATGACCATTAATGAAATCAATATTCACTCATCAGCTAAATCTGTATTCCGAAAAGAGCTTTTAGGACAGCTGGAGTGTCAGGATGCTAGAGGAGGGATAAAGGAAGGCCCGGGGGAGCTTGAACACTGTTACTCGCGTGCCAGGACCACCATCTGCCCAGATTCAGGACTGGGCAAAGATGATTCTCCCAAGATGCTGTCTCCGAGCAGGACCAAGCCCCCTCTGTTACCCAAGCCGCAGCTCCCGCTTGACACTCCTCAGGTTCATTTTCTGTTATTCCTCTTGCTGTGCACTAGCTTCGGATTCCATCTGATGCCTTTTCTTCCTCCACCTATCCCTGGCCCCACACCCTTCCTGAGAATTCAGCTTCCCCTAGAGCAAACGTGTAAAAAACTTCCCCTCCTCTTCCTCTGGCACTTGGACAGATCTGCGATAACTGCAGCTGGGGTGGAGAAATAACAAGACCAGTGGCAAGTGAACCATAGAGGAAGCAGGTCCTTTGAAATGAACTGGCCCGCAGGGCATCTCTGTACAGTGTTTCTCTTCTGGGCTCTGTGATGGATTTTTTACATCTATGGGGTGCTAGCACTCAATTAGGCCACAGACAGCACTCTTCTTCCATTGTGCCTGCTCTCCAATGCCAGCCAGTAGGGGAGGGGTGAGTAGCTTAATGGCGTGGCTCAAATTGTACAGAGCAGGGTGTGTCTGGTCAACTGCCCAAGACCCTGACTGCCTCTCTGCTTTAGAAAACGAGTGCTGGCTGCTGAGTGCAAATTCAGACTGTAGTTGGGTTGGTGGCTGGATGTCACGATTGTTGTCGATCAACCCCAAGGCAATAAAATCAGACCCAGGCGGATGGGTGTGACAGGGACCCCAACAGACCCAGGAAGAGAAGGCAGATGACAAGGGAGGCATTACAAACAAGGCTTAAGCAGCAGGGTTGGGGGTGCTTTTAGCACAGGATTAGGGGCCCCAAATATTGAGCACTGAGGATCAGGTTCTGCTGAAAATTGCACTTTAATCTGTGTCCCCTGGAGTAACCACATTCATTTGCCCAAAGTTATTCCATTTTCATCCCCAGGGGATTGAGGGCAGGGCCAGGTCTCATTTAAAAGGACCCTGCTCTGCATTGTGCTTATCGTGCCTTTAGGGTACGTCTGCATTGCTCATTAAAACCTGCAGCTTCTGGGCTAAAAATAGGCCTTCCCATGCATGCTGGGGCCCAGGCTGTGAAATCCAGTGAGAGGGAACAGTCTTGGAGCTGTGAGCCCAAACATCTATACTGCTGCTTTTACCGCAGTGAGCCCACAGCATTTGACTCAGCCCCTGCGATTCGATGCCGTGGATTTTTCATTACCATGTAGACGTACCCTTAGAGACACCAAATTAGAGCTGCTCCATTTGTAGGTAGAAAGAGGGAAAGCTTTGTCGCTTGCACTCAGCTCTGGGACCAGAAAATTCAAGGGTTTTTTGTCCTTGCCGGTTTCCTTATCACCCTCACTAATAATGAATCCCCAAGCTCACAGTGGTGCTGGACGACGATCTGTGAGGCAGAGTAGACTCCGGCTCACTCTCCTGAAGCTGTGCTGGCTACATGGTGCTAACAGGAGTCACTCCGTATAGCTATATCAGCCCAGCTCTTAGTCTGCAGCTGCACAGGGACTAGATTTGCTGAGTTAGTTAAGAAAGAGCCTTTTTTCTTTCTTTCTTTTTATTTTCCATAAGCACGTCTCTGACTAACTGCTCTTTGTCAGTGCTAAGTGGCAGATGTTTCTCCTAATTAAATCACAGTGTTGTCCCCTGAAGCTGCCCAAATTGGTCACAAATGGAAGCTGTAACATTCAGTCTCCTTGCTGAATAGCTAACGGGGGTCGAGGATGGGGAGACACCGCCAGTCAGAACTCAGCTTATGCCTTTATTAACAATCAGCTTTTATCAATGAATCCCTTTTTCTTTTGTAGTAATTATACTGGGCCGCCTTCTCGTTGACACGAAGGCCCCTTGACATCACTCAGCCTGCATAAATGGATGGAGCTGTCATTTGCTGCTGCTTAAATTCCTGTAACACGGATTGAACGGTGTCAAGGTGCCTTAAGGTCTGTCCACTGCAGTCAGGGAGATGGCAGTGCATAAAGAAATAGGCGAGCGAGCTTTAATCTAGCTAGATTAGGTACAAATAACAGCGAACGAGAGAAGGACAGCTATGTACCAGGACATACGGTTGCCTGGATGCATCACAAAACAAGGTCTTGAAACAGAAGGCCACTTAACTAGGGTTTGGCTGAATCCTCACTAATCAGATGAAAAATCCCCATCCCAATCACCCTAAATTTCTGGGCTGTTTTAGACCCAGATCCAAATCATAACAGCTTATTCCTGACTCTAATCACTGCAACAGGCAGTGTATTACACCAGTGTACAGCTGGGAAATGTTTTAATATGTGTACAGGACGCGCACAGAGAAGTCAGAGAAAAATATAAATACTCCTGTCAGAAGACTGTGGCAAAATTCTTAGAATTCAGAACGGCAACTCATGAGCCAAAAAACAGAGAGAGAAAAAGCAGGCTGCTCCCTAAAAGATTGTGTCTGGCCTTACTCTCGGCTTGATGGCTGACACCTGTCAGTGCACAGCAGACATCTCTGGTACAGCCCATTTAGACTCACTCATCTACTCCCCTGCTAAATCTGGTGTCATGGACCTGATTTTTGTTTCATCAAAATGATGTTCCCATCCATTTCCAGCTGGGTTGGGATGATCAGTCCTGGCATAAATTACAGCTCAGCATCCTTCACAAAGCCCAGGTGAAAAACTTCCGTTTGTGCCATCCATTGTAACTGATCCTAGATCTGCCAGTATCTTTCCATAGTAATTGTAGCAACCTGCCTGGAACCTGGCAGCAGGAGCATCAGTTGCAGGATGGAAGAGTTTGGAAGGGGAACCAGAAAGTCAAACTCTGTGCTGCACAGAGTTAGAATGTCAGCATGCGTCATGTGAAACAATAATAAGGAGCTACTTGGGCCAGTGATTTGCAGTGATCAATTACAAGGTGTTTCTTGGCAGCTACCTTGACATCCATCAGGGTTACCAGAACTCTGCTTACAAACTAATCTGCTCTCATGCTGTTCTTCGTACCCGCTTTTGTATCTCAAACTGTACGTAGATAGCGAATAAAAACTGCTTTCTTCCCACCGTCACGAGTCCCACCTGGAATTCTGCTTCTGTTTCCAAGCATCACTCTCTCTTTCACTTTCACGTGCATCCTCCCATCCAGCCGGGATGCATTCGCTCTGCTTTCAGTTTTCCATTGCTTTCAGTGACTTTCCCCTAGTTCCTTCTGTTTGCATTGCAGAGTTTCTGAATGATATTTTGCTGACGGACAAAGTGGGGGAGGTGATATCTTTTATTACACCATGCATCTGCATTTTCCCAGACCAGAATTGCTCCGTGCACACTTGAAAGCTCATCTCTTTTGCCAACAGAGGTTGGTCAATAAAAGACATCACCTCCCCCACCTTGTCTTGCTCATGTCCTGGACCATCAATGCAAACAGTAATGTGCTAACAAGTTGTCCACTCATTTCCAAATTTATCAAGCCATGTGTATAATTGGTGTATCCTGGTGTGGAAAGAATGGGGGGAGTTGAGTTATTGATCCAAGATAGGATCTGGCCACAGTGACAGCATCAACATCCAGGTTTGGAAAAAAACCCAAAGTTGAGGGATTTTGGAACCTGGCCTTTGGCTCAGACACCTAATAGGGATTAGAGCTGTTTGCAGAATGTGGGTTCTGGATCCAGGAGTGGATTTCAGTCCCTCTCAACAGTACAGGAGTATTTGATTCTGGGCACAGTGGGCTAGAGAGCCCATTTCCTGCATAGAACAGTTTCTAATGCGATGCTTAAAATTAGGTACCCAATTCCAGAGCGAGACACCTAAATCTGGAGCTTCGTTTCAGAGATGCTGAGCACTCGCAGCTTCCACTCGTCTCGGCTGGCGCTGTGGTTGCTCAGCACCCCTGGCAATCCACGCCATTCATTCAGGTGCCTCTCTAAGGCACCCTGGTATGGGCACATTGGCCGGTATCGTGTTTTCTGCATGGACCTGCTGTTAGGCCTGGCTGGACCCTGGTCCACCCACTTTGAAAGCAGGCTCAGCCAATCAGATATGAAGCAATTCATCCCGCATTTTTATCAGCCTCTATAAAACCGGCTGTTTTGCTTGTGCCCACCTGTGTCAACTACAAGCCTTGCCAAAACATCAATTCTGGCTATGTCTCTAGGTGCTTATCACACTTGAGAGGAATGGCACCAAGCCAGATTCCAATCTCACTTACTCCAGTAAATCTGGAGTAACTCCATTGAATTGGGTGCACAAGGGAATGCATCTCCTCTCTGGTGTCAGGTATTCTGCTCTGAAATCCTGGCAACGTTCTTCCCCCAATCCCTGCACTTGGCCATTTGCCTTTGATGCTGCCAGGAGGCAAAAGCTTCACACATCTCTGGCTAATTTGTTTTCTCAGCTGCTTAGGGACTCTGTATGGGTGTGAATCTCACACGTTGTGGATGGATCTAGAACCACCAGGCTTGGTCCCCCCACCCCCTTGTTTCTGGGAACCTCCTTGGGGGGGGGGGGGGCGCAGTAAAGTAATTTGTGAGGCCAGGCATTAGATGGCAGGGGCTCTGGGGGCCTGTTTCCAGCAAGGGGCAGCACTGAGCTCTCCTGGTGCCCGAAGTGGGGGGAGGGAGAATTTCTAATGCCAGAGATGTTCCACTCCCCCCCCCAAGAGAAATGTAACCCCCAAATACCAGACTGTCTGTTCTCTGTCTGAGTCTCTCTGCTGAGAGTAAGAATAGGGTCACTGCATCAGTGCGCCCCCTTTTGGGCATCTCTGCCCTTTGCTGCCTGGTTAGGCCGACCGCTCTTCCCAAGGCCCATTCTTCCACAAAGTTTGGGTCGTTAGGAGCCCACATTTTGGTTCAGCCCATTATCGCAGGCATGGAGCCATCAGCAAAGTTGGGCTCCTGACTGAACGTCCACTCAATTTCAGGAACTGCCCAGGTCTGAAGCTGTGGCCACATGACCAACCCCCAAGTTCAAAAATCCTGAGTCAGGCCCCAAAAAATCATGCATTGTTTTTTTTAAATGATGTATGAGGGGGTCTTTGCCTGGGCCTTCTGCTTTTGGGCTTTCAGGATGCCACGGGGGGGGGGGGTGTCACAATTTCAAATGCCGAACCCCAGCCCTGGCTGCTGCCTGGGCGCTCCCCGTTGTTTCACACTGAAAGCCCAGCTTCTTGCCTGATCGTGTGACTTGGAGCCAGGCCTAACTCCAAAGCTCACACGACTTTGCAATCGCCAGAGCTAGCGACACAGAAACCGGCGCCCATGCTCTGTGCTGGTGCAGGCCAGGAGCCAAGTGCTTGCCCCAACCAAGCTGTGGCAAAGCAAATTCGCCACCACCTTTGTGTTTTCCGTAGGGGGTCTCGCTGTGCTGGGAATGCTGCCGAGGGGTGAACAAAAAGCAAACAGCATGGGGGAGGGGAGCTCCACTAGTAAAAAACAAGAGCAGTGGCCTGTAGGAGCCTTAGACTGGGTGACAAGCCCCTGCCCAGAGCATCTGTGTGAAGCCTGTTCACCACACAGTCCACTGGGCTGGGATTTTCCAAAGCACTTGGGCCCAGCTCCTCAAAGGGGTTAGGTCCCTAATCAATGGCAGTTAGGCACCTAAATACTTTGAGGAGCTAGGCCTTGGCATTGGCCTCATTATGCTCCCGTAGAAACCTCCCAACAATTCCAACGCGGGGCAGATTGGTGCTGAGCGCTGGGGAAAGTCTCATGCCAGTGGATTCAGCTGGACATGGGCAGTGTACGGGATTTCACCCCCAAAGCCCTCCATGATCTTCTCCCATGCCTGGCACTGGAGCGAGCATCATGTTGGCTTATTTGCCTGTCGGATTTTAACCCCCACAATCCTCTCCGTGTCTCAACAGAGCGGCGGCGTTTCCATTCCAGCCATGAAGATGGTGAATCCCGCCTCCCGGCTCAAACAGACCCAGCAGGGCAGCCCGGAGAAAAGCAAGCACATAAAGCAGAGAATGGAATACATGAGGATCCAGGGACAACAACAGGTAGTTTATCTCTAGCGGTGCCGCAGGGTGAGACAAAGACTGCTTAGGGTCTCTGCTCTAGTTGGTCAGCTGCAGGGGAGGGAGCGCTATGCTGTGTGACCTGACAGCACCCATATCCTGTTGCTGCCTTTTGCCTGAGTCCAGCACAGGGTTGGGGGGAGATATCTGTGTATATGGGGGAAACATGGGCAATTAGCTCTGCCCATCCCCGACACGATGGACTCCGCAGCAGAAGACTGGGCACTGAGCTGGCACCAGAACAAACTCATTTCAAGTGTGGTGTGAGGAAGTAGGATTCACATGGCTCCCCACCCACACCCCAACTCCACCCTCCTCTCACTGGTTCAGGAGAGCCACGCCCATCAGCCACACTTTTCTAGGAAGGAGAGGCATTGGGCGCCCTGACCTCAGTAGATCCTAGAACAGGCTTGAAGCCTTTTCAGAGCCTCTTGGGCTTGCAATGGCAAGTGGGTAATCCCTTCCCCCACGGCCACCAAGCTGGGACCAGTCAGGGTGGGACCAGCCTGTGCACATGGCGGGGGGCTCTGCTCTGGTGGCTCCTGGTGGCTGGAGACCACCTGGCGAGAGGAACAGTGGCTTGTGGTTGGGGGTGCAGAGGTGGCATCTGTGCCAGGGAGACTTTCCTGTGGACTGAGGTGTTGAGTCCCTCAGCTGTGTACGGAGACTGAGTGCAGAGTAGCTTGACATTGAACTCAGCGAGGAATCAGTCTCCTGCAGATGCTCAGGCCAGACTCCGCCCACAAACATTAGCCACACCCAGTGTCGTCCCCCCCCATTAGCAAGACCCCACTGGATGCTTCCTAAGGCGGTGGGGGACATGATTCTCCCTCCCTCTCTAGGTATCCCATCCCCCACCCATCTTGGCCTGGCACATGGCAGCATACTTGCCCCACAGCAGGGCCCGCTCGCAGCTCTGTGGTGGGCAGTGGGGGCCCAGCGTGGTGCCGCCCTCGCCCACAGCAGCAGCTCTGGGGCCATGCTCTTTCCGAGAGGGACGTGCAAGACAGTGGCCGTGTGAGGGCGCACACAGGGCGGCAGGGGACGAAGAGAGCTGTGCTTGCCTTGGAGTGCCCCCCCCCCCAGGTGACTAAACAGCACATGTGAAATGAGGCCAGGGAGGAGGAGGAATAGGAGCTTATGTAAGACAAAGCCCGGACTATTGAGACACAGGACAGCTGGGTCACCCGCCCCAATGGTGCCTCCCCAGCCTCGTTCCACGCGGGCTACTCTGTGTTAGCAAGGGTGCGTCCGGGCCCCAGAGCACAGCTGGGTTCACTTGCTTCTGTCTTCTTGCCACCATTACCAGAGCTCACACTGGCTGGCCAACTTATTGAGGCCACAAGGCAAGGTAACAAAAGCCAGTTTCTAGCCCTTAAACTCCCCTGCAACTTTTCCTTCCTTCCCCTCCCCAACTGACACCCCACCCTCTTCTCTCTCCCCACCCCTTGTCTGCTGATCCCGTCCCCAGCACCAACGGTCAGCCGTAGCCTCCTGTCACCCTGCCCCGCCTGCTCCCTTCCTAGCGGCAGCCCCCTGGGGATGGTTTGTCCAATGTCCTGTCCACCCCAGTCTGTGTTTCAAACCCTCCCCTGACCCTTCTGACTTTTGCTCATTTGGGTGTAACAAAAACCCAGTGGGTTAAAGGGTGGGTTTTCCACCCACACCTGCACACTGGGTTTTGGCCCCACGTCTATGAGCAAAATGGACTTGTCCCCCGATGAAAGGATTGGCGCTGCTCCCTCTGCCACCCCCCATGCTTCCTCCAATGCTAGCTGGTGGACACACATCCGCCCAGCACAGGTGCTGTTTGTCAAAACCCCGGACCCTAGCAGAGGTCCATGGCCATAGCTGGCACCTCACCAAGAGTTAGGCCCCACCCACCCACAGTGGGGCTGTTGAGCTCCTTCCACAGGGTCTGGGGGTGTGTGTGTGCCTGTGCACGTCCATCCTTCTTACATCCAAACCTGCCCCCCATTCAGCCTTGCTGTGTTACATTGGCCCACAATGAGCATGGGCAGCCCCCTGGGCCCCATATACTTCATTTATTCCATTTTCATGGCACTGCTTTGGGAGCTGATTTCGATGGCCCAGCTGCAAGTGAGGGGTGTGGTTCCCTTTGTCGGTCCACGAGCACCTGATGAATTTGTGCCAGTTTTGCTAGGCGAACAGTACTCAGACAGCCTGGCCCAGTCGGGAACTGCGGGTTGGGGGTAGGGGAGCTACCATATGTATGGGGCTCTGACAAGTGTAGCAGGTGAGGTGACTCACCTAGTCCCCCGCCAGCACCCCACTGCAGAGTAATGGCAGGAAACCATCATGGCTTGGCACCGGCCAGTCACATGCTAGGATGCTGAGTCAGATGGAGCATTCACCTTTCAGTATGGCCAGGCTGATGTTCTTACACACACACCAGATGCGAGAACACACGTAGGGTCACAGATGCTTAATTAGCTATTAATGAATCCTCTCTTCCATTTCCTGCTAGTGCACGATTGGTTCCTAGCACCTTGTCCAAGCTAGGGTTTCAAGACCGTGACTTAGGCAGCTGTCTAAGGTGGTGTTTCTCAGCTGGTGGGTCACGATCCCCCCTTGGGTCACAAAAAAGATGTTGGGAGGACAGTGGGTGTCATGCGTCACTGCCTATTTTATTAGCATCGAGAGCAAAGAAAATCTCATTCTCCCACACCACAGGTTCACTGGCATCATCTCGCTATGCACACACACATGAGGGCTTGCAGCGTAGCACTGGCTTCATTCTTTTAACTAACATGAAATGAATGGGGGATGCGGAAATTGATGCCAGTATGAGGGGGCTGCTCACCTGAAAACCTAAGGGATTTGAACTAGGGTTTTCCAGAGCGTCTAGGTGAACTAGGGTCCCAGTACTTTGGCAAAATCCCACTTTGGGACACCCCAGTTTAATGGGAGTTTGGCACTCAAATCATTTAGTGGGCTTGGGAAATGTCAGCCAGTCGGGGTCCTGTCCAGAGTCCTCCTCCAGCACATCGTACCATTGGGGCTTCTCTGCAGATACTGAGCCTGACCGTGCCCTGCCCTGGTCCCCCCCCCGGACCAGCCCTCGGAGCCAGAGGCACTGGTGCTACCCCATCAGTTTCTGCACCCCCCCCCCCTTGTGATTCACACTTTGGGACACTCCTTGCCTCCCCACCCTTTGGGCCACATCATGCTGGCTGAGGTCAATGGGGAGCCTTCCATTGCCCTCAGTGGCCTTTGAGATCACACCTTCAGTCTTCCTGCTAGTCATGTTAACCAGCTCTATAGCAGACACAACCCTCCCCTCCATCTATGGGTGGGGGGGCGGGTCTTGAGCAAGAAGCTATGGGTTTGCCCCTTCCCTAGCGCAGGTTACATATGGCTGCTGAGACTTAGTCACCAGTGCCCCGCACCCCCCACCTTCGCTTGGGCAGCATAGACTGTGCTATTCCAATACCTCAGAAAGTTTTGGGGTGATGGCCTTCTTCCCCAAACTGAGACTACCCCCTCCTCCACACTTGTGGGCACTGAACTGCCCCCCGCACCATGCATGGTCCCCATGGGTTAGATGTGTCCATGAATGACTGTCCCTTTCTTTTGCTCCCATGGGACAGCTCTGATAAACAGCACCTCTGCAGTGTGCTTCCCCCTCCTTACCCCTCTCGATCTCCCGCCTGCCCCCACCAACTTGAATATAGTCATTGTTCTAACGCTGTGCATGCTCAGTCTAACATTTCAATTCTTGTTTCCCCCCCCCCCCACCTTTCTCTCCCGTTTCCCTTTGCCTGCCTGCCTCTGTGTGTGTGTGTCTGTACGTGTGTCTGTCTGTCTGTCTCTCTCTCTCTCTCTCTGGCTCTCGCTCTCCTTTTCCTCTTGGTTATGCTCCTTCACTCATCCAGTAACCCGTGGAACCAGATCATCTTGTACTCTGTTTGTGGTGTGGACCTTTTCCCAGCCGCTTGACCTCAGGCCTAAATCAGTGCTGCTTCTGAACAAAATGCCCCCTTTTTAAAAACTGTTTGACCAGCACCCCCTTTTCCTCCTCCTCCTCCTCCTTGAATCTTGCTTTTCTTTCTAGGCCGCTAGATCATCTAAAGAGGCTAGTGGGCTGAACGAGACTTCCAGTCCAGTCTCAGAAAAAACTACTCCTGGCAGAACATCCATTCCTGTATTGACTTCCTTTGGGGCAAGGAACTCATCCATTTCATTCTAAAACTCAACCCTTGGCCAACTCCTCATCCAACTGGTTTCCTCTTTACTGGGGCCTGGCTTCTCTTTTCCTTACACTCCCTCCTTGGACTGTCTTCTTGAGGCAACTTCAAAGTCACCAGGTGGCCCTCTGTGTGTTCATTTTAAATGTCCTGCTCCAAAATGGCCACCCTTCGGTCTCGCATCCTGCTCCAAAATGGCTGACCTACACGTCCACTTTCTGCTCCAATATGGCCAACCTGCCACTTTCTGTTTCTTCCTCTTTTTTTGTTGTTGTTGGGTTTTCCCCTTCTCCCCCTCCCCCGCTCAATACCTCCTTTTTTTCTACCCTGGCATTTTTTGTTTATTTAAGAGCACTAAGAACTTCACGCCGCCCATTTCACAAGCTTCAAGCAAGGAGGACATTGTGCAGCACCAGAATCTGCCACGCCTGGTTCACTGGGGAACAGAACAAAAGCAAAAGGATGGTGACAGGGGGAGGAAGGGTGGGGCAGGGAAACGGCTTCTGAAGATGCCTCAGAAACCCACAGATCTGACTGTTAATGCGGCTGCCACTCTGTTTTTCTTTCCGTAATGTTTTTAAACAGCTGTAACTATGAAACCTCTGTAGGAACCAGCGCTACGGTCTTCTAGCCAAGTCTTCATGGCTCAGTGTTGTCTTGACGTTGAGGCCTGTGTGTCACTTCTCCGTTGGGCTTTGATTGTTTACTTGCTGTATTGAAGGTCACCAGGGCTCTTTTTGCAAGAAGTCGGCAAGTCAGTGTTTGTGTTTGCTTCTCCGTCTCTTTCTTCTGAGAGTTGGCTGGAAAATGGAAGGACAGCAAAACAGCGGAGAGGGTTTTTGGCCGTAGGCTTCACGACTGGGAAGACCAAAGGTCAGGGTGTGCAAATGGTGGGGACGCAGCATGCTGCTCCAAGCGTCACGGCTGAAATGGGTAGAGAACTTCGAATGTGATGGGGACAGTTCCTGATGTAGAGGCAGGTTCCCTGTAAACCTTAGTTTCGTCATGATGTAGCACTTTAAATGGTTGGCCAGTTCCTTCATGGCACACGAGAGAGAATGTGACAGAGAGAGCCAGCCATGGAGCAGAGGTGTGGTGCTGCGTGGGGAGGCAAGGGATGGAAGGGGCTGATGCTGCAGGGTAGCGAAGATAGAGCAAGGGGCATGGGTGGGAAGCTGAATTCAGCAAGTGAAACAGGATTGGGAGGGGCAGAGTCACACTGGCAGGACGGGCGATGGTCTAAGCTGTGGGTCACAACTGTGTGGGGCGGGTAAGGTGTGGCTCACGGGGCCGTATCCACCTTGCCCTTCTATATTGCTAAAGCGGGGGTGGGGGCATTCTGCCACTGCAAAGATGAGACTCAGTGTAGTAAGCGGTAAGCTGTGTGACCAGATGGGGGCTTAGCTGTGGAGCTGAGGACTCCTGGTGTGCATCCAGAGGTCAGTGGGGGTCTGGTAGGTCCCAATGGACAGCACTATGGGCTAGAGGCTGGCTAGTACCTCCTGTTGACAGGGGCTGCAACGCCAACAAAGGGAAAGAGGTAGGCTGTTTGCAGGCCTTGCTTTTAAGGTGAAGCACAACAGGTGTGGGTCTCTCCTTGCCCTGCCGCTGCACTGAATGCATTAAAGAGCTTGGCAAGAGGGGGATCGGGTATGTTAGAGGAAGTCGCGGGAGGGAGTTGGGGAACACGGTTCGTAGGAGAACCATGGTGCCCATGGCAAATGCTGGGTCTCGTGAGCTCAGGTGGGAGAGGCTAAAAACAGGAGCACATGCTAGAGGGGCAGGAGAGGGTTGATAAAGTACAATCCATACACATGTGGTTGGGAGATGGGAGAGATGGCCATCAAGGGAAAAACAAAGTGTAAGCACAGATTATAGCTAGGGGGAATCTATGCGAGTTCTGTGTGTGTGTGCGTGTGAGTGTGTGGGTCCAAAATGCTCGGTTGTAGAATGTGGTTCAGACACAACAAGACTACGAACTCGAATCATGTCTTTCGTTGGCTAGTTTGTCGTCAGTTTTCAGTTCTGTCTCTTTTTTGGTTTTCTTTATTTTTTGTACAGCGATCATTTTTGTATAGAAAGAACGAGCCTTTTTTTGAATAACAAAGAGAAAAAAAAAAAAGAAAGACAAGAAACCACAATGCAATTTCTTTGGATTGCAAAAAGCAACTCTTTACATTGAAGTGAAGTGTCTTAACATTTTCTATTGTTTTAAAAAATATATTTACATATTATATATATATAATATACGTCATATAAATATATAAATATAAATATTTAAAAAGAAGAAATAAAAGAACTCTCGTCACGTCTGGTATATGAGGGGGTGGATTTTCTTCCCTGGTTAGTTTATAGCTCTTTGTGCTTTAGCAACAGATCTTTAACTCTAATGTGCAGTTTACCATCCTGTTTCCATGCTTGTCCTACCCCTTCCCCATTGCCTTTCACCCCCCCCCCCCCCCCGCTCCCCTCTTACATTGTGTGTGTGCATGGAGAGGTTTGCAAGCATTTGGCAAAAGCCACCAGTCCCACCCATGGGCTATGTGACAAGTTGGCGACTTATAACGTTGACAATAAGGTCCACTTTAAATCGACTTAAAGTGGAGCTTAGAGAGTCAACTTAACAAAAGTGGCCCTAGCGTTTCAATGTAGATGTGGCCCCTTTTCGACCTTATTAAGTCGACTTAAAAAGGTCCACCTAGGCACTATTCCGCTTCTCCACTGGCTTAAGTCGACTTAATAAAGTCGACTTAAGCGCTAGTGCGAATTAAAACGAGGTGTTATTAATTCAAACTAACTTTTCCTTAATTCGACTGAAGGAGCAGCTTAAGTCGAATTAAGGAAAGCCCAGTGTAGACGCGCAGTAAATTAAGTTGACTTAAGGAAAGCCCAGTGTAGATGCGCA
>ML685768.1:26708811-26801498 GCA_007922175.1 Pelusios castaneus
GCGCCAGTAAAAGAGACAGCCCCAGGGGGCATTTGCCAGTGGGACGCTAGGCACAGGATCTGAGCTTTTTTAAAGGCACCAAATGCCCACTGGCTTTCCTTTTTGGGGGGACTACTCCCCCCTCCCCCGGCCAGTGAACATCCCCCCCCCCCATTGCACGGCACAGGGTACAGCTACCTGTGCCAGCTTTGCCCAGCCCAATGGCCACGGCCAATACCGTGAGCGCCAGGTAATGCCGGGCGGCGCTTTGCCACACCAGGCTGGGACGTTGCTGGGGATCACTGGGCAGCTTCCTGCCTAGTGGCTCCAGGGCCTACCCCAGCCCCAAGCAGACTAGTTTTCTACGTGTGTGTCTGGGTGTGTGGGTGTGACTTTCATGGCATCACTCAGCTTGTGTGTGCGTGAGCCCAATCATGTGTTTACTTAACAAAAAAAAACCCCATTTAGTCTGCTTTTTTAACCTAAAAAAATTTTTTTAAAAAATAATAAAACCCAAATAAAAAAAAGCAGCCCACCGCCCCCCCCCGTTATGCATGGAGCGCTGGAGAAGCTACTGCATGCCACACTTCGCTTTCGTCGTCTGTATGTCGGGTAAAATTTTTAAAAAGACAAAAAAACTTGAGCTGCTGTTTCTACAACGTTGTGTGTCTCTCGCGCATGAATTTTGATCGTAACCTGTTTTGAAAACAGAACAAAACAAAACAAAGCTGGTGTAAAGGACAGTTCTGGAGTCTGGATGTTTTTGTAAATCATTTTCTGGCTTCTGTCAGTAGCATCGTTCTGTGTGTAAAATATATGGCTGCCGAGGCTCCTGCTGTGAGATCCGTGATCATTGTAACTTGACGATTCCAAATGACAAAGGGTTGCTTTTTCTTTCTCCTTTCCTTTAGTATTTGCTTTTTCTATCAGAGTGTCTGGCTTTAATAAAACACCTTTTTTCTCTCACTCCGTCGCACTTCTTCCCTTTAGGCTTGGGCCTAACTCAGCCCGTAGCTGGGGTAATCCTCCATCAGTGGGTGAGGATAGTCCCAGCTCTGTATTGGGCGTTGCCCACCCTGACCATATCACCCCCCCGCAACCGCTAACAAGTGGGGTTTTATGTTGCAGTAGCCCCCATGGCCGGGCCTTGACGCTCATGACACAGGATGGGTGAGGTAACACCGTTTATGGGCCACCTTCTCCTGGTGAGACAAGCTTTCGATCTCTCCTTCAAGGCTGGGCAGGTACTCCGGGTCCGTCTACACTCCTGGGGCTGGCCTGTACCCATTTAGGGCTGAAAAATTGCAGTTTGGATGCTGGGGCTGGCATGGGAGGAGGTTCCCCTATGCTGGGCTAGGCATGCCTCTTGAAGGGGCTGGTGTGGGGGAGGTATTGACCGGCACGGCCGTGAAGAGGAACACACGGGGGGTGCAGCAGCTTGAGGAGGTTGCATTCCTACACTCATGGGGGGAACTGGCCATCGCTGTTGGGCGCATCTCCACCCCAGTGCTGCAGTGCCCCTGGTGTAGACAGGGCCTGACTCTCAACTCACCCAGTCTGTGTAGCTCTCATGTGGTTGAGTCTCTGTTCAAGGGAGTGTGCGAACGTGAGCCTACAGGTGCTGAGCAGTCGAGCTCACAGCCCGAGTTCTGTGGTCGTACAGCACCGAGCACTGGGGCTGCGGGACAAGCAGTAATGAACAATGAAGCTACCAGAGTGCAGCTGACAGCCACCCCTCCCTCTTTCTGGACACAGTGGCAGGAGGTGGGGGTGCCTTCACTTCCACATCACATGCCACAACCGCGCCATCATCCCATGGGATTTTCTAAAGGCACTCCACGCCTCCGCCAGGTACGCCCCCAGCGCCTGATGTCGGAATTCCTTGGCCCGTGCAGAGAAGTTTCCCAATTGGCCGTTTCAGTAAGAGCAAAAGCCTGGTCCTTGAATACGGCAGTTTATTTGCAATATATAGAACTGTACTTCAGAGAGGGCTAGTTCCAAACCAGATTTTTTTTTTAGTTTTGCTATTCCATATACATGTCCGACCTTTTACAACACGTCAAGGAAAAATGACACATGCAGGAAGGTTTTAAAAATTCAACACTGTTACAGCACTTGGTGGGTTTGTTTGTTTTTTAAATGAGTAAAACGTCTTAAAAAATCCTTATAAATTCTTTGTAATATGTTACACATTTAAAGACAATATTTACACACAAAAATGAAAAAACAACTTTACAGCAATTATTTGCAAAAAGTATGAGAACGATGCATAAACTGGAGTGAGTTTATCTTCTTTTTAAAGTCTCCTCACGGCCTCTCACTGGAATGGCTGCAGTTTGGAGCGTGGCATTTTTTCTAGGTACAGATTTCCTAGCCCCGGTGTGACTTTCCATGCAGACTCAGCACCCTGCATTCATTAAGACAATCGGCAGGCGCTGGCTGCAGTTGGCTTTCTTCTAAACCCAGAGACAGGTGCGCTGGATACGGCAGAGGATTGGTTTTATTTTCACTTTCCAACTAAAAGGGAATCCCCTCCTCCCCGTCTAGGACATATGATATAGCAGCATGAAAACACAGTTCACCATTGGCCTGCTTGGTAGAAGGCAGGACTTTACGATACGCACATGGTTCCAGGTCCCTGGGACGAACCAGCTCATGCCAAGGTTGGCTCTCCAGATGTGGAGAAATGCTGCCCTAAATTCTTGGACTTGAAACCCTCCCTGGCACGATGTTGGTGGCCAGAGCGCTCGTTTGCCTAATGTTAGCCGTACCTACCTGCGGCTCCCCCAGTGCCCACTGGGCATGTGGTGCTGGCCTAGCCTAACCCTGCGCGGTCCCATCTCTGGTGGCCTACCCTGGTTTGGAAAGCGTGAGACGAAAGGAAGCGCACAGCCCCCAAATGGTGAATGGCACAGGCCGGAGGACGGCTGGGTGTGATGGAAAACAGAACACAAAAGAGGCTGAGGCCGTCTCAGGCAAAACTGGCCTGCCCAGTTCAGGGGGCAAACTGCACGGGAGGGCGAGGGGAGTTCTGCACAGCGGCCGCTCTGCTCTCAGGCGGGTTTTGAACACCTTTGTGCATACAAAGCACCACGCGAAGCACAGCTACCCACCACCCTCTGCCTGGCTCAGTTCTCCCACAGTCCGCTCCCTCCTTTCGCACTCCGGCTCCTTGCGTCCTGCCCAGGCGCCAGGGGAACTGGTTCTCAAACACGCCAGGTCTAGTGCTCCGAGCGCGGGGGGCGGGGAGAACTAAAGAGGCAGAGGCCTGATCTGCTGGGGCTCTGCAAAGGTGCCAGGGACTCTCTGCTGGCACCGGGTTTGTCACATTGGCACTGAGCCACCCTGTACTTGCTCCTCCCCACCTCACACAGGCGGGACTGCAGGTCCACCCTGGGCCACTGCACAGTCCAGCCCGGCCAGAAAGGGCCAGATCTAGGCCCCCTCATGTCAGCCCTAACTCCTCTCTGTGCCCAGCCCCAGCGTCGCTCCACAGGACGGGGGAGCACAGAGCGGGGGGGGGAGGAGGGGGCTTCTTCTGTGTCCTGCATGCCCGCGCCCACACAGACAGGCGAAACACACCCAGCCCCGCCCTGCTAGCAAAACAGTGCCATCAGTGTGCCCTGCCGCGCTCGCACCCAGCTCCACGTGTGGCTGGGGGGCTGCGAGCCTGGCCAAGGCACCCTGGGCTGGGAAGGTCCGGTTCCCAATCATCCCATCAGCAGCCAGTTGGCTTGTCACAGCCCCGCCCCACCTGCTAGGCAGCCCACCCCGTCCAGCACATGGGCCGCAGAGAAGAGCCCACGTGCTCCTGCAGCAGCCGCTCCTTTGTCCCCAGGCCAGTCTGACACGCCCCCTCCCCTGCCAATGAATCACACCTGGGGGCAAGGAAGCTCCCCACACCTTTGGGGACTAAACCCTGCAAGGAGCCCACCACAGGAGGGTGGAGTCAGCCAGCTGCTAACTGCTCACAGCTGAGATCCTGGTGCCAGTGGGGAGCTTCATTACCCACTTCAGTGGGGCAGGGAGTCCCTCTTTCCTGGATGTTCCTGGCCAGCCCCTGCACCTCTCCATGCCTTGCCGGGTTTCCCTGCAGCCGGAAAAGGGAATAGCGCACTGGGCTGTGCCGGGCGCAGTCAGATCAGTGAATGTGACACAGGGAAGCCCCCCTGCCAAGCACCAGGCCCTCCTGCCAAGCTCCAGTCGCGGGTTAGCGCCAAACAGCACCAGATACACGCAGGGGAAGGAGAGCAGGGCACGGTGGAGAGGAAGGGGGACAAAGGGCCCCTTGGCACGAGGGACGTTTCCCAGCATTGAAGTGCAAGTGTCAATAGTGCACATGTGCACACGCACTCAGACCAGTGTGTTACGAGCCAGTGGACAAACCCCATGGACGTGTCTTCTCTCTCCCTCCATCCTCCAGCCACCGCACTCACCCTGGCCCCAGCTGGGGTGGGAGCACCACCTTGGGGAAGGGGAGGCTCCACTCTCTGGGGCAGGGAGTGTGGGGGGTGCTGGTACCAGGGACCCTCTGTTCAAAGACATCCAACCTTTCCTTGTACATCAACAGGAGCTGCCCAGGGAGCATCTTCTCTGGGGGTGGGGGCACAGCCGTGCAATACCACGGAGCCATGGCTAGTGGGGTGTGATGGTGGCTCAGTGGCACTGGAGGCAGTTTGGAAGCCAGCAGCAGGACACAGGCACTGGCCTTGTAGACACCTGAGCATGAACCTTGGGATCTCCACCAAGGGTGGGGTGGCAAGAGCCACAGTCTCCCCCCATATTGATGCAGGGTACAATGGGGAAGATCTGGTAGCCTCTGGGCCCCCAGGGAAAGCTGCAATCCCATGAGGGCCCCCCAGCCACACAGGGAGATGGGGGGACCCTCTCAGGCTACGTGCTACATGTGAGTGACCTCTGAACAGCTGCCGGCCCAGCTGTGGCTGAGATCCCGTCTGTGGGACAAGGCCAGGACGGTCCAAGTCTCAGATGTTACCTCCTGAGCCTGGCCCAGCAAAGACACAAAGGACATAGCCCCAGCGTGATACAGAGCCCAGTTAAACACGAGCCAGGTCATTCAATTAACGCCACCCTCCAGAGCCAGCCAGGCAGAGCCCTGGGAGCCTCATGAGAAAGGCCGCGGGAGGCTTGAGATGCAAGGCCAACAAAGGAGGGCAGGAGGCCACTGGCCCTTAGGGCGAGCTCCAACCTCCAGAGAAGGGTTCACTCCTGGATGGGGAGAAGGGGCCATGGAGGGAAAGCAGAGACAGCCAGGCCTGGTGTGGGGGGCGGTTAGAGACACTGGTGAAAGCGGAAGGAAGCTGTGCGTGCGGGAGCCTGGCCCCGATCGCCAGGGTTCCCCTCTGGGCCCTTACTATGCTGCTGCTCACCAGCACCACCCTGGTGGCCCAGCGCTGAGGACACGGAGGATCGGGCCTTGGTTGACTCCAGGCTGCTGAGGCCTGAGTCCTTGTTGGCTCTGTGCAGATCCCTGCAGGAGGCACCAGTATCCCGGGGGCCAGGCTCAGGGGGTCCCTGGCCAAGTGCCCGTTGCTCCTTCCACTCATTGAAGTTGAGGTCTTTGAGGCCGCCGGGCACCACCACTGTGTGGCGCCGCCAGGAGCTCTTCTTGCGTCGCGTCTCCGGGGAGTGGGGCTTGCGCAGGCGCACGGCCAGCATGTCATCAGCTGAGCCGCGCAGACGCAGGCGAATCTGCTCCGTCAGCGAGGGCCTGGCTGGGGCCACGGCCCCCAGGGGCTGCAGGGATTCCTGGCTGCCGCTAGCCGACGCCTCACTGTCCGGCCGCGGCCGCGCCAGCTTTCGGCGGGCCAGCGTGTCGCACTGGATGAGCCGGTGGGAGTTGAAGGAGGGCCGGGCCAGCTTCTCCTTCTCGCTGCTCCCCGCCGAGTCGGGCCCTTCCCTGGTGCCTAGCTCCACCCTTCCTGGCAGGAAGCTGCTCTCCGTGTCCGTCTCCACATGGCTGAACTCGCTGCGCTCATCGTCCGCTTCCTCACCACGGCTCTCGGCCACCGACTGCACCTCTGAGCACAGGCTGCGGTCAATGGTGGACAGGGTGGAATAGCCCGACACAATGGACCGGGCGTCTGGTGCTGGCTCCCTCGGCCCCTCCGTCTCCAGGCAGCCTCCCTGCTCCTCTGTCCCCACGCGGCGGCTCGGAGTGTTGCACGCAGGGCCTGGCTCTCCGGGGGCCGCACTGTGCCCCGGCCCCTTTGCCCCTTCCTCCTCTGCACCCCCGCCCCTGGCCTCTTCAGCTCTGCCTTTGCCAGCCTCGTGCTCCGAGTCGTCGTCCGTGCTGCTCCCCAGACGCTTGGCCTCTCTTCGCTTCTTCCTCTTACGGTTGACAGCTGAGATGAAAGAGATGGCGAGCAGCTCCTTGCTGTACTGCTCTTTTCGGGGCGCCCCTGAGCCCTGCTGGAGAGAACGGCACATGCTTAGCTCCACAGCCAGGCAGCTACAGCCCTGTCTACTCCTGGCTTCTCCCCACCCCCAGACAGGCCACATCTGCACTACAGCCAGGACAGAGCACTTGGCCACCAACCTGGCTACAGCTGTCCGGCGGCACCAGTGCATTCTGGGAAAATCGAGATTACCGTCTATTGGGCGTTGGTGCACCCTGGGAAAAAGCTAGGCTACTGTCTCATACTGCTGCAGTGCATTCAGGGGGAAAAAATACTAGGCCACTGTCCCATGTTGTTACAGTGTATTCTGGGAAAAAATACTAGGCCATTGTCCCATATTACTACATTGAATCTGGGAAAAAATCAAGGCTAGTCTCCCAAACTGTGCCAATAAATTCTGGGGGAAAAAATTAGTCCACCCACTGTCCCATATTGCTACAGTGCATTTTGGGAAAACCTAGGCCACTGTTCCATACTGCTGCAGTGCATTTTGGGAAAATCATGGCTGCTATCCCAGTCCTAGGCCCATGTTTGGGGCACAGGATTTGCACGTGCTTTCCCACTGCTACAGTGCCCTTCAGGATGTCCCACCCAGCTAGGAGCAGTGACTCTCCTGCCGGCCAGCCCCATGGACCCAGCAGAGCCACCAGGATGGAAGCCAGAATTGCTACACGATCGTATCCCAGCCCTGCTCGTGGAAAGGGGCCTTGCTCAGTAACCTCACGCAGGTAGGAACCACGTCATTTGTCGGCGTGAAACGCAGGGAGCGAACCATGGGTGCAAATGTGGCAAGGTCAGCTTGAAGTGTTCTCCTCTCTCCCGAGACCCAAGTAACCCTGTCAGCCTTTCCCCCTCAAACAGCTGGAAATCCTTGACCCCGGCCAGGTGGCTTCTCTCAGGAGCACAGGACGGCCCGCACCACACTAAGTATTAGTTATTGAGTTGCTCTGGGCTTTTGAAGCAACAGGATTGTTTTTAAAATGCAAGTATTGTACCCTGGGCTCCCTGCCCCTTTCGCCGCACCAGAAGGATGCACAGACAGGATGCCCCAGCTTCAAAAAATCCCTCATGGGAGCCCTTACCTTCAACTTGGCAGAGCCGCTATTGGTCGAATCTGCAACACAAAAGATAGAGCAGGGATTAGTGTGGGAAGAGTAGAGTTTACTAGAACAGGGGGGAGCAAGGGAGTGCATGTTCATCGAAGCAGAGGGACAGTTCTCAATGGCATTGCCATGCTCTAACTCAACGCGCCATCCCAAAAGACACCGGTACCGTTGGCTCCAGTCAATGGCGCAATCAGAAACAGGCAGTGGGGTGCCCAAGCTGGGAAATTAACGAGGGAGAGGCAACAGGAGAGCTGGGACAGAAGAATTTTCAAAATGCTGAAAAAGCAAAAAAGGCCTTGGTTTCAGGCCAGAAAAAATGTTCCCTTCATTTCGGTTTCTGACTGGCTTTTTTAAAACATTTTTGAAAATTCTTAAAAGCAAATTTGAAGAGGTCTGGATGAAAAAATTCATTGTGAAGGGAAAAATGGAAAGATTTGGATTTTTCAGACCCCCCGCCGTTCAAAATGAACAATTTGGCAAAAGTGACACCAATTTCTCAAACATTCCTGAGCCACTGTTGCAAGGAAAAAACTTTCAGCACCAAATGTTGCCCAGTAGTCACAGCTGTGGACCTTGTGCGCCTTGAGGCAACAGCTGCCCCAGGCTGTAGGGAGCTTTAGCCAGAGTTTGGATCTCATGGAAGGACTTCCAGCTTTGATGGCACCTTACATTGATCTCTGGGTCCCGCTGCCTGTTTGCATGCGACCCACACACCTAGTCACAGAATCACTGGGTTAATCACAGCACATGGGGAAGGATGACACAGCCATCACCAGAGGGTACAGAAAAGGAAACAGGAAAAAAAGAGCCACACACAGCTGGGAAATGCTCAGTCACTGGAGCCCCGGGAGAGTTTCCCTGGGGATACTGAACAGGAGGGCGCAGGAGTCTGGTCACAGGCACAGGCTGGTCAGAGCAGCTCTCTCCTTGACACTCAGGGCTGGCTGGTTGGCTCACTGAGGTTGGATTAGACCCAGAGGGTCCTGATCTTTATTCACAGTGGGGCTCCTTTGTACCAACCCAACGCAGACTCTGCAGCCACACAAGCATCAGGGACCCTCCCTGGGACTTAAATATGTGGCCTGCAGGACCAAGAGCATGAGCTGGATCTAAACAGAGGGACTCCTTTGGGTGGGAGCAGCCATCAAGGGCAATGCCCCCTACCCTCAAAAGTAGGGGACTGCAGTGAGATTTTAGCCTGGGGACCACAGGCAGGTCCCCAGTTGGTGTAAACTCCATGCGAAGTCAGGGGAGTGACATCCATTCACACCCACCCAGGGCTGGAGTGTCTGAGAGGCCGTGAGCAGTGAAGGGTCAGGTCTATGTGCTATTGTCCCACAGGCTGCCTTGTCCATGCCCAAGTTTCTTGCTATCGACGGCCAGCGGCAGGAAGGCAGAAGAGGGCTTAGGAACCTTCGGCCAGAGGCCTAGCCAGAACTGATCTTTTTGACAGGGCCTATGGTTGACAGGGGTGTGTCACAAGCAAAACAGAGGCTGATAAAAAAGCAGGATGAACTGCTTAAAATCTAATTGGGTGGGCATCCTTTCAAAGGGGGTAAGCCATGGCCCACCCAGGCCCACCTGTAGCTATGCTCCTGCCTTGGGCATGGGCCAGAGAACAGGCAAGCCCCAGTGAATGTGCTAGCAAGGGAGCTCTGAGGCACCTGGGGAGGGACTGCATGTTAATCTGCAATGCCTGGAAAGCAGGTTAAAGGACCGAGGGAGAAATGGGGGACGAGGGCAGGGAGTGAAGGATGCATCCACCACACCAGCTGCGATTCACCACACAAAGTAGCATTAAGACAAACATACTTCCCCCTACCCCCGCCCCAATTGAGGAATGGGATTATGGGATTTGCAGCCAGTGATTATGAGAGAGAGGACCAGGAGGGGAACGCCAGCCCCTGGGAGGATTGGGAATCCCACCTCCGCAACCCTCCAGCCAGCTACTGCCAGGAAGAATATGCTGTGAACCAGAGGTGCTGGTAGGTCAGCATGGGCTTCTCACAGGGGGTGTAGGGGCTGTGTGTGGCCAGGAGTCCCAGGCTGAATGGGGTTGGGCTGTGTGGCCACTGAGGAGGGTCAGAGAGGGGAAGGGTCATCTTTATACCTGGGCAGGCAGAGGGATGGTAGGGGTCTCCCAGTGACCCACTGGTGGCATGGGCTGATTTAACTCCAGATGAATGCCCACCACACACCCACCTGGCCAGGATCCTGGCATGCCTAGAACCCACCTGCCAGGGCTCTCTCTGCTCCCAGGCAGGGCGCCCTAAGGACATGGGCAGCAAGAGCAACAGATCCTTTGGGGGACAGAAGTAAATGTGGCTCGATTCATCCCGACTACAATGGCGCTGCAAGACGGATGAACCAGACCAGGGTGTATCGAGCTGGGGGCCATGACCTTCTGGGGGGCAAATGGGTACCAGGAGCCATGCCCCTTACCCATGGGAAAGGTGGTGAGCCGTTGGCCAAGGCCAGGTGGTCCAGGGGCAAAGTGCGCTGCGGCCAGCGCAACGGGGATGGGTGGAGGGCTCATCCCGGGGGATTGCTCAGGACTGAGGTCCCCTCCTGCACCCGTACTATCATGATCACTTGATGGAATTAGGGCATGAGCAATGCACCCACGCGGCAACACTATACCCGCTCTAGAGATCCAGGAGGTCCGCTGGAGGAAGAGGAGAAGAAGGAGGAAGACAGCAGCGAGAAGTTTAAGGAAAGAGCATAAAGAAACAACATCATTTCAAGCCTCCTTCTCTCCGTGTGCGCGGTTCAAGCTGGGGGGAGAAGGATCAGGCCCAGGAGAGAGGCAGTTTACAGTGGGACAATGAGCTCTGCCCCCAAGAGCTGTGGAGGCATCGGGGCTCCCATGGCAGAGCTGCTGTGGCTGGCTGGCTACGGGGTGGCTAGAGAGAGAACAACGTGTAGCCCTGCGTTACATGGACTCTTCCACGCTGGGGCCCGGCAGGGAGCTCAGGGTACCTGCTCTAATGGACTATACTCAGTAGAGGGCCTGGGGAACTTACTGACACTAGACCTGCAGTTCCCAGCAGTAACACTGGGGGAGCCATGGTAACCAGCCCATGGCCCCTGATTGGCTCCTTGCTGGTTTACCAGCCTCCCTATCACACTCAATCCTCGGCAATGGGTGTGGCCTGAGGAAATGCCCCTCCTCCCACTCAGGAAAGCTTGTTCATCCTGCTAGATGGGTACCTCTGCTGTAGGGAGTGGCCGGGCAGCTCCTGGCTCACGAAAGGCAGGTGGGAGCCCACAGACGGGCCAGAGCCTGCCTGATGGGGGAGCAGCGCAGTAACTCCACAGGAGGTGGATTGCCTGCAAGGTCAGCTCCAGTGCTGCCAGCTGACCCCCGACGGCCCCAGGACTGGAGTCCCCCTGCCCAGTCCAGCCCCCTCACCTGAGGCGTCCCCCGGCACTGCCGTCCTCCCAATGTTGGGGAGCAGGTACTCGATGTTTGGCACCGACTGCGTCTCCTTCTCATCCACAGGGGTCTGGAACAGCAGTGGGAGGAAAACTGTGAGCAGAGCAGCCCCTGGGCCCAGCCCCGACTCCCTCCTGCTCCTGGTCTGCTGAGAGCCTCCTGCCCCACACTAGATGGCACCCCTCTGGGGCAGAGCCGTCTGCCCCACCAGGGTCTTTCCCCCCATGCTGGGAACCAGCTTCCCTCCCGCCCCACTGGGGTCCTCAGCAGGGGTCAGGAGAGAAGCCCCCTGGGCCTGTCTCCACGGCATAGCCCAGCAGGTTCCTTGAGAGAACAGCTGTTTCTGGAGGTGAGCAGCTCTCCAACGACAGAGGCGGTGTCCACAGAGCCACCCTCCCCTCCCCCAGCCAATGCGGTGAGCTCGCCACGGGACTCACCTTTTCCCCCTTGTCCTCCTTGTCGCTGAAGAACCAGTCCGACTGCAGAACAAGGAGAGGGGACAGGAGTCAGAGTGACACTGGGTTTTCCAAACTAGGGGTCAGGGTTGGGGGAAACCTGCTCTAGTGCTGCCAGTCCCAGCACCCCCCAGGCCAGCCTTCCTCGCTCCAGGGGGGCCATGGAGGTGGTGACTGGCTCCGGGTCACCCGGCTGCTGCCAGATTCTTTCCCATGTCATCACCCTCCCTCCCACCCAGTGCGCGAATCCAAATGCACGAGTCTCAATCTCTGCCGCTGCAGGCACCCACGCCCACGGCCTGGCATCCACGTCCCCTACACCCTCACCTCCTCCCAGCCTGGCACTACATTCCCAAGGCACCCATCCCATCCTGGCTAACCCTAGACTCCCCCAACTGGGAGCTAATCAAGGCAGATCAGTCCTTCCCAGGAGGAAAGTTTCCTTTCAGCCTGATAAGATGGGCAAAGCACGGTGTGTGTGCGCGTGCGCCATGGGCCCATCCTGCCCCACAGAGTACAGGGCTGAGCAAGGGGCACCTGTCACTTACATGCTGGATGAGGGTCTCCACGATTTTGTAGCGGTCCGGCATGTGTGTCACCATGTCCGTCATGTTGTCCTCGGATGTCCGGACCAGCGTGGGGCCAAAGACCAGGGCCAGGTTCCGCGGCTCCATCTGTGAACAGGACAGGGATTACAATCCCAGAAGCCAGCCCTACTCCTGGGTCCACCCGGGGGGCGCTAACACTGTTGACAGCCTGAGCATGGCCTGCCCCTGGGACTCCCCTTGTGTCAGCCTTGGTCTGTAGTTCCCAATGACCAAATCCAATCAACCCCTCGCCTGGGATGGGTAACAACCTCGTCCTTCCATCCAGCCTCACTCAACCCATCCCAACTGCTCTTGTCACACCCACATTAATCAATTAACTAATTAACTCTCAGTCACTTCCCCAGCCCTGCAACCATACAGCACCTGCCACAGGTGGGCTAGAGTTATCATTCCCTTCCCACAGATCAGGAAACTGAGGCAGCAGCCAACACCATCCTAGTGAATTTGACCCAACTAGGGAGTCCTGATGCCCAGCTGCCTGCTCTAACCATTAGGAATTGCTGACTCCCGCTCCAGGTGGCTTGTGAGTCTTGCTTCCCAGTCCAGACCAGGAGGGTGTCCCAGCCATTAGGGCTCTGGCCTGGCACTTGGGAGAAGCTGAGGGGAGATACGATTGCTCCACATAAAAACACCAGTGGGATAAACACCAGGTGGGGAGAAGAATTATTTAAGTTCAGCATCAATGTGGCACAAGAACCAATGAATATAAACTAGCCAGCAGGAAGTTTTGACTTGAAATTAGATGCAGGTTTCTAACCAGAAAAGTGAATTTCAATGGGGGCAAAATCCTAGCTGGCTTCAAGACTGAGTTTGCTAAGTTTATGGAGGGGGTGGCATGATGGGACAGCCTAATTTGTCAACTGACTGATCTTTGACTACTAGCAATAAATATGCCCAATGGCCTGTGATGGGATAATTGATAGGATGGGTTCTGAGTTACTACAGAGAATTCTTTCTTGGATGTCTAGCTGGTGAGACTTGCCCACATGCTCAGACTTCACTGATCACCATATTTGGGGTTGGAAAGGAATTTTCCCCCAGGGAAGGTTGGCAAAGGCTCTAGGGGGGTTTGCCTTCCTGTGTGCCATGGGACATGGCTCGCTTGCTGGTGGATTCTCTGTACCATACCTTAAAGTCCTTAGACCATGATTTGAGGAGTTCAATAACTCAGTCATGGGTTAGAGGTATATTACAGGCATCAGTGGCTGAGGGTCTGTGGCCTGCATTGTGCAGGTCAGAATAGTAGATGATCATATTGGTCTCCTCTGATATTACAGTCTATGGGATCTATTCCCTAGTGCAGGGGTCGGCAACCCCCGGCACGCATGCCAGAGCTGGCAAGCGGGCTGAGCCTGAGCAGCACACGGTGCCGCTCAGGCTCCCCCGCTGGCCCTGCAAACCGCACGGCCGCTGGCGCACAGCTGAGGGCCCCTGCTGGCCCCGCCCCCTCCTGGACTGCAGGAGGGGAGGGAGAGGAGGGGAGCGGGTCGGGTTGCATCGCCCCAGCCCGCCCAGAGCCGTGCTGCTGCCAGCAGAGCAGAGCCGGCCCCGGCCATGGCTGGCAAGAGGGTGGGTTGGCTCGGCCCGGCCGGAGCCACCGCTGCCAGCGGGTGACCCGCTTTGCTCCCCTCCTGCCGTCCAGCAAGGGGCAGGGCCAACATGGGCCATCAGCCCTGCGCCACTCCTGTGGACGGGAGCCGGCCCCGGAACGGGGAACCGGAGGCTGCCCGCCAGCTGATGCCGGCCCAGGCCCTGGCCAACAGAGCACCTGAAGCCTGGCCCCGCCCCCTTCTGGCCCCGTCCTTGGCACCTGCTGAGGGTGCGGTGGGTGGGGCCGGCAAAGGTTGCTGACCCTTGCCCTAGGATATGTTCACAGCTGGAGCTATGATTCCCACACTAGCTCTGCAACCCCAGATACACATGTGAGTCGGGCAGCTCCTCCCACTGCTCATGCCACCGTGGCCACGTGTGTTAGTGCATTCGCTCGCACAGAGCTAGCACGGTTCTGCCAGCCTGCGCTGGAAATCCAACACAGACCTCTCCCGAGTCTCTCAGAGCAGCCACTGTGCCAGGCTCCGTAGCATGGCTCATGGGTCGGCCGCCTCACACAGCCTGGCTTGGGCAGGTGGTGGCAACAGTACCTTGTTCTTCTCAGAGTGGTCCGCGATTGTCTTCAGGTGTCCCACCAGGAACTTGAGCGTCTCGTAGTATTGTCCTGGCAGGTCCCGGATCTGGGGACACACAGAAGCAGTGTGAATGCCTGGCCAGCTACAGAGAGGGACAGAGGTACCCTCCTCATCATGGACTCACTCCTTCCCCCCTGCCTGCTCCTCACTCATATTCCCTTTTTCCAGGGCAGGGTGCTCTACCCACCCCCAGCCTCAGGACAAGGTTGGGATCCCCCTCTCGGGCAGGCCAAGCCTACTGGACAGACTGAAAAGGCAAGGGAGTCTTTCCTGGGGCAGAGGCAATACCTTCTCTGCTCCTATGGGCCAGATGGTTGAGGGGCTCAGGGGTGACCACTACTTGGGGATGGTGGTGGGTTCTCCATTCCCCAAAGGACCGGCACCTCCCTGGAGGGGCCCTGCCCTGCATCCTACAGGCTTTGGCCATTCGCCGTACCAATTTCCGCAAAGTCTTCATCCTCTCGCTGGCATCTTCTATCCGATTGGCATCAATGAAGTCATTGTACTTATCTGAAAGCAGAGAGAGGCTGGATTCAATGGATGCGCCAAGCATGGCCCCCGATGGAGTGTGCCTGGGCAGCGTCTGCTGTGCCAGGGCTGGCGGGTGAAGCCCCTGGCAGGGGCACTGCTAGGGATGCTGACTGGGGCTGGCAGGCTGAGTGTTTGCACACAGCAAGGGGATGGATGGGTACCTGGGGCTGAGGAAGGACATGGGGCAGCGAGGAGGTTGGGGTGACGTATAACTGGAAGGCTCTGGGCCAGGAGATGGGTCATGGCGCTAAGGGAGGGCTGGTGGCAGAGGGCATTGGGTAATGGCCAGACAGCAGGTGGAGGAGGCTCTAGGAGTCCTACATGGATTCCCGGGGCAGACTGACAGGCAGCAATGCCGGACAGGCAGAGCAGTGTGTCAGCAACGCCTGTTTGTGGCAGGATAGCTGGTTGGAGGGGGGTCACAGGGCCATGCCCCCCCCCCCCCCCCCCCGGCAGACGTGGGTTCGGGACCGGGGGGCGGGGGCCAAGGGCGGGCGCCCCCCCGGCGTGCCCCCCGGGGCCCCCCGGGCCCCCCCACGGCCCCCCCCGGGGGGGGGGGGGGGGGGGACCCTTCCGGGGGGGGCGGGGGGGATGGGACTTCCAGTGGAGCTCAGAGGCTGCAGGGGAACCAGGTTCCCTTGGGCAGCAGGGACATGCCCCAGAGCCAGCCAAGCTCCAAATCCTGATCACGCAGGAGGCTAGGGAGTTTGCAGCCACCCTCAATGGGGCAGGGATTGGGCCCAGAGGGGCGGGAGTCAGTAAAGGATGCAGGCTACGTGTGCATGTGGTTGGGTAGGGATCAGGTACTCCTGCACTCACCATCTGTGAACAGCGGCTCCGGGAGCTTTCGGAAGAAGGATTTCAACAAGCTGCTGATGACATTCAGGTCCTGCCACCTCTGTGCGGGAAGAGAAAGAGGCACTTAGTGGGGGAAGCCAAGAGCAGGCAGGCCAGCGTCCGGCTGGCCGGGGGTCACCCAGTCACTGCCGGGAATCCTCAGAGCCAGGGGGAGTCATAGGGGATCCCCAGCTGGCACAGAACTAACCAGCCCCTCTAGCATGACAGGAAGGCAAGAGCAACTCCCAGCAATCCCTGCCCCCTGCCCGGGAGAGTGTGCTGGGGGGCAGCTATGCAGCCTCCTGGCTACCTCCAATACACACTGGGGGCAGGGTTGGGACAGCCTCCAAGGAGGTAGCGTAGCTCTTCTGATTTGTCCCCAGTCCTGAGGGAGGCGGAGCATAAGGGGCAGGAAGGGGACATAGGTGGCACCCATCAGCCCATGTGCCCCCAGCATGCCTGCCCTCCTTGGAAAAGCCATTCCCGGGAAGATGCAAGGCAGAGCGTGTGTCTGCCACGCCTGGGCTTTGGAAATGGGTTTTATTGCAGCCGAGTCACCAGGACTACCTGATCTGGCCACCAGGGGACACTGCTGCTCTACACAATCTGACCTCAGCCATCGGCTGCTGTCTCTTGCTTTGCACCAGGGGCTGGGTTCACGCCCAGGGGCTGCTCACTGGCAAAACAGGCCGCCTCTGGCTGCGGGGCCAAACCTGGGCAGGCCTGTGACCCCGTGCCAGGCCACAATGCTGCTCGCTTAGATTTGGCCTGCCCATCCTACCCCTCTGCCCTGACGGACGGGCATCTAGGCCAAGCCAGAGTGACCAACTGGTGCTGTGACTGGTGTTTGGCCCCCCCAGAGCCATGGATGTCAGCAGGAGTGGTGTCCCCTCCTTCCCCCAGTTGCGACCCTCTGTTCTAGGCAGCAGGAGGGGCAGCACACTGCAGTTTAATGGTCTTGAGCTCCCACCGGCTCCACACCTCATCTTGCAGGTTGATCTCGGTGGCTCCCTTGTTGAGCTGATCCTGCAGGCTGGACACCACGGCATTGTTCCCCGGGACCCGGTAGATGCCCATGTACTCCAGGCCCTTGTCCTCCACCACTTTGCAGCAGGCCTCCACGATGAGGGGAACATTCTGCAGGGCAGAGCCCACACAAGGGTCAGCTGGGTTAGGGTGTGCAGGGGGGTGGGTCACAGATGGGCACGCACAGCTGGAACTGCAGCTGCCAGATGTTAAGGAGGTGGCTGGGGGTCAGAGAAGGGCACAGCCCACCCCTTGCTGGCAGCTGAGCAACTTCTTTCCCCCAGTTCACACCCTGGCAGCAAAGAGAAAGTACGCGAGTGCTGTCCAGGCCCCTAGCTCAGCAGGGCCTCCACCTCTTCTGCCCAGACTCAGCGAGAACACAGAGGAGAACGAAAAGATGGCAAGGAGGGGCAGGACCGGCATAAAGGGCAGAGGGACTGCCACTGGCTAAGACCTTCCCTCTCATCACAGGTGTGGATCCCAGCAACGACAGCCATCCCCCAGCCCTCCCCTCCCGAACGTGGCAGCGGCAAACTCTGTGTGGCAGCCATATGGATCCCCCTGCCTGGCCTGCAGGGTGCATGCAAGAGGAGCTGCACCCAAGCAGGGAGGAGGATGCCACCCAAGGAGGAGTCGATCCATAGGGTGGGGCAGACGGTCGCAAGAGACCCCGCAGGCACCAGAGGGCAGTGCTGCCAGGTGGAGTTGCTCAGTCTACGTGGTGCCCGAACACCTTTCACCACTCGCAAAAGCAGTCCAGAAGGAGGCTGCAGGTAATGGGCACCCAAAATGCCAGAGTGAGGGGGCAGCGCCCTGCTCCCCGCTGGGGCCCTCCTGCCACAGCCTGACAATGGCCGTCAAGTTTCAGGGGAACACTGGGAATTCTGTGAGCTGAGATGGCCCCTCTGCCTTGCCATGTCAACCCTCTGTGAGCGATGTCTCCTTTCGGAGGTGCGAGTGGGCAAAGCTTCGACGGCTGAGAGCAGGCAGGGCCAGTGCCCTCGCTCCAGCCAGGGGAGAGGCTCACAGCGGCCAGATGCAGGGCAGGACCTACCTTGTTGTCTGGGGCAGGCTGGCAGTCCTCTAACCTCACGCCAAAGGCCCGTGGAGCAGGTTTTTTGTTCTTTTTCATGATGTTGATGCCCCAAGGGGCTTTCTGGGGGCCACCATCATCTGAAAACAAATTCCAGGTCAGTCTGCGAAGGGCGGGACACTGGGGGATAAAGACATCCAGCAACCCCCAGGCACATCCTTGCTGCCATTCACACCCCAACGTCACCTCACACAGACGCACTCCCGCCACGCACAGATCTAGTCTGTCCTAGACAGGTTGTCGCCTGGCATGCATCCCCCTGGGAGCTGAGTGCCTGCCGGTCGCGCACTGAGCACGGGACTAACGTCCGCTGCGTGTGGAGCACGTGCAGTGCAGTGTCTTGTTTCAGCAGGTGGTATTTGGGTTGGGGGTTGATATAAACAGGCCTGTTGCTCTGGGTTTATGTTACAGGAGGCAGGTCACTGAAACATGCTTGGAGCAGAAAGCAGCGAGGTTCATGGTCCTTAAATTCCAGGGTGCCCTGAGAAAGTGCTGTCTGCCGATCCCCTGTTGCAGCGCGTTCCCTAGGCCTGAGGAGCAACCAGAGGTTTAGACAATATTGGCCCTAGGCCATGGAGGGCATTGAAGCGAAGGACAATCTGCAATTCTGTGGGAAGCTGGTGTCTGGAGTGGAGGACAGGCACAATATGCTCACGGTAGCCTGTGGTGCCAAGGAGACGCTCTGCAGTGTTCTGCGCTAGCGGTCAGAGTTCTTAAGGGCTGACCGCTTCCCATCCAGCTACACTGCACTGCTGTGATCTGGCCGAGAAACCAGGAAGGCAAGAGAAACTGAGGCCAGGTCTTCATTCGCCAGGGAGTGATGGAGGTTCCTGGCCAAGCAAAGACGGCAGAACACTTCACGCACAGATGGTGCTAGCTGAATCCACTGTGGCAGTGCAGAATCCCCGAGATGCCCAGACGATGGACCAAACTGACCAGTAGCTTCCACCAGCAGAGAGCACCCTGTCTGCAACTACATCCCCTTGCCCATCGGCATCACATCAGTCTTGCTGGGGTTTGGCTCTAGCCGGCTGTTCCTCGTCCCAGAGTTGATCTCATCTGAGCACCACAACACATGGGTGCAGAGAGCTGGCAGCACACGGCAAAGGAGAAACCAAGCAATGGACCAGCCAAAAACTGTTGTCGCTTGAATCCAGGGTGTCTGACCTGGTCAGCCAGTGGCGGTAGGCAGATGTTGAGCCACCTATCCCGCAAGTTCACACACACACACACACAGACGGATGGACCTACTGGGCCCCAACCCCAACCTCAGTGACTTCCTTGAACATACTCCCCATGCGCAGCCCCAAGCAGACATGCAACTCCCCATGTCAGGGTCCAGGATGGGTGTACCTTTAGTCATGATCATGTCCTGCCTTGGGGAGCGGGGGGCACTCATCCCCGTCTGCTTCAGGAACTCGGGCTTGATCCCCAGCCCGCGAGAGCCCTTTGGGGAGGAGTCTGGTTTTATCCCAGAGGGGCTGCAGAAAGAGTGAATGGGGTGGTTCAGCCTCATGCCCAGCAGCCTCTCCTCTTGACACCCCCCGCCTCCTAGCCATTCACCCCCATGCTGTCCCAGCCTGGCCTGAATGGAGCACACCCTGTTCACAGCCACCACTGCAATGGGGCAGGCTTTGGTGAACAAAATGCAGTGCAAGGTATTGTGGGATGGGAGTAATTATGCAAATTAGCTTCTTTAGGAGCCGGCTCTACCATTTTCCCAGAGTGCTTTACACTGCAGTCAGCTCCCTCTCCCCCTTCCTGGGCACACCTAAGCCCAGAGCAGCATGGGAATGCCAGGGGGTTCAGACCCCTCTGTTGCCCCAACATTACACAGGCATCTGCAGGGGAACCGAGGCACTGCCTCCAGCACCTGCAATGCTGATTCTCCCTGCCCCCTTCACTGCCAGCTGGAGATCCCTGGTTCACTAGCACCTCTCCCTTGCAGGCTCTCCAGCTCTTCTGGACCTTGATCCAGGTTAGAAAGTCCCACTGGTTTAACCCAGCACAGGTTCCAGTCAATCTCGCTGCACCAGTGTACACCTCTAACAACGATGCGCTGAAACTGGATTTGCCTGTTGCTTAAGACTGGTTTTGTTTAAGGGTGTGTCTACACTTAGAAATTAAGTTGACTTAAGGAGGCCTCCATCGACTTAATTTACTGCGCATCTACACTGGGCTTTCCTTAAGTCAGCTAAAGCTGCTCCTTAAGTTGAATTAAGGAAAAGTTAGTTTGAATTAATAACACCTTGTTTTAATTCGAACTAGCGCTTAAGTTGACTTTATTAAGTCGACTTAAGCCAGTGGAGATGTGGAGTAGTGCCTAGGTGGACCTTTTTAGTCGACTTAAAATATTAAGTCGACTTAATAAGGTCGAAAAGGGGCCACATTTACACTTGAAAAGTTAAGTCCACTTCTGTTAAGTCGACTTAATAAGGTCCACTTTAAGTCAACTTAAAGTCAACCTTATTAAGTTGACTTTATAAAGTCGACTTAACTTTTTAAGTGTAGACATAGCCTAATTTAGCAATTTCCCAATACAAACTGAAGCAGATAGCTCTACAAGGAGATGGCAGCCCTTTAACCAGATGACTTTGTGCCAGTTCCCATCTCTGGGCTGGTCCAGGACTCTGTTCAGACAGCTCCACCCAGCAATTTTTTCCTCTGAGGCTCCCAACGTGCTTCAAGGAGGCAGGTCAGTATCATTTACCTCATTTTACAGGCACAAAGTGGGAAGTGACATGCCCCAAAGAACCCAGGAGTCCTGGATCTCACCATCTGCTCTGACCTCACCAAATAGAAAGGTTACCCACCTTGTGTTCTTCGAGTTCTTCGAGATGTGGTGTCCCTGTGGGTGCTCCACCTTGGAACTCTGGCGCATCCTCGCGTCCAGATCAGAGAAATTTCTAGCAGCGCTCATTGGAGCAGTGAGAGCGCTGAGTGACTGTCTGGCACCTGCTCTGGCACCCTTTCGGCATGCATGCAGCCTGACCTGCCTCATTTTTTCTCCAACCGGGAGAGGAGAGAATGTACTCTGAAGTAGAGAGGGGAGGAGGGCAGGTACTGGAGCACCCACAGGGACACACATCTCAAAGAACCCCAGTTACCACACAAGGTGGGTACCCTTTCTTTCTCCTTTGAGGAGTGTCCCCATGGATGCTCCACCTTGGGAGACTACAAAGCCATGTCCTCATCAGGACAGGGGGACTTTGGAGTCATTGGTGTGCAATGTCGAAATAACTGAAAGGCTGACTTTTGCATCAGATTTGGAAGCCTGATCAATGGCCTAGTGTTTGGTAAATGTGTGAGTTGAAGCCCAAGTAGCGGCTCTGCAAATATCTGAGTGTGGGACGTTGTGTAAAAAGGCAGTTGGAGCGGGTACTGCTCTTGTAGAATGTGATTGTAATATGTTCTAGTGGCGAAGTCCCTGTTAAGTTTTAGAAAGCATGGATGCTGTTGGAGATCCATTTCGATAGTCTTTGACCTGAGATAGTGTCGCCCTTGGATCTTTTAGCTGTGGAAACAATAGTCGTTAGTTGACCTGAATGCTTTCTAGGTAGAAAGTTAGAGCCTGTTGAACATCAAGAGCATGGAGTGCGGCTTCACCCAGATTAGAATGAGACTTTGGCATGAATACTGGTAAGTGAATGGTTTGATTAAGGTGGAAGGTAGATGATACCTTGGGGATAAATTTTGAGTATGACCTTGTCCTTATGGAATATGGTATATGGTGGTGTGGTTGATGCATCCTGCAGATGTAATAGCAGTCAAAAAGGCCACCTTCATGGACATATGGGCAAGACAGCACATCACCAGTGGTTCCAACGGTGGGTTAGTGATAGTTTTGAGGACTAAATTAAGGTCCCAGATGGGGGTAGGTGGGCGGATATTTGGGTAAAGGTTTTGTATGCTCATCAGAAACCTTTTTACAGTTGGGTGGGGGAAAAGGGAGTTTTCATAGGAAAGCTGAGATGGTTCGAGGGGTAACAGATATTCGAGGATCATTGGAACTGTTGCCAAGAGAGGAGAAGCTTTATTTTGAGTTCACCATAGATAGAATCTATTCCACTTTTGAAGGTAAGTTTTACGAGTGGATGGCTTTCGACTGTTTAATAAGATGTGTTGCACTGCATTGGAACATTGTAGCTTCTCTTGTTGGAACCAACATGGAACCAAGTTGTCAAGTGTAACCTGGGTTCTGGGTGAAACATGTGACCTCTGTTTTGTGTCAATATGTCCCTGATTAGAGGATGGGCAATCAGTTGTCTTATTGACATTTCCCTCAGGTAAGTATACCATGGCTGTCTGGGCCAGGCAGGGGCTATCATTATGACCATTGCTGATTTGTGTTGAATTTTGAGCAGTGTTTGATGAATTAGTGGGATGGGGGAAAAGCATAGAGTAATTCCTTGTTCCATGGGAAGAGGACTGCATCTCCCAGGGATCCATTTCCAATTCCTGCCCTGGAGCAAAACCTTGGGCATTTACAGTTGCGGTGCATGGCAAATAAACGTCCGTAGTGGGGTATCCCCACTGCTGAAAAATATTGCAGTTGAGCGCCCCATCCCACTAGGGATGCATTTGTTAACATAAAGATGGAAGGAGGTTGTATTACAAAGGGTACTCCTGTTTTGAGGTTCTGTGGCCTTGTCCACCATTGTAGAGATAATTTTACTTCTTCTGGTAGTGAAATTATTTTGTGTATCAAATGGTGCAGAGGTTTGTACACTTTGGCCAGCCGAAGTTGAAGAGGTTGCACATGTAGACTTGCATTCCTTATGACAAAGGTGGTTGCGGCCATGTGACTGAGTAGCTGTAGACAGCTGCGGACGCTGACTGTGGGAGTATTTAATACTAGGTTCGTTAAATCTGAGATCATGGTGAACCTTGGGTCTGGAAGAAAGGCTCTTGTTGCCCATGAGTCTATGCGTGCCCCTATGAATTCTATTGTTTGTGTAAGCTCCATTGTAGACTTCTTGAAATTTATTAGAAGTCCAAGGTCTTGGAAAAATGACATTGTAAGTTTGACTGCTTGAAGGGCCTGTTGTTGGGTATGAGATTTTATTAGGCAGTCGTCAAGATAGGGAAAATGGTGATGCCTTTATTTGCGTAGGTGAGCCGCAATTATGCTAAGTGCTTTCGAGAAGACTTGTGGAGCTGTGGAGAGACCAAAAGGAAAAACAGTGTATGATAATGGTTATGATTCACAACAAACCTGAGGTATTTTCTGTAAGCCGGGTGAATTGAGATATGAAAACATGCATCTTGTAGGTCGAGGGCCACAAACCAGCTCCCGTGTTCTAGAGCTGGAATGACTGTAGAAAATGTAACCATTTTGAACTTTTCTGATTTTATATACTTGTTCAATTTTCTAAGATCAAGGATTAGATGCCAACTGCCTGATTTCTTTTTGGTCAAGAAGTATGCTGAATAGAAGCACCTTGCCATGGTGCTGGCTAGGGAGTCTTTCTATAGCACCCATGAGGAAGAGGTGTATGACCTCCTGTTGTAGGAGTTGTTTGTGAATGGTGTCCATAAAAAGGGATGGAGAAGAGTATTGGAAGATTGGCATAGATGTGAAAGGAATGGTATAGCCAATCCTAATCGTGTCCATGACCCATTTGTCCGTAGTGATGGTTTTCCAAGAATGGTAAAAGTGGCACAGGTGATTTGTATATGGCAGAGGACAGAGTGACTCTAGAACTTTGGGAAAGTCCTATTGGTCCTCGATTGGAACTTCAAAACTGCGGTTTTGAAGGAGATGCTTAGGAAGTCAGTGGCTGATTAGAGAGTTTTCTCCTGCGCTGTGTATGTTGTCTGCTGCGTGGCTGTTGGCCCTGCCATCTATACTGTGACCTGGATTGGAACTGAAATTGATATCTGGAATTATATGGTTGGTACCAACATGGTCTGCATCTTGTGACAGCTGTGTAGATTCCGAGAGTCCATAGGGTGGCTCCTTGGATGTGTGCATCATTTCATCTGTCTTCTCTGAAAATAATGTTTTCTTATCAGTTGTTGCCTGGAGCTGCTTGGGGAGGATCATCACATCACTACCCCTGTGGCGACAGTGTGGGCTGTTGTGTCGGCACCATCTGGAGACCAGCTCTCGAGATCAATTGGCCTTCTTTGATTATTGCACGGAATTGTTTTTTGTTGTCTCGGATGTGTTCAACAAAATCAGCTCACTTGAGCTAGTTGTTATGATCATAATTTGCTAATAATGCAGAATACTTCGCAACTCATAATTGGAGGGTAGATGAGGTGTGAACTTTTCTGCCAAGGAGGTCCATATTTTTATCTTCCTTGTCGTGCGGTGTGGAGCTGTTACATTGTTCCTTATGTCTTTGGTTGGCAGCCTCCACAACAAAAGAATTTGGTGGGGGGAAGTTAAACTGGTATTTGGAATCTTTACTTGGGATGTAATAGTTTTTGTCGGTTCTCCTACATGTGGAAGTGATAGTAGCAGGTGTCTGCCAGATATCATTTGCAGGGTCTGTTAGAGCTCCATCCATAGGAAGAGTGATTCTTGTGGAAGACTAGGTTTGTAGGATCTTAAGTTTATGTTGGGACTCTGAGACATCTTGCATGGGAATCGCTAGTGACTCAGCCACATGTCAGAATAAGTCCTGAAAATGTTTAAAACCATTGGTTGGGGCGGGTGGTGAGGGAATAATTGCTTTGTCAGGTGATGACGATTAATTATGAAGTGAAGAGGTTGGTTCTGGGTCCTCTCTTTCTTCAATGGCGTTTTCAGGCTCTTATTCTGTATAGGTTGTAGGCCCAGGTGGAGGCCGATGCATATCTGAAGTGCATGGTCTAGATAAAGAAGGACTGGAGTATTGTGACCAAGATTCCCAGTGAGGCCTGTTTGGTGGGTAGGTGGATGGGGGACCACATCATGGAGAAGCATACCATGGAAATGGTGGAAAGTTAGGTGGTGGTTGAGACTATGACTTTGAGTTGGAGATGCTGGCAGCTGAAGTGAGAATGTGAGTCTATGATCCTCAGCTTCTTCATGACTTGAGAATGGAGCTGGAGACAGTGTTCCCGCACGAGACAGTGGCGCAGGGGAGCTGTCGGTACCATAGAAATGGGAGGCTGGAGAAACAGCAAAGTGAGTATCTTCCTTGGAATTATGGTGTTTGTGTTTCTCTGTATGTTTCCTTGGCACAGGGTGTTCAGTAGCTCAGCTCGGTGCCGGAGGCATCGATTTCGGTGCCAACAGATGCAGTGAACTGTGGTTGTTGACACTGAGGCTTGTGATGACGTCGGTACCGAGGCTGCCTTAAGCACTGAGTGAGTTGTCGGTGCTGCTGAGGCAGCAGTTTTTGCGGGTTTACCAGCCGCAGCTCTGGAGTGTTGGCTTGCCTTGCCCCTGTAGTCTGAAGATACTGAGGCAGATCTTTTCCGAGACTCAGTCATCGTACCCGTGGAGCCTGGAGCCTCTTTGGTACAGTTAGATCTTGGAGGCGGATATGTTGATTTCCTCCTCTATGAGGACATCTAAGGTAGCGTAAATCAGAGAGTGAATGAGCTGAGAAGCTGGTTAAGTCTGTCCAGGACTGGAGGCTTGTCTGAGAGACCATTCTATGAGCAAGAGCTTGAGGCAAAGGTCTCTATCACATCTAGCTCTTCAGCTTAAGTTTTTCCAGCGTGGGCATTTTTGTGAAATATGCCCCCTCCCAGGCACTTAGTACAAAACTTGTGGCCATCAGACACTGGCTTGGCGTTGTGGCAGGTCTCGCAGCTCTTGAAGCCTGGAGAGCCCGGCATAAGTAAAAGCGGGGAAAAAACCAAAAAAAGTCTATTTTTTAAGGGAGAGGGGAAGAATTAACTGGGATATGAGGAAGGGAGTAAAAACTAGGAAAGGCTTTGGCTAAAACTAAGAATAATGTTGATGAGCTCAGGAGAGAGGTAAAGCTCCGTCCGAGACCGCAAGTGACTGAGAAGGAACTGAGAGGGTTCGGGCTGCACGCACGCCAAAAAGGTACCAAAGGAAGCCCAAGACAACCTCTCAACAATCATGTGGCCCCGATGAGCACTGCTAGAATTTCTCCAATCCAGACACGAGACATGCCAGAATCCCAAGGTGGAGCACCCACAGGGACACTCCTCGAAGAAGAACCTCCAGCTATTCACTCCTACAGCCAACTCCAAATGCCACCACTCACCTGTGTGGCAGGCTTGTTCCCTGTCTGTCTATGATATTTGTGGCACCACTTGTGTGGGAGCTGAACACCTTCCAATCTCTAATGTGTTTACCCTCGCAGCCCCGGGGCAGATGGGCAACTGAGGCACAGAGAGGCTAAGTGACTTGCCCCAGGCCACACAGGAAGTCTGTGGCAGAGGAAGAAACTGATCCCAGGTCTCCCAAGTCGCAGGCTCATCCTCCCCATTGGGGAATGCTTTTCCACAGCAGGCACATGGGGTCCTTACCTCACTTTCCGGTAGTCATTTAGCTTCTTGTTGATAAGTGCCTGGCTTGCAAACCCAGGGTCCTGCAGCGGCATAAAGACAAGAGGGAGGGGAGGGCATGAGCATCACGTCTGCCGACAGAGCTCTGGCGAGCACTCTCATCCGTAAGCTGAGCTGCTGCCCAATGAGGCTGATAGACAGGGCAAGAGGTTTGTGCTAGGCTTTACGGGGACAGAGGGTGTCACCAGCAGTGGCAAACTAGGGAGTTTGCCTCTGATCATACTTGCTAATGGACACATCCCTGACCCACAGCAAGAGAGAGTCGCACAGCCTCCCCTGCACCACGTGGGGCCAGGCAGGACCGAAAGCACCAGGGCCCTGACCCCAGAACTCAGGCCAGTCTGGGAGCGCAGTGCCAGATGGAGCTTCCAGGTCCAGGCAGAGAGATCTCACTCCAGTACTGAAACCTCAGGCCATAGGTCACCCCGGGCCAGGCACACATTCCCTCACTGCAGTTCTGAAAGGCCAGTATAACAAGCAGCAGGAGGGATCCTCCCCCACAGATGGCACCCTGCTCTCTGCCCCAGGCTTGGGAAGGCACCAGGGTTTCTGGAGATCAGACTCCTCAAAACTAGTGGGGTTGATGAAGCTGCACCCCACAGAATTCTGGTATCCCAAGGGCCCATATCTGGGGAAAGCAGCCTCATTGCCCGGGTGCCAATCCCCCTCTGGGAGCCCTCAGGTGCCCCATATCACTCTGAAGTGCCTAGAAGCAGTTCCTGGGGCTAGCACCTGGCTCCCTTTGGTGGGAGAGCCCTGCCAGAACATGGGAGGCACTTCCCACAGCTCCACCTAGAATGGACTCTGTCCTACTGCCTAGACATCTCCCTGTTTCACTGCCATCTCCTGACTGAGCCCACATGGGGGGCTGGGCTGAGCTGCTGGGAGGCCTCTGAACCCAGCAGCTTCAACTCTGCTACTTGCTGCCTGGCTGACAGGCCCGGGGAGAAGAGAATCACAGCATGCTCCACACTGGCTGGGAGCCTCTGGGAACCCTCGGGGAATTCACCCCTATCGTGTCCTGAGCTGGGCACGCGGGAGGGAGGTTTGTGTTGAATGCCTGGAAATCCAGATTGTCCCTCCATAGACCAGCAGGGGTCGCCATAAGCTAAGGAACCAGCCAGCCAGCTGTGATCCCACTGTGGAACCAGGGAACTGCAGGGATAGCTTGGTGCCAGGGAGGAGATCTCGCCAGGACTGACCCATGGGGCTCCCAGGGAGCCGTCAGCAGGGGAACGTGGCTGCTCAGCCAGATCCTGGCCTGGCTGTCTCCACCTTTTGAGTGAATGGAGGAGGCTGGAGGGTGGTGCCAGGACCACTCACCCTGGCCCTGTCCTCTGCCCAGCCCTCCTCTCATCAGTCCCTGCAGAACCTCCTATGACCAACTCCAAGAGTAACACAGCCACTGGAGAAATGGCTTGCAAAGAGAGGGCACAACCCTGGCTGGAGGGAAGAGAGGGATGCTGGGAATGGAGATGCCCTCGCCCAATACAGAGCCCCTGGGGTTGTGCCTGGTCAGGGGCTGTCGCAAACAGCTGAGATGAAGGAGGCTGACCCATTCTCCTCTTTGACGTGGTGGTGAGGCCTTGATTGGACTTCAATTCCCAGCATGCAGTATAGGCCTGTCTGCTTGGATGGAGGAGCACGGCATGCTGGGACATGGAGTCCCAGTGCCCCCCTCGGGCAAAGAGAAGCATGGGATGCTGGGACTTGGAGTCCCCATCGGTTGTTCCTCCATCTGGAAGAGGGCAACTGCAGGCCCTCTCCTCCGCCCACAGTTGAGCCACCCTGTCCTAGAAGGAGCAGCAGACAGCGAACAGCTGGAGAGAACCAAAGTGCCGGGGAATCTGCAGAGAGCCAGGGGCCTGGACGGAGCCAGGAGTCCCACGCTGGCTCTCACCTCGCCCTCGGCTTTGCTGTTCTCCCTTATGACTTTGATCCAAGCCAGCATGTCGTCCCGATCCTCTGCCTGAAAGAGATATTCACAGAAGTCAGCGGTCGTCAGCCGGAAGACGTGCTTCCTCTTGGTCTCGCTGTAGGAAATGTCCACCAGGCACGCTCGGATGCTGATTGGCTGCTCCTCCTCACCTGGGGGCGGCGCGTACGTCACGGCCTCCCGCCTGTCCTTGCACAGGTAAAGTGAGTGTGCGCGGAGAACGGCGAAGACGTGCTTCCACTGCCGGATGCCTCCGCCAACTTTCTGTAGGGGAAGAGGAATGGTGGTGAGCACTGGCTGGGACAGAACATCGGCTAGGCGGCCGCCTACTGCTAACTGGCCTCCCAGACACCATTCCAGGGTGGTGCCAGCTAACTATGCCCAGGGCAATGCAGAAAGCAGTTGAGCACATAACTGAAAGTGTGCAGCACCCTTTTCCAAGTCATTCTTTTCAGCTCTGACCCACTCAGGGGCCGAGAGAGAAGGACCCCCTTGCCTTCTGGTGGCAATCACCCCGTTGCAATCACTGCAAAGTCCATCCCAGGACTGTGACACAAGGCGATCTTGCAGGGCTCCAACAGGGAATGCTGACCCCGGGAACAGCCCTCTCGCCGATTCTCTCCCATTCTGGCTTGGATTGTCAGGGGAATCAGAGGGCCAACTGGGACCTGCCCTTTGACCCCATGAACTCCGCCCTCCGAGGTGTGATCTACAATCTACTCATGCTGCTTGTATCTCCACCCCAGCCCCCACCCATCAGAGCAGCTGCTGCACTCCACCCTGGGAACTGAGGGAATCTCTCTCCCCTTTTGCCCCCCATGCCACGCCCCAGCCCAGCTGCTTCTGCAGCATTATGCTATCAATTATTCACAGGCTGGGGACTGCTGCGGGCTCCATCTCCGGGCCAGGCATGCCCACAATCCTTCCAGGAAGGCAGCAGTTTGGGAAGCAATGGGGAAAGGGCTCTGTCTGAACTCCTTCACCTCTGGGATGCTACCAAGCCCGGCCCTACTCCAGCCTCACCCCCCTGGGGACTTGCATAGCTGCTCAACCAGCAGCCGCTGGCCTCTCGAGCCAGGATTCCCCGTGCCCTGGGCGATGCTCAGAGGCAACTAAATGATTCCTCCCCCTTTTGGTCCCTGTGGCTCTGACAGCTGCTGCTCACTGGCTGCACCTCCGGGGTCATCTGGTAGCCCCACCTTCCTTTGGGTCCAGGTCTAGGTTCTTTCGGCTTCCCCTCACCGATCCCTCCTCTGGGCATCCACGCACCCTGCCCCAGCTCTCTATTCTCTCCTCCAGTACGCCCCACAGTCCCTAGAGTGCTGTGGACCTGCCTGGGTGCAAGGTCTGGGGTCTGCTACCAACAGGGAGCTGGCCTGGCATGACTGGCCGGGGGGAAGAACTGCCACTTGAAATAGCGGTCACACCAGCCACCGCCCCCAGGTGCCCCCATCTCTAGAGCCCTGCACGGATACAAATATGTGGATCCGTATCTGATCTGCATCTGCAAGAAATGGTCTGCAGATATCAGCATTGTATCTGCAGATGCGGATATCCGCGGATTTGCAGGGCTCTACCCATCTCCTGGCACAACCCTCTGCAGGCCACGTGCCCCTTGCCAGAAGAAGGGGTTCCTTGCTTAGGCCAGTGTTCCCCACACACTCCTGTGATTGCCCAGAACTCCATACACATGTGGGGTGTCATTTGTGGTTTCCTCCACCCAGATTAAATTCCCATAGCCATCCTCCTCCTCACCCTCTCACTCTAGCATGCAGGCCAACAGGGTGCTAGAAGTGGGAGTCTTGTCATGTCTTCCAGGGGGTCCCACTTGTGGGCTCTGTTCCCAACTCTGTGGGGGCATAGCCTAGTAGTTAGAGCAGGGGCTACTGGTAGGCAGGACTCCAGGGCTCTCCAGTCTCTGTGTGACCCTAGACAACCACTTCATCTTGTTGTGCCTGTTTCCAGTAACAATGCCAGCCTTAACAAGGGTGTTGGGTTCATTCATGTTTGTTAAGTGCTGTGAGCTGCTCAAGTGGAGAATGGATGACATATTACATAACTCCAAAGAGAGGTTTTTCTCTCCGGTACACGCATGCCCAGAACAACCTGGTCTGAGGTTCTTGGACAGCCAGCACATACCTTCCCCTTTTTGGTGAGGATCTGTTTGTAATGGAGCCAGCCCTCTTTCCTCACATCACTGAAAGTCACATCCGAGAGGTCGGAGGTCGAGTGCCTCTTCGATCTCGTGTCTTCAGACGTTCCGAGGCTGTCCAGAGACTGCAGGGGTCGAGGAAAGTGGAGACATGGGTGCATGGCCCTCCCAGGTATTGCACTCACACCCTGGCCTGCCACTCCGGCCTGCCACCCCCTCAGCCACACACATTACAGGCAATTTGGGGAGAGGCAAGCCAGGCCTCTGATAACTAGACAAACACCAGGCAACTCTCAGCGCACAGGCCTCGTTTCCGCTACAAGTTCAGCCCCCTCCATGCAAATCCCTTGTGTAGATACAGTTTCTGCAGGTGTAGCAAAACTGACTGGCTCTGGTTTGAAACTGGGCTGGTGGTGTTATACGTTGTGCTACAGCTGTGTCAACTGTGTCTGCATGAGGGATTAAACTGATGAACCCAACATGGGGGCTGAAACCCCCACCCAGGTAAGGCCGCAGCTCCATCTGGATAGACCCCACTGATGCAGTTAGGAGCAGATGCCCCATTGCCCTTTGTCTTGAAGGCCTCATTTACCCCAGTGCAGAGCGGGGATCACCTGCTACAGCATTGTGTACTGGTGTGAATGATTCTGCCTGGTTCAAGGAAACAGAGCATGTGGTCCAGAATGTGTTAGACACAGCAGAGCATGAAGCAAACACACCAGGACAAATTCTCCACTGGTTGAAGCAAGGAGAGCTCCACCGACTTCCATGTGGTTTGGCCTGTTTTACACCAGCCCACCCAGTTGATCCCTGCCTGAAGCCGATCTGTCCACATTGGTTTTCACTAGTTGCTCCGGGCCATGTGGGAGCTACGCACAAATTTGTGCTTTCCCACTGATGGAGGCATCACAGGAACAGCCCAGCTGTGAGCAGAATGAGCTACCTGGAGGCCGTGCGGCATGGAGGCACTCAAGATTGCACAGTGACAGGCAGAGCAGCGATGAACGGCAGATCAGCCATCCAGCATGACGCCCAGTTTCCCACACACAAACCAGGCCCTCTTGGGTGGCAGCCATTTGGCTGGGGTGCCCACTCCCAGCACCTCCGAGGTAGGCATCATTACAGCAGCAGGTGAACTGAAAGAACCCCCCACGCCCTCCTTCGCTGCAAACACTTACCCCGTCCGTGAAGAAGCTCCTTAGCATGCGGAGACTTGGCACCCGGCTTGGCATCCTTCTGAAACGAAAGCAGCCGCCAGTGAGCATGGGCCAGGCAGGGGATGGGGGCACATCACCTCTAGCACACAGGTGTTTCAAGGACAGTTCCCCGCCGGCCACAGCCCCTTACAGAGTCATGGGCTCCTTGTGGAGCATGACGGCAGCTCTGGCCTGGGGCTCCGGAGAGCTGGGTTTTGGCCCTGCCAGAGGACGGGGGCAATTGGGACTTGGAGCTCCACAGATGACAAACTCTCTCTGCAATCTGCACATGAATCTCCCCACCAGGAGACCGATGAGGGTAGCCGCAAACGCTGGGGGTGGCCTGCGTGGCCCTCATTCACACACTGTGCTTTGGCTGAGCTGCTCCGGGACGGGCAGCATGACCTAGCAGAAGGGAATACAGGGCTCAAGGCTCCACGTTCTAATCCCAGCTCTGCTGCTTGCTCCCTTTGGGGCCTAGGGGGAGTCATTGAGGGCCGGATTTTCCCAAGCGATCTGGCACATCTCTCAGGCCAGGAGTGCACAGGCAGGCTTATGGCTTTTCCGTATGGGGGTGCTTTGCAAAACCAGCAAGGATGTGAACTCAGAGTATCATGGCTATTACCCACCAACTCCCCTCCGGAAAAACCGTTAGGCCAGGCAGTGAACCATAAACTGTGGAAAGTCAGCAGCTGTGAAACAGCACAAGGGATTTTGGGAGATGGAGTAACCTGGGGAGAACCCAACAGAGCAGTGGTCTTCAACCTGGGTGATATTGCCCACTAGTGGGCGTTTTGTGATTTTTTGGTGGGTGCTACAAACAATTAATTTAACGACAGTGGCAATTTATAAAAAGTAACAATTTATGCAGGTGGGCGGTAAACTTACTGCAAATGTGAAATTCCTAAGGGGTAGCCGTGTTAGTCTATTGTATAAAAACAACAGAGTCCTGTGGCACTTTTAAAGACTAACAGATTTATTTATCGCATGAGCTTTCATAGGAGAAAATCCCACTTCGTCAGATGCTTTGAAGAAGTGGGATTTTCTCCCACGAAAGCTCATGTGATAAATAAATCTGTCAGTCTTTAGAAGTGCCACAGGACTCTTGTTTTTCTGCAAATGTGAAAATATTGAAAAATTGGGTGCTGATCCAAAAAAGGTTGAAGACCACTGCAATAGAGCATGTAGCCTCATGGATCAGCCCAGCTCACAGTCTCCCACCTCCCTGCCACCACAAAGCACATGACTGGCCCATAAAATCTAAGACTGGCCAATAGGTACACTGAACTCTCTTGTCCTATAATGCTCAGTGGCAATCAGGTCACACTCTGGACGTAGGCAGTTGTGAGGTTAGTCAGGAGTTAGCAGGAGTGTGTCTTCTTTCCCCTGCTGACCTTGGCCCCCAGCTGGGCAGTGGGAGCAGTGGCCACGGGCCAGAATCCAGCCTGTCAGGGGCTAGAATCCAGACGCCTGGAAGTTGCAGCCAGGCTCAAAATTTTTCAAATCTCCCACCCTGAGCATGCTCAGATGCATGGCTCAGGGCAGGAGCAGCCTGGCCAAGAAACGACTCTGGCCACCCTGCAGCTCTAGCCAGGTAAGGGGGAGGGGGCCGAGAAAGTTGGGGAGCAGCAGGGGTGTGGGGAGGTTAGGGAGCCAGCAGGCGGGATGGGGCCAGTGGGGGAGGTCCGAAAGGAGTGGGGATGGGGCCCAGGGAACTGGCGGGTGGGCAGGGAAGAGGCTGGCAGGGGCGAGAGGAGTGGGGAAGGGGCCGGGAGGGTCAGGGAACTGGCGGGTCGGAAAGGCAGGGCCTGGGAAGGCCACTGGGGGCCAGCGGTGGTGGAGCAGGGGGTTTGGAGAGGCCCTGGGGGGCAATGGTGGAGGATCCTGACAACACCCTCCCTCCCCTTCCCGCACTGCTACCGGCGTACTGGCACCTTTTTTTCCCCAGAAAAAAGCATTGGTTGGGACGATCCCTAAGAAGGGAAGAGGCCATTGTGTGGCTGGTGTGGAATGGGGCGTGAAAATAGGTCACCCCACCTTAGGATTTTCCCCTCATCACGAAATGTATTCAGCCCATCATCACACGACTTGGAGCGCTCTGTCGTTATGGCCAGGAGGTAGGAGGAGCGGCGGCTAGCTTTGATGCTGCCTGAACGAGAAAGGAGAGAGAAAAGGGCACTCAGTAAACACAGAAAGAGCCGCTGCGTCCCTCGTGAGAGCGAGCTGTGCAAGGCAGTTGCTGCTTCACCAGCCTGGGAATGGCTTAGCTTGTCCCAGTACTGCGGACCAGGGACCAGAACTCCTGAGTTCTAGCCCCACCTCTGGGGGGAAACGTGTCTAGAGGAGAGCAGGGGCCAGGGTTTTGCAGCATTAATTTAACCTTTCTGTGCATCAGTGTCCCCATCTGTGCCATGCTCAAGCAAGCCAGGAACACGGGGAGACAGAACGTGTGCCATGTCCAGGCATGCCAGCAGAGCCCCAGGTCAGAACACCCCAGCCAGGCCTGCTACGTTGTGTCTATCCTGGGTGATGCTGCAGGCAATGGTTAGTAAGGATCTGGGCCTGGGGGTGGAGAGCACATCAGGCTACCAACGCTGGGGTGGGAAAGAGCCTTACGGGGGAGTGGGTTTTATGCCAACGTCTCTTGCTAATGCATGGAGAGGGGATGGCCACAGAGAGCCGCACCCAGCAGGCACAGTCTAGCTCTCCTGCGGCCGGTTACAGATGGTCCATGAACGTACTTAGGGCCTGATCCTTCTCTCACTCGCCCTGGTGTCAATCCAGAGTAATGTCAATGGAGCCGCCCTGGTTTGATGCTATGGGCCAGATTCTGTTCTCCCACTGAAGCTAGATGAAGTGGTGTAGTCAGGAGGTAGACCATGGGGCAGAGTGTGCACTGGGGGACAGATGAAGTGCAGCGGACTCCTGCACACATGGGAGACAGAGGGCAGTGATTCCCAAGAGCCCTGAGAGTTCCCCAAATGGCCAGCACCCTCAATCCCAGCCCCCTGATAGACTCTTCCCATCAGCCTTCCTCTCATCAGGCCACGGGCTCCTCCTTGGAGCAAGGTCCTTTCTTAAACGGCTCATCCAGCCCAGCTCCCCTCGGCAGGGCCAGATCCTCCTCTTCAACGGACTGTCAGTGTTTTGCATAGACCTTCTTTTCCAGGACATAAGCAATGGGGCAATCCCGCCTCCTTCCCTGTGGAGGCTGCTCCACAGCCCAGCAGAACCCTGAGGATGCCCTCCAATACACACCCTGCATTTCCCTTCCCAAATTTTCTCCCCTGATGTCCCTTCTCTGGAAGCCAGGGGCCATCCCCTACTTGCTGTCCTAATTCAGGACTTGGGCTCTTGGCTGTCCCAGGCATATGCTGCTCTCCACCTGGCACCACGGGCCTGCTGCCAACAGTGGCCAGGTACCCAGAGGGCAGCCCTGCAGCGTGGGGACCTCCACTGGGCCTCCTGCCTTACTGAGTGGCTGGGCAGACGTTGCCACCCAAGGGGTCTCTGCCCCGGGGGAGGGAGGGAGGTGTCAGGGCGGGTACTTACTGCAGTCCTGGGAGTAATGCCGGCTGATGGCATAGGTGAAGGTGGGTGAGGAGGGGCTGGCGGTGATTGCAGGGGCTGAGTTCATGGCACTGGAGACGACAGAAGAGGCGGGGACGTGCTTTGCCTTCAAGTCGATACTGGGGCTCGTCGGTTCATCTGGAAAAGAGGGGTGCACCATGAAACAACAGACCCGCAGGGGGACAGGACAGAGCCACTACACAGACTGAGACCTGTGTGGGAAGGCTGCTGTCTCCTACCCAACCACTCCTACCAGGAACTTGTCCCCAGAGCACCTCCTGCCATCTCCCCCGATGCCACGACACCACTTTGCCCACTGCCTGGAGAGCCGCAGGCCAGCGGTGCCTTCCCCGGGGTGAGGCACAAAGCCCACAGCAGCAGCTGCCATGCTGGGGATGCACTGATGCCCCCCTCACGCAGGGGCTGGTGGGACTTGGTGCCACATTCTAGGGACCCTCAGCTGCTCTTCACTGGAGCAGGGTGGGGGAAGGGAAGTAGAGGGGGAGTGGCATGCTCAATGAGGAGATGGGGAGAGGCCCTGCCCTCCATCCACCTGGTCCCTCACAAACAAGGCAGGTGGCATGCACCCCAGCCTACGCAGCACCCGGGGCCACTGCTTCTCCCGGCAGAGTGCCCAGGGGCAAGTGAGGAGGCCGAGGGAACAAAGGAGGGCTGGGCGGGGAGCACAAACAATAGCCAGGCTTGTGAGGAATGTGTGGAGAACAACGGTCCCACAGTCAGGGCAGCAGAGCAAGGCTCCCATTGTGCCACAGGGTTGCCTGGGGAAGAGGGAGAAAGGCTGTGACGTCCCCTGACAACATCCTCAGTGGGGACAGGGGAGTGTGGCACCCCGTGTGCTGTCCACGAGTGGAGAGCAACTGGCATGGAGCAGCCTGAAGCCTGCAAGGCCAAGGCTGAGCACCACTGGGGGGCTGAGGTCTCACTGGACAGTACAGAACGCCAGGCTGGTTTCCTTTCAGGTCCTGTCTCTGGTCTGGCTGAAGCTGGAGCAACACTGGGGAAGCAGCAGGGCAGGTGGCAGCTCCCTCCCCCCCCCACACCCCAGCCTGGGAGTCAGGGTCTGCTGGGTGACCGTGGCCAGCTCCTTTCCCTCCTCTGCTTTGCTTTGCTTCCCCAACCTTAGTCCGGCCTGTGAGTTCCTTGGGGCAGGGACTGCCTCTCTCTGGGAGTGCACAGCTCTCGGTGGGGGGATGTTGCTAGGACAGCAGGACCCCCTTCTCTGACATACTCCCAGCCCAAGGGCTCTGACAGTGGGGCCCTGCAGGAGACCTGCCCCCACTACAAGTGTGGCAGCTTTCAGTGAAAATGGGGAGACTGGCAAGTAGGGGGCCCCTTACTGGGACCTCCCAAGATGCCAAGTGGGGCAGCCAAGAGTCAGGCAGCCATGGCTGCTGAGGAACCCACCGGCTGGTGGCCCTGAAGTCAGGCCACCAAGCTGGTCTCTTGTCCTCTCCCTTCTCTCAGTGCCTTCTGGCTGGGGGCATTCCTGGGCAGTGAGACCATGGAACTCCAGCAGGCCTCGCCAAGGCTTTCTGCCAAGTCCTGGCTGGAAAGATTTACTCCTGGAAAGCCGGGACAGCCCTGGTGAGGCAGAGGCCTGCACTGGGCAGGCGGGGAAGGCGGCAACAGCCTCACGAACCACATCCTGGCCCTGCCCAGGCAAGGAATTCGGGGGGGAGGGGGGGCGGGAGAGGTGTAAATTGGAATTTAGGAGGCTCCATTCCCCACAGTAACACATAGGGACCAGCAGACAAAGCCTTTGGCCTCTTGTTAGCTGGGCTGAATCTAGCAGCTGATGGCTGCTGGTTAGCTAATCAATGTGTCACAGGGGCTCAGCCCAGGTATCCGCATCATGGAAACCACAGCACATCTGGTCCTCTTGTTGGTCACCTCAGCAGCGAATGAGCTCACCTGGAGAGGCAGGACTCTCCACGGAATCGGCCCACAGGGAGCCTTCCTCCCCTGGATGAACAGAGGATTTGTTCTCCCTCCGAGCTGGACGCTCCCTTGCCAGGCTTCCCTATGCTGCACCTTGCAAGGCCAAGCCCTGCACTGGGGCAGACCTGACTGTCTGGATGGCTACGGTGGGCTACCAGGAGAGCACTTTGTGGCCCAGAGTCTGGGCAGAGGGGTAGGATGGCCCTTCACAAACACACCCACCTACAGCTCCCAGGGGCCCTTGCTTGCCACAGCCCAGGATGCCCACCTGATCCCCTGACACCCTTCCTCCCCCCAATTCCCAGCAGGTCCTAATGCTGCCCACCCACAACATCCACCCTACTCCCACCACTCTTCCTCACCCCCCTCCTCTTTCCACCCTGACATCTCTAGCCCTTTCCTCTCCCAGTTTCTACAGCCATGGCTGGCTGGGAGCCAGAGGCCTGTTGCAGCCTGCCGTTCCCTATCTGCTGCCATGCATGGGCTCCTCGAAGCCAGACACTCAGACAAGGGGGGTGGCAAGTCCCCCAGCACCACTGATGCCCATATCTTCACTGTGACCCTTTGTACCTACCCAACCTCCATTCCAAGCATGTCTGGGCAGCAGCTGACCTTGGCCGATAGTGACACACCAGGGACTGAACCGGGCCCCTTCATGGCACAAAGCAGAACCTACTGCAACTTGAGCTAAAGATCCAGGACTTTGTTGGTGAGCATTTAAGAGGCCTGTATCCTCCATGGATCAGACCCAGACAGGGACAGCTGTGAAACCACCTCAGCATAATGTTCTGGGGACTCCCCACACCATCCCCCAGTGCCAGGCTTTACCAAACGGTTCCCCCTCACCTATAAACGGAATGGATGCCAGGGAATCCTCTGGCACAGCCAATGGCACCACCCGTCTTCCGGGCCGCTCCGCCACCTGCTTGTCCCCTTTGCAGCCTGGTGGTGGGTCGCAAATGTCCGTTTCCTTTAGGTCATCAGGGAAGACAAAGTTCATCTCACGGGGCCTGGCGGGGGGTGGCGCCTTGCGGCCTGTAGGCGGCTTCTGCCTCAGCACCACTTCCTCCTTCCTCTCCTCCACCTCGGGCGGAGGCTGAGATGGCTCAAGGGACGTGGCGTCACTGTCCTGGCTGGGGGCTCTTTGGTCCTTGGGGATCTCCGGCCTGCTGGCTGGCAAGGGGTCTGGGCAAGGAAGGGCAGCAGCTGGCAGTGACGTGGACCTGTCGGGGGAAGGTGCTGGCTGGGTTCCTTGCCGCTGTGATATATTGAACACTGGAAGGCCACCAAAGATAGGGTCCCTGAATGAGAGCGCATGAAGCAGACCCGTCCTCCGCTGGAAGGAGGGGCTGTAACTCCTGTAACCTACGTAACCCGACTCGTCAGCGCTCGGCAGGTTGGGCTGGGAAGGGTGTTTCTGCACATGGCTGGGGGGCAGGTCTCTAGAGGAAGAAGAGGGGGTGTACAAACTTGGCTGGCTAGGCTGAGCTCTGGCGACTTGCCCGTGGCCGGGCCTGTAGAACTTTTCTGGCAGCCACATACACTTGTCCAAGCGGGGCGAGACCAAGCTGCTCTGCTCCAGAGCCTCCATGGAGCGCCCGTACCTGCCCAGGTAGTTGTCGGACCGTGCCCGGTAGCCCCAGCTGTCGTGGCTGGGCTGAAGCAAGGTGTCTTGAGAGGCACTATGGGGCCACCCTCTGGAGGCCAGGGTGTCTCCCAGGCGCTCTTGAGAGACGCTGCGGTACCGGGGCGGCATGGCGTACCTTCGCTCTTCTGAGGTGCTCCGGCGTGGCCCGTGGCTGGAAAGCCAGTTAGAGAGCGCCTGCTGGCACTCCAGCCGGCTGACGGCCTTGGGGCCAACCAGACACTCCCAGGAGGGACGGCCCACGCTGCTGGGCGCCACGCTCACATCCCGCCCATCCTTGAAGTCACAGTGAGTCCAGTGGTCTGGGAGGTGCCTGGAGACCCCATAGCAGGCGTGGCTAGTCACAGAGGAAGCAGTGGGGACACCATACCTCTCTGGCAAGGAAGCAGCAAGGGGACTTTGGCAGCCGCTGTTGGAGACACGTGAGAAGGAGCCGGGGGCAGGGACTGGCCTTCCGACGGGCATGCTGGCCCTTGGCTGGGACATGCCATATTGGATCTCCTCTGTGTGGTGGGCTGGGCTGGAGTGGGGGCTGCTGAACTCCCGAGCAGCGTTGCTTCTGGCCTCGTTCCAGGTGCCGGGCATGGGGGTACCGAGTGACACGCTGGCCAAGGGTGATGATGGGCCTGATGAAGCAGGCTGGTAGGATCTGCTGTCTGCTTGTTGTCTCTGCAGAGGCTCAGCTACCATCGCCTCCCGGCTGAGGGCCCTGGCCTGGAACGCGTAGGTCTTCCGAGGGTAGCAGATGGGAGGTGGCTCCGGGATGCTCTGGGCTCCCCCGGAGTAGGGCTCGTTGCCCTTCAAGTAGGCATCCTGAGAATAGGCCTGAACAGGAGAGAGAAGAGAGAAGTCAGGGCAGCCGGGATCCTGGCACAGAGACGCTGGCACTACAATGTCCCAGGTTCCTGGAGCCGACCGATAAACCCGACGAGATGGGATGGGGTAATACAGGGATAGTGGCACAGCACATGGGGCAACTGAACCAGGCCAGAAAGGAACCTGAGCCCTGGGGTGCTGTCCCTTAAAGCAAGGACACCCTGATGCACCATGGCTGTGTAAGTCACATGCGAGGTTGTACCCTGAGCACAGGTATCGCCCATCTCCCTCACACACCTGCTGCTTTATTCATGTGATTACAGGGTACAAAAGGCGCTGAGACCAAAATACTGGAGCAAACCCCATCCTCCTACAACTGTCGAGCACTTGAGCTTATGAACCCTGTCAGGATGGGCACACAGGGCCTTCGAGGGACAAAATTTCAGCCAGAAGGATACACCGAGAGTGCCCACCTCCAGCCAAAGTCCACTGGTGCCACAGACATGTGGTTCTTCTGCAAACCAAGGCCACATACTTTTGAGGGGCTTGTTGAGAGACACTAGAAAGGGAGTGGATTTTCAGAGGCTGAGGGCTCAGCCCTTTGTGAGAAGCAGGACTGTGAAGTTGGGCCTCTCGGAACCGAGGCCCCTAAAATCACTAGTGCACCTCTCAGCCCAGACCTTTGATGAGCTGCAAAAGATCCACCCAAAACCCATTCCCGCCATGCTCTTTTGAAACCCGTTTCCAGATGTGCTTTCTGCTGGGGTGGAAAGTGACTAACGCACCGACAGCTGCCAGCTGCATCACTCTCCTCTGCTCACATGCTATGCTGGCTTCACATCCTCTCCAGTTCCCTCTCCTTAAAATACTCCATGACACACAGAGCTGGATGGAGAGCCAGGGTTTCCCTTCTCACCTTTCACAAGCATTTCTGAACTGACACGCCCAGCTGCAGGCCAAGCGTCAACCCTGAACCTCTATGAAGCAGCCTTCTACAGGCTTGACAGCAGCAGAGGAAGCGCTGCCCAGTGGTTAAAGCACAGGACTAGGCATCTGGACAGCGGAACTTCGGCCGAGTCCTGCAATTGACGCACTCTGTACATTTGGGCAAGCCACTTTCCTTCTCTAGACCTCAGTTTCCTCAACTGCAAAATGGGGATAAGCCTGACACTTTTGGAAAAAGCCCAGAGACGCTCGACTACAAAACACTAGATAAGAGTGGCACTACTATTGTAACCTCCAGAGACCATCCCCAAAATAGCATCAAGGGCACGCCCTGAGTATAGCCTTGCTCCGACCTTCACTGACAGCCCCAATGCCCTCCCTTAGCTGCCAAGTATTGCCAGGTTACGCCTATCCTCACAGAAGGGAAATATGAGGAAGAGAGAAGGGCTTCTCCAGGGGGAGATGGGATATGTATCCTGGGATGAGGAACCCGGAGCCACAGCTCAAGGGGAAAGCTCGCCAGTGCAGGACAGGAGAGGGCGTTTCTTATGAGCTGGTCCCGGTCAGTGCAGCGAATGCCCATAAGATCTAAGAATACGCTCCCCGCCAAATGCTGGGCACAGCTGCTGCACCTGCCTCACTAATTCACACATAAAATCCAACAGATATGATTCCACTGCCCCAAACCAATCCACCCTGCAGGCAGAGGATGAAGGGAAAGACGCACAAGTGACAGAGATGCCAATCACATTCCTTATGTGCCACTAGATGGGACGGGAAGAGCAGGGATACAAGGGAAATGTGGGTCTTTGGCAATGTAAACACCACACTGCTGGATAGCAGTCTGTGAAGATTCACTGGTAGCGTGGGCTGGAGAAAATGCCCCAGCAAAAGGCTCCTCCGCTCCCCACACCGTGACCCAGGAAGATGTGCGACACCAGCTTCTGGGCAGGCAGTCGGGTATAGATAATGATCTCAGTAATGGCGCAGAGCACACTTAGAAAATTTGCTGGCAGTATCAGCCAGAGAGGGGATGCAAGTGCTTTGAAGGAGAGGACTAAAATCCAGAATGATCTGGACAAACTGTAGCAATGGTGTGAAGTAAATAGGATGAAATTCAATAAAGACAAATGCAAAAGTACTCCACTTAGGTAGGAACAATCTGGTCTGCTCTAGACTGCTGGCAGCCATCAACAGGAGATGCACAAGCTATGTGCTGTAGCTTGCGTATCTGCCGTCGACTTATGTTCCCTCATCGCAGGCTCTTCACTGCACTACGTCAACGGGAGACACCCTCTGGTCAATGCAGCCTTACACTTTTTGGTGGCAGGGGGTGGATTTATTGCATCAACTGGAGAGCACTTCCAGGATTGACTGCGTGGATCTCCACGGCCTACTGCATCGATCCATGCAGCTCCAGCTCTGTAGACATACCCTCAGTTGCTCATATACAAAATGAGCAATGACTGCCTAGGAAGTACTTCAGACAGGGACCTGGGGGTCATAGCGATCCCAAGCTAAACAGGAGTCATCAGTGCCACACTGTTGCAAGAAAGCAAACCTCATTCTGGGATGGAATAGCAGGAATGGTGTAAGCAAGATGCAAGAAGTAATTCTTCTGCTATACTGCACACCAGTTCTGGGTGCCACATTTCAGAAAAGATGTGTCCAGTTTTGGGCTCCCCACTACAGACAGGATGTGGACAAAGTAGAAAGAGCCCAGCAGAGGGCAACAAAAACGATTAGTGGGCTGGGGCCAGGGCTGCCCCCCACCGTGGCCCCCCCACTCCACCTGCTCCTCCCCTCTCCCAACCGCAGGGCCTCTGTCTCTGGGAGCAGGGGGGTCCTGGGGCCAGAGGGCACTCCCGGCCCGCCCTGGTCAGTGTATAGGTTGGGGGAGGGCAGCTGGCGCACGGTGCGGCAGAGGTCCCACTGCGAGCTACCAGGCCCCCCCACCGGGTGGAGTGAACAGGGGCTACCCTGCCCCGCTCTGCCCCAAGGGGCAAGCCAGCCGGCCCAGGGGCGGGGTGAGCGCTCAGAGCCCAGCCTCTGGCTCTGAGGCCTGCCCCCCTCAGCCCCAGAAGGGAAGGAGTGCTCTCAGGGCTCCTGCCCTGCCAGTGCTGAGCCAGGCAGGGCCAGATTAGACACAGGGGTTTAGAGGCTTGAGGCCGGAGCCCCCTTTTTGGCCAGAGCCCGGGGCTTAAGCCTCTAAAGCCCCTTTGATAATCCGGCCCTGGCTGAGGAACATGACTTAGGAGGAGAGACTGAAGGAACTAGGCTTATTTAGTCTGCGAAGAGAAGACTAAGGGAGGATTTGATAGCAACCTTCAACTACTTGAAGGGGTGCTCCAAAGAGGAGGGAGGTAGGCTGTTCTCGATGGTAACAGAGGACAGAACAAGGAGCAATGGTTTCAAGATGCAGCTGGGGAGGTCGAGGTTGGATATTAGTGACTCTCTCACTAGGAGGGTGATGAAGCATTGGAATGGGTTACCTAGAGAGGTGGTGGAATCTCCATCTTTGGAAACATTAAAGGCCCGGTTAGACAAACCCCTGGCTGGGATAATCTAGTAGGAGTGGTCCTGTTTTTAGCTGGGGTTTGGACTAGATGACCTCATGAGGTCCCTTCCAGCCCTAATATTCTATGATTATATGTGCACAAACTGTAGAAAATCCAGAAAAGAGCAACATACACAATCCGAGGTCTAGGAAACATGACCTACAAGGAAAGACTGAAAAAAACTGGGTTTGTTTAGTCTGGAAAAGAGAAGACTGATAGAAGACACGATAATGGTTTTTAAGTACATAAAAGGGTGACGAGGAGAGAGAAAAATTGTTCTCGTTACCCTCTGAGGATGGAACAAGCAGCAATGGGCTTAAACTGCAGCAAGGGTGGTTTAAGGTGGACATTAGGAAAAACTTCCTGACTGTCAGGGTAGGTCAGCACTGGAATAAATTGCTGAGGGAAACTCTGTCGCTGTTAATGCAGGTTGCAAACAAGAGGACACGCCAAGAAGAGGCACCTGATACAGAGACCAAAGTGGGTGGGGAAGACCCAAATATAAGCAGTCCCTGCTAAGCAGAGAGTCTCGGCCGACTTGCTGAGCACAGCCAGACACGCAGGAGAGTAAGGACTAAGGCACGACACAGGGAGTTTATGTGGAGCTGTCTGGCTCAGCCCCTGGCTGCCAGCCAGGAATCATTCTTGCAACGCCTACCCCAGGTGGGTCATTTTTGTGGCATGATTTAATACATGTGTCTGGTATTTTAAACCCTGGGCCTGAGGTTAGTTCCCAGAGTGCAAGGGTCAAAGACTAAGTGACGAAACAGACACACAGACGCAGAATCTTTCCTCCAAATGCCCTGCAATGCCCAACGAGGTGTAAGAGCCAATGACAGGTGGCTTGCAGGCTAGGCAAGGCTTCACCTAGAAGGCAGCTGCTTCTGGGGTGGAAAGCAGCAGCCGTTTAACAACACATAGCGATGCTACTATTGTGATTCTGAAGCCAAAGTGCCGCGGCAATGGAAAGCGCACCGTGGGTTTAAGGAGGCCAAATGCAGAGAGCGGGGAATCAGTCGGACAGCCCGGCGTTTGGCCAGGGAAATCAAGTGTCTCCAGTGCAGTTACAGGCTCTCTCTGCTCATGGCACATCCACTGAGGGGTCTTTGGGCTCAGAGAGCTGCCAGCATAGAGCCCTGAATGGCCATGGCGTCCTCACCGTGTTTCCCCTGCATGACCCGACCCCTGGAATCTACAGCAACCTGCTTCCTGAAGCGGTTCCGATTCCAACACCCCAAGAACCAGAGGGTGGAGGGAAACAGCCCCCCCCCCCCCCCAAGCTTCCTCTCTCTGGAGGCCGAACCCCAAGGTTCCTCCTGCCTCAGCCCTGAGGAAGCCAATGGAGGGAGCAGAGTCCTGGCTGCTCCCAGCCCCCCACCACCCTGGAATCCTGATCTCGGGCAGGCTGCATTTCTGGGCAATGACAAACCAGCTGTTTCTGATCCAAAAAAGGAGCGGTACGAAGCTCCAATGCACCCGCTTAAAGGGGCGGCCAGAGCCCCGGGCTTCCTCCCCCAACCAGCCTTCCACCTACTGAAGAACCCTCCATACACAAATCTTTTTTAACCTCTTCATGCTACATCCAGAGGGTTAAACCCACACCTTTCCGACTAGCCAGGCTTGGTACGGGGAGGCTTCCTCTGCCCTGGAATAAAGGGAGACCTGGGAGCCCCCAGCTGGTGTGCATGGATGTTTCTCTCCACAGGCACTGTCTACACAGGGGCTGTCTCTTAGGCTAGGCTCATATGCCCAGCACAATGGGACCCCATTCCCAGGTGGCTCAGCCACTACCATAATAAACACCTTTAATCCTAATAAAGACTATCTATTAACACAGCTAATAACAATATAATGCAGGCTGTCTAGAGGTCCCTGTGTCGTACCATCACCAGCAGTGCCGGCAGCATAAAGATCATTACCTCCCTCGATTCAGCTGCCTTCTTTCTCTGCTGGCACAGCCCGGCCCAGACTAACGTTTCTTTTCCTTCTCAATTTTTCCTTTTAAGCTGTTTGAGGTTTTTGTGACTGGGACGTCCTGAAGCAGGAGGGAGGAGAGCCTTGCCCCCCGCCCCCCGGCAGGGAGCTCTTGGCCCGCCATTGGCTGCTGAGTGCACACCGCAGGAATGCCGCGCCCCCAGCCCAGACACCGGGATGGGGAAACCCACACAAAGGTTCTTTTGGAATCTGAGCTGGGGAAATGAAGCTGGCCTTTGGCACCCGGCTCCTTCTGCACAGCCTGGATCTCCACTGCCACCCTCCTGCAAGAGGGTCAGATCCATCACACACAACACACACACAAAATTGCATTGTGCCAGTTGTTCAAAAACCCTTCGCTCCAAACAAAGTCACAGACCAGTGCCTTGGCAGAATAGCGCTGAGCCAAATGCATCCCTGGTGTGATTTCCTCAGGACGCACTCTGTCTGATCACAGCCATGGCCCATCTCAGAGATGTCAGCATCGGACAGGTCAAAGGAAGATGCAAAAGGGCTCCAATTCCCAGCACTGCAACTTGCTTGCTGGGTGACCTTGGGCACACAACACACTTGCTTGGTGCCTCAGTTTCCCCTGCCACCCTTTGTCTATTTTGATCATAAGCTCTTTGGGGTAGAGACTGTCTCAGACTACAGCAGAGCCCTGGTCTCTATTGGCCCTATTGTGATATAAACAATAACAACAGCAAAGATAGGCAAGTACGCAGAACTCCTTACCTGCCCCAGTGAACCATTCCCTCCTGACCCCAACAGCTAATGGTTGCCTATGAAATGAAGCAGGAGGGTTTGTAACCCATGGTCTTCACTGGCGTCACCCAAGAGAGGAATCCAGCTCTTTGTCGCAAATGCGCTGGGAACACCCAGCCTGTGGCTCTAGAACAGCATGTGACTCATAGACTGTAAGGTCAGAAGGGACCAATATGACCATCTAGTCTGATCTCCTGCACAATGCAGGCCACAGAACCTCACCCACCCACTCATATTAAAGTCCGCAGATCATGGTTTAAAGACTTTAAGGTACAGAGAATCCACCAGCAAGTGAGCCATGCCCCATGCTGCACAGGAAAGCGAACTACCCCAGAGCCTTTGCCAATCTGCCCTCGGGCAAAATTCCTTCCCAACCCCGAACAAGGTGATCAGGTAGACCAAAAGCATGTGGGCAAAACTCACCAGCCAGACACACAAGAAAGGATTTTCTGTAGTAACTCAGAAACCACCCAATTAAACGTCTCATCTCAAGCCACTGGCATATCTACCACCAGTAGTCAAAGATCAGTCAATTGCCAAATTAGATGGCCATTGTACTATCGTCTCCACACATTCATCAAGCTCAGTTTTGAAGCCAGATTGGTTTTTTGCCCCTCACAGCTCACCTTGGAAGGCTATTCCAGAATTTCACTCCTCTGATGGTTAGAAATCTGCATCTAATTTCAAGTCTAAACTTCCTGAAGGCCAGTTTATATACATTTGTTCTTGTTTCAACACTACACTGAACTTAATTAATTCCTCTCCCTCCCTGGTATTTATCCCTCTGATGTATTTATAGAGAGCAATTGTATCTCCCCTCAGCCTTCTTTTGGTTAGGCTAAACAAGCCAAGCTCTTTGAATCTCCTCTCATAGGGCAGGTTTTCCATTCCACAGATCATGCTAGTAGCCCTTCTCTGCACCTGTTCCAGTTTGAATTAATCTTTCTTAAATATTGGGGGGGGGGGGGGACCAGAACCGCACACAGTATTTCAGATGAGGTCTCACCAGCGCCTTGTATAATGGCACTAACACCTCTTTTTCTCTACTGGAAATACCTCGTCTGATGCCTCTTAGGACCACATTAGCTTTTTTTCACAGCCACATCACATTGGTGGCTCAGAGTCACCCTATGATGAACCAGTACGCTCAGGTCCTTCTCCTCCTCTGTCACATCAGTAGGATGTGTCCCCAGCTTATAGCAAAAATTCTTGTTATTACTCCCTTAATGCATGACCTTGCACTTTCCACTATTAAATTTCATTCTAGTCCTATTATTCCAATTTACACAGTCGTCCAGATCTTCCGGTATGATACCCAGATCTTTCGTTGTATTGGCAACATCTCCCAACTTCATGTCATCCACAAACTTTATTAGCACCTTCCCACTTTTTGTGCCAAAGTCAGTAATAAAAAGGTTAAATAAGATTGGTCTCAAGACCGATCCCTGAGGAACACCACTAGTAAGCTCCCTCCAGCCTGACGGTTCACCTTTCATTATGACCAGTTGGTTTGCTGGAACCCTGACTCTCATGCCGGCCTGGAGTGCATGTGTGGTTCCTCTCATGATGCCTGGCCTTGGGGCAGGTGGATTGCAGCTCTGCCACCATACACCCACCCGGCCACTGCCTGATGCCCAAGCTTCCAGTGCATGGGGGGGACAGAACAGAGAAAGCGCTTTAGCGCAGCCAGGATCTTTCTTGCCCAAGGAAGCAAACTCCCACCACCACCTCCAACATCCAAGAGCAGGGGCTAAACAGAGTATTGCATGCTGGGAGCTGTTCTCTGCAGGCAGGGTTGCCCCTCCATGGTTAAGGATGAGGGTGACTTAGGTGCAAATTTAAGGTCTCCTGGCAAGTTGCTATTGTGGCTCACATCCCCGAGTTAAGCCACCCCCCACCCCAAACTGTCATCTGCTCAGAGGCCCAGGCAGCCATTGCTAACTCAACTCCCGGGAACCTGGAAAACTGCAGTGCCCAGCCCAGTGCCTGAACAATGCCCCTGGCATGCCCTGCTTGGCTAGGGGCTCTGGGAACCAGGGCAGAGGTCCGTGCAGAGCATGACTTCTTTCAAGGAAGCAGGGCACACGGGGGCCTGACACCACGCGAGTTCTGTGGCAAAATTGCTCACCAGCTGGAGGATGTCCTCGTCCTTGGGCATGATGGAGAGCTCCAGTGCATCATCACTGCAGAGAGAGAGGGAAAGATAGAGCATCAAGGCTTGGCACCGCCTGCCGCTAGCTCATCGCATCTCCAGCACCTCCAGGCTTTGAGTCCCACAGGAAGCAGAAGTGATAACAAGACATTGGGACTCAGGTGCCACTATGGAGTCTGATGGCAGGGCACAGCACTGCCCATTGGACATTACGCCAGGCTGCCCCAAACGCCAGCAAAAATAACTCAGGCTCCTGGTGGGGACTCTTCTGCAGAGTCTCCTCCACTACTTCCCTGCACCATTGGCCCCTCCAACAGCTCCCAGCAACCCCAATGGGGAGTGATGCTGGCTTCGGACAGCTGCCCAGTCTAGAGTGTCCCTGCTGCTGCCGGTGGAGCATAACAGGGATTGGGCCGATAGCAGCGTGCCTTCTGTTCCCATGCCCTGGTTCCCACGGCACCAGGACTGCTTGGAGCAGAGGCTCTTTGGGGAGGGGAAGGTGCCACAGCACGTCTGTGGTTCGGTACGGAATGGCACCAGGGACACGTGAGTGGAAATTCAGGGCTGAGGTTGGCCCTGGGATGTGCACGGAGCACTCCCTCCCTCCCCGCACACACCCGTACGAGGCCAGATGAGGACAATGACAGGGCAACTGCTTTCCAAATACCCTGCCCTAGCACATCGCCCCCAGTACCAGTAACTGCAGCAGTCTGCAGCTTCCAACAATGGCATTAGCTCAAGTGACTGAGGCCCCCGTGTCTAGTGCTGGAAGACAAGGGTTCAATTCCCCCCCTGCTCGTGTGCCTGGTGGGTGTATCTGATCAGCAGCAGTTGAGGACAGTGATTTTGATCTATTTTTAAGTAAAATTCCCTGGCCATGTTTAAAGGTTGCAGGTTAGCAGTGCCTGAGGAACGGGCTGGAGATTTGCAGTTTTACTCCCAGGGCCTGAGTCCAAAGATCCCAGCAGCATAGTGCCTGTGCAGGCCAAAGTGCCAGCGCACATGTGCAGCAGGTACCTTTGCCAGGAAGCCCCAGCCATGGGCTCTGGAGCTCCCAACCCCAGGAACAGGAAGGACTTTGTCTTAACGCCACATGGAAAAGACAAGACTGTCACAATGCATCTCGTAGGTGTCCGCCTGCAGCAGCTCTCAGAGCAAGCCCCCAGCTAACCTGAGTGGGGCAGTACCATGTCCCCTCCATGCCTGTAGCTCATGTCACGTCCCTCCTTCTTACCTTCCCGGGACACTCACCCACCCTCTTCCCTCCTCCCAACTGGTTTTTGCCAAGCCCATCATTCTTAACCTGTGTCAGTAAAAGTGCAGGAAGCCTGGGCCCCTAATCCCCCTACTCTAACAACCTAGTCTGCCAGAAAGCAGAGTAAGTGTCAGCAATGCTAGCTCTTGGGCCCCTGCTCTAACCATTAGATCATGCTGCATAACAGAGCCAGGAGCAGAACCCAGGAGTTCTGGTTCCCCAGCCCCGGCTCGAGCCACAAGTCCAGACACTCCCTGCTCCTTCTCGTGTGGTGATAGGACTATACAGCACTTTCTCAACTAACAAAATGCACAGGCCAGGGCAAGAAACTGCCACAACAGTCCAGGAAATCTCATTTTGGTTTCAGAACCTGTTGAAAGCTTTTAGCCCCTCCCCTGCCAAGTGCCACTGGGTTTTCCAAATACATTTAGTGTCCAGGGCTGTACTTATATTTAGTTCATATCCAGATCACTTTCATTTGACTTGTTCCCCACGTGCTATATTTAGGAGCCATCCAGGTCAGCCTTGGCTCGCTGTATCTCCTCTCTAATCATAGAATGGAAGACACACAAGTTGATTCATTAAATCACGGCTCCAAAGAGAGACAGACACACTGGCTTCTTTTTACCCTTTCCAGTGTGTGAGAGTACGAAGCAGAGGGGTACGATTCTCCCACTCATCAACTCAGTCTTGAACAGATCAAAACACTAAAACTCTCTTCTGCTCCCAGCTCCAGTGACCCCCCCACTCCCTGCAAGAAGCAGGTTTGCCCACATCCAGCTGCCTTGTTTTCATGTCTGGTTCCATGAACACGGCCATTTCAGTAGTGCCTTAGGGCAAAGATGCCCTGGTTCCATCCTGACTACATGGGCACCTGGTTAGAGGGTGAGCAATGACCACAGATCCAGTGCCACCAGCTGGCCATCCTGGGACACTGAAATAAGTGACCCCATTTTCAGAATGATAATATTCTGAATTTCAAGAATTTCAATTTCAAGTATGGTAACATTCAAAAACCAGTAGTGGAATATTTCAATCTACCCAGACAGTCTGTAAAAAAAACCAAAAACCCAATGCTCATTACAGTACTTGAGCCAAAAAAAAAAAATCTTCGAAAACAGATTTCAATGTGATACTGCAGAACTGGAATTCATATGCAAACAAAATTCCTTCAGAATGGGTTTGACTAGAACTCTTGAATGGCTAAGTCATTACAAAAGGTGATTTCTCCTCTATTACCCTTCTCAGCTCTTGGTTTCCCTCTTCAGCACTGTTTGAATCAAAATAATTTGTTTGCTTTGCAGAGACAGACTAAATCTATCTGTCTGAATTTACCATGTGACCCACCCTTCTCTGTATATATATATTTACAGTTAACATGCTATATTTTCCATTTCATACATCTGATGCAGTGGGATTGTTCCCACAAAAACTTATGCAATAAACAAGTGCGTTAGTTTTTAAATGTGCCACAGGACTCCTTGTCTGTTTTGCTGAAATAGACTAACATGGCGACCCCACTGGAAATAATTTTCAGAGGTGCTTAGAGTGTGTGGTGGTTGCTGAGGGCCCAGAACCTATGGAAAAATCAGACAGGAGCCCAATTATGGATTTAGGGTTGAAGTTTTCCCATTCGGGATCTCAGCTCTTAGTTGAAACCAGACCCCTTTGGGCAGCCCACAAAAATCACTCATCGCTTTGGAAAACAGCATAGGGCCCAGGTCCTCAAAGGGATTTAGGCACCTGATTAGCCCTAGCACCACTGGGAGTTAGGCACCTAAGCACTTTTGGGGATCTGGGCCTAGATGCCTAAGTTGAGTGTGAAGATTTTGGCCTCATCCCCACAGGGGCACTTCCGCCCAGCTGACAGTCTTGCCATGGCGCATCTCCTGCCCGCCCACGCAGCATCACTGGAGGGGGGCCATGGTGCTCTCACCTGTTTTGGATCAGCGCTATGACCTGGGAGTACGTTTTCCCAACGATGCTCTCTCCGTTCACCTTGACGAGCCGATCTCCTGCAGAGGGAAAATAACCACGCGCACACACGTGAACGGGAGAGCAGCTAGCCAACCAGCAGTGACCACAGCAACAGAGAGACCACTGACGAAGTACCACTACCAGCCAAAGAGCCCAGCCACACGACATGGGACGTCGCTGGGAACTCAGGGTGCTCAGCACATGGAGTGAGGAAGATCTGAGCCCAGCCATTTCCTCCAGGCCTGGCCTGCGAGGATAAGGGGGCTCCCCTCTGTTTCCCCCTTGGCAACGGCCCTGGAGATCATTCGGGAAGAGAGCCCACTTTCCTTTGCACACTTGGAGCTGGTTTGTTCTACGGCTGCTCTCCAGACAGCCACGATGCTGCTGCTGTCCACAAGCGCCATGGGGTAGGTCTGGGGGCAATAGCAGCCTCTCCCAGCCCCACTGCAGCCCCCTCGGCTTCCTAGGTCTGGTATCAGCTGGCACCGTCCGGCTGAAGACAAGGGAGTGCCACAGACTGGTGCCAGCGCTTTCCTTCCGCTTTATGGCCTGGTCACTGTAGCTGGGCCAACCCCACCCCGCGCTCTGGCAGAATGATACTGCTGTCGCCGCCGACACCTCGGGGGCGAACAGCCACCCCTGCACTCCACTTGGCCCCCAGCTGACGGTGGCAGCGGACAATTGCTTTCAGATGTGGTGTTAGAGAGAGGTGGGCACGGGGGAGCATTGTCCTCCCTCTAACCACAGCTAGAGCGAAGTAGTCTCTCGGGAGGACAGGTCACTGTGAGAACAAATTCAACGCCAGGACAAGGATGTTTTCTCCAGGCTGTGAGCTCTCTGAGGCAAGGCCTGGCCAGGTTATTTGTGTGTCTGCAGGGCAGGGGCTCTCCTAAGCTGCGCTGCAACAGAAATCATTCATCAGCATGATTTCAAAGCCAGTGTAACAACAAGGGTGGGGGCAATCAGTAAAACAGCTCTCTCGCTGGCTGGTGTCAGTCCGAGCACTAAGAGAGGAGCTGGACTTACCACAGCTCCAGGGGAATGGGATCAGGATGGGCAGAGAAGGAAAAGACCGAGAGTAAGAGGGCATGAAAGAAAAGAGTAAACAAGACAGAGAAAAGGAAAAAAAAGAGATAGAAAACGGTTGCGTTGGGAACACAGGGACACCGTCAGTGACAGCTGGTCTCCATTGGTGGAACCACTCCGGGCTCCCCACCTCAGACCCATTCCTCAACCCCCCCTTGGCTCCCAGCAGCCCTGGGTTTTTTGGAGGCAAAGTGTCCTGTCCCCAACCCCCCCATCTCTCTGGTGACTCCCCACCTCACTCAGTGAATTGCCACTTTCGAAGCAATTCTGGCTCCTATCCCCTGGCTGATCGGAGTCAGAGCCAGTGAGCAGGGGATGCCTGGCTGATCCTGCTGGAGTGAAGTGGAATCAAAGCTTCTAACCCTCCCCTCTGTGTGAAACGGCATTGCTCCTCGCATACTAAATGCCCATCTCCTTCCCCTTCTGTTCTCTCCTCCCTGGACACCTGCCCTGGTCTCCAGTGGGGTTTGACTCAGGCCTGAACTCTGCAGATAGGCTCCAAGGGGAAGATTTGTCCCTAGGGGAGGAATAGATCCTGCAGATAGACAAGGCAGGGCACTGAATTTGTGCCATGATTTAGCCTAAATATTTTTTTCTGCCTGTTTGTTTGTAACCTTAGAGATCTCAGCAATATCAAGGTCATCATCTTTCCTGGAGGCTCTTTGGAGCCCCTCACTGAAATGGAGGGAAGAGAAGAGAGTGTGTCTTTGAATCTTTAACAAAGGCTGTTTTTCTCCCACCTGTTTATCAAGCCTTTAAATTAACCCAAAAAACAAAACCAAACAAAAAGTTTTTAAGACCTATATCCCTCTGAGCCCCTCACTTCACTGGGTTTCAATCCTCCACAGGACCACTTTGCCATTGGCTTTTCTCAGTAAAGTTCCCCCCACCAAATCTCCCCCCAAATGGTGTGTGGTATCCAGTGTGGGGCAGCAGATGGCGGGTTGCCTACATTACTGAAGTAGATGCTCCTCACCTGTGCGGAGGCCTGCCTGGTGTGCAGGCCCGTCTTCCTTCACATTCTTCACAAAGATGGTGTCCATGGGCTCCAGCCGGCTTCGCTGGGAACCTGCTCCCAGAAAAGGAAGGGAAAGGCCATCAGAGGCTGGAGTCCAGAAGCCAGCTTCCCTAGCAGGGATGATGGGAACGTGCTGTGTGCACATGTGCACACTGAATACACACACACAGAACTGTGCATGAGCACACACACACTGGATACACACACACACTCCTGCACCCTAGATATATACACACACAGAACAATGTGCATGAGCACACACACAGACAGGATTCACATACATGCTAATCATGCACGCAGATGACACTTACATGTGTACACTGGGTGCACACAGACTCTACACATGGACACGCCGGAGCCGCACACAATACACACTGGGATGTGTCCACAGAATATACCCACACCACAATTAAAACAACAAACAGCATGTTCCAGCGCTGGCCTACACAAGGCTGATGAATGATCTTGTCATAGGCGACATACAATATTATTTGAAAGGGGGAAGCACACTGGACCCCTGGTGGGCAAGGGAGGGAAAGAAGGTCTTGGCCCCTTTCCAATCAGCAGGTGTCAGCCGCTTTCCATCTGGGAGCCAAGAACCAGCTGTGATTTTTTGCCATGACCCACCCACTCCTCACAATCCATTGGTCCCAACATGGAGGGGGAGCGGGGAAGGCTGGGCAGGGAGATCCTTAAATTAATCCACGTCCTACAGACTGCAAATGTGCCTGAAGAGTGTCCTGTCCATCATCTGGGGGCCCTCACAGCCCATCTGTAGCCCATCCCTTTCCCACGGGGCTGGAGCCGAGTGAGGGGCCAGAACTGGAAGTTCTCTGTCAAGCCCAGCACGACTATCTGTTCTGACTGCATCACATCCGGTTAAGTCAAATCCAGCCTAGAGGTGCAGGCTGGATGCTGGGCTTCAGACCTGTCCTCTGCACAAAGCCAAGCCAGGAGCAGGTTTGTTCACTGCACACGGGCTGTTTCCAAAGGCAGAAGCCAGGGCTTTCCCCTGTGGCCACTCCTGAGCGATCCTGCTATGCCGGAAGCTCCCCATTCCCTGACGCAGGGCCCTTGAACCTCAGCACAGACACTCAATAAGCCTCAAGATCCCTGATCGGAGCATGGTCTGAGATTGATCTTCAAGGAAAAAACACTCTGATGCTGCTTGGCCAGTAATCCCGGCTTGTGGAGAAGCCTGGGAGCGAAGCTTACTTCAGGACAGGCTGGAGGGGCACTGCCAGAGAACAATGTGTGGCAGCCCTGTAGGCCAGGATGGAGGTGGGTCCCCAGGCCAAGGTGTTTGGAGCGGGAGAACCCAGGACAGGAACAGAATGGAGGTGCACTGGGAGAGAGGGCCCCAAGAGCAGGGCAGCAGAAGGGGCTGCTGGTTGGGACTGAGGACAGAGCTGGGGGTGGGATAGGATAGGATAGGAAGAGCAGAGAGGGCTGAGTGTTGGCACCGAGAGGTTTTGCAGAGTGTGCATGGGCCAACTCGGAAGTGGAATAGCGGGGGGAGGCACAAGTCAGGATTTGGGGTGCAACAGGAGAGCGGGGGGGGGCAGGACCAGGGCAGTAAGGGGACTGCAGATCAGGATTGGGGTTCAACAGCAGAGTGGGGAGGGAAGGGCATTTCTGCACCAACAGACAAGAAAATAAACACCCACTGCAAGCACTTCTCTGAGAGGCAGGGGAATATTGAGCCTGGGCTGGTCTATTTCCTTGGCAGTGCTGTGAAGCAGGACTGAGCACCAATCAGCACCCTTTCACACACGCACATGGACACACCTACATCCGCACATGCACAGGCACACACGCACGCGTGTGCAAAGGTGTCACAAACCAGACAGGCTGCCTGGAGCCTGACACAGGCGCTTACCTCCTCTGTTTCCATTCTCTTCCTCCTGCACAGGGAAGAGAGAAAAACAACGTCACAGCTGAGCCCCGGACACTTCAGAGGAGCCCCAAGGAGTCAGGAGAGAGCCGGATTCCCGTTATGTCTTATTAAGGCAAAGTGGGGACCCTGGCCCTATAGGTGGCTCAGAGGGCAGGGAATGCGAGGGACTGTCAGGGCACCAAAACGCCTGCAAAACGGCCTGGTGAAACTGCCTCCACAAGGGCAGCTGGAGCCGTGTTGTCCTCCCTCTGCCTTGACTGCACAGAGGGTAAAATTAACTTGTGACGCACGATCTCCCAGGGGCTGCAGGCGGGGCAGCACACCCAGCGTGGCAGGGGAGAGGGGAGTTCATTCTCCCTCACCGGGGCGGTACAGGGACCATCCAAGCGTCCCACCGTAGGACAGGGAGGGAGCAGCCAAAGGGAGAGCACTGAGGCACGTTTGCCCTTTTTGCCCCCTTTGCACCGGAAGCCCCAGTGTGATTGCACAGCGGCTCCAGTTTCCCCCATGCTCAAGGCGAGCTGCTCAGCCAAGTCAGATGGGAGCACTGCACTGGCTGGTTCCAGCTCCTCTGCAGAACATTCAGCACGGCATGGGCCAGCTCCCCACCCTCCCACCCCCACAGGACCCTCTGCCAGTAGGTGTGACCATGGGGCAATCGCGGTGATAGCTGTGCAAGGCCATGGGCACAGCTGGAGGGGAATGGGCGCCGATTCAAACCCACCAGGCTTGGCTGGGGCTGGAGCAGAGGCTACAAGGGCTGGAGTCACCCAGGCCAATTTGGGCACCCAGAGTGGGCCAGGAAGGGTCAGTAGATTGGGGAAACAGAAATTCCCATGGGGAAATTCCGTCCAGCCCTTCAAGAAAATCCCATTCCCTGGCCTCTGCCTGCCATTCCCGAGTCCACCAAAGGGGTTGCTGAAAAGCAATCTAAAAACCTGCCAAGCAGCCTAAGAGAGCCAAGTTACCAGAGCCAAAAGCTACACGCACATGTAGGAGGAAACCAGCGGTGTCACCCTTTTCTCTAGGCTTCCTGTCCATGCCAGCGTAGGGGCTGACCGTTCCCCCAGGAAGGAGGCGCTGTGCCAGGAACAACCTCAGGAGGATGGTCCCGAGTGGAGAGCGTGGCTATATTTAGCGCTGTGATTATTATCCAGGGCACATGGAGGGAGGACACACACCGGTTTCGGCTGGAGGGGCTGTCTTTGCGCTTGTGCGTTATTTGTGACACGATGCGAGCTGACAAGGCCTGTAGCTGGGAGGACAGAGGGGAAGAGGAAACGGCTCTGGATTTTGGGAGAGTTCTTGTCCCCACCCCTTGGTGACAGACACGGGAATGGGATGGAATGAGCAGAGGGAAACAATCCCTCCGAACTGGGAGCTGCTGCTTCCGATCGTGGCTGGACCCCTGCTGGTCCCAGTCAGGGCTTACACAGGGCTCTCTCCTTACGCAGGCCCTGGAGCAGCTGCAGTGCTCAGGCCCCCAGCTCTGAGGGGCAGGGCCCATTTCATGCCCCCAGGGAACGGAGACCTGGGGGCTGCAGAAGCAAGGGCCGTGCTTGTCCCATGAGATCAGAGGCAGCTGCCACATGCCGACAGCTCTGGGGCTGGTGCCTTGGGGAAAAGTGAAGGATGTGGAAATGGGGGCAGACAAAAGCCCATGGCAGTGGGGGGTGGGAAGTCAGTCTTCCAGGAGGCCCCATCTAACAGGGCAGGGGGAACTGGCAGGCAGAACCCGGCCCAGCTCCATAGTGGGCCAAACCAAACCACTGCCACCTCTGACTCTGCATGGAGCACAGCCAGAACCCCACAGCCACCATACTCCTGGAGCCGGAGGAAGCCAGTGAGATGGGGACAATTCCTTGAGCCCAAGGCTTCCTCTTGTTCAGCCCGACCCTTCTTCTCCTCTCCCCTCCAACCTGCCCTGGCTCCTCAAGCCAGGGGCCTGTGGTTCGGCTCCCCCACAGCACAGACGTCAGCCGCTGGCGCTGCCGAGATGCCCTGCATGGAATGCAGAGCTCCCATCTCGCTCCCCACTGAGTCAGTTCCACCGAAACCTGGCTCCCAGATCTGGCCCGGGACACGGCTGCCCCGCCCTGCTTCCTGCTCCTCTAGAGCCAGAGGCTGCAGAGTGACTGCACTTCCGTTCCACCCCCCTGCCGCTCTCCAAGCCTGTTCTGATCCCAGGACTAGGGGCCTTTGATCCAAGTGCCCATGATGGGAGTGGGGGTGGGGGTGGGGGGGCAATCACTGCTCAGGCGATGCTCTGCCTGCAGCCTGACCCATTTGAGGACTAGGGTTTGGGGCACTCCAGTGGCAGGAATCCCCATCAAAGGCTGGGCCAGCTGAGCAGTGCCAAGAGGGGCTGGAGGGGAATGGCAGGGCCACAGTCCCAAGAGAAAAGAGTTGTTGCTTGGTCTTGTCACGCTTCTGTTGCCAGCTCCACCCCAGGCTGCTGCAGGCCAGGTGGCCAGGAGTCAGGCCCCATCAGAGCCCCTAACACAGCAGAAGGCAAGCAAGCCTGTGTCAGGCCAAGGGATTTGGGACCAGCTCCCTGGGACGTAGAAAAGGGAACGCAGCCAGGCCTCAGATCTCATGCTGGGAAATAGCTGAGGTGAAGGAGTTAAATCTCAGTGCTGGGGCTTCTCCGGCACCAGGCTCTGGGCAATCGTGTCGCAGTTCCCGATGGTCCACACAGCAGAGGTCATAGAGCCGGGTCTCTGTGCCGGAGATGCCAAGATTTGACGCAGGGTCACAGCTGAGCTAATGCTGTCATGTGTTGCTGCCAGATGTTCCCATGTGCTGCGACGGGAAGGGGCTCACTGTCAGGCAGCTCCAGATGCCACAGTCATAGAACGTTCCATTTTCCTGGGCTCCCCACCTCCATCGTGAACCTGGAACGCCCTGCCGGTCTGGAGAGGGGGCTAACAGTTGGGTGCCATTCGCAGATATTTAAAGGTCTGCAAAGCCAAATAGCTGGTGGAAAGATCAAAGGCCACCTGGAGCCAAGATGCTGTTTGATTCCTAAAGCGAGCGGGATGGCCAGGGAGAGGAAATGGCTCAGCAAAGCTATGTGCGCCCCCCACTTGCCAGCCCAGATGAGCCGAATCTTTAAATGCCCACAGTCCTGATCTCCACCCAGTGAAGAGTCACTGACACCCGCTCATGCTGAAGGTAACCTCCAATTGTAAGGAACTGCCCCAAATACACAGCAGTATCAGCCCGCTCCACCTCCAGCCAGTTGGGTCAGCCTTGGAGTGGCTTCCTTGAGCAGATTTCATCCCCGATACATGCCCTACAGTAGTGATTTTCAAACTTGGGCTCTGGACACAGTACTGGGTCACAGACCCTCAGGCCCTGGGTCGCAGCGCCCCCTGATGCCACTGCCAAAAGACTGGAATGTGTTGCTCAAAGATGTCATTGTTGGGTCGCGAGCAGAAATGATTTTTTTCAACTGGGTCCCAAGAAAAACAGTTTGAAAACCACTGCCCTACAGCACTGGTGAAGGCAGCCACCTCTGGGGTGGAGGGTAGCAGTTGAACTGACAACTGAGTGGAGAGAGGGGCGGAGCGATCTGAGACATGGATCTTTAACCAAAAAAAGGCCTGGGAAGACCACAGCACGGCCCACGTAGAGGTGACGTGCCCACAGCCATGCAGACACCTGGCTTGCACGGCAAAACTGCAAATACCTGTATATGTAAACTAGGCCTGTATTCCACATGTTATTAACTAGAGTGGAGGCCAGAGACTCCAGATGAGATCACGACAGGGCAGAAGAGGAGACAGACATGCAGCTTCTTCCAACGAGAGCTTATCCTCTAAGCAGACAAGATGGAAAATGTGAAATAATATTCCTCTTCTCCGTATTACAGGCAGGAGAATGTGGATGGAGATTAAATGATTTACCCATGGCCACACAGGAAGTCAGTGGCAAAGAAAGGAACTGACCCCAGATTTCCCACAACCCAGCCAAGGGTCTTGACCCACAAGCTCATCCTTCCTCTTTACACAAATGCCTTGCAGAAGAAAAGGCCTCCCACGCCCATGTAGAATCGAGAGGCCCCTGGGGTTTTAAAGCTCTGATTGTTAAGATGTCATGGAGGGAAGATTAAAAGGACTTCTACAACTCAGGTTAGAGAGGCACTTGATGGGAGATTATTCATTGGTAATGACTGCTTAGCTAAGAAACCAGCAGCCATTTCTCTTGATCCTTCCACAGAAAAGCAAGGACAGCCCCCAGCCGACAGGCAGTAAATTTGAAAAGCTGTAAATTTGCTACCAGTCAATCTGCTGGAGACAGCATGTAACAAACCTGTGGAATTCATCGCCACCGGCGATCGGCACAGAGAAGAGTTCAGCAGGATGCGAACAGGGGGATTTACATGCACCCATGAACAAACAAAGGCAGCTGTACAAAGCTGAAGAGGCAAGTCAAAAAATGTTTCAACAAATCCTCACACTGCAGGGGACAGGCTGGTCCCTGTTTGGAAAGGGAGAAGAGGCGCACAGGGGCCGATAGGAATTACCTCGCTCAGGGAAGCACTGTGGAACTGGGTTAGCTTCAAGACAACAGCACTGGCCACAAAGCAGACATAGGAGCATCCATGGCTCGTTTGCTTTGGCAGCTCCTGAGCGGCAGTGATTTTCTGCCACTTTAAGCCACCTCTTTCCCCACCTCTCCCTGGTAGTTTCATCAGGAGGAGATGCTGCTGCATGCCACAGGCATCATTAATTTGCACCCAAACCACACCTCAGTTTCACAAATAGTCCCCAGAAACTCTGGGGTTATTTGGCATGAATGATGGAGGTTGAAGCCTGTGGCTTTAATCGCCATGCGCTGCTACTCGTGTCTTGCTGAGAAGCATCAAGATGGGCCACATCCCTTGGACGGTTTCAAGGGTGCACGTTGGCTGTACCCATGTAGGCTGCTGTTGGGTGGTGAAGGGGTTAACTGTGTTTCAAAGATGCAGAGCTAACAGTGGGCTGGAGCAGTTCGCAGCCCAGACACGGGGGTCTCCAGTAGCTGGGCTAGGGGGCTCTCCACCCTTCCACATGGCTCAGTTATAAGCAGATTCAAACTCCCACCCCAGCTCCCCCTTCTGGAGACAGCAGCATAGGATGCTGGGATGCATCCCTGGGGGCGAGCAGCAGAACTATGGGGTTGCAGCTGGGCAAGGGTCCAGAACCCCTGCATTAGGAAGCTGACTGGGGGCAGCATCAAAGCCGCACTTCCACCCCCATGCTCTCCACCTGGGCTGTGCAGCACCGCCATGTTCTCTCCCTGCACCCCGTTTTGAAAACACAGCTCTCTGCCAGCAAATCCCCAGCCTCCCTCACGCCCAAATCTGTCGCAGCCTTCCCAGGGGCAATAGGAAGCCAGGCCTTGCAGCTGGGCGTCATGCCACAGAACATCTGGGGAGGGGATGAAGGCAGTCATCCACATCTGCACGGTCGGAGGAGCCAGGGCAACGCATGGGCAGTGCCACAACTAGCTGCTGTGGGGCTCAGAGAGGAGCAAACACAAAGCAACCGGGCCATAGTGGGTCAGGCAGTCCAGGGCCAGCGCTGGAGAAGGTACGTGCTGTCATTCTTAAATGCTGTGCTTCAGGGAGGCATCTGCTGGCAACAGTGAACGGGAAGGAATTCTCCCCTACGTGGCACTGCACAGTATGGGCTATCGTGCAAGCAACACGCATTGGCCTTTCTTGAAGGAAAAACATCAGACCTGACAGGCCAATGCTCCGGTCGAGTAGGAGGCAAAACCTCTCTGTCCATGATCTTCGTGCAACTAACCAATGCGCATCTTATGCAGCTAAGGAATTTATCTGACTCCAACAAAGTGCAATCCCTGCAGAGAGTCTGGGCTCAGACACCAGGCAGGGGAAGAGCAGCAGGATGCGTGCAGGGCTGCTGGCCGCTCAGAGTCATCCGTTTCTCGTTAAGATGGGAGAATCTAGCGATGGAGAAAATCTAGCTGGTGGCTTCTCCCTGGGCTGCAGCCCCACTCTCTGGCCAGACACCACGCCTCTGGCTAGGCCCAGAGCGGACTGTCCATTTGGTTGTTCATGTCCATTTGCCCCTCCTCTCCCCAACCAAAAATCAAGCAGTATGGAGAAATCTCGGCCCGCCTTCCTTCCCTGAATCTCCAGAAGCCATCTTCTCTGCCACCAGCTGCGTGCAGCCAGAGGCAGAGAAAGTGCATGTTGCCAGCAGGAGCTGGGCAGGCTGTGGATGTGGCATGTTCAGCCCTTGGGGGAGGGAGGGTGTCTTGTTACTCTTGGGCGATCCCCTCCACCCAAGGTGCTGGCCAGGTGCATCCAGTCCCCGCCCCAACTCGGCCAGAGGGCAGGAGGTCACTAAGATGCAAGTCCTCCACAGGTATCAAAACTGGGTGCTGTGCTGGGGAGCACCCATGGAGGACAGTGAGGGCAGGTGGCTGAACCATGCGAGAGAAGACTTTGGAACGATGGTGCTTGGGGCAGAGATGGACGGAATTTCAAGGAGACCGAAAGCATTTTGTCTAAGAGGGGCTGGGGGGCAAAGAAACTGGATGACTAGAGAGCTCCTGTCCCTGCTAGAAATACCCAGAATTCAAACCATATGGCAGAGGGGCAAGCCAAGGCAACTGACAGTCTGCACAAGAGACACAATATCTTTCAGGGGCCGGATGGAAAGGTCATTCACACCAGATCCAGAGACCATTGTGGGCAGAGCACCATCAGATTCCAGAGCCTTGTAGGTTTCCAGGGATCTGGTCATCAGACCTCCCGCACACCAACAGCACAGGCCAGGGGGCGCAGCCACAGGCTTCTTAAGGTGGGAGAATTTGAAGGAAGGCCCCAACCACATAACAGCTGGGAGGGAGAAAGGGAAATGGGGTTCTCTCCCCTTTTAGGACCCCAGTAAAGTTCACCCAAAGGAGTCACTCTGGTGAATTAGATGGGAATCAACATCCAGATCTGTCCTTGGACGATGGGGACCCACAACAGCTTCCCTGCCCCCACTTCTTCCCCCCACCCAAAGGTAACGCTATCATTCAGGCTGAGAGCAGGGTCTCCCTCTCAGGTGAACAGCTATTTCCAAATAGCCACGACTGCCAGGTAAGGGAGCCAGGCAGCGCTACCTTGACGTTGGAGTGGACCGCCGATTCCGGGGGGTAGACGATGAAATGGCGAAGGGTGAATCCGAATCCCCCCTGAGAGCTCTTCCGCAGCAGCACTGTCTTTGGCCCCACCCAGGGGTAGGGCTCTTCCAGGGGGGCGTTGTCCTTTGGAGAGGACCCATCTCTCTGGCCCAGGGTTGGCTGTCGGGGAGCAAGAAGAAAACTGTTACGACAGATCTCTGCTTGGAGACTTTGTTCTTCCCACTTAACTGGTTCCAGCGAAAGGAAGGCAGGGCTTGCAGCTAAAACCGGCACTTGATCTGCTAGGTGACATTACACCTCCCGGTCTGTCAACTGGGGACAACGAGGTTTTTTTAACCACCCTTTAGCCTGCATTCAGACTGGAAGCTCCCTGGGGCAGGGACCGTCCCCGAATCAGTGTGCAGCACCTGGCATCCTGGGGCCTGACTGCAGCTGGGCCGTTAGAGGCCACTATCAAGCAAAGAACACTTGTCACTGTGTTGCCTTGATTGGTTTAAAGGTGCCTCATACTGAGGCCACATCCACGCTAGAAAGTATTACCAGGAACATTTTTGCCAGCATCCAGCTGCTACCACCACAGTGGCATGAGAGCAGCCTGGGCCAGTGGTGCACTTCCTCCCTGCAAGGTGGTGCATTGGCAGGAGACGTGCCGCCTTGTGTGGACGTACCCCAGCGTGACCTGCACACTCTGGTGCACCGACTTCTGGGCCATTCTGGCAGTGCACTCGGGATGCCAGCTCTCCTCTCAGGGAACTGTGGAAGCCCTGTGACACAATTATTCCCCTTCCCACCCAAGAATAGCTACACCAGCATAAGCAACTTGATGAACAACTGTATTTACCATTGTAGCTAGGCCAGGATCGTGGAAGTGATCTAAGTGGTGCATGCAGGTGCTCTCCATGGACGGGAGCTGCATGGGAGAAGGCTCTTGTGTACACCACAGGCAGATGGGAGGAAACTGGAGGGAGAGGAGGCCAGTGCAAGGAGAGAGAGGGAGCAGGGGAGAGAGCAAGTCCAGTGCCACATGACTGGGCCAAGACAACAGGGGGGCTGGCACGAAGAAGGGGCTTTTGAACTGGATCCTGGTGTGATGAGGGCGCCGGTGGGCCAGGATGAGGAGGAGGGGGATGTGATTGGGGAAGGCCAGTGGCAGCATGATGGAGCCTAAGGAGGCCACAGGCTGAGGGCTGGGAAATGACCAGCACGGATGAGCCAGGGGCAGCACGAAAAAAACCCAATAAAATGTCCCCTTCAAATTCCATCCATGGCAATAACCTCTGCAGCAGTGAAGCTAGAAAGAGGCCTCTCAAGATGTACTTGGCTGGAGGGTGTGAAAAGCCTTTCCAGGGCAGAGCTCGCATCACCTGCCACTGAACTTTTCCTGGAGCAAACCCACTTCCCAGGGCTGCTCCTCTTTCCCTTCTGGCAGGCAGCCAGCCCCCTTTCCTTTTGTCCTCTCCTGCCGCCTCCTCCCTGCCTCCCCATCAGGTGCTACACAGCACTATGCCCTGCCAGCAGCCGGCCGGGGACATTCTGTAGCTCCCGGATGGCGGCCGTGGGATTTGCAGGTGGGTGCCGGGCCACACAGGGACACAGCTGCTTTATTGGTGCTGCTGAAAAGCCAAGTGTTTCAGACCAAGCAAGACACCAAGAGGGAGCAGGAAGGCAGGGGGAACCTGTGCTCTTTAGTTCCTCGAGGAAACCAAGTCTCAGGGCCCCATCTCCCTGGTGGCGTGTGGGAAGCAGACATGTGGCAGTCCTGCTGGATCCACCCCTGCCCACCACGTTCAACCAGCCAACCAAAGCAATGTGGAGAGGTACTGCAGTGTGTGATCTGCAGGCCCCAGGGCTCCCTGCCAGCTGCTAGCCTTCCCCTCCCTGAGGTTTGCAACACGACTCTTTACTTTACAGTTTACACTCTGCACCTTCAGGCCCCCGCTTGGAGCCATGCTCTTTGGATTCCACTTGCCAAGATTACAGGGCATGCATCATTTGTCTCTGCTGGTCAATGGATCCCTCCAACACAGATGTCTTCTTTCCCCTCCTCCAGTCCCCACAAAGCTTTTTCAACTACAGGTCCCGTCTTGAAACCCTCCCGCCCACCCAGCCTGCAGGACTCGACTGTGAGTAAACCAGAGTGCTCCAAGCCCATGTCCAACAGCGGGCAATACAACAGGCCACTGAAAATGCTCTCACATGGGTGCAGAGGCCAAGGCCCTGAAGCAGCTGTTTGTTGGAAGTGCTGTCCTGTGATGGCCGGGGGATTTCAATTCAGGAATCCGCTGACCGGTCATCGCAAACCATGGACTCAACAGAGCCTCCGGTTTTAAGGCTCATTGCAACACTAGTAATGCACTGCCCAGCTAGCACATCAGTGCCCGCTGAATTTGAAGTGGGCTCCTACGACCATGTGTGAACCCCTCATACTTAACCTGTCCTCCCCTGTATTCAGCTTGGACACTCTGGGCATGTCCTCCAGACCCGAGGAAGAGCCCTGGGTCACCTGAAAGCTTGCCTCTTCCATCAACAGAAGTTGATCCAGTATAAGATAACACCTCACTCACCTCATCTTAATAAATCCTGGCTCTTACCTTGTATATTACATCAGTAGATCTCAAAGTGCTTCACAAGGGAGGGCAATAGTATTATCCCCATTTCACAGCTGGAGAAACTAAGGCACAGAGAAATGGGATAAGAGCAGTGCCCTGCCTCACTGGGGCTTTGTAAGAATAAATACATGGAAGGTAATGAAGTGCCTTGAGATCTAGGGCTGCTATTGGTCTTACTATAAAATACATATTGGCAGAGCCTGGGAGACAGATACCCGTGGTAAAATGGGGATTCCACTCCCTCCTTGCTTTCCATCTGTACAATGGATTGATTGGTCTTTCTCCCACCCCACAAAATACAGAGAAGGGATAAAACTCTTCATAACCCCCTAAATGACTTACGAGTCCTCCTCCCGTTGACTTTCAGTGGGAAAACTTGGACCTTGGCTACCTAGGAAAATTGACAAGCATGGCTGCTGCGGAATAACATCCCATATGACTGAACTGGTTTCGGAATCGCTTTAGTGATTCCAGTTCACAGCTGACCTTATTCCAAAAGCACCTTCCTGCACGGACACGTCACAGGCTTCTCAATCTCTTTGGAAAGGGGACTTGGCATGTTTAGAAGTACTTTTAAAAAGTTACTCATGGGCCCCATGTTTCCCAGTGGGTGGAGCACCAGACTGAGATTCAGGAGATTAGAGCTCTATTCCTCGCAATGCCACTGGCCAGCCCCTTCATCTCCCTGTGCCTTAGTTTCCCCATCTGCCAATGAGTGCTAATGACCCTGCCCTCCTTTCTACAGTACTATACAAGAGCTAGGTGTGGTTATTTTTGTTAAATCTATGCAAAGTGGGCACAAATTTGCACTGGTGAATGACACACAGAAGCAGGACAGCGGGGGACTCACGGCCCTTGGACCGACCTGCCGCGCTCAAGCCATGTCTCAGGAAGTGTCAGAACATGGCAACAACATGGGATTGGTGCCAAACAGGAGGAAACGGGGAAGATTTGCAATGACTAGAACAGAGGTCAGCAATTGGGAGGGAGTGAGTGGGCTGGAAGGAGGTAAGAAGTGTGGTTCAAGAGGAAGGCTGGCGGATAAGGCTGGGACTCAGGATATCTGAGTTCAGCTCCAATGCCTGGACCAAACTCCCTTTGTCACCTTGGACAAGTCACTTCACTGCTTTGTGCCTCAGTTTCCCCACCTGTGAATGGAGGGAGAGGTGATGTTGTGGCTTCTTTGCAGGGGAGAGAGGAGCTTGAATAAACAGGATGTTTCAACGGACAGAGAGTGCCTCGGCCAAGCAGCAGAAGAGAAGAGCACAGTATTACCGGATAATTCATCTTGGCAATTCCGAAACCAGAGGGACAACTCAGGCTGCTACAGCTTACAATAGCAGAGGCCTGCGTTCCCAGCCCTGCTCTTGACTGTGAGGGAATCAGTCATCTGAGGGAACCCCTCCTCCACCTTCTCCTCACACGTTGTCTCATTGGCCTGAAGCTACTTAATCTGGGACATTTGCAGGGACAGCCCAACCCAGAATCCTGTGCCCAGCCGAATGGACTGGAGCTATTCTCCTGCCTCCACCCGGCCTGCAGCTTTTCACCCAGGTTTTGACTGAGCTGAGGATTCACCCTCTTCCGGCCAGCACAAACCCTAGCACAGCCACACACAGCTGAGCCCGGTTCCAAGCAGCGCTGGGTGCAAACTGTGCCTCAGCTGTGTCTGACTTTGTGCATCTCCTGAGGCTGTCACTGAGACAGAGAGCCTGATCAGGTGGGGGATGCAAATTTTAATCACACTGAGCCAGCCGCCTCTTGCTCCCCACGGGACCCCTGGTCCTGACAGATACAAGCAATCTAGCTGGGACAGAAAGGGCTTTCCATCCTCCCACTTCACAGATTAAGCCTTTGCACTCCACCATGGCCCATCCCTCATCGGCCACTCACAGCATGGAGCCTTTCCTTAGCTCAAGTTTCTTCCATGAAAGCTCATGCGATAAATAAATTTGTTTGTCTTTACAAGTACCACGGGACTCTTTGTTTTTTCTTTAGCTCAAGCCCTTTTATGAGATTCAGCCCCCACCACCCCACTATCTCTCTGGCTAGCCCCCTGTGCCAGCCTCCCAGCACTCTCCGAGCCCACACCATGTGCCAAGCTGGGCCCCAGTGAGCCGAGCCATGTGAGAATCAGTTGGATACTGCCAGCCCATCTCCGTCACCTTACAGCCTGCTGGGGTTTGGTCTTTGGACGGAGTTGCACGAATGCTTGGTGTTCCCAAGGAGAGAACAGACAGGGTGCCAGTGGGGGGCACAGGGTGGGGCACCAAAGACGCCCGACCACACACCACAGCCCTAATTACACACAGGCATAACCCAGCCACACGGCAGCACTGTAATACCCAGGGTCATTGCTCAAGAGAAAAAAACAGCCCTGGAGTGGCAGCAAACCCAGACTCCTCCCGCGTTCACTCTTGTCACAACAGCAACAAAAATGCAGGAAGCAGAAGAAAGGACGGGTTATCGGAGGGCAGTGCACAATGGTAAACATCGAGAGTCTCCGTTCCAGTGGGGAGGGGTGCCAGGCTGGGTTTGACTGAGGCGAAACAGACAAAAAGTGGGAAGGGAAAGCAAAAGAAAGAGGCAAGAAAGGGAAAAGGGGGAAGGGAAAAAAGAACTAGAGCTGAAAGGAGAACTCTGTGGAGGCAGCAGTAGGTTGCTGAAAGCCTTCTTCACTGGGCGGCAAGGGGACTCCCCAATCAAGCCCACCCCTAGTGACCCTTCCAGCCCAAAATTCCCTCCCAGGCAGCCTTCTGCTCTGATCTGTCTGACCAGTTGAGGAAAGCAGAATAGTTGATCAGGCTCTATCTGTATGCTAATCCCACTCCCCCAACCTCCCAAATACACCAGCAGCCAGAAAAAAGCTCCCACTGCCAGATAAGACAAGACGAATCCCCCCACAGTATCCCCTAGACACTAGTGAAACAAAGCATCATCAGAAAAGACCAGAAGGGGCACCCATCTCACCCCCGTGCCCCCAGGCCAGGCCAGAACACATGGCCGCTCTGCCAGTGATAACCTAGGTGAAAATACATATGCTCCAGTCGGGAAAATGCAGCTGGCAGCCCAGAGAAGCTGGGCTTGGTGCTGCCGGGCGGTGGATGCAAAGGATGAGGGCAAAAGCCTATTTAATAAAGTGACTGCCTATGAGTACCTGAAATCGTCACTATGTTTCATCAAGGCAGAGAGATCAGTGGCGGACAAAAAAGACATTTGGTCATGACCAGTCCATCTCCACTGGCTCGGCCCCTATTCCCAGCATCTGCTGGAGGAAGCCCATACGATCTCAGCAATGGGAGGTTCTCCAGGGAAGGGGGTGCCTTGCCAGGCACACATACAACATCTAGCCCAGTGGGGCCCCAACCTTGACTTGGGTCTCCATGTCCTACAGGGACACAAATGGGGAGGACAACGATCACTCTAAATGTTTCAATGGGGGGCAGCGACGTCTGCCATATAGCTAGAGCCCAGATCTCAACTGTGGTTTTCAAACTGTCGGGGGGGCAGTTTACACGCTCAATTCCTGCTCAAATGAATGGGGGGGTGAGCATCCAAATCCCCTCGGTGGCTTAGACAATCTCAGCTTTGGGTTCCATTCCCAGCTCTGCCATAGACCTTTGACCCATCGTTTCTGTCTTTGTGCCTCAGTTTCCCGCTCCATACCCTGGGAAGAGGAATTGATAATCCAACACAGGGAGATGGGGTTGTGGTGCTTGATACACTAGCATGTGGGAACCTCTCTGAGCCTATGTCTACACTTGTTAATTTAAGTCGACTTAGCATGTCTACACTTAAAATTTAAGTCGACTTTGGGGGGGACCCTACAAAGTCGACCTAGAGCGTCCACACTGGATGCCTAGGTCGACTTGTAGGGGCTAGGTGGACCTTGGACTGGTCCATGGTGGCAGAGGGGGCACCTCTTGCCAAGTGCCAGGGGGCTCAGGCTTTGCCCCATTGTACCTGGGTACAATGGGGCAAAGGGGAACAGGGATCCTGGCAGGGCATAGGGGCAGGGCTCTGCCCTGCCCTGTGGGAGGGCATGCCAGGCTCCCCCTGTGCCACCCACCCTGGCAGGGAGGGCAGTGGGGAAATCCTGGAGAGCCCTAAGTTGACTTAGAGTCGACTTAGGGCTACTCCATGTCTATACTGGCTTAAGTCAACTTTCTAAAGTCGACTTAAGCCAAAAGTCGACTTAAAAGTAGGTTTAAGAAAGTCGACTTCATTTTCCTTAAGTCGGCTTAAGGAAAGTGTAGCGTAGACGCAGAGTAAATTAAGTTGACTTAATTTACAAGTGTATTCGCACCCTGAGAGCCTCCAGTGGACAACATCAGAGGGGCACAAATACTATTAATTGTCGTCGTCACACCCAGTCCTACCCTGTTCCAACTTCGGATCATTTCTGAATCTACCCAAGGAAGGTACAGCTCTGCTCAGCAAAACCAACTGGGGCTCAGAGGAGTCTTGCACTGGTAAAGTTCTGGAGCCCACTGACCGCTGATCAAGGATGCCCACAAGGGTGGGCTCAGTACCCTGGGCACAGCCACATGGACAGCAAAGGGGTGGCAAGAGGGAGCATGATTTTCAGCCTGCAGCCGTGAAGATGTTGGAGCAACGCCACCACACTGGTCCTGTCAGGGTCCCAGGGGATGCCTAGCTGGCTGGCCCTTCACTTGACAAATCAATCCTGCAGGAGCCACAGGACCGGGCGAAGCCCTGACTGGCATCTCTGCAGTGCAATGTAGGTAGAGAAAAGGGCAGCATTGTGGACCCCAGGTAATTAAGCAGCACACAGGCCTGGTCACTCAGCTCCAGAGAGAACAAGTGGGCCTAGGTCGAGCGGACGAAGGCCAGAGGCTAAGTGGGCTGGAGATCAGTGGGGGCCTTTCCGAGCCCCTCCCCCTGTCTTTGGGCTTCATTAATATTCCCAGCGCCAGCTGAGAGGAAGCTGAAGAAAATCGCCTCTCAAAGAGGAGGGAGGGCGGGCGGGCATGGGAGAGCGAACCAGCAAGGGGCTGAGGGTGTTGAAATTCAGACACTGTCTCGTTACTTGATGTGTGAAAGAAAGGAGTGGAGGGAACCGAGAGTGAGGGGGGCTCCACAAAGGCGGGGGGGGGGACGACAAAACCCCTTTGTCTCTCCCCAGGAGCCAAGCAGGCCTTACTGTTGGATAATACAGTCATGCTGCAGAAGGGCTCGTCCTGTCCTGAACTTGGGAACACACTGCCCACAACCTGCACGTGCCCAGCCTCCTATCCAACCCTCAGGCCCTGGCTGAGCACACAGTGTCCTGTCCCAACACTTGAGCTCTCTTGGGGTCGTGGTTTGTAAGATCAGTGCCCCAGACGACCACTTGATGCTCCACGGGCTGGTGTTAAGGGGAACAGCCACCCACCTTCCTCCCTTACTAATAACAATCCCTCGTCCGTACGCAGCTCTATAGCGCATTCCAAAAGGAGGACATCATCCCTATTTTACAGATGGGGAAACTGAGGCACAGCAAGGGACAGGGACTTGCCCAAGGCCACCCCAATAAACCAGCGGCAGAGCTGGGCACAGACCTGGGTCTTCTGAAGACTGATCCAGCTCCCCATCCATTAAATCACACTGCCCTGGATCCTGCAGACAAAGCGCCCAGCCTGACATGTTCGTTCATGTCTTTCCTGAGTGACAAAAGGAAGCTGCCTGTTGGTAATGAAAACCTGCAGCTGGTTAACTCAGCCCCCTGCTCTGCAACTGCAGGGAAAGGGCAGTCTTTGGGGCCTGGCAATATTATTATTTGCAACATGGCAGTGCCTGGGAGACCTACTCCTGAACCAGGCCCCCGTGTTGCTAGGTGCTGTAAAACAAGGAGCAGACAATCCGGGCCCCCCAGAGTGCATCGCCTAGATCCAGAGCAGTAGAGGAAGCTCATGTAACCCCAAGAACACACTGCTCAGCTGCTTTCACTTCGGCAGAACCTGGCGCCAAGGTGTGAGTGGCTTACAAAGGAATCCCCCACTGCTCAGGACACAGAACAGACATTGAGGAGCACTGCCCCTCACTCCAAGCTGTTATTGAAAGATCCACTATTATCCCAACCAAGCTGTCCTTGCTTTCAGTATATCTAGCCATTGCAGCCCCGGAATAAACCATATACTTCTGGTTTATGGGTACCTGAGACCAGCCACTGGACAGATCTCCTGGCCCCTGATGTAGCTCCTCCAGCTGCAGCCTTGAACACTCACAGTGAGAGCTGCTTCTTGGATCTGGGCACAGACCCCACGACAGACTTCAAGGGTTGGGTTCCCAGGGGATATTTTAACACTTCCAGCATCCCCCAAGGCAGCATCTGTGAAACACACACCCCGCCAGGCAGTTGCTAGCCAGCTGTCCCACCCCACTCAGGAGCCCCTGACTCCTGCTTGGTGGGAGACTGCAGGCAAAGCAGAGGAGCTCTGGCCCTGCTGGGGTGGCGTGGATTCTTCAGCCCAGCTCAGCTCCTTTCCCCATCTGCGGTCTCCATTGTCTAGGCTGCCTGCTCACTGGATTATTTTTAAGCTGACAGCTGAATGTGCCCTTGTGATACTAACCAGTACAGACAAGCCTTGGAAAAAGAGACAGAGGGAGCAGCACACGCACTACCTAGATTTTAACCTACAGCCATTATGACTCCCTCACCCGCAACTTCCATCCGAGATGCACCGAGACACCAGCCTGCGCCTGTCATGGCAAGGGGGGTCAGCAGGGCTCCCAGACCACTAGTCAGTGGCACTTAGTTTCACTACACACCTGCCCATTTTTTTAACAGCTTATTGGAGAGAGCTCCTGCCTGCCCCTCTCTCTCCTGCCCCTTGTCTCTCGTCCTCCTGCCCCCTTCCATTCTACCCCTCTCCCTACCAACCAGGGGCTGGCAAAGATGCCCCTCCTAGCTCCCTACCGACCAAAACACACCTGGCCCCTGGTTACAGATGGTGCCCAGCTGGTGCCCCTACACACTCATCTCTAGCTAAACGTCCCAGCTGCAACCGGGGGATGATGGGAAGCAGAGAATTTCTCTCATGTGGTCTTGCCAAATGCTGACCCCCTTCGGGCACAGAAGCCGGGGCTGCGGGAAGGGAGATACCAAGAGGAGGATGACTGCAGATGTTCCTTGCTGGCCAGCGACCAAAGGGCCCCACAGCATGAGCCCTTCTTTGCTCCTCACAACCAAGGAGGCACCCCGAACATGGGCAATTCTTCCTTACCAGCCTACCCCTTCCAGCAGGTGGGATGTCCCCCTTAGCCCATCTTTCAGGCAAGGTCTCTGTCAGCTGGCCCATCTTTGGTCCTGAGTGAAGCCTTCAGACCATAGGTCAAATTTATCCCAAGTCAGTTAAACCAGGGATGAATGTAGCCCTATGGGCCTAAATGGGGCCAAAGCACCGATTCTGCCCCCCTTACTCATGGTGAGTAATACTGAAGTGAGGAGGTCCACTAACTTCATTTCGCTCTCTGGACTTAAATATAGCTACACCGGTAAGTGCTACTCCATGTCTGGGCTGCAATATCTCAGCCATGAAGCATTTAGAGGAGGCAGGGCTTTTTTTGAGCTGGTACACACTGGTACAGCGCACCAGCACTTATTTTTCCGTGGCTGGCCTCAATGCTCAGCTGGGGGCCGGGGTCAGCAGGGCAGGGAAAGGAGCGGGTCTCCTTTTCCCTACTGACCCAGGCCCCCAGCTGGGAGGCAGGACTGGCAGGGGCCAGGAGCAGCTGGGAGGAGCGAGAAGAGTGGGGAAAGGGCCTAGGGAACCGGCAGGCAGAGAGGGGAGGAGTAGGGAAGGGGAATTTGGGGAGCTGATGGGGGGAAGCAGGGGGTTTGGAGAGGCCCCAGGGGGCGGCAGTGGCGGTGGAGAGTCCTGACACACACACACCACACCCCCGCTCCTGCTGGCATACTGGCATCATTTTTTTTTTAAAAAAAGTAAAAAAGCACTGGGAGGTGGGGCCTGTCGGCTCCTCTTGGCCTGCGTCTCCTAGCCATTCCCACTTGGTGCCTGCCTCCCCCCACCCAAATCACAAAAGAAAGGAGTTTCATAGTGCCCTGCTTGAAGAAACAAAGATGACTGCAACCTCCTGAAACATTTGTGACCTTCCTTGAAGGCCATGCCCCTCGGAGCTCCAACTGTCACTCCAAAACACGATCAAACTTAGGGCCTCCTCCGCATGCCTTCAGCTCCTTTAACCAGGCAGGAAGGACGAGACCTGTCAGGCGGCTCCACAAACAGATTCACTGTGGGGAAGACAGGTGGGTTTCAAACAACATTTCAACTCAGACCATCCAACCATCCAGTCTCTCAATCAGCATCTCCTGAATACTTATGCGTCCCTAGACACAGAAGCTCGCCCCAGTGCTGGGTTTGTATAGTCACGGAGCAGGGAAGGTGGGCTTTCCAGAAAGGGAAGCTGTCTATTTCCCTCATGCTCCTTCACAGAGCTGTATCTAGAAGCCTGGTATTAATAAATAGATTTTAAAGATAATGGAGCAAATAATTAAGCAAACAATTTGCAAACACCTAGAAGATAATAAGGTGATAAGTAGTCAGCATGGATTTGTCAAGAACAAATTGTGTCAAACCAATCTGATAGCTTCCTTTGATAAGGTAACAAGCCTTGAGGATGGCAGAAAGCAGTAGATGTGGTATTTCTTGACTTTACTAAGGCTTCTGTTACTGTCTTGCATGACCATCCCATAAACAAACTCAGGAAATACAACCTAGATGGATCTGTTAAAAAGTGAGTGTGTAACTGGTTGGAAAAGTATTCGGAGAGAGTAGTTATCAGTGGTTCACAGTCATGCTGGAAGGACATATCAAGTGGGGTCCGACAGGGGATTAGTGCTGGGTCCAGTTCTGCTCAATATTTTCAATAATGATTTCGATGATGACAGAGAGAGTATACACTTACAAAGTTTGCGGCTGACACCAAGCTGGGAGGGGTTGCAAGTGCTCTGGAGGATAGGATTAACGTTCAAAATGATCTGGACAAACTGAAGAAATGGTCTGAAGTAAACAGGATGAAATTCAAAAAGGACAAATGCAAAGTACTCAATTTAGGAAAGACCAATCGGTTGCACGCATACATACAAAATAGGCCACGACTGCCTAGGAAGGAGTACTGCAGAAAGAGATCTGTGGGCCACAGTGGAGCACAAGCTAAAGATGAATCAACAGTGTCACACTGTTGCAAGAAAACCAAACAAACTACACCTCATTCTGGGATGTATTAGCAGGAGGGTTGTAAGCAAGACGCAAGAAGTAATTCTTCTGTTCCACTCTGTGCTGACCAGGCCTCCGCTGAAATATTGTGTCCAGTTCTGGGTGCCACACTTCATGAAAAATGTGGACAAATTGGAGAAGGTCCAAAGAAGAGCAACAAAAATTAGTAAAGGCCTAGAAACCATGACCTAGGAGGGAAGATTGAAAAAACTGAGTTTCTTTAGTCTGGAGAAAAGACTGTGGAGGGGGAACAAGATAAGTTTTCATGTACATAAAAGGAGGAGGGAGAAAAACTGTTCTCTTTACCCTCTGAGGATAGGACAACAGGCAGTGGACTTAAACTGCAGCAAGGGCGGTTTAGGTTAGACATTAGGAAAAACATCCTGTCAGGGTAGCTAAGCATTGGGATAAATTGCCTAGAGAGGTTGTGGAAGCTCCATCATTGGAGATTTTTAAGCTCAGGTCAGACAAACCCAGGGATTGTCAGGATAATACTTGGTCCTGCCATTAAGTGCAGAGGACTGGACTAGATGACCTTGCGAGGTCCCTTCCAATTCTACGATTCTATAGCCATGTTGCCCAGACCATTGCTTTCCCCAGTGACCCCCACAGTGGATGCCCAGTGCATCCCCCGTAGAGCTGGTGCAGGAAGTCAATGCCAGGTGAGGGAAGAACAAAGGCTGCCGCCTGACAAAGAAACGTATCCTTGACCAAGGACTTCAGCTCACGCTCCGGGGCAGAGCAGGAGGGGCGAGCAGGTGCAGCAAAATGTCGAGTGAGCTACCCATGAGCAGCTGTGGGCTGGGAGGAGAGGAAATGGCTGGAGCTAGGGTGACCAGACACCCCAATATGAGGAGCTTTGTCTTAGATAGGCCACTCCCCAATTTTTCACATTTGCTACCTGGTCCCCCGAGCTGGAGCAGCAAAACCCTGAGGCTGGGGCATCACATGGCACGTCGAGTATTCCCATGTACCTCTTGGGCTGCAGCGTGACAGAAAGAGCCAGAGAACAAAACGTTCAGGAGGCAGTTCAGGCTAGCAAGGCCCTGGACTGGAACCCAGAATCCTGGCTTCTCTTCCTGACTCTGCCACTGTGCAGCTGTCTGGCCTTGGGCAAGTCTCTTCTCTGTGCCTTACTTTCACCCCTTGCCTGCTTAGACTATAAGTGCTCTGGGGCAGGGACTGTCTCTCAGTATGTTTGTACAGCACCCAGCACAAGGAGGCCCATTGCTGGAGTCTCTAAGTGCTATTACAATAAGTAACTAACATGTACTCCGCATTGAGCATCAAGAAAGACCAAGTCAATCCTGTTTTGTCATCCTGCCCACAAGCATCTTCCTTCCCTTGCTGGGGGGGGGCGGGGAGCCATTTTTCTCCTTTTTATTTTAAGGACGGAAGCTGCCCTGGCTGGGTGGGTCCTACTTGCTAATGCTGCTGCCCTGAACTTCTCCATGAGATGTGCAGATCTGCTGGTGATGGGAGTTGTCCCCCACCAGTCACCCAGAAAGGGTGATGAAAAAAGCCTCGCACAGTTTGCTGCCTAACTCCCCAAAGGGGGGTAGGGGGGACGTGGCATCAATGCGGCAATTCCTTCCTATCGGCATGGCCTTTGCACCAGCACTTCACTCGGGCCTCTGTTTTGCTCTGGACTGAAGAGCAGCAACTTCAACATCTTCCAACCCCAGTTCTCAGAGGCGTTCAGCACTCAGTTAATTCAGAGCCCATGTGAGGCTGGCAAACGTTAGCTGCATTTTACAGATGGAGAAACTGAGGCATGCAGGAGGAGCGTGATTTGCCCAGAGCAACCAAGGGGGGAACGGAACCCAGGAATCCTGCCGCTCCCAGACCCCCACACTAACCCACTCAACAATGCCGCCCCGATGTGGTTTATAAATGACCCACATGAAAACTAATCACAATAACGATTTGTGCAAGCTGGTCTGACATCTCACCACTGGGCACGAAGCCCACCACTGACTCACTCACTACCGGGCTGGCAGATCCCTGAGTTCACAAACACAGAGAGCTCTTAACCCCCTCCCTTTATGTTCCTCACCCTGCGGTCATTCATCCTCCACTCTCATTCTGTCTGCTTTGCACTTTGTCCCCATTGTGAGCCCTCTAAAGGGCCATCAGGGGCCTGGCTGTGCAAGCACATGGGGAACTTGCAAACACTGCTCTTGGCATTCACTAGGACCTCAGTCAGCAGGAAACAACAGCTCACTGAGGAGGATGTAAGTGGAACCCAAATTCTGGGGGTCCCTCTGCCCTCTTTTCCCAGCTCCCTACATCCCTTCCACTCTTCACCCACTTTCCTTGCCAACCCCCTACATTTCTCACTGGTCTCACTCATGCAAAACTCACATTAACGTCAATAAACCCAGCATCTGTTCCATTTTCATTTATCACCCTCCTTTCCAAGCTGCCCATCACCAGAGTATCTAGTCACCTTTTATTGAGAAGCTATGAACTACAATACCGGGTCCACTGCTGCCTTGCCACAAACCCCTATCAGCTCCAGAGATAGCACCAAGCAGATAACCCACCAAGCAGAGTCCAACACCAACAGGATAAAAGGCATCGTACATCGGACTCTAAATGGATCCGATAGATCTGGACTGAGAGCCACAGGCAGAGTCAAGCATGGCTGTGATGGAGACGCTGTTTCCAGCCTGCAGGAGCTCAACCCTGGGGCTGAGAGGAGCACTATGGCCAGGGACAGCAGCCGCTGGAGGGCACCAGGCAGATCTCCAGAACAGCTGGGCCGGAGACCATTTGGACTTTCAAGACTGATGATCAAGACATTAGTGGCACCAGCAGAAGAGGCAGGACCAGCTTCTGCAACCAGCGATGGGCCAGTCTTAGCAGAGGCAAGGCATGTCCCTCCCTGCTGAGGGTCTGGGGAAGGATCTAATGAAATACACCCCAGGAGATAATCTGCAGCCTCCTGACTCCCAAATAGATCTAGGAGCAGGGAAAAAGTCCAGCCACGCTCCACCTCCAACCCCCCTCCTCCCCCGCCCATCATTCCTGGCAAAACTTGGGGTAGCCGGGTAAAATCCCAGGAGGTAAACACCCAACCCACTCCTAGGACAGTGGAACAGAAGCCAGCAGACATCCACCCCCTCGCCCCCCCCCCCCCCCCGCCACTAGTCATTCACATACTCCCAAAGGTATTTACATCCCCAGTAGACAGTGAACTAAGACACTGATCTGCCAGGATCAAATTCCCCACCACCATCTGGGCTTCCCCACTCCAGGGTCAGAGGACCTGGCTGCAGGACAAGGGCACCTCTCACCGTGTGGTGTTTCTCCATCCGAGGGCGCGAGTGGCATTTCTGCCTGGGGAGGGCGGCCCTGGCACGGCCCCACCTGTGCTCCAGGTCGGCATTGTCATTCCACAGGCTGGTCAACCAGATGCAGCGGGGCTCGGGCGAGCTGCAGTCCACCCCAATGGGCTGCTCAAATTGCCAGCCCTTCCCCGTCCGCTCCACGCTCCACAGGGCCTTCCCCACCACCGACATCCTCTTCGACACAGCATGGGGTCCACACAGTCCCCCATGGGGTGCCCTGTCCCCACCACCCATGCCTTCTTCCACCATCCAGCAAAACGGAAGGGAGAGGTTCTCCCTGGACAATCGCAGATTATCCTAATAAACGAAGGCTCTTTTGGAGAGCCACTTGAGCCGAATGGATCTCAGCCCCTGGAGCAGCTGGTGCCCATCCCCTCTAGATCCATCTGCAGAGAGGGAATAACACAACTCACTCCCTTCTTCCCTCCGCTAGCCCCTAAACTTCAGCAGAGTCTGGTTTAGAAACCCTTCCTTGCTGCCGGGAGCGGACTCAGAGCTATCAGCTGGCAAATCACAGATGGAAGTTGATTATTCCAGTCCTGGGCATGCCAGAAACACATGCGTACGGGTCTGGATGCATCCCCAGACTGAGGGGAAGGTACAGAAACCCCTCTACACCAGCAAGTCAGCTTCCAGCCGCCAGTCACCACCGCATGGGGGAACCAGCAGAGGCTGAGTTGAGGAGGAAGGAGCAGACAGCGAGAGAATGCACACACAGGCTCTGCTTGCAGCTGCTCCAGGCTATCAGGCCACCCATCTCATCACCCCACCCTCCCAGCGCTGGCTGCCTGGCTGGGCGATCCACCCCCTCCAGCTGACACTGTGCAGTGGGATTGGGAGTTTTACTTTGCTGATACTTTTTTTAAAATCCTCTCCTAATCAACCCCACTTCCTCCTTTCCCTCCCTCCCTCCCGGCCTCTTCCTTCCTCACTCAACTCAACTCCCAGGCTGGCAGCCCTGCAAGGTAGTTAGTGAGTCTAGAGCCAAAGACAGGACTCTTCCTGGAGCTGCCCGGTGACATAGGGCTGAGTCACCGGCCCCGCATGGTGCATCACTGTTTCCCCGGTTATGAAATGGGGTGATGATGATCCTGACCCACTTCTGTCAAGTGCACTGAGGTGCTTGAAGGAAAGGCAGCATTGGGTAGCGGAAGCTGGGGAGCACAGCAAAAGGGGTCACACCATAGCTCATGGGGAGGAAGACAGAAACACTTCCCATCTCTCACTGTCTTTCCTTCTTGTTCTCTTGGAGCCAAGCATTTGTCCCAGGACTGGATGGCCAGTGCTGGGGAACAAGGCCTGGGATTCCCCCATGCAGTTCCCAACATAATGCCTCATCTAGTAGGAACACTGCTAGTGCAGGCTCAGTCACCAGGGCCATTTCATCCCGGCCCCAGGCTCAGCTGGCCCCTTTCACGAGGCACTTAGCACCCACTATAATGGTGATATGGACACTTGTCCATTAGCAAGAGCCTTCCCATTCCTACCACCCTAAACAGCTGCCAACCCAGAACGAGGTTTGAGCACTTTCAGCCTCAGATGGATTTGAGCTAGTGACTGCGTGGTAATGCTGATCATGATTCTGATTAGACCCAGCACAGCTAAGACCTCTGGAGTTGCCATTTACCATCTTCTGAGCCATCCTGGACCCCCCCCCCCCCGATCTTGCTTTCCAGGTCTTCTTATCTTTGTCATGGCTGTTCACATACCAGAGAAATAGGAGCATCAAGCCTTTTCATGGCCACGGGGGCACTGGAGAGCACTGTTCACTCTGTTCCTGCCACTGCAGGACAGGACCCTAGAGACCTCAGAATCACCAGACCTGCACTCTCAGAGCTGGAACCCACCACCACAAAGTTGGGGTGGCCCCGTCACAGGGATTGTTTCAGGGCAGCCTGGAACCAGAAAATGGGACGGCTGGATGCCCTGCTGCAGTAGCCATATGGGCATCAGGAAGAAATTTCCCATCTGCCCGCCCACGTAGAGTATTGTCAAACCAGCCAGGGCAAGGTGGTGGGGATCATCTGCCCCTGGAGCATCGCATGTATGCTACCAGCCTGGATGCACCAATGGTCTAACCCTGAGCAGCAAATCCCGGCCTGCTCCTCAAATGGCAGGCAGTAGCATTCGTCCTCCAGAGCATCTGCCCCAGCCCCTCCTCTTCATGACGAAGTCTTCAGGAGACCAGCCTTTCACAGCGCGAGGAACAGAGAGCCAGTGGTGCCCCATGCTGAATTCATTTTGGTGCTCATACTTCACGGGAGTGGATGGCAAGGCAAAGCCAGGAGAAGCCAGGGGCTGGAAGGGCAGATGAGCGCTGGAAGTTGTCTCCCCTTCAGGCCAGGTTTGCAGCCCATAGGTGTGAGTGCCATTCCCCCCTCAGGTCCAGAGAGGGCTCTTACTCCCCTCGCAGCTGACCGCTGAGATCTTTCGCACTGGTGCAGTGCAGGGGAGAGTGCAAGGAGCACAAACAGCCACTTGCTCCAGGAGCATGCTGGGATCTGGGCTGTATCAGGAGCTCGGGACTGAACTCCCCAGAGAGGTAGAAGGGTAGGCCAGAGACTAGAGGCACAGAATCAGACACCAGGACGCCTGGGTTCTATCCCTGGCTGTGCCACTGAGCAGCTGGATGACCTTTGGGAATTCACTTTGCCTTTCAGCACAATGGGAAAATGAAGCTTTAGAGATGGACAGACAAGTGCTAATTAATATCAGGCCCTCCAGGCCAGGCCTGTGTAATACCCCTCAGTGGGACAATGTATTAAGAACCCCTTTCACTCGCCTCACACCGTCCCCCGTCCAGCCAGTTCAATGGCCTGGACTCACAAGGCCAGGCTACACAATGCTGGAACCACGACACACAGCCACTTCTGGGGAGATATATGAGTGGAGGAGGGAATCCTCCCCAGGCCATCACTGGTCAGCATTTTACAGCACTTTGTGGTTGTGGCCTGTGCTTCTGGGACATGGTCACTGCCCAAATTGCTGAGACAAGTGATGGAAACTGCCCAGTGTGGCCGGGGGGTGTGTGGGAAGATGGTTTGAGCACAACAGATCAGGCCGTCTGAGAGGAGATGACACGGGAGCAGAGAAGCAGGTTGCGAGGACAGGTGGCTAGGCTGGTACTAAGGACGCTGGGTTCTATTCCCAGCTCTCACTGCTGACCTGTGGCACGTCACACTGTGTGACTCAGTTTCCCCTGTTACCTTGTGCCTGTGTGATCCCTTTAGCCTGTGAACTCTTGGTGGCCGGGCCAGCCTCTCCCACAGCAACTGATAATGTAAAGAAGGCTGGTCAGTCCCTGCTGCAGCAGAGGACAGAGGTTGGCCCAGAGGAAGGGAATGCGTGGAGAACAGGCAAGATGGTCTGATTTGAAGCCACGGGATATTGGGCAGGGATAGAGGCAGGGGAAGACCTGGGATGAAGTGGAGGCTGAACAGATAGATTTGAAGGGATGAGCAGTAAGGGATGGGGCTGTGTGTGAGACATGCCATGAGCGTTTCATCTGCAGCATGCTGGAAAGAATGAGGGGCAGGCAGCAGCAGCTAAGGGAAGGCAGGATGGTATGGTAAATATAGCACTGCCCTGGAACTCAGGCGACCTGGGTTCAATTCCCAGTTCAGCCATAGCTTCCCTGGGTGAACCATGTAAGCCTCTCCCTGTGCCACAGTTCCCCATCTGTAAAATGGGGCTATTGCCTCCTAGGGGAGGTGCTCAGCCACCACAGTGCTGTGGGCTAGGTAAGGACCTGGACAGAGACTGTCAGTCACCACGATGGGGCTTACGACCCCATCTACGCCATTTTGCACTGTTAAGGACACAGCTTGACTGTGGCCCAAGCCTGCTCTGCCAGGGGGCTGGTGTGCTCTGTGCTTCCCTCTGCACACCAACCCTTGGTCCCCAGCAGGGCTAGGACCCGCTTACAGTCACAACCCAGAGCCAGCCGGGCCTGGCCCACAGAGGAGGTAGGACAGGACAGAAGCCCAGGCTGTTTCCAGGACAACATTTGTTCCTTTCATTTCCTGTTTGCCTGTTTTCCCTGGGCTTTGCCTTGGCAGGGGATGGGTGAGGCCAGGAACCAAGGGGGGGTCTGAGTGAGGTTGGCACTCATGGACGGGCCGATGCTGCTGCGAGACAGAAGGGAAAGAGCACAAAGCCCATCCCAGGGTAGGGAGCTGGGCCATAGTGGGCCAGAGATCCCAGGGAGACAGGGGCAGCAGAGGCAAAGGAGGATGGCTGACGGGTCAGAGGCAAACCCAGCCACTGTGGGGCAGAGAAGGCTCCAGCAGTGAAAGGCAGGCAGCCCCCAGTGTGGGGGTGGAGGTGATCAAGGTGGAGCCAGCCCCCGGGCAGAGTGGGTCTATGGGAGGAGAGAGGCTGACCCAAGCCCAGGCTGCTAAAAGTAGGGTATATTGGCACAATACACTTCCCGCTCTGGAGTCCGCCTAGAGAGCAAAAGCAGCAGAGGGGATTTAGCAGTGAGCACCCCACCTCCAAGAGAAAGAGAAGGCTGAGCAGACTTGCATACGGGCAAATGGCTTTGGTGCTGAGGGCCCTGCCCTCCCATGGGGGTGGCACCTTACAGGACAGGCCCCCTTGCCTGTGGCCAGGCCCCACACGAGCAGGTTCCCATAGAGCATTCTTGCAATTCTAGTGTCTGAGGACAAGCATGCACTGCTGCTCTGGGGAAATGCCAATCATTCTTCGGATTGCAGCCCTCATCCTCTGGGGGCCCGGGACTCGACTGGCAGCAGGCACTGTCCCCTCCACACTCACTCCATTCTCCTCAGCCTCATCAGAGCCATTCTAGCCAGAGCCGCAAGAAACCTCCCCAAGCTAGGCATGCTGGTGAGCAAGGAATCAGTTCCCCCCACCAGCCCACTAAACACTCCTGGCTGCTGGAGTATCAACTTACCAGAAACTAAAGCAGTGAACAGCTGATCTGATTCATCGCACCTGGGGACAATGCTGCACTCCAAGTCACCCCAACAATGCAAATAGCAATTGACATACAGGCCCAGGCTGGGGATCATATACCTGGATTCAGGGCAGGGAGAGGCAAAAGCCAAAAGAAACGATCTTCCCTTAGAGGTCTCCCCAAAAGTTGCTGGCTGTAAGCAAAGATCGACCTTCTCCGCCCCAGCAGATACCTCGGTGATGCGCATCAGAGACAGAATGGGCGCGATGCAACCCACACCACAGAACAAGGAATAGAATCGGAAAATGCTGGAGGTGGAAAGAAAACTGAATAGACAGGGGGAGACGGCACAGGCACCAGCTATGAGAAAGGAAGAGCTTTTGTGAGCGCACATCATCAGAGGGATCGCTCAAGACCGCGCATCTGAGGGGAATGTAAGAACAGACAGCGGCCATTCTGGGTCAGACCAATGGCCCAGCTAGCCCCGCGTCCTGTCTCCCAACAGTGGCCAGTGGCAGGTGCATCAGAGGGAATGAACAGAACAGGGCAATTATCAAGTGATCCATCCCTTGACATCCAGCCCCAGCTACCAGCAATTTAGGGACACCCAGAGCATGGCGTTCCATCCCTGCCAATTTTGGCTAGTCAGCATTGATGGGCCTGCCCTCCAGGAACTTCTCTAATTCTTTTCTGAATCCAGTTACACTGCTGACCTTCACAACATCCCTTGGCCACAAGTTCCACGGGGAAGTATGAAAAAGTACTTCCTTTTGTTTGTTTCAAAGCTATTGCTTACTAACCTCATTGGGTGACCCCTGGGTTTTGTGCTATGGGAAGAGATAAATAAAAGTACTTAGATCATTTTCTTCATGCCATTCATGGTTTTACAGGCCTCTATCATATCCCTCCTTAGTCATCTCTTTTCCAAGCTGACAGTCCCAGTCTTGTTGAGCTCTCCTAATGTGAAAGCTGTTCCATATCCCATGTCATTTCTGTTGTCCTTCTCTGTACTTTTTCCAATTCTAATACCTCTTTTTTGAGATGGGGTGACCAGAAAAGCATGCAGTATTGAAGGTGTGAGCGTACCATGGATTTATATAGTGGTATTAGAATATTTACCATCTTATTATCTAACCCCTTCCTAATGGTTCTTACTATTCTGTTAGTCTTTTTAACTGCCACTGCACATTGAGTGGATGTTTTCAGAGAACTACCCACAATGACTTCAAGATCTCCTTTTTGAGGGATAACAGCTAATTTAGACCTCAACATTTTGTGCATATAACTGGGACAATGTTTCCCAATGTGCATTATTTTGCATTTATCAACAATGAATTTCATCTGCTATTTTGTTGCCCAGTCACTCAGTTTTGTGAGAACCCTTTGTAACTCTTCACAGTGAACTCTGGCTTTAACTATCCTGAGTAATTTTGTATAGTCTGCAAATTTTGCCACTTCACTGTTTACCCCTTTCTCCAGATCATTTATGAATATGTTGAGCAACACTGCTCCCCAGTGCAGATCCCACTATTCACCTCTCACCACTGTGAAAACTGACCATTTATCCTACCCTTTGTTTCCAATCTTTTAGCCAGTCACTGATCCGGGAGAGGACCTTCCCTCTCATCTCATGACTGCTTAACAGCCTTTGATGAGGTATCTTGTCAAGGGCTTGCTGAAAGTCTAAGTACACTATATCCACTGGATCACCCTTGTAGATGTGTTTGTGGACCCCCCTCAGAGAATCCTAAAAGATTAGCGATGCATGATTTTCCTTTACAAAAACCTGGTGACTCTTCCCCAACATACCAAGTTCATCTGTGTGTCTGACAATTCTTCCATCTGACGAAGTGGGTTGGAGCCCACGAAAACTTATGCCCGAAGGAATCTGTTAGTCTTTAAGGTGCCAAAGGACTCTCTTTTTTTGCTGTATACACACTAACATGGCTACCCCTCTGGAACTGGACAATTCTGGGTTTTATTACAGTTTCAACCAATTTTCTGGTACTGACTTTAAGCTTACTGGCTTGTAATTGCCAGGATCATCTCTGGAGCCTCTTTTAAAAGTTGGAGTTACATTAACTACCATCCAGTCATCTGGTACAGAGGCTAACTTAAGCCGATATGTTACAAACCACAGGTATGAATGAGAACACGTCGGAGGAATGAGAGTGACCGAGGGAGAGTGCATCGTCAAAGGACTGAGATGATGACTCCATAGGAAACATGTGCAATATATTTACTAGTCCACGCATTTCATGCCAGAGTTAGAGCCCTGGATCCTTCTGTTTATCACCCATGTGCAATCTTTTGCCTCTCCGTCAAGATGGACAGCAAGGGGACCTGTCTGCATGGGCTTATGGATGTGGTCACTGTTTGGACCCCAACCAAGAGCTCATCACAGAGGTGAGGCATAGCAGAAAGGCAGAAACAGCACTGGTCACTGCCCTGCCACACAGATGTGTCACAAGGCAAAGCCCCAAGGGGTTCTGGCTCCGAGAACCCCCGCTCCAGACTCGGGGGTCCAATCCGTCATTGTACACATCCACCCCTCTGGCTTTATCCGGGGCAGCTGGAGGCAAAGCGCGCTGAGCAGGAAACGCAGGAGAGAATATCTGGATCTCTCAGCTCATTCAGTTTCAGCAGGCTGCGCCCTCCCTTTCCTTCAACTCCCTTCCTTTCCATGGCCCTCTCTCCCCCTGTTCAGGGCCTGTGTCAGAAACTCTGGCTAAGCTAAGCTGACAGAGTTGGCTGAGAGGTGAGCATCTCATGGGAGCTTCACCCTGAGCAAGACTTACTTAATCCCAGCTCACAAGGTCCCAGGCAGCCACTCTCGCACCACCCCACAAGCACCGGTCCAGCCCCCCACCCCCACCATCTCCCCAGCTCCGGGCCACTGCCACAGGCTGCTGCGCTCCAAGGTGGGATGGGGTTTGCTACTCTGTCCTGTTCCGCATCTCCCTGACATGTCCCAACACGCTGAGCCGCTGAGCCTGAGAAACGAGACAGGCCACTGTGCAGCTGTCAGCCCCGACCCACAGGGCTGGGCGAGAGGAGAGCTTTTAGTTCCAGCTGCCCAATAAAACTATTTAAAACCCACAAATGACTGGCCTGTGAGTGGTGCTGGCTTCCTCCTGCCTTGGGGGGCAGGTGAGCTCAGGTGGCACATTCTGTTTCTACCCTCTCTGTTCAGGCACAACCAGCTCTCTGCAGACCGGCTGCTCTCAGACCCCAGCAGCTCTGCTTCGGAAGGGCCAGGCAGGCCAAACGGCTCAGGCAGTTGTTCAAAGGCTAGAAAGCCAGGCACCAATTCAGACCCTGAAACATCTCACTCGCCAACGGTTATTGTAAACCAGTGCAAAGTTCCCCTAGATACAGTGCTGACGGGCCCTTAGAAACACCTGTAATGGCGACAGCGTGATCCAAATAAAATACAGGCTCACAAAAAAGCTAGGCTGGCTCTCAGCAACTACACATTTACTACTGTTAACCCCATTTGGATACTCAAAAGAAGGCATCTTAGGGAGAATGCCCCTTTCTCCAGCCTCAGTCAGCAGCACTGAGCAGAGCCAGCCTTACAAATGCCCCAGATGGGGACCGACAGACCAAAGAGCTGCCCCCTGTCATCTTTACTCCCATTTATTTCCCTTGATGTATTTCCTTGTGCGCTCACCTGGAGCGCTGGGTGAACGCCCAGCAGTAACTTGCTGTCCAAAACCCCAGATACTCCTCCTAAGCATAGCAGGGAAGGGTTTACTCATGGGAGTAAGAGCCATTTGCAGGAGTAAGAGTGAAAGGATCAGACTCCGGGACTGTGCTTACAGTCCAAACTGGGAAAGGTCAGGTGGTGTTCAGCAGGGCAGATTCTACATGTAGGAATGCAAGAGTGCCTGGACTCCAGCCAGCATATTTCACAGTTTCACACAGGAGTGTCCTAAATATACAGCCAGCACGCACGCGCACATGCACACGCACACATACGGTGTCACTCTTTCCCTTAACTGACACCCTGTGAACTGCAGAGCCCTCTGCTGGCTCATAACCAGCATTTGCTCCCTTTCAGCCTGGAATGGAAAAACGAAAAGCGACTGAGTATTTATTACCCGATCACATTTAAACAATGCTTCACTTTCAACCTCTGCCATTGTCAAGCACAGTTTGCCTCAGGGGCTCAGATCATTAAGGGGTAAAAAAGGAATATCGTGAACACAAAAACCCAGCTCTGGTACTTATCCAGCCCCCATTGCCAATCTCTGAGCATCTCACAGTCTTTAATGTGTTTATCCTCAGGACACTCCTGTCAGGCAGGGCAGAGCTATCCCCACTGTGCGGGTGGGAACACTGAGGCATGGAGAAGCTATGTGACTTGGCCAAAGTCACCAAAGTCTACCAAGTCTTAAGAGTTTCCTAACCACCAGACTAAATCACCCTTCTCTCTGGACAGTTCCCCTACTCCTGTAACAAGTTACAAGCCAGGCCTCAACCCCACAAACAAACATTCACACACACTTAACTCGAAGCACAGGACAAGCCCCACTAGTGTAAAGTTACACATGTGGATAAGCATTTGCACGATCAGGTGCTAAGGCAAACAGAATGGATGGTGATTAAAGAAATATAGATTTGTCCTCTGTTTTTTAAGCCTATTTACTTTGTGCATGGACAGCACTTTGCATCAAGTCCAGGAGTGGGCAATAATATTCACAGGTGGGCCGGAGTCGGGGGTGGGGCCGGAGGAGAGCTGGCCCTCGGGCCGTGGAGGGGTAGGGGGCTGGAGAGCAGGGGGCTGCAAAGAGATGGAGGGATTGTGTGCAGAGCTGTCCCCGGGGGTGGTGTGAGAGAGCTAGCAGGGAGTGGGGCAAACAAAAGCTGTGGGGAGCAGCCGGGAGGCCACCAGCCCCAGGGCAGTGGCAGAGTGCCAGACCTAGAGCAGTGTAGAGCTGGCCATGGGGCTGCTGGGGGTGACGCACAGAGTCAGCCCTGGGGCAGAGCGGCAGAAAGCTGGCCCTAGAGTGGCACAGAGGGCGGGGGGGAGAGAGAACGGGGCAGGAAAGAACTGGTCAGGGTAGCGGGCCGGACAAAGACCTCAGGCTGACTGGATCTGGCCATATTTTGCCCACCCCAATCAAGTCAGTTTCACAGTCCACCCCACCCCCACCCCCACTCCACCCCCATTGTGTTACGTGGGTCTCTTGCACAGAAACAGGAGAGGAGAAGATTTATCATCAACTGGAAAATGTTCAGGTAAAACCATGGTAATGGGCAGAGAGAGCCAGGACAGGTGGATAGCCTGAAAGTCTTTGCAATTTATTTTCAGAAGTTTACTTGATTTCCCATCATTGATCATGCTCCCTTATCAACAGAACAGGTGTAAGCTCAGACAAGCTCACCCAGTCACACTGCGGCCTCCCACCAATGCCCTGACCTTGGCTTGACTTGGGCATTTGTTCTTCAGAGTTGCTACTGGCCAGAGATGAGCCGCCAGGCATACCAGAGCCAGGCTCCAAGTCGCATTTCTAACCCCCTAGCCTTCCAAGCACCAAATGTGCAGCAAATGGGGGATCTCTTGCCAGGCCTGGCTGTGAATGCCCAGGTGCAATGAGCAGAGAGAGAACCAACAGCTTTCTTGAAACGGACCAGTCTTGAACCTTTATCCTAAAGCAGTGTTTCTTGACCTTCAGTGGACCAAAAAACACCTGAAGATATTAATTACTTTACACGGAACACCAGATGAAAACGTTCCCCAAAAAGTCGGTATATACCAGCTATAACGTTTGTAATACTTGGTACTACACATCCCTGCAAAAACAATGCAGTAAACGGAATTAAATACAATTTTACAAATATAGCATGCATTTATTTCTAAAAAATAAATACAAAATGATCATGCACACAACTTAAAACTGAAAATATTACTCAAGTTTTAATGGGAATTTTGGGCCTGCATGTTCGAACAAAGTTCATCCATTCTTCGAGTAAGGTTCGTGAAAGAAAGTCTTACCATGAAAGTTATGTCCAAGCGATATCGCTGCCAGCAGTAACAGCGGTGGGAAATTTAAAATGCCCCAGCCGCAGCAAAGGAGCAGCTGGAAGGTTTGCTGCAGCTGAGGCATTTTAAATCTCCCAGGCATGCCTCAGCTAGAGGCTTACTTACTCCTTGTCCCCTCCCTACTCTGCCCCGACAGGTTATGGAACACCTTGATTATGTCCGTGGAGCCCCAGTAGAGAAACACTGTCCTAAAGCATCCCATTCTCCCCATCTTTGCCCGACAAACAGGGATCCATCTGGGAAGTTCCCTTCAGCAGAAACAACAAAAGATTCTCCCAGAAGTCTCCAGATGTTACCCCTCCTATGTGATCAAGCTCAATGCATGCCAGAAAGGAGAACCTCGCCAGTGACTACTGCCCTCTACTGGTCTATCCGTTCCCATCGCCTGCCAGGCTACTGCAGCAGCTTCTATAATTCACTGACTAGTAATAATATTTTAGCACTTCTATTATTACTCCATGGGTGTCAAACATTAGCTATGGCAGGCCAGATTTACTCTTACTATTATTTACTACACTTCGAGTGGGCTGCACATACCATAAATCGAAATACGAGGGCACTCTGGTAGAATCACGGAGCACTGTGTATGTGAGACTACGCTCCACGATATCACACTCTCTCTCTGTTAGGGAGAGAGTGAGGTCCTGCTGAGCACAGTCACAGCCCACGGGCCACATATTTGACACCCCTGAAGTTACTGTTAGTGTCGAGGCTATGGCTAGGAACCTCAGTCATGTTCCAAGGCCTCCCTGAGTTAGACGCTGCTCAGAAAAGGATCTGAAGATGAAAACTGCTTTCTTTAATATCTGCAACCCTTGAGGAGGTATTCGCCTTTTTTTTTTTTTTTTTTTTTTTTTTTTTTTTACAGAGGGGGAAACTGAGGCATGGGGCAATCAAAAGTGGCTTGGATCAGCTCAGAGGGTGAGGGGGGCTTCCCAGGAGCTCTTGAGAGACAGCCAGAGTGGTGGGCGAACCACTTAGACCTCGTTCCTTCTGCAATCTCTGTCTCAGGCCACATCCCCCATCCCTTTCCACACAGACTCTCCTGACCGACAAGAGCTGGGCTTACCACACCTCCTCCCAACCATCTCGGTGTCCTTTCCTTCTCTGTTTCTTGGATCCACCTGAGATGGTAAGTTCCTGGAGACAAAGGCCATCTTGTCATTTTGTGCATACAGTCCCTAGCACAATGGGGCCCTGATCCCAGACTCTCTCTCTAAGGTACTTAACCAGCTCCCATCACCATAGTACCGGAACAGCTCACAACCTTTACTGCATTTCTCCTCCCAAGACCATGAGAGGGAGGGCAGGGCAAGGGTACAGATGAGGCACTGAGCCACAGAGAGGCTAAGTGACTTGACTAAGGTATGTCTATGGCAGAGTAGCAAACCAACCCCAAGTCTCCCACATCCCCAGCTGGTGCCCTAACCATTAGGAAATGCTTCCTCCCACTGAATCATTCTTCTTCAGGGGCCTGTAGGTGCTCCTGTGATACAGACAACAACAGTCACCCAAGGATGCCCAGAGTCAGGTCTTGCCCGGATCCTGTGACAGAGACCTGCAGCCCAGGAGCTGTGCTCCCAGTGGGTCATGAGGGCTCCATGGAAGAGCAGTCCCCACAAACAAAGTGCTTGCTAAACCCCACCGGGAAGCCCGTTCCCTTGAGCTTCCTCTCCCAAGCTATGGTCACTTCCAGCTGGGACCACTGCAGCATTCACAATGGTTCTCTCTTCCCTTGCCCCATACTCCACCTCACCCAAGAGCGCTGTGGAACAGGGCTGGCTGGGCTATCCACTAGCCACATCCCGACACCCTCTGGCACATGTCCTGTTCCCTGGATATCTGCAACGGGACGGGTCACTGCCACAATGACTATCACTAACCCTTGGCACCAGAGCGCAGAGGAGAACATCACATGCTGGGAAAGAAAGGAGAGAGGAAGGGAGAAAAGAGCGGGAATGGACGCTCCACCCCTCCTGCTACATTCAGTCCCAGCCCAACAGACCAGTGATCATTAAGGTCTGGCACATCAGCTTTCAACAGGGAGAGACACACGTCTGGTGCCATTCAAAAGCGGAGCTCTGGTCCTCAGGTACGTTGAAGATTTTGGCCATGTCTGTCTCAAAGCACTAGAGTCACTAATCTTGGAACCCCACACAAGCAACAATCTCTAAGCTTTGGGCCTATAAAGATGGGGTAAATAAGTGGGGGCGTAGATACTGTGGCGTTATCGCACAGGGCTGAATAGCACCAAGATGGTGCATCAGATACTCCTATTTATCTTTTTCCATAACCCAAAAATAAGGGAAAAATCAATGAAATTGCAAGGCAACTAACCTGAGACAAGGAAACCCATTAAAAAAATGGGCATAATTAGCCTGTGGGACTCTCCGCCATTGGATATTATTGATACCAAGAACTCAATGGATTTCAAAAGAGGGCTAGACACTGACATGGAAAATGAGAATTTTTTTATATGATTCAATGTGTACAATGTCTAAAATGACATCATGTGTCCTCCAGGACATATGCCAAGCATTGTATGGAAGCTTCCCAGCAGGGCAGGTTACTTCACCATATGTGGTTCCTGGCACCTTCCTCTGACTCACCCAGACAACATCCAAGAGAGATGGGACAGTGGTGGGGCGGGTCAGAGGTCACTTCCAGTGTGCAGCTCCTATCGTGCAGCAGTTAGTGACAACAGCTGCTAACCTAAGATCAACGTCAGAACGGTGTGACTTCAGAGCCCTGATATCCTGCATGCAGCAAGAACCAGTCCATGTGATTTCAGGGCTAGTAACTCTTCCTAGCTTTAATTCTGGACCAGAGATATGAGAGAAAAATCTTACCTCTCTGGGAGGGGAGGTAAAAACCAACCAAGGGAAGAAATGGAAAGCGAATGGCGGAAAGATGATAATACTTAGTCCTGCCAGTGCCAGGGACAGGACCACAGGAAGTCCCTTCCAGACCTACGATATCATGATTTCTCAAAATGGAACAGGCTGGCAAAGGATGGAGAGATTTGGGAGAGAAAAGGCAGCAACAGAAAGGGGGGGCAGCAGGAGGGATGGCCGAACACTAATCCCTTCCAAACGGCAAGCCGAGATCAGGGTCAGGAAAAAAAAGAGATCTTAATAGGATTTTCAGGGCAGATAAAGCCCATGTTGAAACAATAACTGAATTTCAGACCTTATATGGGAAAAAAGCTTCCCCACCTGGATGTGTGGCAGCTGAGATGGGGGAGGGGAGAAGGGCTCCAGCCTCCCTACAGGACCAGTACGAATTCAGACACCCGGCCGGGTTCTCATGTATAATGCCTGGCTCCTCACTGCTCCTATTCCCCCCTCCTCCCCCAACCCCAGGGAACAGTTTGCACTGGGAGTTGGGAGGGGAGTGAATGGACCTAGGTCAGTTTCAGAGGCAAATACTGCAAAATGCCCTGCACAGAGAGCAGCAAGGGTGGGATCCAGTGGGGTCTGGATCTTGTGTCCTGCGTGGGTTGAGCCCAGTCTCCCCCATCCCTCCACGTGCCTCCAGGCCAGCAGGTTCCTGGCAGCTGGAACAGGAGCTGAGAACCCGAAGGGCTGAGTGCTGGGGTGAAGAGGCCTTGCAATCATAGCCTTGGGTGCCAGGCGAGCAGACTTGATGCTGCCTGGCTGACAGCTGAGGCCTGCCTGACATGGAGGAATAAGCAAGCACCCTCCCACACTCAGGGTCAGGGACTCCTCCAGCCCCGGCAGACGACTTTGGCTTTTCTCTTGCCAGGATCAAATCCCCCCCAAAGGTGACTCCAGAGAATCAATCAATCAATCCTTGGCCTGATGACCTCCCCTCCTGGCACCTAGTGCTTGGGAAGTCTATGACCATTATCCTCAGAGCAAGAAAACTGTTCCAAGGAGGGACCGAAGGAGCAAGGGGCAGGCCCAGCAGATCAGGAACGGGGGTTGGGGCCCTGAATATGGGAGCCCTGCCCCAAGGCAGAGGAAGGCTGGGGACACATGGAGAAGGACTGGGCCTGTGTTGGCAGAAAAGTGCCCAGAGAGGGGTGGAAGTGATGTAGAGCAGATAGAGCGCTCCCCACTCTGGACAGGACCATAGCCATTCGAGACAGAAGCAAAAGTCAATGCATGGACCTGCGTGAATGGACTGGCAGGAAAGCCTCTATAGATAAAGAGCTTTGGGCCATAAACAAGGAGCTGGAAGACAAGAAAACTAACAGTGCCTGGAGCAGCAAAACGAGTCTGTGCACTCTGGAGCACACACACAACTGCCAGGGAAACCTCACACTCTCTGCGTCTCTCTCACACACACAACTGCC
>ML685768.1:26801508-26899848 GCA_007922175.1 Pelusios castaneus
CAGGGAAACCTCACACTCTCTGCGTCTCTCTCACACACACAACTGCCGTGGGAGAGCACCGTCAGCTCCAGAACAAGGCCTCTGTCACGTGAGCTACACACGAACCTGGAGCAGTAACAGCGGTAGGTCTCTCATGCTTTCTAGGTTGGCCACTACAGGAGCTACTCTTAAAACCAGCACATCGCTGGCCCTCTGTTGCCCAGGTGGAGAGAAAAAGTTAACAGCCTGGAAAGAAAAGGTGCCAGATTTTTGTGGCATGCAGGGTGCGACTGGCACCGGGCCTGGCTGACATTCAGAGCGTGGCAGGCCCCATCCGCAGCCACTTAAGCGAAGTCCTAACTAGAGATGGTGAAAATTCTATCTCGCAGGAAATCCAAGATTTCAAAATGAGGAGGGAAAGTCAAAACCCCAGAATTTGTCACGGAATCAAACACTCTGAGAACATTGCTCTGCAACAACTGTGCGTTTCATTTCTACTTCACCATTTTGCCTAACCATAAAACGCAATATTAAAGCAGAAATGTAACAAATCAGTAACTTCCTGCAAAAATGCCGGTGACCTCGATGCGTTCTCACAAAACGTTCTGGTTCTGTCAAATCAGCGTTTTCCAAGGAAGACACTGCCAGCAGAAGATTTTCAAACACTTCTAAGCCTCACACATCCATGCACCATATCGTTACTTGGAAGTGAATTCTCCCACGACAGACAAATGGAAATTACTCATTGACAACACTGGAAATCACCCAGCCAGTCACCTCTGCCAGGAGGGTGACAGCATGTCCGCAGTCTGCATTTCACAGTCGGCAGCACCCGTCCCATAGGAGATGCTATGGGCTGCCCCCGCCACCATCCCACCATGCGCCATCTCTTTTTGGAAGGAGGGTGTAACTAGGTCAAATCTACTATTGGCCATTACAGCCACAGATAGCAACGGGTCTTGTGGATATTTTTATAGCAGAGATCCTGTCACTGGAGAGCCTGCATTCAGATCAAGCCCCGTTACCTTTCATAGAGCCTCCGGGAGAGAAAGAAGCAGAGATTGGGCCAGCCAGCTAAAAATAAATGCAGTTTCATAGACCTGAATTAGAAGCACACACCCTCCTTCCTAGCGTGCAGGAACGGTGCCTGCAATTCACCCTACTCAAAGTTTTAAGGGCAGCTATCAAAGTTCTTCCTCTGCTTTCCAGTGCCCCCGTCTCTGTGGCAGCAGGCCTCTATAGGAATTATGAAGGGCTCACGGACACATTCACAGACATTAAGGCCGGAAGAGACCTGTTTGGTCTAGAGATAACCCAGCAAAGAAAAGAGTGGAATCTGTCCAATCCACTGAACCACACTGCCATTTAGACACACACAGAGAGAAAGGCTTTCCCAAGTCCAGTGGACACAGAAAAGAATTACAGGGTGACATTTCCCTCTGACCCCACACACACCTGCACCAACAGACAGTTCTCCACAGTCACACTCCACAGGCTTCGAATCTAGTGCTCCCAGGGCAGGTCACTTGCCTAGTGAGCTAAGGCGACGGGAGAAGGCTTTGGCAGGGTATACAACATGACAGATACATTCACAAGCCAGCAGCAGCTGCTCTAGAAAAAAGCAGTAAAGAGGGAGGGGCCCGGATGAGAGAGAGGCTGCGTTGAGGGAGGGGACAGAAGTGGCTTCTTGCTCTTGCCTGGAGATGCCAACACTACCAGCTAGGAGGTGTGAAAATGAGCTGGGGGTGAGCGTGTCCCCCCCATCGCACAAACTGCATGAAGCCCTGACATCTGAATGAGTTAAATGGTGTTATGGGGACTATGTCACAAGCTGCAGATTCCCAAGGGGTAGCCGTGTTAGTCTATTGTTAGTCACAAGCTGCAGAGACAGAGAAGTTACCGGACACCAGTGGGGAAGGGGCAGCGAGAAAAGATGCCTTGGCATGAGACTTGAAATGACAGAACAGAGGAGACGGAGAAGCTGTGGCAAGCATATGCTGCTGCGGGGAAGGCTCTTGCACCAACCAAGGATGAGACAGAACGAACGGAGAATATGAACCCCGCAACGGGTGAGAGTCATGCAGAGGGAAAGTGCTTGGCAGCAGCCCAGTCAGAGAGATCAGCGCCCAAGCGCGAGAAAACATTTTAATTCTCTTTAGCCAGAAATACAGTGAAAGAGCTTTGCAGCTCAGCGGGGATCGGGGAAATGGGTTATTTATTAAAAGCTAGTGTGCGGGTTCCCCCCAGTTACACCATTGCACAGAGACTCCCGGAGTTCCCCCGACGCCCACGCCGCAGGCTCAGGGAAAACACAGCTGGCACCCTGCGGGGGAGTTGTGCTGAAAGGGGCAAGGAAGACAGTACAGCTGTAAACCAGAGGGCAGATGGGCGGGAGGGCAGACTGGCACAGAAACGGGGCGGGGACGGAGACAGAACACGGTACTTAGGAAAGGGAGGTTTAGTTTGCTAATGCCTTAGAGATGCATTTACACATATCAGAAAGCAGAGGCTACAGGAGAAGAGGCCGGAGAGCCACAGGAGGTGGTGGGTGAAAGAGAGAGAAGCAGCCCTGGCCCCAGTGAAATCCATGACAGGGCTTTCATCCCACCTAACTAAATCAGGATCTAAGCCCACAGTGTTAACTTCATGCATCTAGACAAGAGGTGAAACCATGTCCCCATGGCAGGGTCTGTCCACCCCGCAGTCAGAGGTGTGATGCTAGCTTTGATGTAACAAGGGTGGCTAGAAATACCAGTGAAGACACGACCGTGCTCCCCACCCCTACCCCCATCTAGATGCACCAAGTTCACGATGTGGGCTTAGACCCCCATTCAGCCAGGGCAGTGAAATCCCCTGGCGTGGACCCTCTTCAGTCAGTTTAGGAGGCTCCTCATGATCAAGTGAGTCATGTGGGCGCAAAGTCTGTGCGTGGATAAGGCCGAGGCAAAGGGAAGGGAAGGTGGGGATGTGGGAGATCTACCAGGGGACCAGCTGTCTGAAAGATGAGAGCCTGGAACGCTGACAGAGGAGACTTTCCGAACATGCAGCCCTGGCCAGGCAAACATACCAGCTCCATGTACAGTGCGCTATCGGGGTCAAAGCAGCCCACGGGCCCTAGCCAGCCACCTCCAGTCTGAAGCAGCACATGCTGGGTCTGATCACCCATTCAACGCTCCCCCGACCTCTCCACACTTCTTGATGAGCCTTCTCCTCCCCAGTGCTGCTTTACTGCTGTCGTTCCCTACAAACTGACCAACGAGACTGAAGGAGAGAAAAGAGCTCTTTATTGACCACGGCCGTGGGGCTGCTCCTGCCCCCCCCGAGGGGAACAAGGGCAACAAGAACAAGCAGAAAAAACAGTGTAGTTATACTCTTGGTTACAGCGTATTTGACGTCATGGTCACAGCTCATCCTTGACAGGTCCAGATGTTAATCTGACCGCAGACACTTTCTGTTGTGTGGTCACTTGCTACGCCTAGATAGCAGCACATCGCTTATATCTTTAGCAGAACAAGCACCCCGCCTGGGGGTTTGGTAGCTAAGGATATATAGTAAAAGATAATCTTCAAGGGGCCTAACAGCTAAAGGTTATACAAAATAGTAAAATGGAGTCAATATAGCTAATGCTGAAAAGAGCAAGAGCAAGCACAATTCTGTCTTTAGGCCCCACATTGCCATTCACCCCACCTGCCCCTGCTAGGCATTGAGAGAACAACGAAGCCAGCAGACGACTAAAGCAGAAGAGGGAAAGGCAAGATTGTCTTTCTTACCAGCATACAATTGATGGAGCAAGCTCCTTCAAGGTCCATCCACACTGCACACTAACCCAGTGCTCTGACTCATGTCTGAGCCCAAGCCACGTCCACACATAAATCAAGCTGACTCAGGTCAGCAAGCAAGCACGCAGGACCTTGGTCCCAGGACCCTGCTGGGGGGGCTGGTCAGAGCCGAGTCCTGCTGTGACTTGGGTCCATGCCCTGTCATTTTGCAGTGTGGACGCAAGTCAAGCCACAGACCCGACTTCAAAGGTCTGCAAACTGCAGCGTGGATGTGGGAGTCGGTTGTGAGACCTGGGTCCAGCAGCTGGTAAGCCCAGGTTTATATTGCAGTAGACATGCAAGCATGGGCTTGAGAACACTGGATCTGACAGACTGGGGAGGAGGAGTACCCCAAAATTCCTTCTGGGCACAGGCCCCGCCTGAAACAGTGGGCCCCATTCTGCTCCCACTCTCCATCTGCATCTGCACCAGTGTAAGATAAGCAATGGGCCCAGAATGCCTCCCCGTAACTCAGCACTAGCCAAGGTCTCCTAAAACAGCGCCACTCTTCCCAGAGCCACATGAATCTGTCTCCTTTAGGCTCCTAATGTCCCATGAAATCCATGGAAAATATACCCCGAAAGCCCTTTGAGGCCTAACCACCTCACCTGGCAGCCTACAGGTAGGATCAACAGTCAGACAGGAGCCCCTCAAGGAAATACACTGGCACTCGGGTTCGCTGCTCAGTAGGTGGGGACCATCCCAGACTATTAATAAGGTTAAGTGGCAACGGAGTGGCTACTTATTAGCCCCAAATGCTCTGCTAATTAGCATGACACGAACGGAACCTGCAGGTTTGCTTGTTTTGCATGTCAGCTTCCTCCAGATGGGAAGTCTGAGCCTGTCAGTTCACCAGCCAATTAACAATAGCAGTCAAATTCTGAACTCAGCCCCCATCCTAAACGGACCCCAGAAAGAGGAGAACTGAGGAGGAAGCCCTGTGGTAAAAGGCCCAGGGCTGCCAAACAGGAAATCCAAAAATTCTAACCCCAGTTAAGGAAGGGAGATTAAAGAAAGAAAACGCAATTTGGGGACTGCTGGAAGATGCTGAGTTGACAGCTCTGAAGATGAAAGTCTTTATCATGAGTACAGGCAGCCTCTCCAATGTTATTTGAATTACACTGTGACCAAATCCAGAGGGATAGCTGTGTTAGTCTAGTTCAGCAAGACAAACAAGGAGTCCTGTGTCACCTGAAAGATTAACAAATTTAGTTGGGCATAAGATTTTGTGGGCTCAGATGCATGAAGTGGAAATAGCCGTTTGCTAGGTATATATACACCCGTGCAAAGAAGGGTGAGTCACAGATCAGTGCCCCATTTCAGCTGGGCACTGCACACAGTAAGACTCAGTCCCTGCCCCGAAGAATTTACAATCTGAAGAGACAAAGGAAAGATCATTTTGTTTGTTGTACAGATGGGAAACTTGAGGCACAAAGATTCAGTGACTTGCAAGTCACACAGGAAGTCGGTTGGCAAAGTTGGGAATTGAAGGCAGCTCACCTGAGTTCCAATCCAGTATTTCAATAAGCTCACAATTCCTTTCCATGCCCAGCGTAACTTTCCTCAGTACAAGCCGTGAGGAACTACCCTTTCAGGTAAGAGGGAAGTTGAGTCTCCATCATCCATTAAAATCTTTCACATGTCACTGAGATCCCTTCAGGAGAAGAATCAATTGGTGATAGGGGATGTGGATACCTGCCTAGGGCAACTTGGGCTGTGACCATTTTCTTTAGGCGATTTTTCTCTTATACAGAGAGAAACCCTAACATAGAAAGCAACATACTAGACCAGTGTTGGCTCAACTGGTGTTCCAAGCTCCATAGACATAGTGAAGGTGTTCCACAAATGATTCAAACCCTCCCAGTCAGGATGGGGAGTGGGCTGAGTGGGGAAGGAGCCACAGGGCAAGCCCACGCATGCCTGGGAGATTTAAAATTCTCCAGCCTCAGCAAAGCTTCCAGGCATGAGTCAGCGTCTGCTGGCATCTTGCTCCTTTGCTGCGGCTGGGGCATTTTAAATTTCCCACCGCTGGCATCAATATCGCAACTTTCACGGGAAGACTTTCTTTTATGAACTTTACTTCAAGAATGGATGAACTTTGTTCAAACATGCAGGCCCAAAAATCCCATTAAAACTTGAGTAATATTTTCAGTTTTAAATTATGTGCATAATCATTATGTATCTATTTTTAGAAATAAACATATGTTATATTTGTAAACTGCATTTAATTCAGTTTCCTGTATCGTTTTCGCAGGAATGCGCATTATGCAGATATTCTGAACATTACAGTCAGTATATTGCAGCTTTCTCGAGAAAGTTTTCCTCAGGTGTTCTGTGTAAAGTAATTAACACCTTCTGGTGTTCCCCTAAAGGTTGAGAAACACCAGACCAGACCAGGACAACCTGAAGCTGAAATTGACCAAGATAGATTGTAACACTGAAAAACAATACATGAAACTGACCGGCCCACAGTGAGTCAGAAGCCAAAGGCAAACAAAGCAGCAAAAAAGGAGGAGCACACTGGATTTCTGACATTCTTTCAGCTCAGACTGGGGTGTTACCGCAGGGAAGGAAGTTGCTCTGTTCTTTTAAAAGACAAAACTTTTCTCTGTACAGTGACTCGCTTAATGTTGCTCCGTCAGCCAATGCTGCATTCCCATTTGGCTACACTTCCTGTTCATTTGCATCATGAGCAAACTAACATCTCTCCTGGCAGCCTCAACACTGAATGTCAACTTCAGTTCAGCTGTGCTTCAGTTCCTTTCATGTTTAAGAGCAACCGCTCCCAGCTCACCAGAGGCTGGCCCCGAGCTCGTCCTGAGAGCTGGGCTCATTGGCAGCTGGGCCGAGTGCCGTCCCGTTTCATGACCTTTCCTGAAAATGTCGCTGCTCCACCAGAGCCATCCCAGTGACTGTGAAACCCTCCTCAATCTGGGGACATCCTGCTGCATCTCACCAGCCCTGGGACCTGAAATCCCAGTTCACAGAACCACCCCAGGTTCTGCCACACACGGAGGGAATATGGCCCTATCTAAAATGGGGTGCGCAACTGCGTCACTGTAGCAACAGCAAATCCATCTGGGCTGCACTGGTCTACCCTTAAAACATAGATTGACCTAGTGATGTTGCTCAGGGGGTATGAAAAATGCATCATCATCAATACCCAAAGGCAGAGGTGGCTTTTGGGGTAAGCGAAGCAGGCGCACGCCTAGGGCCCCAAGCTATAAGGGGTCCCCTTGCTTGTCCCAAAAACCGTGTCTGCCTCGGTTGGCAGCAGGCGGAGGAGCTGGCCCCTGTGTCCGGAGTTGGTGGGGGGGGAGCTGGGGACAGCAGTGAACTGGGACTGCGGGAGGGGCAGGGCAGGGAATGGCGGCGGGGAGCTGGGGCTGGCGACAGGGGGCCCCCATGGGCCTATACGGGGCCCCACAGGCCTATAGGGGGCCCCGCAATGTGCCTTCACCTAGGGCCCCCAATAGCCAAAGGCCGCCTCTGCCCAAAGGGGTAGCCGTGTTAGTCTATTGCAGAAAAACAACAGAGTCCTGTGGAACTTTTAAAGACTAACAGATTTATTTATCGCATGAGCTTTCGTGGGAGAAAATCCCACTTCATCAAACTCTGTTCTTGGTGCAGACACAGATAAGTTGATAGAACAGTTCCTCCAAACCCCCTTCCATCAATGTCAGCAGCATCTCCACTAGAGCAGTGGTTTTCAAACGTAGGGTCGGGACCAGTACTGGGTCACAGACCCTCAGGCACTGGGCCGCGGCGCCCCCTGCTGCCGTCACCAAAAGACTGGAATGCGTTGCTCAAAGATGTCATTGTTGGGTCGCGAGCATAAATGATTTTTTTCAACTGGGTCCCAAGGAAAAAAGTTTGAAAACTACTGCTCTACAGCACTGCAGTGACAAGACAGCAGCTGTACCCACCTAGCGCCCAGAGGGCAGACGTTCCCTAGGGCAGACAATGGCAGGACTCCCCTTGTATATAGCCAAGATGCGTGATATCTGAATAAGCCCTATGTCGCACAGACGCAGTGAGGCTATCATGTGGCTTTGCACTTACGTAACTGTGTTGATGTTCCATTGGGACACATTTCTAGACAAGCCCAAAGCCATGCCAGATGGGTGCAGTCCTTGCCCCCAGCTACTGCATTGTTTTCCCCAATCTAGGGCAGGAGGAAGAACCTATGGGACCCCACTGATTTCCAGAGCTGGCTTCTATTTTTTTTTACATACCAAATTCAAAAAAAAAAAAAAAATCCGTGCAGGTAACTAACCCACGGCTTCCATCCACTTTCCCTGAAATGGGTCAGAACCAGCCAGCACGCCCAGGCTTATGTCAACAGAAGCAGCGTGCTAACCAACCCCAGAACACTACACTTAACTCCTGCCGCGTCTGATAAACAGCCCTGGCTTCTCACTGGACTCCACTCTCCCACCTGCACCCAAGGATTCAACCACAAGGAGGAAGGGAAGTAATGACATGTGGTATCTGAGTGCTGCACCCCACTGCAGATCTCCTCCCTGGGATCCTGGGGGCTGGTAGGTTCCCCCACTGCCCCACATCAGGGGCTGAGGTTTCCAACCTAGCCACCCTGCCTCTATAGCGGAAGAGCAAGGAAGTGGTGTTTCCCCCTCTGTGCCCCCCGGAGCAAGGCAAAGCAGCAATGCTATTTTAAACGGCCATCTCCCTGCTAATTAATGAAGCATGGGGCAGCCGGCTGATTATTTAATGCTAATAATGGACTTGCACATGTCACTTGTGCATTCCTCAGTGCTGAGCTCTCTGACCCACGAATACAATGTGTTAATTTACAGTGCGGCCGCCTGCCATTCCCCATCAGGCTCCACAAGGGAAGGTGGGGGTGGCTCACGGTAAAGAATGGGGACCTTGAGGAGTAGAAACTGCAGCTGACTGAAGCACAACTCCACCTCTGCAGCAGTCCATGACAACGCTCACATGCCAGGCGATACAAACCTTGCAACGCACCTCAGTCACGAGGCCTGTGTGAAACCAGCCAATTCACAAAGAAGGCATCAAAGGGTACCACAGCAACATCTCTAGAGGCCTCCACTGAGATTGAGGTGCCGTTGCGCTAGGTGCTGTAGAGACACACAGGGCATGTCTGCAATGCAAGGTGTGACTGTAGCAGGGATAGGCAGAGCCATGCTAGCTTTAATCTAGCTAGCACAGCTCCCACCAGCAGCAGGCGCAACTGGTCTAGCAACCAGAACACAAGCCCACAGGGGACCCTGGGTAGGTACTCGGGTTGTAAACCCATGCGGAAGCCTGAACTGCCATAGCTACACTACTTTTGTTACCTCGGCTAGCTAAATTAAAGCCAACACACGCCTGTGTCTCCCATCTTCCCCTGCTGTGTAGACATACCTTGAGTGACTGTCCCTGCGCCTGAGAGCTTCCAGACAAAAGAAAGATCCCTATCTCCACTGTACAGGGGAGAGCCAGAGGCAGAGAGAGATTAAGTGACTTCTCCAAGGTCATCCTGGGCAGGCATGGGGGTGGTGGCACAGCTGGGAATTGAACATGTGTCTCTGAAGTCCCAGGCTAGCCTCCCTGGCAGAGCTGAGAGGCAGATGGCAATAGCTGGCACTTACTTCAGCTAGCTCTGTGTGTGTTATTTAAACACACAAAGGACTGTCAAGTGCCCTGAGTAAACAGCCAGAAAATGGACCAAAAGACTCTCCCTTCCCGGCTGTCTCTCAGGGAGAACCAATTTACATGGCTCTTATAACAGGGCAGTAGTTTCAGGCACAGGTGTGAATGCATGTTGCCTGATCCCTTTATGGCAGCTCTATTCCATGCATGGGAGCAGGAGCGCTGGATGTTCTCCCAGGGCCTGACCCACTGGCGTCAATGGTACTCCTCATTTCCAAGAGGCTTCTGGATCAGGCCCAACAGAGGAGCTTCTCTGCTCAGCAGCAAGCATCGTGGTGAACACAGAGGGCTGCAAAATGAACAAGCCTCATTCTCCCCTTCAACAGTCCTTGCTGGGTGGACCTTCCAGGGTCCAAGGACCCAAGTGAATCAGTAATTGCAACCCGGTCTACGCAACACATCTCAAACATGCGGCACCAGCAGCGGAAAGGCTTATAACGGCTCCCGCCACACACTTCCCTGGGCTGTGACTTGGTCAGATCTTCCAGGCTAAGCCAGGTCAATACAGGAAGGAGAGTCTTCAGTGCAACACAAGGGTGAGGCAGGAAGTGATGCTGCTGATCCAGCAGGTGGCCTCTTCCGGTGCTTAATTGGAAGCGGGAGAGGTGCCAGGGCTCACAGATTTTTTTACAAATGCAGCAAGCCCAGAGGTGCTGGGGCTGTGAACTGCCAAGCCTTGAAGTGCCAGAGCTCAGGCCTGGCGCAAATTAAGCTCTGTGCTCTTCCCTCCAAATCAACACTGACCAGAGGCTTCAGCAGGGCGCCTGGGAGGCATTTCAGTGGTCCTGATCACTCTGTCCTAAAAAAAGAGACTTCTCTCAGTGCCTCTGGCCAAAGCTCCCCACCCTGGCTTATGTGCCCTCTGCAGAACTCCACCCCAGAAGCAGCTGCATTTCAGCAGAGACAGGTGCTAAAGCACATTGGGGTTCAGCAGGACAAAAGGTGCTGGAAAAGCATGGTAAGAGCAGATTATTTGTTTTTAAAAAAAACAAACCATGATCCTTAAAGAAGCCTCCAGGGTCTCAAGTCAGGCATTCAAAATCACACATTGCTTTTGACAAGATAGGTCTGTGCTCCCATGATGGATGCAAGGCTGTCTCTCTCTTTCTCATTCAGAGAAGATTGCCACCTCCCACCCCATTCTCCATCCAGACCTCGGTGATGGGGAGGCCCTGAGACACACAGAGCCCAAGAGGGAGTTCTCTCTCACCATGAAAGGAAGAGGGACGGTGCCTTCGAGAAATGGAGGAAGGAGGCCTGCTGGCTTAGCTCCGCTCTTCCTTAGACTCCTCCTCCTCCTCCAAGCTATCCTAAAAACAGCATTATCAGCAGCAGACCCTAGTAGAGTAACAGGATTCCGTTTCCTGTTTTTCCCGTGGAAACCCTCAAATAGAAGCTGGCCTCGTTTTTGGTGGTTGTTATTTTTTGGTGAAGCAGGGCTAACAATGAGCCATTTCCTCTGACAGCCTGGACAGGCACCTCATGCTCTGCTCTCGTTTGTCCCCAGCACTGCAGGCGGGAAATCCTAACCAGCAAGGTCAGGGGAAGGCTGACCTCCATTCCCTGCCCCTCTCAAGGACAGAGGGGGGGCACCACACTCTCCCGCTTGCTGCTGGAGAATTTACCGACACTCCTCATTTGCGCAAAGGGTCCCTTTGACTCTGTTGGGACTACTCAGATGAGTAAAGGTTCCAGGATCAGGTTCAAGGGTTAGCTGGGCAGCAAAGAATGGGCTGAGAACAGCTGGTGCCCAGGATTCCAAGCCATGAGATAACAGGCTGTAGTTTCACAATGAAACTCTATGTAGCTGAATGAAGGTTACAGCTGCAGCTCTGCGACTCTGTCCCACAATTCGCTGGGAGATTAATGGCTCTTTCACACCATCAGGCTATTGCTCGCTGTTGCCCCACTCAAATTTAGCCTACAGAGCAGGATTTCCCTGTAGCATTACAGGTCAGAGGGCAGGGAGCGTCACACAGGAAGAGGCCCAGCTCACAATCCACTGGAAACACAACTCAGAGTGGGATTTCCAAGGTCTCACTCCAGTCTCTGCTGCAGCATGGAAATCAGGAGCGGGTGAGATCATGAAGGGCATCAGAAACAGACGCACTCCTGTAGCTCATGCTGATGCAATGGGAAATTCCAGGCCCCATCCTGGTCTGCTTTGGCCAAGGCAGATCAGAACAGCTCCTCTCTCCTTGAGCTGTGGCCTGGCGCCAGAGGGAGGGCAGATCTGTGGCACGAGGCAGAGAATCTCCTGTGCAGATGGTGCCCACCACATGTTTTCCATAGATTATGAGCGGCTAACATTTTTCTTCAGCCCACACACATTTATAATCAAAAACTTGAGGCCCATGTTGAACTCACTCTGTTTTTCTTTTTAGTAGGACTCCAAGCTTTAAAAATAATCTTGGCACTCTTGGCTCCTAGATCCCTAGCTGGTGTAAAGCAGCATTGGTCCAATGAAGTCAATGGAGCAATGCCTATGTGCACCAGCTAGGGATTTGGCCCTGTCACCAGGGCTGTGGTGAATCTTTACCATCCAGCCTCAGCTGTGTTCAGCTACGTCGCTACAATGGGGCAATTGTCCCACCCCTCACATGCCTCCCCACGCAGAGGCCTGTGAAGAGCACCACTGTTACGCCTTCCCCCCCCCAACCACCACCACAAGCTGCTCACGCTACCACGTGCTCCTTCGACTCTCAGACCCAAGGAACGTCCCAGGTCAGAGCACAGCCAACAGCTCCATACCACGTGAGCACTTCCACGCCCTCTTGGGTGTGTTTACCCACTCACTACCCAGCCACGACAGGTGCTGCTGTGGGAACTCACTGCAAACAGCTTTGGGCTGATCCTCAGGTTTAATATCTTAATGAAGGTGGCAGAGGTGGGGCTAGTCTGCCTGGGGAACCCTCGTGAGCCAAATGAGATCCTGCCTCAAAGCAAGCCTGGGATATCGCCTGACGGAAGCCTAGAGTAGGGGGCCTGGTTTAAACTCCACTGACCAGCAGGATTCTGGGGGGATTACTAAGAGTCCCTGAGCCCTGACAATGGGAAAGTCCCAAAGCCCCATCTGCTCTTACTGCTGCTGCAGTTAGAATACAGGTCAGGGAGTCACCTCCGCACACTCGTAAGCCCCTTCTCTGAAGCCAGAATATCCTTGTCCTGGCCATGCCAGACGTGAAACGCCGCAGAGGTCCCCACGCCCAGATCATGCTGAACAGCGCAGCTACCGGAGTTTCGTCATGGCTAGGTCTAAATGACTCAAGTCCCGGGGTTTCTGTCACTTCCCGTGGGAGATGAGTTCACAGCCTGGCTGTCAGGAAGCTTTTCCTAACTCCCAGCTCACATTTTCCCTTTGCTCAGGTGTCAGCCCCTGCCCCGACTGCTTGGATGGGTCCTGCTGAACACTGCCTTGCATGCCATTATCACAGCCTCAATGGGCACGGTCCCTGCATAAGATCTGCAGCGTTAAGGGCTGAAATGGTGGCACACAAACACACACACCAGGGCGCATGTCTTACAAGTGCCAGATCCACAGAGGAGACGTAACGGGTAGAGCCCCAGGTAAGTTCTTAGCTGTCTAGCTCAAGGAGCTCCTGTTTCTAACTCTGCAGGCAGAGCCTCACTTTTCAATCCCTGGTGTGCTGTCCAAGATGACAGACACCATACATGAACCAATATAAGCACTGCTGGCTTTTCTAACTAGGCCCCACTCCCCGCCTCACTGATGAGCCTCTGGCCGGGTGCGGCCCTGGCACACCCCTCGCACTGAGGGTGTGTCTACACTGCAGTTAGATGCCCATGTTAGCTGACTAGGGGTGGGGGCTCAGGCCAACTGCTGAGTAACTGTATGCCCTGGGACCCCCCTACCTACCTCACAAGGTCCCAGAGCCTGGGTCTCCAACCTGAGCCCAAATGCCAACAGCACAATTAAACAGCCCGAGCCAGCCGAGGACATCTAGCTGCAGTGTAGACATACTCTGAAAGTGCTGTTCCAACCCCTCAGCTCAAAACCACGTGTACCCAGGCTCCATCGTGGGCAAGAACATGCAAATCCAATGTGAAGTAGGTGGGTACCAGTTGGTATAGCAAAAAAATCTTGGCAGCATCTTCCATCAATGACCTGACCAAAACCATAGCCGGGAAGAGCTAAGCCATGATCTTCACCAGGGTAAGCTACACTCTACATTCTGCATCAACACAGCTGTAATAGGACCCAGCCAATGATGGCTATTAAGAGGGTAAATTCTCGGCACAGACTGTGTGTGTTTAACCCAAAAAAGGATGGGAACCACTGAGCCAAACGCTGCATTGCACAGAAAATTCCCCGACAAAGACATGTTGTCCAGGCAGGGAGAAAGAGAGACAGACTTCTCATTTCAAAGGCAACCAGTATCAAAGCGTTCACCCACAGACCCAGATCATTTACACTGCTCTGCACAGGCAGTGACCTTCCCCAGCAGACCCCCGTTCTCAGAGACTTTACCTCCTTTGATATTCCTCTGCCATCTTCCTCCAAACAGTCCACTAGATGGAAAAACCACTAACCCCTCTCCTCTACCCACCTACACAGAGCTCTAAGGAGCAGCATTACATGCCACTGAGGCATATCATCAACCTCCTCAGAGGTGGGTTTGTTTCTGTGACGCCAGAGAGGAAAACTGAAGGAGTTTATATACAAATTCTGTAAGAAACCAGTCTGTATAATGGACTGACTCACATCTGATGTCTATCACAAAAGAAAAAGAACCATCTGGGAAGCGATCAAGGCTTCTGAAAGAACACTGTCAGGTTAAAAAGATGGCAAATATTTTCAAACTGATGAACTTAGCATAAGACACCTAAACGTACCCTTGGACAGGTAAGCAAGTGGCCTGATTTGGAGAAGTCATTCAGCTCTCACAAGCCACAGTGATTTCAAGCCCTTATTTAGGTGATGTAAAGATCAAGTCAGATGCCCAATTTTATACACATGAGGTTGAAAACCTTGGCTGACATATCTCTCTCTTCAAATTGGATCCCTGTCTGTTACAAGTGCCCTCTTAATTTATTAATGGGGCAAAATCAACATAAAATAAAATTGTTTTTTAAGAAATGAGTGTAAAAATCAATTTCACGTAGTACACTTATCCCCATCTCCTCACTGACTTTTGTGCTTTTACAATCACCTCTAATTTGTTTCATTTTTAAATCTCTCTCCCATCACTGTGTGAAAGCCAGACAGCTAGCTGGCTACCTGGGAGACAAAGTGAAACTGACTAAGTGGGGGGTGGAGGAGACACACAAAAAATATTTTCTTATCTAATCTCTTTCATAGCCTCAGGCTCCGATCTTGTAAACTGCTCCCTGAACCCACACAGAGTCCCACAGACTGCAAGGAGAAGCCACATAGGCACAAGAATCCACAGGCATGGAGTAGTCCACACATTATTATCTGTAGCAAGAGTAGCTAAAACATTTCCAAGCAGTGTGATCACTGATAGCAAAAGGATGGTTAAAGTCTAATCCCTTTCTCTCCATATATGCTGTTTGTTTCCTTTTAAAAAAAAAAAAAACCTTTCACTCAGCCTGAACAATGAGGGGGGAATTAACTGGTCAGTTTCACGGTTGTTTCTAGTAAATTTCACTTTCCACTTCTCAAGCACTAGTCCCCTGCATTCAGCTACCCATGTGCATCTGCCCACATTCACATGCCCTACACCACTTGCCACTGGAGGCAGCATACACACAGAGATTCTAGAGATGTGCCCGTGGCCCAGAGTGGCAGGCCACACCCAAACAGCACACAAAAAACCGTGTTAAACAGGCTTGACTACCAGACTAGAAATCACTCAGATGGAATCCTGTTCGGCTGCCACGTGACTGCATCGGGATAGCGAAGGGACGGAGAAGAGACGCTTTATGCCCTCTCTTTCCCTTGCCGTTCCCCCTGACCCAATGCTTTCATGCAAGATAAAGTGGAACATGTGCCCTTACTCCAGAAGGATGCACTGGTAGGTTTTCCAGACTAGCTCCTAGTTCCAAGCTAACGAACCATAGCCAATATTCATATAGAACAAAACCACCACACACTGATTAGCATCACTCAGCCAGGTTCGGTGCTGGGGCACAATTGCAGCTGAGAATCTATTTTAAGCCGTTTCAGAGGGGTAGCTGTGTTAGTCTAGTTCAGCAAAACAAACAAGGAGTCCTGTGGCACTTGTAAAGACTAACACATTTATTTATTGCATGAGTTTTTGTGGGAGAAAATCCCACTTTGTCAGATGCTTTGAAGATGAGACACTATTCTAAGCAGTGCCACTTGTCCTTACACATATATGAAGTCAAACCTACACATAGCCCACAGTTCTGTTGTCTTTTGCCAAGGCTTGTTCTTAGTTTTATGGTAAATAATAGTTTGTTTTTCATGTGTTTGACACTACTAAAGTCGTTTTCAGCTAGCTCTAGGTGGTAAAGGAAAATGTGGCCTAGAGGATAAGCCCACCAGATCGGGACTCAGGAACCACTGACTTTGGGCAAGTCACAGCACTGCCCCATGCCTCAGTTTTCCTCCAACCTGTAAAATGGGTTTAATGATACTAGCCTCCTTTGTAAAGTGCTTTGTGACCTGCTGAAAGACTGGTTGTTATTATTTTCCCCCTGGTTTTGAGGACACTAAAAATCACTCAAAATCTTTTGTAAAAGAAAACCTCTGGTACGTATATGAGCTTCTGGCCCAGGTTCCAACTCATAAACAAAGCATGGCCGAGAAGCATGGCCCAGGTTCCAACTCATAAACAAAGCACAGAAGACAGCATTCAAAATCATCGTGCTGCACCAAACTCTCAAAGCATCAGTGAGCTGCAACCTGCAAGCCCTACATGCAGCTGGATTCAAACGCCAAGCAATGCACAAACGCAGGAATTCAAACTCACAACAGGACCCAAGTGCCAGGACACAATGCACAATTTGCTCTCTAGGTTAAACATTCATATAGTAAACAGCAGGTTTTCTCAGCAAGGCATAAATGCCAGGCAGGGCTGAGCCTCTAAGAACATCTTAGTGTATGGCTTTTTAAGTCATTTCTGCACAGCAGGGCCCTAGTGCTGTTTCAAACTCGCTGCCCCAGGTTGCTACAACGGGGTCAAGCAAAGGGCCTGCTGACATTTCAAGTGGACAATAGAAACATCCGTTAAGAAACTCATCATCTGCAGAGTAGCTATTATAAATGGGGAAAAGAGGAGGCAAGTACACAAGAACCAAAGAGCTGCCTCCTGCTGCCTTAGTTTTTGTGGGCACTTTTAGGGCACTGCTGTGAAGACATTTGATACAGCAGCAATGGTCAATAGTGACACGGCACTTTTCATCTGAGGATTTCAAAGCACTTTTGAGAAGATGGGCAAGCATCAGTATCCTTCTTTTTACACATGCAGAGAAGTTAAATGACCAAGCTCAAGGGCATTCAGCTTTTCAGTAGCAGAGCTAGAAACAGACCCAAAGCCTCCTAATATCCAGTTCCCCTTGTTCTAACCACTAGACCACACTGCCTCCCTTGGTAAGAGAGGGCCTTTTTCAACCATTGATAAATAGCACCAAAACAAGAAATAGTGGAATAAAGGCAAAAGCTGGGATTTCAAAAGAGCCATGGGATTTTGGTTCCTAAATCCACCAGGCTCTCTGGAAAATCTCCCCCCAACATTCAGCGATAAAGAGAAAACTTCCAAGCAATTACACACAAACCGTGGCTAATATGTCACACTGATACAGAACAGTGCTTTTCATTTCCAAAGCATTGCGCACACGTTAATTGACCCTGTGAAGCTGGTTATATTAATTAGACCAATCTGTGGGCAGAGAAGGCAAGTTTAACAACTCGCAACAAAGGAAGACAGACCAAATTCAACCCTGGGGCAAGGAGCCATAGCCTCCACCAAAATTGACAGGAGCTGGGCCGGCTCATGCCAAAAGCCAGTCTGGTTTCCTGTCTCAGAGCCACTCCAGGCACCAAACTCCAGCCAGAAAGACAATAATCCAGACAAATGCAGCAAGAGGCACGGGGGGGGGGGGGGGGGGGGCAAACCACCCTTTCAAATATCCCAGTCTACAGCAGAAACAGGGTTCCCTCAGACTCTCTAGGAGTGGCAACCTCAATGCATTCTCATTCTCTTCCCACCCCATGCACACCCTTCCCTGTCTCTCTACCCACACCCTCCCCTTTAGCTTTCTCGAACGTAATACCCAGCAGAAACTATCTGAGCAATGTGCATCTTCGAAAATGCACCTTTGCTGCAGCGTGGCACAAGAGCTTCACCGGCAGGAGCACGGGGCAAAGGCGTAACCCACACTAGGGCCCGATCCCGCATTCCCCGCTTCTGCTGAAGTCAAGGGGAACTGACATGCAGCAGATGACAGGATCCAGTCGTAAGCAGCCAGAGGGCAGGCAAGGGGATCAAAAGGTGTGAGATACATATGGTTTATCACAGGAGTAACACTGCCACTTTCCATGCTGTATTTTTTCCAAAACTGGACCTAGAGGCCCAGCCAGAATCAAACTGGCATAGCACCATTGACCGCAAATCTGATACCAATCTCGCAGCACCTGAGTTTCTGCAACTTCAAGTCACAGTGGGCAGGCAAGCTTTCAAGTCAACGTAGCTACCCAGGGGGATCTCGGCTAAGATCTAACCCTGAACCTCAAAGGGAAGGATCTGCTTAAAGCAGTATTAGCTCACAGGCATCTCAAATTAAAGGCAAAAAACAGTCCTCCAGCCAAAGGAGCGCATGTTCTCAAGGATTTCTTGTCTGACTGCCGGGCTTGGGACACGGACCTCTCTCCACGGAGACACCAGGCTCACAAGGAGCATGAAGCAAGCCAGCGTCAGTGGGGGGAGACAAAGCTAACTGGAAGTTTCAGAGGAAAGAAGACATGTGGGCATTCATGGTTCTTGTGTGGAAGGAAAAAATGCCCAGGAGAAGACAGCTGGACCGAAACATTCAGGGAGCCAGCTGAGAACAGATGCTCCACGACTGCTGACAGAGCTCCTGCCTATACCTGGTTAAGCCAACTTACAAATGCCACTCAGCCAAGCTTCTTGTGGGCAACCTCCCCATGCTTAACTCCCTGCCATACCAGCAGTGGTGTGTCTGCTGGCAGCCTCCGTGGGGCCAGCCTTCCCACAGCCATTCTGCTGATGTGCCAGCAGATCCTGTACCAGCCTCCACCCCCCTCACCCCAAAGACTGGCTTCTGAGGTGCCTCAGACTCACCAGCCTCCCCTGCACAAACCTCCTACATGCCAAGCTCCCCAGTGCCATGGACCACTGTGCTCCCCACTGGCACCAAACCAGTGCCATCTGCCCACCCCAGAGTCATGCCCCCTGTGCCCGGCTCCGACCCTACAACCCAAGTCCTTCCATTGCCCTGAGGTCCAGCCCCTAAACCTCCCCAGGCCCCACAATGTCCCCCAGTTCCCCAACACCCCAGTTTACCCCCAGCCCCCCAACATACACCCAGGACCCCCAAGTCCCAGACCCACCTCCTGGTCTCCCCAGTCCCAGCTGCTGCCAGCCCCAGCCACTGCCACCGCCAACCCCAGCCCCCCAAAAGCCTCTCAGTCTCGGTTTACCCCCAAAATACATCCAGGGCTGCCCAGTCCCACTTCCCCAGTCCCCCAACAGCCCCGGTTACCCAGGCCCCAGCCCAGCCCGGTCCCCCAACCTCTCCCCAGTCCCGGCCCAACCCCGGCCGCGCTCACCTCGAGGCTCGGGGGCGGCGGGATCCGAACCAGGCAGAAGGTGACTCCATTCATCGGGGAGCCGGCGGCGCTGGGCACCGAGCGGGGCGGCCGGGCCAGGGGGACGGGCTGGGCAGCCTCGGCTCCGCCTCCTCCGGGCTCCAGCCTCCTGCGCGGCGACTCCCGCTCCCGGCCCCGGGCAGAGGGGGAGGGAGCGGGCGGGGCGGGGCGCGGGCAGCGACCGCCCTAAGCCGGTCAGGCCGAGGGGCGGAGCTGGCACGGCCAGGGACTGACAGACAGACAGAGGGACAGGGCTAGCACGGCCAGGGACAGGCACAAGGATGGACACCAGGGCGCACGGATAGACAGCAGGACAGGCACTGACGGACACAGGGACAGACTCCAGGACAGAAGGCTGGAAACAGGCATGGACAGAGAGCAAAGAACACCGCAGGACACACAGAGTTAGAGACTGGCATGGACAGACGGACAAGCATGAATGAACAGACAGAAGGACAAGAATTAGCATGGCCAGACACAAAATCAGAATCACAGCAGGACAGACGAAGACAGGGGTGATGGACAAGGACTGGCATGAACAGACAGACACATCAGGACGGAACTTGGGACAGGCAAAGCACAGGCACAGGCAGACAGACAGACAGAGGGATGAGTAGAGCAGGGCAGCCACAGACGAGAGGATGGGGCAGACGCACCCAGGGAGGCAGAGGCGGCTTTTGGGGTAGGTGGAAGCAGGCGCATGCCTAGGGCCCTGAGCAGTAAGGGCCCCATCCTGCTTTGCCTACCTCAAAAGCTGCATCTGCCAGTCAGTCGGCAGCAGGAGGAGGAGCTGGCCCTGGGGCCAGGGGTAGGCGGTGGGGAACTGAGGGGTGAGGAGGTGCAGAGCCAGAGGGGGAGGAGGGCTGGGGCTGCAGTGGGGAGATGGGGCTGTGGAAGGGGGTCAGGGCCGGGGGGGGACTGGGGCTGCGGGGGAGAGGACCGAGGCCGGGGGGGGGGGGCCGCAATGGGGAGCTGGGGCCATGGAGGGGGGCCATGGGGCCCTGCAGGGGGCCCTGCAATGGGCATTTGCTTAGGGCCCCCAATTGCCTAAGGCCGCCTCTGCAGGGAGGCCTGGAATAAGGGGAGCAAAAGCAGCTCCCGGCTTCATTTCCTCACAGAGAATCCTACATCAAGCAGCAAAGAAAGGGTGGACAGTAGGGGATGGGCACCATTAACCCTTTCTGCACTGCCCTGCCAGCTGCAACCTTGCCCATGGCAGACAATACAGCCCTGCAGGTGCTGAAATGAAACAGAGAGGCAGGGTGTGCGTGAAAGCGCTGGGCCTCACACAGGCTTCTTCTGCTCTCTGCCCAGATGTCCAGTAGCTTCTCATCTGCCTCTTCCCTCACCCTGCCCTGGAAATGCCCTATTTGCATCTCAGCATCAAAATAATCTCCTGGATCAGTTTTTAAGCATTGCATGTGACTAAAGCAAATCACACACACACACACACACCTGCCAAGGAGAGCAAAGACCTGTCTCCTGAAGAAGTGCATGGCTCAACCAAAGGAAGGATGGCCCAGTGGTTAGACTGCTCATCTAGCACTGAGGAAAACTGGGTTTATTTCCCTACTCTGCCACGCACTTCCTACGTACCCAAGTCACTTAATCTCTCTAGGGTGCGTCTCTTAAGGAGGCTTAAGTCGACTTAATTTACTCCGTGTCTACACTGGGCTTTCCTTAAGTCGACTTAAGCTGCTCCTTAAGTCGAATTAAGGAAAAGATAGTTTGAATTAACAACACCTCGTTTTAATTTGAACTAGTGCTTAAATCGACTTTATTAAGTCGACTTAAGCCAGTGGAGACGCAGAGTTGTTCCGAGGTGGACTTTTTTAAGTCGACTTTAAAGTGTTAAGTCGACTTAATAAGGTCGAAAAGGGGCCACGTCCACACTTGAAAAGTTAAGTCGACTTTATGAAGTCGACTTAATAAGGTCCACTTTAAGTCGACTTAAAGTCAACCTTATTAAGTCGACTTCATAAAGTCGACTTAACTTTTCAAGTGTAGACATAGCCTCTGTGTCTCAGCTCCCCATACGCAAAATGGGGATAAGACCTCACACAGGCAAGGTAAGGTGTTATGGAGGCCATATAAGTGACACCGAGAACAAAAGCAACCTCCTTTAGGAGTTTTAGATTCTAAAAATCTAGCCCCAATTGTGGGTGCTTAACAACACCAGAGGTTTTATTTCACTTTACCAGGCTTCGTCACCAAATCCCATCACCACTATCCAATGACAGAAATAACCTATCTCCTCAACAAAACAGACCCCACCCCAGAAAGGGAAATCAGCAACGGAACAGAGAGAGGGAAATGCCACTGGAAAGTGGCGCTCACCTAGCAGCCTAAAGGACTTGACAGCACGGTATTTTCATCAAGAATTCCCAATGTCCTAGGCTGCGTTGGCCTCAGGACACTGCTTGAGTATCGCTTTCCTCCCAATTTGCACTGGTGTAATGTCTGTGCATGGTGCCGAGCAATGGAAAACACATGGTATATGCCAGCACCCTCCACCAGACTTACTCCATTTAGCAGTGTCTGAATCAAGCTATTCATTCCCCCAATTTCTCCTTCACATGACATCAGTAAGTAGCAGAATCCCCAGAGTCCACTCCTCCGCCCGCACCAGGGTAATGCCAGTCACTTTAATTCAGCTATTCCGATTCACACAAGTGTCACTGGAGAATCAGGAACAAAAGCCAGGAGTCCCAACTGGCAGGTACCAGATCTAAACTGGAGAATCAGGGTCCCACTTCCCTTACACAAGCTGAGTCTGCCAAGATATTAAGCTTCCTGCCAGAGACAGATTCAGCTGAGCCAGTTAGAACTCCAGGCAATCTTCTTCAAACCACCATCACTCACTCTGGGTAGCTAAGAGGGGAAGGCAGCTTGAGTGGAGGGCAGGGGAAATAAGCCAACTGAGAGGAAACGGCAAGGCATGTGACAGGAAGAGCAAAAGAAGGCAGTGGAAAAGAGGGAGGAAATGTGCCCACTGCCCATACCTTTCTGGATGGAGAGATCCAGATTGGGGTGTGGAGCTGGGGGGATGGGACAGCTGAAGCCACACAGTCAGAGAAAACTGGAGCTGAAGGCAGCATTGCCTCCAGATGAGAGCAGACGGAGAGTTGGGACTGCTGGGTTCCGTTCCTAGTTCCTGAGGGAGCTTGGTCTGGGGCCTAGAGCTAGGAACTGGCACTCAGGACTCCTGGGTTCTGCTCTTAGTTCTTGCAGGCTAAAGTCTGGGCTTAGTGTGTCCAGCTGGGGCCCGGCTGGTGAGGACTTCTTAGCTCTCTTCCTTGCACTAGAAAACAGTGTGCTTGTAGCCGAGCGCCAGGAATTGGAAGCGGTGAGTTCTGTTCCTGGTTCTGCTACTGCCCCATTGAGAGACTATGTGGGAAATCCTGGGGTAAAATGGGGTTTGTAACACTGACCCAGCTGGAGTAGGGAGCAGCATGAAGCTCAGTTTAATAGCTGGTGGCAGCAAAGCACTTTGAGACCCTCAGATGAAAGGTGCTTGAGAAGGTCACGTTCTCAGTGCCATTAGCAGGGATCTCCAAGGGATCTTGACGTTCACATGGCTACAACTCCGTCTACCTGGGCTGGAAGGTTCATTCATTCCCAGAGGCAGTGTAGACACAGATTAAGGAGTGGAACTTGGCAGGTCTGTCTTGTGACCAAACCCCACCCAGTATTAACCCAAATCACACAACAGTATCTGCAGACACCCCACCTCCATCATTGCATCACCCTCCTCCCCACCACAGGGGGATATAGGCTCTAAAAGCAGAAGGGTGGGGGGTCGCCATGGAAACTCGACATTCAAACACGCAAATAAGCAAAGCATCTAAGGGAAAGGAGGGAGGATGCCGAGAGCTTCAGATTTCTCTCCATTCGGGCTTTTTACGCAGCACAGACTATTCAGAGCTGTCGTGCACACACTGAGCTCATCGCATCTATTCATCCAGATCTGCAGACTCACATTGGCTGAATCCGACCTGTGACAGGTATTTGAAGCTTGCCTCCCCCCAGAGAAGATGATCCAATAAAAGATACAACCTCACCCACCTTGTCTGTCTAACAGCCTGGGCCCAATGCGGATACAACAACATCACAAACAATTTTTATTTATCACATATGCGATAAATAAATCCGTTAGGCTTTAAAAGTGCCACAGGACGCTGTTTGTTTTTCTGCAATAGACGAACATGGCTACCCCTTTGGAACTTGATCACAAACCATGACACCTAGTGACGCATCATATAGCAGCAGGGATCACAGGGCACCTCACAAATATTAGCTGGTTAAGGGTACTGACCTATGACACACAATAGGCCACAAGGGCTTATCATCCCATTTAACAGGAAACTGAGGCACAGAGCAGGCAAGTGACTTGCTCAAGGTGATACAGCAAATGAGTGGCAGTTAGGAACAAAAAGCAGGAGATCTGACTCTCTCCTCTAACCAACCGACCATGCTGTGCTTCAGAATATTAATAGTTAGAGCGGGGCAGGAAAACTGGGTTCTTTTCCCAGTTCTGCAACTGATTCACTGTGTGACCTTGGATAAGTCACTTAAGCTCCCCAAACCTCAGCTGACATAAATCAGCATTGCGCCATGCAGTTCAATGAAATTGCATTGATTTACATACACCAGCTGAGGAGCTGGCCTTCTGTGCCTCAGTTTCCCATCTGCAGGTGGGACATCACAGTCCCACCTCATGAGGAAAGAGGGGTTCTAAAGCTTAATTAATTAATGCTTATAAGGCACTTTGAGATCAGTGGATGAAAACACATTACATTAGTTCTACGTATTAAGTATTAATAAGGAACAGATGAAAGAGGCAGAGCAAATAAGTTCAAGCTTCACAGCTCTTTCATGCAGCCGCTTGTTTTCTTCCTTAACTAAACTTTTCACTGGACCATCTCGTAAACGGTCAAAGATTTTAATCTTTGCCTCACTCCCACACACATATAGCATAAACACAGGCATCTAATATAAATTTTCCATGATACAATTAAGAAAACTCATATCAACAACTATTTCCTCTCAGGCACTTATAAAAATAATAATAAAACAACAAAAACCTACTGAAATGGAAATTTCAATTGGCAAACGCACAGGGATTTTTAGCTCCTTATATCCTGAATGAATTCACACTTGTATGGGCAAATAGGAGGATCAAAACGAGCTTCTGCTGGGGCAGTCTTGGTGGAGATTATTCACAGAGACCAGAAGTGAAAGATGGGCAGTGTGGTCTAAAGATAGGACATTGGACTGGAAATATGGAGACCTGGTTCTATTCCACTGACCTACTGTGTGACGTTGGCTAAGTCATTTCTCCCTGTACCTCTGGTTGCCATCATGCGCTCTATCTGCCTTGTCTACTTTGAGAGTAAGAACCACCAGTTGTCATGTGTTTGTTCAGTGCCTAGCACTATACATCCCAAAATAAGAACCACAGTGAATTATCTGTATCCAGCAATGTGCAAATGCAGCCTCCTCTGGAGTGGAGGATGGCAGCCAACAGCAATTCACTGCACAGCACAAGAGGTGCAAATGGACATTGAGGCAAACCACTGCTCCGAGGACATGTGCCTTGGGATCTTTAACCTCTCTGGGGAACAAACAGGATGCAGGTTTTGAAGATCCCATCTGAAAGATCCCACACATAGAGTCTGATGGTATCTCGCTCAGAAGGGGTGAGTCAGCACTACCAGGATGGAAACCTGGGAAAGACCCTTCTGGGCTGAGAAACTCCAAGGATGTGGAAACTTTCATGCAGAGATGGCGGCAAGGAGGGCAACCCTTGCAGAGCATTGATGTTTTAACCACTACGGGCCAGATGTTCATGTGGTCAACATCCACAACCAGGGCCAGTTTTGGGAAATGGCTCAGCTTTAGGCACCACAGTACGTGGGTGGATTTTCCAAAGAGCTGGGAATATTGGGTGCCAACATCTGTTTGGAACCGGGCTGCCGGCGTCACAAGAGGAGCTGCTGGGCGCTGAGCATTTGAAAATTTAGCCCTTATTTAGGTGCCCAAATGGGAGCTGAGACCCAGATTCTCAAAGGGATTTAGGCACCTAACTCCCACTGAAGCACCTAAATACCTTTAAGGCTCTGGGCCTGAGCTCTTTGGATAATCCAGTGCTGGGTCATTTAGATAAGCTGGGCTCAACCACACCAGCAACAGAGACAGCGGGAGAGTTCCTGAAAGTCAACAATGTGGCAGCAGCCAGGGCGGACTGCAGAGGGTCCACTGAGATAGGGAAACTGGGACAGATGCTGCGTGTGGCACCTGCCTTCGCCCTGGGGGGACGCCAAGGTATTTTTATTGACCATCCTCGTCCTGATGTACAGCCTCTTTAGCGAACCCTGCCACAAAGCTCCCTCCAGCCAGCCACCTTCCTTGGCATCAGGAATCTCTCCCTTCCCTGCAGCTGGCAGCTGTGGGGAATAAACAGTCGGATACAAGTGACGGGTTCATTTCCGCCTCACCCGTGTGTAGCCAGACAGAAAACACCCCGTCCCCAGACACACACGCTCGCAGGGAACACAAATGGAAGGAGTGGGGCTGGCATATACTCCCTCCAGAACATGAAGATGCCAGCCACCCCCTGAGCATGGGAGTGTCCTATTACTGGGGGGCACTTAGCAAGTTCCATTCCCATCACCTCTCTCCCTTCGCCTCATTTTATGTCTGTTCCACATTTCCCACTTCCCCCTGGTCTGCCTGACTCCCATCCTTGTTGTCCACCTCTTTCCCCACTTCCGTGTCACCCGTCTTTCCCTCTTTGTTATCTCTCAGGCTCCTCAGCCCTCCTGCCCCATTTCCACCCCATCTCCTGTTCTTCCTCTCCCACCTGGGGAGCTCAGAACCAGATGTCACAGAGAGAGGTGTCTTACGACTCCCTTTCGCCCCACACCAGTACTGCTGATAGCACAGGGCAGGAGAAATGGGGAGTGAGGATGGGCAAGTATGGAAAGGAGAGGGTGAGCTACGTACCCCCACTGAATACAGATACTAAGGTAATAGGCACCAATGTGAGAACCTAGACAACAGACATTGGGGTACGTACAACGATAAATGGATGGATAGGCAGAGACAGCCAGACACCACCATTCCTAGCAGCACTCCCTCCATCCCTTTGATCACTGTTTCTCTGTCCCCTTTCACACCTCATGCCCCCACCTGACTCAGGTCATAATGAGCCGACAGCTGCATTTAATTTTCAATCTAAAAACCCCAAACCCTGCCCCAGTGTTGTTTTGCCACGCACCTGTGTGCCATAAACTGCCTCTGTTCCACAGCCCTGGCTGGAAGCTACAGATGCCCCCGCACCCTCCACCCCCCAACATACACACGTCCGCGCGGCTACTGGCGGTGCATGATGTTCCAAGAGCTGCAAGATCAATGCCTTCAATTGGATTGTTTTCTCCCTAGCAAATATTACTGACCACTGCAGGTGGGGAGGGGGGAGGATCCAGCAAAGTGGGTCACTGGTGGGAGCAGTGGGATGGGAGTCTGAATTACTAGCCATACTGATATAGGTGTGTACGGGATGGGTGTCACATAGCAAGGGGCTGCGGTATTGCAAGTGATGTTACTAAAAGCATCGCTAAGAGCCTGAGGCCCAGTGGTCCGCCTCAGCAGACTCAGCACCTTCCCACAAGAATGGGTGGTTCAGACACAGGACTCCTGGGTTCATCCACAGCTTCGAGCTGACACTCACTGATCACAGGGGGAAGTCACTTCGTATCAAAGTGCCTATTCCCCAAGTGGTAAAATGGGAGTAACAGTGCCCTGGATGGTATGTATAGGCCACCACTCTCCTCTTCTGGATAGAATCAGAGATGCTCAACTGTGTGTCATTGGCCATGTACTGCCTAAACCATATGGAGACTCTCCACCCAGACGGTAGACATCTGTGCACACCAGTGACATTAACATCCACGATTCCACAGACCCATTTATCTTCAAGGTTTCCCAAAGCGTCTTGCTCTCTAAGAATGTACACAGGACCCCCTCGCCCATTACTGAAATGCAGCCACTTCCAGGGTAAAACATACTAGTTGTTAAACTTCCCAAGGTAACAGCAATGTCAGCTGAAACTGCAAGGTGATCTGAGGAAGGCCGGACATATTGGCCCAGCTGGATTACAAATGAAAGCATCGGTGGATAGGCCACTATTTGGAGACGCGAGTTCTATTCCATTGGCCTGCAGTGTGACCTCAGGCAAATCACTTCCCTGCCATGTGCCTCATTTTCCCCTCACATCCGTAGTCTGTCCTCTTTATTTACACTGTGAACTCACTGGGGCAGGTGACTTTATGTACAGCACCTTGCACAACAGGACCCTGATCTCAGCTGGGGCCTCTAGGAGCTACTGTAAAGCAACACTGATGAATCAATGATATCACTTCCTGCTTTGAGCCAACCCCCTCACACTCCTCAACCCTGTGCCCATAGGAGACAGACAAACCAGTTATGCATGAGTCATGAAGACCAACACAACCACGGCCTCCCATAGCGAATTACTTACGCCACGGTCCACCCCAAGGTCTTGCAAACATCTACCATTCCCCCCACCACACACATGTCCAGGGGCCCGTCTCTGGAGTCTTATTTTACCCTCTTTTCCCACAATACCAGAAGCGCTAGCCTGGGAAAGAGGGAGGGGAACATCAGCCCAGTCAGCCCTGGCACCATTCTCCCTGGAGACTCTTTTCAGGAAACCACAGCACTGTATTTCAAACATGGGGAACAATCAATCTGATCTTGAGCCCTTCCCAGAGCCCAGTCAATGGGGACAGCCCTAGACTGTGTGGAAATGGGAGCGGGGACTTTACCCAAATGCCACCTGCTCACATTTTCCATCTATGAATGCCAGCCCCAGTGCCCCCTTTTCCTGTCCTTCTGCAAGAAGGGAAATGAGATCACATCCTGACTACCAACTATCAGTCTAATCCCACAATGGACAAACTCCCCCTTCACCTCCGCCCGCTCCCCAACACACAGCCAGTCCATGCTTCCCTCCTCCCAACATATTCCCTGCTATTAATCCTACCCACCTGGGATTTCTAGACACAGAGTCACAAACACATGGTGGGAAGCGCCCTGCCCCGCTGGGCAATCCCTTTGCTGTACCAGGCTGATACAGTGATCTTGATACAAAGGCCTGCTTCCTCTTTTGAATCCCTGTGATGATGTGGAGGAGGTCATGGTTATGTCTGTGGAGAGGCAGCATTGCCTAGTAATTAGAATAAGAGTCTCAGAATTAGAAATTTGGTGTTCTATTCACAGCGCTGTAAGGTGTTTGGCCTACAGGGGCTGGGAATCAGGACTTCTGGGTTCTTGCCCAAACTGTGGCAGGGAGTGTAATCCAATAACTAGAGTAACACGCTGACCACAGGACCCCTGGATTCTATTCCAGACTCCGCCACTGACTCTCTGTGTGATCTTGGGGAAATCCTGTTCCTTCTTTGGGCCTCAGTTTCCCCATCTCTAAAAGTGAGGCTCCTTTCCCCTTATAAAAACACTTTGTGGTCCCCAGCTGGGAGGTTGCTTTGTAAGTCAGACTAGATGATCACAGCATCCCTCTTGGCCTTAAAATCCACCATGGCCTCCCTCCCAACCATAGAATTTAAGTCCAAGGCGATTTGATTGTTAGTTACCCGTATGGCTCTCAGACTTCTGATGGGTCTGGGCTGGGCCTTTCCCCCAACATGAACTCGAGGTCCAGGCTGTGCTCCATGGGTGATGCCCCAGGAACCATGCCAGACTCAGAGCAAGGGGGAGGTTATCAGCTCCTCATCCCATCTCCCCACCTGGCACATGCCTCAGGGACTGAAGCAGCTTTGCAGAGTGTAGGGCAGACACGCTGGGCTTCAAAGGGCATCCCATTGAATTCCCTGGCCATGAAGTCCCAGTATGGACATAGGAAACACACTTGCTGTAACGGGCCCGGAAATCTCTGCAAGGAGCTGAGTTGGGTGGTGTTGTCACAACGGAACTACCACTTCAAGCTGCTCAAATATCTGTATTAGCAAATACCTACCACGGCAGCCAGGCCGGGTGCGTGTCCCCATCTGGCAGGGAATGGCCTTGTGCGCCCAATGGATCTGTGCCACCTGGGCCTACTTCTGCGAGACACGGGGTTGCTGGAACTCCTAGGCACCTGTGAGCATTAGTCCTCGGTGCTCTGTTCCCTGCAGGAAGGGACCAGCAGAGGAGGCCGAGACCAGGCGTCAGTCACCCAGCGGCCCGTGTTCCCCAGAGCTGCCATATCAGTACAGCAAGGTGGCAGACTCCAGGGCACATTTCCACCTCTGAGCCTCTCCCTAAGCCACCCACGCACATCTGTTCTCACGGGCATGTCAGTCTGCACTCAGCAAAAGAAACCCTCCTATGCTCCAGACAGGCCCTGGGGCCCCTCTCAGGGGGTGGCACCAAGCCCCTGAGCTGAAATACGAGACATACCCGCTGGCACAGTTCGGATCCAAGTCAAGATCTGGATGCTGTGGCAGACATGATGGGGGCAGAATACAGAGCCACAGGTGCTGGGAATGCCTGGAATGGAATCGCACTAGGCCTGTCTTCCCCACAGAAGGGAGGGAGTTGGAAGCTGGAGGGTTTCTGCTTGGTGAGGACATTGCAGGCAGCAAGGGATGGAGTGAGGGTCCCTGATACCAGGTGCTGCCAGGATGCCAGGCAGGGAGCGTGGGAAGGAGGGGTGGAAAAAGCTGACATTCACAGTCTGTGGAGATAGAAAGCGCAAGGGCCCCCTCTAGTGAGGGCTCATGTGAAGCACCCACCAATGGGCAAGTGGGGACTGGGAAGGGAGGGGATCCTGGCCTTTCCATGGGCTCCTCATTACTGCTGGAGGATTTGGACCCCCTCAGCCTGGTTTATGGCCATCTCTCTTCAATGCCTTTCCACCAAGGTTGCATTTGGTCCCAGCAGGGTGACTGGTTTGTTTTCTTCCAAATCCCCTTTCTCTCTCCCTCCTCCCTTTTGTTTTTAGTTATTTTAATCTTGGGAGCTAGCATGAGACTGAATTTTTGGGAGGCGAGGAGGGGGATAAAACCAGAGTTACCACCACCAGGGCAGTGTCTGCTGTTTCAGCGAGGGCTCCTTGGGGACTGGAGGCGGGGGCACCTATCTGGCACAGTGTCCCTCTGCCACTTGTGTGGTGGAGATGGCACACCCAGCGCAGGGATACCCATCAAGGCTTTTTGCTGCTTTCACTCACTCCCACAGGGTGTCTGCTTCTGAATCACTCCTCCCTGCTCCCCTTCTCACCCCCATCCACACACCCTGTCCCTCATTTCCCATTCCACCACCTCTAATTCCCATGCCGCAAAGCCCCTCACCAATTAAAGGGAAACAAGCCAGCAATACACGATGTTTGCAACCCCTCACATGCTTTCCCCTGCTTGTGTATTATATCCTGTTCCCCCAGCCCTGGGTCTTCCTTATTCATTTAAACTGTAAGCCTTCTGGGGCAGGGACTGCCTCTCAGACCGTGTCTGTACTAGGAAGGCTTTGTTGGTGGAGTTACACCAGTACACTATTCCAGGCAAGTGCTCCTAATGTGGACATAGCTTGCACCAGCCAAACTGAGCCCCCACTGAGCAAAATGGGCTATACTAGCAAAAGCACTGGCTGATACAGCTCCATCCACACTGGTGCCTTTTGCTGGCATAGATAGTCAGCCAGGAATCAGACCTCTTCACCCCTGACCCACATAACTATGCTGGCCTTACTCAGCTCAACATCCAGCACAACGCAGCCCTGATCTCCGGTTCCTACGATTTCTCAGGCCCTAGTGAAAATAAGCAAATAGTTAATACGAACAATGGGTCCCAAGGGGCTGGGAACCTTGCAGCACTCTCCTACCTCTGTTCGCACAGCAAAGATTGTTATGGCCAGTCAAGATCAGAAGCCCCCATTGTGCTGGGAGCTCTGCACAGGAATTGACGGTCTCTGCCCCATAGCACTTACAACCTAAACAGATAAAACAGATAAAGGAAGGATTATCATTGCCATTTTACACATGGGGACAGGAGACCCAGAGAGATTAATGGCAGATTTTCTGAAGAGCTCAGCTCCCATTTAGGCACCCAAGATTTGCAACAGAAAAAAAATCTGTCCCCTTATTTAAGAGTCTACGTGGGTACTAAGCACTTCTGAATGTTCTGGCCCATGAAAGAATTATTTAAAATCTCAGGCCTTGCCTAGACAACAAACATTCTGCTGGCAGTATGGCATAGGTATTCCATCAGCACTCCCCAGTGTAGATGCAGCTTATGCCGACCGAAAAAAGTTTTTTCTGTCTGTAGAGTAACACTGCCTCCCCGAACGACACTAGCCATCCTGACAGAAGCACTCTTCTGACGGCATCTGCGCTGGGATTTTTGTCAGCGGAGCTTCAATAGCTGGGCTGTGTTTTTTTCATAGCTATGCTGACAAAATATTGTCATGGGAGGCTGGCCTCGGTCAGCAGCTAAACTAGAGAAATGGCAAAAGGTAAGCTTCACTTTTGCTTCTAGTCAATAAATCCTGAGAACCAGGAAAGGAAATGAACTAGAAACAATAATGAAACCAACCAGCTTACTCAGGACTGCAAACTCTGCAGAGGGATATTTACTTGTTCAAATTAAAAGACAAACTGTTTACCCTGGATTTTTTGCTATTTTAATGAATGTTGTTTAAAATTAGAAAAACAAAACACAGCCTATGGTGATACTGACATTTTAAACCAGTAAGTGTCCACACTAGGGGCAATTATAATTTAAGTATTTCAGTAGAAAAATCACTCCCCTGAGCAGCTTTAAATCCATACAAAAACTAGGGCCAGGGCTAGACTGGTGGTGAAATTCTGCGGCAGTCAACAGGAATTACACAAGCAACACAGAGTAGCTTGTGTAACTCCTGTTGATTTCCTAACTACTCTTCTGCATGGCATCTTCACTGCACTGTGCTGACAGGACACGCGTTCTTGTTGACGCAATGCTATGCCATTTGAGAATGATGTGGTTTTATTAATTGATTTTCAGATCGATTTAGCAGGACTTAACTGACCGCTAGGTCAATCTGGAAAGATCGATCTGATGGCGGTAAATGTGTAGAGGTGGCCTAAGTGTGGAGCAGAACTTAGAGGGGAATCAGGCTCTGAAATCACATTCTCCTTTGCCTCGCTTCTTGCACAATCATTTACATCATTAATAATCTCCTGCACTTACTTCGCATTGGTATATGTAGTTCCACAAGGTTAGTTAGGCAAGGTCAGTCCCAGGTGGGCGAGGTATATAGGGTGGACTGATAAACTGTACCTGTGCCTCATCTCCACTATCTCCACTGGAGATAGTTATGCAGATGTAAAAACCCACACCTTTCTTACAGTGAAGACAAAGGTCTAGGTCCTCTGTGCAGCGATTTACACATTGCACAAAGAAGGTGTAAAATGGCACCAGATCAGAACGGTAATCTTCACCTTGCAGTGATTTAAATAATCACAGAGCAAGTAAGTGGACAATCAGGACCATAGGGGGAGTATTTCAAAACTGCCTAGCGATTTATTCATAGCTTCCAAGGCCAGAAAAGACCACTGTGATCGTCTAATCTGACCTCCTTTATAACACAGGCCAGAGAACTTCCCTGGGAATAATTCCTGATTGAATTAAACCGGGGGTGTCAAACTCATTTGCTATGGCAGGCCAGATTTGACTTAAATGTACTTCAAGTGGGCTGTACATACCATAAATCGGAATTCTACGGCACTCTCACGGCATCGCGGAATGCTAGGTATGCAAAACTGTGCTTCACAATACCTCTCTCTCTGTTAGGGAGAGAGTGGGGTCTCGTGACGCACCGTCTCGCATACCCAGCACTGCGTGATGTCGTGAGACCTGACAGTCTTGTGGCATTGCAGAGTGCTGGGTATGTGAGACACACGCCCCCACCCCGTGTGTTAGGGAGAGCACGGTCCTGCCAAGTGCAGTCGTGGACCTGATGGAAGCGATTCAGCCCGCAGGCCTCATGTTTGACACTCCTGAATTAGAGCCCCTCTTTTAGAAAAAGGTGATCAGAGCAAAGAGCACTGCTCCCAGTGAATGTCACTGGAACACAGGCACATTTAAAAATCTCCTTCTGTGTAGGAACATAATGATTAGTCGATGCATTTGCTGTCTGGGATTAAGACACCAATTCAATAAACAAAAAGCATTTAAAAGAATTTCATGAAAGTATTGATCTGAAAAACTGGTGGGGGTTGGGGGGAGAGAGCAAGTGTTACAAACCCTCAATTTGGAGCCATTCTGGAGCCAGCCAGTTTCTCTACAGACATCTAAGTGCAGATTCTGCTCTCCCCCCAATTTTATACTACTTAACACCTGAGCCAGGCTCTTTGTGGGTGTCAAATCAGTGATGCTGATCTATGCCAGTGGAGAATCTGTCATGCTGACGTTAATGGGGCTGGTTTATAGTAGTGTGACTGAGATCAGAACCAAGTCCCTAGCGGCTAGAGCTATGTCAATGGATTCAAGCCCTGACCCTGCCAAGCATTTAAATCAAAGGGACTGTTCCTCTGCTCACAGTTAAGAGTGTGCTTCAGGGCACGGCAGGACCAGCAACAGAGTACTCAGCACCTCACTGATGGAACCTCTCCAGAAAAATATCCCATTCGACCCCGAAACAGGAAACACAGGGGTGGCCCCAGAAATGCCCAGAGTCATTGAGACACAGCTGCGCAGCAAGGAAAGGGTTACCACGGCTCTCCTGCTTGTCACTCCACACTCAGCCCACATTGGTGGCTATGGGAAACTTGGATAAACAAGAGAAAGCCTGGCTAGCAAACCTGGGGGAGTGTGGGAGGTTGGGAGCCAAATGGAAGCTTCTTAAAGGAACCACGAGCAATGGTCCTAATATGAAAAATCAATAAAACCAGTGGTGGGGGGAACTTCCAGCATTTCATCCCTGCCCCCCCCCCCCCCCCCCACAGTTACAGACAGCTGAGGAGTGAAAAGCCAAGCCTGGCTGCTTGCTGGAGGGTTGGGATTTGCTCATGGATGGGGGCATTTCTGAACAGAGGAGGAGGGGTCTGAGTGCTAAAGTGGTGCCACTTTCCCATGGCATCGGGGGTGAGCAGGGGAGGCTGCACGGGGCCACAAGGAGGACAGAGCCCTTGGGATGCCTGTTCACTCCCTGACAACCCCGAAGCCCTGCCACGGCTGCCATCAGCCATTTCAATTATCAGCGAGAGACAACAAGCAGGCATGGCCTCAGTCCAAAGCTATCCCAGGACCCCAGCCTGCCAGGGTTATATCACTGGATAACGCACACCCAGCCTGTCCAATCGGAGAGCAAGCCACATGCCAACCTGCTTTATATCACAGCCTAAAATTAACACGGCCTGCTCCAGGGGACCCCCAGCCAATCAGCACAAAGGGAAGGCGCCAGGGCAGCCTGACTGGAAACCGTCCTGCAATGCTGCTGGGTGGCGGGGAGGTTATTTAAAGCAGGCCCTGGGACAGCTTCAAACAGCAGCACAGGAGCTGGAGAATTGCTAGAAGCCTCTAAGCAATGGGGGAAAAGGTGAATGGCCAAACCCAGGGATCGACCCCCTCAGCCTTGACCCAGATTTGTAATCACACACCTCTACGCGTGTGCACTGTCATCAAGCCCCCCTATGGACAGGATACATGTTCCTAACCGCACACATTCACACAAACACACACCTTCCCAGAGCACCACATACTGAGCCATCTCTTTTGACTAGCACGGGCTACATGCAGGATTTCACCCAGTTCTCAGGGGTTCGGCCCACATCCAGTATCCCACGCACGTGTTCACAGAGCGCCTCAACATAGGTGCGGGCAAATACTGCACACATGGTCCTTCTCTCTGCTCACACACACTTGCTAGCTCTCACACATACACACAACCCTTCTCACGTACACCCAATGCCTAAGGCTTAGTGGTCACTGGGAAAAGAGGTGTGTTTTTTAAACACGGGAAAGTTAACATGTTAAAATCCCAATGTACACAAGGCAGGTGGTGATTTTAGCTGGTAAACCCTAGCAAGAACCCTAAACACAGGCTGGGGACACCCAGCATATTTGGGTTTAATTCTCTGCTCTGCCATAGACTTCCTATGTGATCCTTGGTCACGTCACTCAGCCGCCCTGTGCCCCGGTTTCCCCATACATAAAATGAGAATATTAGCACTGCCCTGCTTCACAGGGGTACTGGGAGGATAAATACATTAAAGATTCTGATGCATCCAGAGACTATGATAGCTAGAGAGAAACAGAGTCTAATTTATTGCCAGGAGGCTGGGGCAGGATGGCTAGAGAATAGATACATCAAGACTGGGGGAATTGAGAATCTGAAAATATACACACCCCTCCAGAGTAAGGGAAGAAGAGTCTAAGCCAACTGTTCAGACTGCCTCATAACTATGGTAGCCCACAGAACAGGCTGTTGAGAGACTGCAGTGAAAAAACCCATCATCAAATCCTCGATGAATTGTTCACCAGTAAGTATTTGCCACCAGGTACCATAACTGACGATGTGTGTTGGGCTGTGGGAAAGAGGAAAATCAAGAGGATGTCACCAGGATGCAATAAATTAAAAATTGCTGTGGGCTCAGGTCCAGGTGTGCACTGGAACACATGGGGCTCTCCAGAGAGGAAGCCTTCCCCGTCAGTTCTGAACAGCATTTCTATTAGTGCTAATGTTATATAGCCGCCGCAATCCACCCCAGAGGTGGATGCATTTCAGTAGGAGGTGAGGACAGAACTGATACCAATAGACTTAACTGGTCAATCTAGAACACTGTGCTGGGCGGAGAGGTAATTTGTCAGAAAGGTGAGAGAGAGGAAGAGAGAATCTGATTTGGTTAGATATGTTTGGACAGCGCCCAGCACAATGAGGCCTGAACCTGATTTCCCCTTAGGCACTGCTGCAGTGTCATAATTAAATAAGGATCACAACAAGAGAGAGCCTGGAGAACTTTGTCTGACATGCACTAGGTCCATGTCCGTCATTACTGTTCTCATCATTCAGACCCATCACTCACACCCTTCTATCAATACAAAAACTCACTAACAATAACACAGGAACAGGCTGATTGGCTCTGGCAAGGGTGAGGCTGCTGCTCCAGTCAAGATGCACAGCTCAGGACAAGGCAATCTGGCCAACCAGGTGGGTTAGCAACACCAACAGCACACGAGCAGAGTGGCCTACGACCCAGACTCTCTATTTCCAGGGAAATTCTACTCTGGTTTGGTTTTGAATCAGAGCAGAAATGGACAATTTCAACATTTCCTGAAAAAAAAGAAATGCCCCAAAAATGAATCAAACACCATTTGACAGAGAAAAAATTCATAATTTCGTTTTGAAGGGAATTTTGACTGAAATCAAGATTGTTTCACACAACATTTCAGTTTTGACAACCCAGCATTTTCTGACAGAAAACTTTTGTCAGAAAATTTCCAACCACACCGGCTCTACCTGCTCGGCCCCATCTAGCCACATTCATCCTTTACAATCGCTCTTGGGATAACTGGATTTTCATTTCACCAGACACACATAAAGATTTCCATCAGTAATGACTGACATTCCAGATAGGCAATGTTAAGAAAAATACTAGTTGAGAACTCGAGTTTGACCTAAGGATATTGCTTCACCTATTTTGGCACATGATGTTAGCAGTTTTTGTTTTAAGTGTTATTAAGCTTTACATTTTTGAATCTCAACATCTGCAGTAATTAATTGTTGATGGACCCTCCTCCACTGACTGACCCCTCCCATCATTTCTTGAAAATGTGGATGTTTCAATCAATAAAAAATTTTAAAATGCTTAAAGATAAACATCAATATTATCGGTCAAAATTATTAAATCGAATCCTGCCAAGCTGACCTACCTGACAAGCTCTGTGTACCGTGAAAATGTCTCTCTTTCACCAAGAAAAGTCGGTCCAATAACAACTCTCACCTCAACCACCTTGCCTCTCAAATATTTTGGGACCATCACGGCTAGAACAACACCACAAGCCTATCTACAGTCTATTCTCTGCATCTAGCTTTATATATTCCAGCTGATAGTGATTTTTCACCCCTTCCCTTAGTATATAATTCAGTCTCTACCCTAGGGGATTATGCAGCTGCCGTTGGCCCATCCACCGCACTGGCACGCCATTTTCCTGATATTCAGCCTGATTATTATTTGCACTGGGATAGTGTCTAGGAGCCCCAGTCCCAGCACAGTACTCCACTGTGCTAGGCACAAACACAGAACAGACAGACAGTCCCTGCCCCAAAGAGGTTACAATCAGAATTTTCCTTTTCTTTCTTGCCTCTTGCTTCTCCCCATTCCAGGTCTCCAGAGAGCCCTTCCCAGGGAGGTCAGGTGAGAAAAAGCCCAACCCTGGAACACTGAAGCCCTGGTTTCTAATCCCCACACAGCTACTGTGCATATTTGGGAAATCACTACCCCCTCTGTGTCTTGGTTGCACCATGTCACATGAGAAAGATGCTGATCTACCACATGGGGTGCTGGTGCTGGTGCTGTGTGGCTTGGCACTGAGATGTCCAAGGGTGCCTAAGGGGGTTAGGCTCCCAATCCAGTGGGACCTGAGACTCCCTTAGGCCTCTTTCTGAAGCCCATCTTAAATCATTAGCACTGTGAGATCCCTGGCTGGGGATGCCAGGAGCAAAAGGAGTCACCATTTTGCTGGAGAAAGGTGGAAGTGTATATTGGGTTTGGTCATTGTTCAGGCAAGCCATCCTGTTTATGGGCTGATCCTGCTCTGTTACCCTGGTGTAAATCTGGAGCAAGCCCACCAACTTCCCAATCTACAAGGAGCTCCACCGATCGTCCCTCACAGGCCAGCCCCTTTGTCCACCTTTAGGCAGGTCTCTGCTGAGTGTCCTATCCCTGATTTCCCCATCACAGTTGTTCCAACCGAGGGGAAGGTTTTCAGGATTAATTCAGCAAAGTGATATATCATGAGAAGAGGATGGAGTTGTTACACTCACATGCTTCCCTCCCCCAGACACACACACCTTCCTAACGGGCTAACACCCCTCCCTGCCAGAAATCCAGAGACAGAGATCTCATCCCACCAGCCCCAGCACTGAGACACCCCGACGGCCCACAACTCCCAGGTTGACACGGGCAAAGAAAGACTTCTCCATGGCAGAGATCCTGCCAGAGCCGCGTCTCCCTTCCCACATCCCTCCCCACCACCTCTCACCACTGCCACAAAATGTGGTGGCAGCTGATCCCTCAACCCCTGCCTGTGGGAAGTACCCCATCCCGAATCTCCAGAGCGTGTTATGTCACCCCAGGGCACCCCTTGGAGGCAGCACAGATGGGAAGCACTCACGAGGGCTGGCTTGGGGCAGGGAGCGGGACCCCTCACCCCATTCAGCCGCTCGGCAGAATTTGCAGGAGTTCATTCCCAGAGTACTGTGGCCTGTGTTACACAGGAGGTTGGACTAGATGATCACAGTGTTCCTCACTGTCCAAGAACATCTGACCATATTTGTTTGTGTCTTGTGATGGCCTCCTCTCTAGTGGGTGTGACTGCCGCATTTCGATACGCAACAAGAATCTTTTGTGTAAGGGATGCAGGCCTGTAGGTTACGTGGGTCTCCATTTCACTGTTGCCAGGGAGGGCTGTAGGTGAGGAGGGTCTTTGACACATGTGAATGAGTGTGTGTGCCTATGTGTGTTGATTGCGAAGGTCTCTGTCCAGTGGGTTGAGATTCCCACAAGTCGTCCCCTGGTGAAGACTCTCTGATACTGAGGCATGTCGAGAGGAAGTTTCCCAGGTAGCAGGTGGACTGGGGTCAGGCTGTCCCTCACTAGGCAACACCAGATAGGGCCGCTCTGAAAACATCTGTGCAGTCTGCTTTGCTCTGCTTGTTCCAGCCCTCCCTGGCCGCTCCAGGGGGGAGTGACAAGAAGTGGCCCTCTGAAGTGTCCCCAGTAAGTGCCATGGGAGCCACCTCGCCCCGGCTAAGCAGCACCATGCACCACCCTTCTGTGTGACCCAGTGAGATGCCAGGCTGGGGTGTACACTGGCTTCTTTCTGCCTGCCATTGAGAGATGGCTCCGCCCAGGGACAGGCAGGGGACAAGAGGCCCAGCTTCCTCCCCCACTAGGGTGGGATCTCGCTGGACCAGCAGTGAGGGGATGTTATTCGCCCCTGGGCAGCCAGGTATTGACCCCCACGTTAACCCATTCCTCCCTATAGCCCCCCTACAAATCCATCCCTCCCTAGTCAGGCTCTTGAATGTTCCACACCCTCCCATCACCCTCCATATCCTATCATTTCCCACCTTTCTATACCAGCCCCCAGCATACCCCACTTGTACTTCCCTCTCTACACCGCACCCATCTCTTCGTATAACATCCCATCCCTTTTTTTTTGCTCTTGATCTTTGTTATTATTGTTATAATATTCTCTCTCTGCCACCCACCTGCTGTGTTCCGCCACCAGGAAGCAGGGCTGGACCAAGCACCAGCCTCCTCCCTAGACCCAAGGGGGCACAGACAGTCTGGATGGCATATGGGAGCTACAGATCACCGTCCTCCTGTGGGGCGTGCCCCCCCGCCCCACTTGCAGTGTGCTGCACCCCTCCCACTTGTACACAGCTCAGCTCAGCACTCCTCACTAGCATGGCTCTGACCCTGCCCCATATACACTGCCCCCGCACCCTGTGCAGAGCCCAGATCCCCTTCCACAGAGCCCCACCCTATGCACTGAACCCAGCCCCCGACCCCACCTTACATACAGACCGCAGACCCCCCCACCCTATGCAGACCCCATGCACAGAGCCCCACCCTATGCACTGAGCCCAGACCCCCACCGTGTACAGACCCCATGAACAGAGCCCCACCTAGTGCACAGACCGACCCAGACTTCCCACCCCATGCACAGGGCCCTCCACCACCGCCCATCTCCCGCCCGGAGCCCCCTGCCCCGCCCGGCTCCGTTGTGGGCACGATCCACCGCCGGGAGGAGAGGCGATTGAAGCCTCCCCGAGGCGCCGGCCCTGCCTCCTACCTGCTCCATGCTGCCTCTCAGAGCGCCCCCCTGCCAGACCGAGGAGGAGGGAGGGTAGGGGGCAGCCCCCCGGGGCGATCCATGTGATTTTCCCTTTCCAGCGCCTTGATCCAGCCCCCGGAGCCGGCACCACTGCTGCGTCTGGTGCGAACGCGGCTCCCCACCCAACCCAGCAGCACCTCGGCCCCGCGTGTCTGTCTTTGCCTGCTTGTCTGTCTGTCTGGCCCCCTCCCACCCAGCCGCCTCTCTCCACCCCGCGCGGCCCTCCCCTTCCCCGCCCCGGCTCACCCCGCTAACAACCGCGGGCAGCTTCAGCCGCAGCTCACCAGGGTTGTGGGAGCCACTCTGACCCCACCCCACTGCGGGGTCCCTGCCCCCCAGCTGCCAAGCCCCACATCTGGGTCCTCCCCGCCCCTTCCCCACAGCACTGCCCCCGTCCATGCTCCTCAGCTCCACATCTGAGGACCCCCCACCTCTCCATCCCTCCACTGGGGAACTGCCCCCATCTATGACCCCCAGCTGCCCAGCCCCACATCTGTTCCCCTGTGGCACTGCTCCTGTCCATGCCCTCCGGATGCCCAGCTCCTCATCTGGGTGGCAGAACCCATGACCCACCCATTCCTCTCTCTAAGCTGCTACTCAGCTCCCCCATCCCCAAAACACTTCACCCCACAGCAGCAGATCCTGCCCTGCCCCCTCCTCCCCCCGGGTTACCATTATTTCCAGGCCCCCGGTTCTCCTGGCCTGGGAAGGGCTGGCCAGCAGGCCATCCAGCTTGTTGGCCGCTGCCGCTTGTCCTCGTGTGACACTCCCCACGACGGAATTCCCAGAGCGGTGCCAAGTCCATGAGCCGGAGCTGAAAAAGCATCTAGGGAGACACGGATTTAACCCTCTCTGGGGACAGGCGTGCACATCTCTCCACAAACCCTCCCACTCCCCCCAGGCAGTAAAAGGGGTGCACTGCTGGATGGCTGGGCGTGATCTAGGCCACAGCTTCTTCCCCAAAGTAAAGGCGCCATCTTCCAAAGGATGGAGGAATGAATGGAAAGGGTGGGGGAGCTGAGCCCCAATGTCTTGGGAGTAAGGAACCTGCCCTGCCCAGGCCACTGGGAGGTGCCAGGGGGTACAAAGAAGATATTGATTCATGGCAAAGGAAAAGGGCCGGGCACTGAGCGGTATATTTCTTTGTCCAGTTGCGTTGCCCTTCACCTGATGATGGCCAGGAACACCTCAGATATGAAACACAGTCTCCAATGGGGGTGTGGGTCAGTGTCACAATACCCATTTTCCAGGAGGGGAAACTAAGGCACAGAGCTGGCCCACAACTAGCCCCAGGCTGCGCACAGTCAGTGATCAAACTGGGGACAAAAGCCAAGAATGCCAGCTCCCCATCCTTCCCTCAGCTCCCAAGCTGAACCCAGGAATCCCTGGTTCCCTGCTGCGCCTGCCGTCCCCACATGAATCACATGGGTTGGGGGGGGCAGCATGAACTTGGTTTCATGCCGACTGTCTGCAACACCAGCAATTATCCTCCATGAGTAATTTGTTTGTGGTCCGTGGCATGGAAGTCATCAACCCCCTCACCGAGCAGTCATAAATATTTGCTTGGTAGCAGCCCCCGTGCCAGAAGCAGTCGTGTTATTTGGAAACTCCCGAAAGCCGCAAAAACTTGGCTTCAGCTCTGGCGTCCGGTGGATGAGGACTCAAGAGCCCAGGGCTCAGTCCCTGGGTTTGTCAGTGCTTTACTGTGTGACCTTGGGCACATCCCATCCCTGCTCCTTGCCTCAGTTTCCTTTCCTTACCCTTTGTGTCTAGACGGCAAGCTCTCCAGGGCAGGGATTGTGTGTCACTGTTTGTACAGCATGCAGCGCAATGGGGCATTGATCTCATTTGGGGCCTTCAGCTAATACAAATACAGCCTCTGAAAGGGAAGCCAGAAGGTATATGTATTGTGTGTTGGGGAAGCCCCCAACCTGGTGAGGCTCCTAAAAATGGTAAGGTTAGGGTGAGGGGCAGTGCCAGGTTGAATTCATGCCACCACCAGCCTGGGCTTTGTGTCTTTACACAGGGCCCCCATCCACATCAGAGGCATTATAATCCACAAGTATTGTCATGCGGTTAGACATAAAGGGCCTGGGAGGCAGGTCTTCTGGGTCTATTCCCTTTCTTCAGTGGGAGGATGTCCTAGTGGTTAAAGAGTAGGGGGTGACAGTCCGAACTTCTGCGTACTCCTTCTGTCCCTGGAACAGTGTGATTGACTGGTTAGAGCTGGGGACAGGGAAGCAGGATTTCTGGGTTCTACTCCCAGATCTGGGGCAGAGTCTGGTCTAGTGGTTAGAGCAGGGGGAGAACCAATGCATGGGCTCTCTTCCCATCTCTGGAAAGAAGTGTGGTTGACTGGTGAGGACACAGACCGGGAAGCAGGATGCCCAGTTTCTTATTGCCAGCTCAGAATGGGACATTAGCAAGTTGCTTCCCCCTGGAAAACAGTATCTACCCGCTTTGTAAATGGTGCTGCGAGACTGAATGGAGGAATGTTTGAAAAGGGTTTGGTGATGGGACACAGCCCAGACTGCAGAGTGAGGTGAGGTCAGGATGAGGCAAACTTCTTTCAGAAACAGTCAGGTGATTTTTCAGTTATCAAAGAGGGTCAGGGGTGCTGGCTGTTGGTGCGTTAATGACTAGCCACATAGAGGGCATTGAGAGATCAACCTCTGTGAGGAGATGTTGCCCTGAATTTGTGCCAAAGACCCACTAGAAATCCAATCCAGGTTTTAACTCTGACCATCCCTGGCAAAGCCTGTTCACACGAGCACTAGATTCAGGGGCAAGGAATTTCCACTGGCCTGGAACACAGGGTAGAATCAGTACTGGAGTCCTGTGCCCACCTGGAATGGACTCTGGGCATAGCTGCAGGAAAGGAACCAGGACTGGATTCAGTGCCCACCTGGAATGGACTCTAAATTTCTGTGCTGTTCAGCGTGGTCTCTAGGTGCAATCAGTGCCAGTAGAGTGGCTGCTAAGTGCATCAGGAGTGATGAGGCCTTTAAAGTAGAGCCGCCTAACACCCTCCCTACTGCTTGCAAGGGAGCAGCCGCAGCGTGATGGTGATGCAGAATCAATAAGCCGGGTCTGCTGATTTCCTCTGCACACACTGGGCCGGGGGGGCAGATGTGTTCCAACTGTCCCCAGCGCATTCCCATCAGGAAATGGCATCACCAAACCCCATGTGAGGAGCCACGTGAGAGGCAGTTCTCTCCAGAGGGAACCACTGCTCTGCCAGTCTTTCCTCACCCCAGGGTGGACTCCAGGCACCAGCGTGGGTGCGACGCCCATTGCGGGTCAGGAGGGAGGGAAGAGGAATGCTGGCCCTTTGCATGACAGTGAAAGGGAGCAATGCTCCCTACTTATAACCTCACACCGGGTGTCTCTCTCACACATGCACATCTAATACACGTGCACTGTGTCACTCTCACAATCTCTCTCTCACACACGCACATCTAACACACATGCGCAGTGTCACTCACACAATCTCTCTCTCACTCACACACACATCTAACACACATGCGCACTGTGTCACTCACAATCTCTCTCTCACACTCTCTCCCTGTGGACTGAGACCAGACCGGAAGATCAGATCCAAACGCTCTGGGTTCTGCTCTTTGCTAGCCAGGTTGTTTCTAAAGACAGACCCTCCGGGAGCAAAGCCGGGGATGGGAAAGGACAGCAAGTGGGATAACTGCATCGCCACTATTTTGCTGCTGGCTGAGGGGCCCAAATGCCAATGGGTGGTTGGGAAGCATTGGCCGTGCCACTCTCCTATGCGCGTTTATTTGGCTGTCTCCTGGAGCTATTCTAAGTGCATGTTTGGCAGATCATCTGCCTCTGTAGTCAGGGAGCTGGCACAAAGGGTGGGTAGAACCAGGGAACGGGGCACAGCAAATTCTCCCCTGACACAGCCTGCCGAGTAGAACATCGTCAGCTAAGCAAGTTCTAACTTTGCCTTGACACAATCCTGTTCACCGGGGCCAAATCTGCCCTACCACGGCAGCCAGCCACTTGGGTGGACTGCAAAGCTGGGCTGATGGCTGAGATGCAGGAGCCAGGATGCCTGGGTTCTCCTGCCTTCCCGCATGGCCTTGCACAAGTCACGCAGGCTGATCATTTTCAAGACTGGCCACTGATGTGGGGGGAAGGCTCAAGTTTTGATGTTTCCCCCCTTACCCCTTGTCTCTGATCTTCAGGCGTACGCCACAGCCACAGATCCAAGTCACAGCCATACAGCACCTAAAATCCCTGCATAGACAAAGCCTACGGTGAGAGCAGGTAGAGAAAGCACGCAGATTCCAGAGCAGAAGAGGAAGCCACCAAGGCAGTTTTTGCCAGTGGAGCAGGCGTGTGTGTGTAGAAAGGGGGAAGCTTCCCAGGGTAATCTGTGGATTGGTGACTAGGCTACACAATGCAACAGGAAGGCTATTATCCAGCGTGCATGTGCAGATGATAACGCAGAGCAAGGGGAAGCCTATTAGAAGCCGGCTGGAAGAATGCAGCTTTTGTCTTCGGGCTTTGAACCTCTCCAGGAAACGGGCACTCTGCTGCTTTTTGATGCTAATGAGAGATTAAAAATAAGATGGGAGCCAGGCGGCCATGTTGGCACTTCTATATGGGGAGGGAGGAGAGAGGCTGTCTGGGCCGTGTCTCTGATAAAGAGAGCTTTATAGTGTGTGAGCGGGGAGGAAGCCGAGGGCTGGAATCCTGGGCGGGCCAGGTGGCAGTACTTCAGGACGGGTGGGGTGTTTTCTCCTGCCTTGAACCTCCCTCCCTCCCACCCCCCGACCTGACGGAGCAACACCACATTCTGCCTTTCATAGACTCTAAGGTAAGAAGGGATCCGTATGATCATTTAGTCCAGGAGTGTCAAATTCATTTGCTATGGCAGGCCAGATTGATTTTAAATGTACTTCAAGTGGGCCGTACACACCATAAATTGAAATACTAGGGCACTCTTGCAGCCTCACGGAGCGCTGTGTATGCGAGACTGCGCTCTGCAATACTATACATGCTCTCTCTCTCTGTTCGGGGGAAAGAGTGGTACTGCGGGCCGGATGGAAGTGGTGCACGGGCCGCATGTTTGACACCCCTGATCTGTCCGCCTGCATAATACAAGCCACAAAACCTTACCCACCCACTCCTGTAATAAATCTCTAACCTGTGACTGAGTTAAAGTCCTTAAATCATGGTTTAAAGACTTTAAGATACAGAGAATCCACCAGCAAGTGTCCAGATACAGTCCAATATAGTCTATAGTTCTTATGCGGGTGGAAGTGCACAGACCTAAGAGGTGCTGAGATGTACATTCCCAAGGAACAAAGGGTGGCACACCAGCCTTTGAGGGAGGGACGAGACTAAAAAGATTGCTATCCTAGAAGGGAGGTTTGCGACTGTCACCTGGGTCTCCTTGGGGAACCCTAATGACTGCAGCCAAGAGGCACGCCTCATAACAGCTGAGCTTGGGATGACCTGACAACCAGTTCACCTTTCTCCAGGATGGCCTGAAATCAGCCTCTGCATTCGTTTTATTGGTGAACTCCGACAACCTGTAATGAGTAAAGTCACATTTTGACTGGAGTCCCTGATAGTTTGCATTACCGAATAGTGGGTTAGTTCTTTCTGCCAAAGAGATCTAGTCTCTTGATATCCTGGTCTGAGGGAATGGACTTGGGCTAGTGCAGCCTGATTTGCTCTGGGCTGTTGGGATCATGAGAGAGTTCAGGTGAAAGTGAGAGAACAAGTATTCCACCCTTTAGAGAAAACAAAGTCCTTTTTCTCAGCCCTCCTCAGGCTTGGGGGACAGGTGGCTGGAGTGTAAAAAGCTTCAGCAGGCTCCAATATGCTCTTATTCATAGGGAGCCATCTTGAAAGGAGCTGGAGAGTGGAGAACATCCAGAAGATTATGGGTGGGATCCTAAACTTCTTCCAGGGAGATCTGGAGACTGTCTACAATCCTCAGAAAGTCTGTAACTTGCATGGGGATGGGGAGAGGCTGGTTACACCACTTCATTTTGAGACAAAGATGTTATTGGCCAATCCAGCAGGACCAGCTGTTTCTGCTCAGCAACGTGCTCCAAGGTGGCCTGAGGCTCCTCTCTTGGGGAGGATCATTGTGGAAAGCAGAGCTCAGGGTCCTTGCAGTCTGGGACTTGAGAATATGGCTCCTATAGTAGACCACAGTATGATCAGTAAGTAGGTTTATATGGGTACAGAGGTGACCCTCATGGGGGGTACCATGCGGGATTCCTAGTCCCATAATACGGGTGAAGGAGATATAGAGGCTGCTGGAAGAGCTCTCCTCCTTCCTTGGGGAGCAGTGTGATCACTCCTTGTCTCCAGGCACCAGTGAGGGCTGCGTTAGCACCTTTGTGCTAATTCATGCTCTGCCTAGCCACCAGTGCCCACATGACATTAGAAGACAGCTGTTGGGAGACTCCCAGGGAGTGGTAGATCCTTCCCAACGCCACATCCAGTCCCTCAGCATCACCATCCCAGCTTGCCAGGTCTCCATGCCCCCACATGCACAAGTGGAAGAACTGGTGGGGCAATGTCCACTGGGGCTAGCATCATTTATAGCAGCTGAGGGTCACCCCATTTCCTCCTGTGCTAAGGAACACATCTGCTCTCCACCCCAGAATCACAGAAGCCAGCCTTCTCAAGAAACCTTTGAGTCTCAGTTGCTCCAGTTAGGGGTCTGATCTGCCACCCATCACTGTGGTATCTAGTCACATTCCAGTTGCTAACAGCCACGCCCCTAGTGGGCTAAGTGGACTCTTGTATCCTGAGTTCTGCATGGGCTGAGGTTAGGTAGCCTTGGAGATAGAGATGGCTCACAATGCTGCATCTGAGGGGAAGATTTTACACCCTTTTAGAAAGCTGTCCAGACACCGCCCACCTCCCCTTGTGAGGTTGATGAGCTAGAATCATAGAAAATCAGGGTTGGAAGGGAGCTCAGGAAGTCATCTAGTCCAACCTCCTGCTCAAAGCAGAACCAGGACCTGCTTTGCTCCCAGGCTGCGTGATAGGCCCCAGGAACATGACTGGTGATCCTAGCCCCACCACTGGGGATCAGAACAGAGACCAGGCCCTGGCTGGCTCAGTCAGTGACAGCTTGCAAAGCACATTGGGGGGCTCAGGTGGTTGAAGCAAAATGCCATTAGCTTTAACACACACTGCTTCCTATGGGTTACTGCCTGTTCTAGTTACAGTGCAGTAATATAGATTGTAAGCTCCTTGGGGCAGAGGCCATCTTTTTGCTGCGTTTGTACAGCACCTAGCACAATGGGGTCATGATTCATAATCAGAGCTCCTCTGTGCTGCTACAAGACAATAGGAAATAAGAGTACAAGGATTGCTGGCAAATCCAGTTGAAGACAGTCCCCTGGGTGTCTGCTGTTGGCTATTCTAATTATGGCAAAGTAGCTGTGGATCATCAGCTGGATCCACAATAGCGCACTGCAGAGTCACCAGGAGAGAGTGAGAGCTATGTGGCTAGCTCATTTGGCTTTACCAAAGTGAATAATGGGGAAGGTGTTCTTTGTTTCTGCTTGTTTCTTACTTTCAGGCCACCAGTTCCGGCCCTCCGTTATGGGTCCCAGAGCAGGCATTACAGGCGCAACCTTGCCAGCATTAAAAGGTGAGTGATGGTGACTCTTTAACCACAGTATCTTTTCTCCAAAATGTCCATTAGGCATTGGAGTTGAGTGTGCCTGCCAGAAAAATCCCTTCCCTTCTCTCCACAGCTCAGCCTTCAGGCTCTTGCAGTGTCCTCATTACATGTGTTCTCCAGCCAGTTACAGAGCCTCCTATGCCAGAAGTGCCCTGGCTGGATAGACACATACAGAAGTGGGGCTGAGGAATACATACCGCCATTCCTGGCTTTTGTGGGACCAATCAAATTTGCTGCAGATGGCTTCCTCTTGGCTGCACTTTGCATTGGCCAGCTTCCCAGCTAGACAAGGTTGGAAAAGTGTAAAAATGAAGTGGGGAAAAAAACCCTGATCTTGGGGTTGAGGAGGGACTCACTCAGGGTTGTTTTTTTGACATGATAGAGCAGCACAGAAAGGGGTACAGGGTGAATCGCCCCCTGTCCTTTGCTGGCCACCTTGAAAGGCTCACCCACTGCCCCGGTGTGACATCCTACAGGAAGGTGGCACAGATGTCAGATCTTGCTACTTGCATCATTAACTAAAAGGGGGCAGCCGGCCAAGTGTAAGTTGCAATACTCTGTTGATGGAGACCCCTTAGAAATCACCACAGGGCAGGGGTGGGTGAGAGAGAGGACAGGAAAGGCATGGTGAGGCAGGACCAGGACAGATCTGTGCCCGAGCAATGGACCATCTAGCATGGGTGAATTTAGGGCTGCCCATGCCTGCGCTGGGCCCACACTGTGTCCTGCAGGCCTCAGTCAGGGATGGCACCAGCCCTTGCTAAGGGGGAGGAGCAAATCCACCCGTCTGCTGGGTGAATGGCTGAAGCCAACCTCCTCATCCTTCACCTCCTGCCCTACACACCAGCTGGCAGAGTTTCCTACCTCCATCTGCTCCCATAGCCTCTGTCCGCTCTCCAACAAACACACACACTCCAGGGAGGGGCGAGCTGGTGAAATCCCAGCTCCAGCCCTGCACCGCAGGCTCAGAGCAGCAAATAAAATTGTAGGGTATAAAGGTCACAGCCTGGGAGCCACTGTCTGGCAGATCCATCAATAAGGCCCTTTGTTCCCCTAGACAAAGCCTGGCCCAGGGGGCTCTTATGAGACCAGCCTCAGTGGCAGCAGAGCAGAGTCCTGGGTACAGCGAGAGAAGGGTGCTGAGATCCAGGCTGCTGCAGCAGGGTAGCATAGCAGTTTGAAGACAGGCCTGGGCATCATGAGGGTCCTGGGTTCCAATCCTGCTGAATGGTGGTGCTGGAGCCAATTTGTGTCTTGCTAGCAATGGGGGACTTTAGCTGGTATGAATGGATGGCTGGAGTGGTGCCAGCTGAGGATCCAGTCCACAGATGCTCCCTGCACTGGGAGTGCTGTGTGCTCCTGGCACAGTCCCTGGGCCTCACCCCTCTGCTCTAAAGGGACAGAGCACAGACCACATGTGACTCCAGGCCAGGGGCTCCCAAGCCTTTCCTAGAGCAGGGTCTCTTCTCTCACTTAGCAAGGGAAGGAGAGTCCTGACCCCAGGATGCCTCTCAGTGCCCAGGTTGAGAATCCATCACTCCAGATCTGGGGGGTGGGGAGGACGGGGACACAGTTTCCTACTGACTCAGCTGCAGCCTCCATTGTTTCAGCAAAGCAGCAAGGCTGGTTCAAATCGGGTGCAACAATTACTCAGAGGCCAGCCCTCACCAGAGCTGGGAAATGAGTAGCACTAAAGAGAGATGCAAACAGCCCGCGTCATCCCCTACAGGCCCAGAGAACTCCTGCCACCAGCCCCAATCCAGCTGGAGTGCCTGCACCAACAATCTCCCAGCAGCCCCGGTCCCAAAGGTCACCAACTAAAAAGCAGGCAGCTGGGCCCCCCACCCCCTCACATCAACTCCCCAGCTGCATTGGGTGAGCGCATTACACGGCCACTTCTGCTGGGGCAGTTGTGTGTGCAAGGTAGCTGCCAGGGCAGAAATGAACAGAAGCTGTGGGGTAGATGTGGTTGTCTTCTTCCTCTGGGTGCGTACAGCACCTAGCACTGTGGGGCATGGCCCATGACCCGTGGCTGTGCTCACTGCACACCTGTGTCCCAGCCCGCTCAACCACAAGGCAAAACCAGAATAGCAATAGCCCGCCCTTCTGTGGCAAGGGTGTGGCTGAGTGGCCATCACTTCTCTTCCCGGCTCTGCTGGGGGCCGGATTGACTTTGGCCAAGCCCTGCCCCCTCCCCGCCATGGGCTCCCAGCGGTGACACAGAGACAGCAGCATTGCCGTGCCTGAGGACGGTGTTTTGAGCTGGGGAGAAAGGGTTCTGCTCTCTTCTTTGCCACAACCTGGGCCAATCACCCAGCCTGTGCAGACTCCGTGCGTGTGCCAAGACCGAGAGGGAATGAGCCGAACTGGAAAGGAGAGGGCGGGGGTTCTTGCCAGCCTCCCCCACCTCACTATTGGCAGATGCCAGGGAGTCTGGATTCTTCTCACCAGCTGATGGTGCTCAGCCCCATTCTGTCGCTCTCCAGCTTTGATGTGCCAAACACCCAAGTGTTCAAAGCCGGGTGCCAAGGTGCCTCTGAGCACTGATGGGGCACAGAACAGCTCAGTGCTAAAACTGCACCAGAGCAAGGAGCTGAGCCAGTGGGTGCCTTGGCCCACTCAGACCCAGAGGTGCTGCTGAGGTGGCCTGCAGGTCCCAGGGGCAGGAGGAATGTCCTGGCTACACCTCTCCCTCCACGGTAACCATGGGGGAGCCACCCACTCTAGCAGCAGCTGGAGCAGGTGCCTGGAGCCAGGAGGAGGGCCAGAGTAGCCAGAGAGAAAGGAGAACAGTGTGTAGTGGGGGAGAGGGGGACAGGATATAATGCTGAGAGATCCTTGGTATAGAGGTGGGTAATGGGTGTGGCAGAGGCAGAACCCCAGTGTCCGAGCTCCCCCGAGGGGCCAAGCCCATCATAACCTGTACCTCTAGCCTGTACATTTTCACATTTACTTTTTCTCATGTAGTTTAAGACTAGATTTATGTTCCATTATTGGTTTAAGTATTTGTTTTCTGATAAAACTGATATACAATTAGCAACGCTAAAACAGCACCTGCAGGTCCCACCCTGCATGAAAGTTAAGCTGGCCCACGTCAGGACCCTTTGGCCCACAAAAGAGCAAGCAGGTTACAGGTGCAGTTATAACTTTAGCCCCTCAGACAGTCAGGAGGGGGGCTGCCAAGTTCCTGCCCAGCCCCACTTCACAGGTCCACCACAAAACCCACCAAAAGGGCCAGAGGTAAACACAGGTGTGAAGAACAGACTGTCTGGAAACACCTGGAAAGGAAGACGGTATATCAGTAATAGGTCATTAATATGCACCAGCCTGGAGCTGTGTCTCCAAAACTTTGTGAGTGAAGGACCCGCCTGGCTGAGGGTATAAAAAGGGCAGTGGTGCCAGGGTGTGTTTATCACGTAATCTTTGAGCTTCTTTCGTTTGGTCGGATCTTTTGTTTTAAATATTGTCAGTTGTCTCAGCCTTCCTCGGCCTTATAGCTCTTAGCTCTCTCGCCACCCATCCACATGAGAGTGGAAGGGCCAAGCATCTCTCTCGACTCGGTCAGCAGGAAAAGGTGTGTATTAATCCAAAGCCTACAATAGCAAATATTGCCTATTATCTTCAAATAAGACTGTAATCCTTATCCCTTGTGGAAGCCCCTTACCCATTTAATTTGATTTATCCATTTATCTTTAATTACTTGTCTATCATTTTGTGTCATCTTAATAAAATGTGTAAAACTATACATATTTGGTCACTGGTGTGAATATTCCTGTCATGCACCGTAGGGATCCTTGTGAAAAACTGTATAGGCTGATTCGGGGACTAGAACGTCACTGAGTTCTGATTAAATCCATTGGCGAGCCTGTAACCCTATCCAAATGACTAAATAACCAAAAACCTGGCCACCACAAGGAGACAGAACTTGGTCCAGGCTCCCCCGAGGCCACCTTGGGAGCCCAGGGACCAAGGCCAGCTGCCAAAGGGCTGGTTTAGCTGTCAGCTAGGATTGCCAAAGCTTCCCAGTCCCCGCAGAAAGTCACTGGGATTCTGGCCCCTGGCTCCTTCCCAAAATCCCAGACCTAGTTAAAGGGGAGCAGGCCTCCCAGCAGGGCCCAGTTCCACCGGGGTGGCTCCGCTGTAGCCCAGCTCTAGCTCAGACCCCAGAGCCCTCAGCACCAGGTTCCTGGCACTAACTGTGGTTCTTGCACCCAGCTCCTCTTGCTGGATCAGCTCTTGTGCAGCAGGTAATGGGGCTAGCAAGTGTCCAGGGATTCCCGCTTCGCCATCCCCACAAGCTGGAAGAGCCTAGGCCCTGGGGTAGGTTGCTGGTTGGCCCTGTAGGGACCTGTCTGGGGAATATGCACACACTCCTTCGTTTCCCCTCTCCATGGACAGCCCACATTCCAGCCCCCACCCGTCTCCTCTTCTACAGGGACCCAGATCTCCCTTAGCCAGGCAGCTTTCCCTCCCTCTGACCCACCCAGCATAGGGGTACTGGCAGAAGACAAGTTCTTGGAGGAGGCCTGGGAGCTCCCGTTACATACACTGGCTCCCTACACCCAAGGCATAGATTTTATGTTGGGGGGACAGCTGCAACCAGGCCAATGGGGCCCCATGTGAGGAAATTTGGCAGCTGCCCAAGGCTTGCAGTTTAAGGAGGCCCCATCCCAAAGGGCACCATCTCACTGCAGCTCTAGGCTAGGCTATCCTGCCAGCCAGCGTAAGCGAGATTGCTGCCCCAGGCACCAAGATGCAAGGGCCGCACTGCGACTTAGCCCAGCCACCCGTAGGAAGGTCACATTTTCAGCAGCACCTGCACTGATGTAGGACGAGACTGCTGCTTCAAAGGGGCCAGGCCCCACACCCTCTGCCCACTCTGCGACCTATAGCGCTTGCAATGAGTGCAGAGGCATTGAAGGTGGGGATCCCACCCCTCCCCACCCACAATATGGCTCCCCAAACCATCAATGCACCAGCCCCATGGCCGCCCCTGCCCTAGCAGCCATTCAGCAGAGCGAGGGGCTGCAAAGCGGCCCATGCAGCTGCTGCTTTTCCTCCCTCCTCCCAACATTCATGTTTCAAGAAGCATCACAAGGCCTCACTGGTTCACAACACACACACCATGGGCAGTGGCAGAGACAGGGCACAAGGTGGCGCACAAAGCCCAGTAGCAAAATCCCCTGCTGCCCTCCTCTGCAGCGGGACAACGGGTGGCTCCAGCTCCCTTCCCAGTGGGGGAGGCACCCCCAGGGCAGAGGAAACACTCCCGGAGCCAACTAGCGGCTCTCCTAGGACATGCTGCCCCTAGAGTCCAGCTCTACAGTGATGCAGCAAATGGGCACGTGTCCCACACCAGGGCCTTTGTCTGAAGTTTGCTCACATAGAAGCTCAAGCAGAGGATTTCAGGAGCTGCGCCTGCCCCCAAGGTGCAGCCTGAGCAAATGTGACCCTTGGCAAGGGAGGGCAGCACAATGGAGACATATCACAGTGGCACCCCTGGCTGGTTTCTGCTCTCTGGTGTTAGGTGCCTAAGGGGACCTGAGCTCCTGGGAAAAATCCAGCCCTCACTTGGGAGCTCTAGGAATGCCAACAATGGCTTTCTGCACTCGAGCCCTGTCTTTCTCATCTCCCACCTGCCCAGCCCTGCCTCCTTTAGCACAAGCCGCTCATTTCTCTCTGCATCAATCACACACAAGCTTTTATCCCACCTTGCACCTGGAGAAAACACCTGATGCTAGCAAGCAGCTGGGCTGCTCACCCTCTGGAGTTGGAGAGAGAACGAGACCTCATCCAGGGAGTGCCTGTGCCCTAGAGTAGGAACAGAGCAGGGTCCTGGGATGGGAACTGCTGCGCTCGTGGTAGGGTCTGTTTGAAGCGACTAGAGCCTTGTCCCCATTTACACACATTCCCAGTGACATAAGTTTTGCCGACATAGCTACTGCTGCTCAGTGACGTGGTTTAATTATCCTGTCAACATAACACAGTCCCGCCAGCAAGACTCACATCAGTCAGAAGGGCTTTTTTCTTTTTTTCTTCCAAAACAATGGCTAAGCCACAAAAGTTTTGATGGCTTAAGTGCTAGCATAGACAAGGCCTGAATCCAGCAGCTGGACTAGGTAAAAGCTACCCCATTGCCCCCCCAAGAAAACTCTACCAGGTGCTTAACTAGAAGAAAACAGGTTGGAAGCTGCCTTGTTTTCTTCACTGCTCCCTTAAGGAGCAAAGCCCCTAAAAAGCAGCAACTCTCAGCTCATCTTCACTTACCCCACTTTTCAGCAGCAGTCAACAGGAGATTCGGAAGGTTTTTTTATGTACCTTGCACGTCATCCAAAGACTTACTAAGGGCTTGCTACACACTACAATAAGCCGACTGGAAACACCTTCCGGTCATTTTACTGATGCTCGAGTTCCTGGGCTGGAGTTTCTATGGCAATTTCCAGATGATTGAATGCATCTGCACTAGCCTTGTCCAACCTAGGGCCCAGGAGCCAGAATCCGGCCCACCAGGGGCTGGAATCCAGCCCGCAGGTCACCTGGGAGCAGCAGCCAGGCAGCCCTGGTGGGGCCACGGCCCGCCCAGCGTGGGAGCTCCAGGTGCCATGGCAGGCCTGGCTAGAGCCCCAGCGGAGGGCACAGGAAGCCACAGTGGGGCTCCCACTCCTGCCACAGGCCCCCAGGCAAGGCCTCAGGGAGCCTGGGGGGGGGGGGAGTTGCGAGCCTGGCCCTGAGGCAGAGATGGCTGTAGGTGGATGGGGGTGGCCCAGGGCTGGGTTCCAGCCTGCGGAGGGAGGTGTAGGGTCAGAATAGGGCTGGGTGTGCCACAAGGCTGGGAAAGGGGGCTGGGAGATTAAGGGGGGGAGGTGCAGCACATGGCCAGGATCAGGGATGAGATGGGATGGAGATGGCATAAGGATGACAGGGCTGGAGGGATGGTGCAGGGCAAGGATCGGGGCTGAGAAAGGGGGGCATCCTCTGGCTGGGAAGGTGGTGCGGGGCTGAGCAGGGGGCAGCACGGGAATGAGAGGGCGGTGGCATGAGGGAATGGGACTGGGAAAGGGTTGGGAGGGGGCTGAGGAGGGAGGGCAGCAGAGGGATGAGAGGGGGGTGGCATGGGGCTGGGAAAGAGTCTGGGAGGGGGATGATGCAGGGCCAGGACTATCCCACCCCTTCCCCCTATCCTCCTCCTGCCTTGCCCGGCTCCCCTACCACATCCTGCGCTTGTTCCTCACGCTGTGCCTCGACACCCCAGCCCTGCTTATGTTCCCCACGCTCTCCCCTCCCCCCAGAGCTTACTCACCGGGCCCCCATCTGAGAGAATTGAAATGTGGCCCCTCACCCACAAAGATTGCACACCCGTTCTACAGACCGCTTAAATCAAACCCAGACGATCCTGCTGATGGCAGCACAATAGACAGACCTGGATCTCCCTCTGCTTGACTGAGGCTGTGATGCTGTGTCTTTATGGGTGCCTGACTGGTGAAGAGCCACTGAAGGCTAGGCCAGGACGAGTCTGGGGTCAGGCTGCGGCAGCTCCCAGCCCTGCTCCGGAGCCGTCAGTCCAGACTCGGGCAGACAGCGCGGCGCTGGGTGATAGGGTCACTGCAGTCATCAGGGCTGGGAGCAGCACAAAGGGGCACAGATCACCTGACATTTCTGAAGAAAGTGAGCACGAGATCTGGATGTTGGCACGACTCCAGCCATTCACGGCCAGGGAGGGTCACGCTTTCCCTTCAACTAGAGATTTCACAGCCATGAGCTGAGGCATCAGCCCCAAGCAGCAAGAACAGAGGCATGGGACAGTGCCAGAGCTGTGCTTGGGCCCTGGCCTAGGGCAAACACCTCCCTCCCCCACCCACGAGGAGGGGAGCTGCAGTGGGGGCAGCAGTAAAGTGCTGTGGCTCTTCACAGCAGGTGGCGATGCGGACAATTGGCTGGAAGGAGAAGATCGGGTCAGCCTCTCATCCTGCTGCAACGTCCGAGGCGTTTAAACACGGAAAGAGGATTGAACTGACCCTAGATGTGAGAGAAGAGCTCTAGGGGCCCCGGAAAGGGAGGAACTACCTTTGCACCTATTTCTAGGCCTGACCAGGCCCCGTCCAGTCCAGCACCCTACTTCCCACAGCAGCCAGTGCCAGGGGCTTTAGAGAAAGAGAAGACAAAAAACCCACCAGCCAACAGCGACTGAGTAGTGTGAAGTGCCCTTAACGCCATGTACTTCACCACTGAAGTGTACACCATGGTGTGTGTGAACAGAACAGCAGGCTGTCCCTGAACCCACGCAGTGCAGCATGCTGCCCACCCCTCACATACAGAGAGTGAGGAGCAAGTGAAAACCCTTCCTAACAGGGCTGGATGTCTTACTGCTCCCTAAGTAAGAGACAACCACCTTGTTTTGCTGGACTAGACTAACACGGCTACCCCTCTTTGGAACTTGCTGAAGCTGTCACCTCTAGAGGGGGACAGAGCCCCACACTCAGACAGGTTACAGTAACCAGGGAGTGTTCCTGGATGGGAGAGAAATGTATGAAGACAGGCTGTGAAACAATTTCTAAACATTTTATTTCAAATTCCCATCTCATCCCCAACCAAAAAACCCCATTGTTCGAAACAATAAAAATGGAATTACAAACACAAAAGTCAGAGGTCTCCCTCACTGACAAGTTACAAAAAACCAGACTTTTACACCGACTTCCTGGACAAGATCTGCAGCAGTTACTAATGTTTCCATACGAGAGGCCAAACTTGCCTATTAATACAATATATACAGACAAACCCTTCTGGAACTAATCCATAGAAACATCCAGCTTCCATCTCCCACCCTCCCCAAAAAATAACCAAACACACTCCACGTGCATTTGTTATGTTTATATCAAAAAGACTTTTTCAAGATTGGCCTGCAAGTCTGTTTATCATTTAGTAACTTTTTATATAGTTTATGAAAATAAATTATACAGCAACTATTTTAATAAATTAAGCAAAACCTCCCCCCCAAAATTAAGCAAAGCTGCATTTCTGCTGGATGGTGGTTAAAGGGTCCTAGGCTCAGAAATAAGTCAGAGCAGGAGCTTTCATTCATTTGTTTTACAACACGCTCCACAGAGGAGGGAACTTCCATACCATTCCATGCCAAAGAGTCAGCCCCTTTGAGCTATGCAAGAATTCTGCATGCTACTTTGATTGAAATTAATCAAGATCAAATACAGCAGATATTTGCCCACCTAAGCTCTATTTAAAAAAAAATAGGAGGCAGTAACTCCAGTGTTTGTTTTATTGAACAGTCATTGGTTTTAAAAAGTGACATGCAAAGAAAAATGAGGGGTTTGGCCCCTTTTTTGCTTCCTTGTATTAAGGCTTGGAAGATTTTTTTTTCTTTTGGAGAGAGAGATTTATGCCTGCATTTCACTGATTAGCACCTATAGTGTTTTTCATCTCAAAGCACTTTAAAAGGAAGCATCGTTAGCCCTATTTTACAACTGGGGAAATCAGGTGGAGCTTTTTAGAGACTTGACCAATGTCAAGTGGCAAGTTGGTGGCAGAGAAACAGAATCTAGGCCTAACATAGCAGCATATGCGGTCCCCTTAGGGCTCAACAGCCTCTACTTCATAGATTAGAATGTCAGGTCCTTTCTACCCGGTTTTACCTGGAAGACCCTATGGGCAACTAGGATTATGGCATCAGCTGCCAATGAAGTGAAATCTGACTGAAAAGGGGAAAGGATTTTTATTCAGCGGGGATTCAAAAAGTCTGTGAAGCACTTCATTGGTTTAGAATTCAAATGGAAGCTACAATAGCTGAATGAACATCTGAGACCTCTAAGGAGTCTTTCAACAGGGAAGAGCCAGATCAGGTAGTGAAATACAATCCAAACTTCAGGCCTTATTGATAAATTGTGAAAATTCCTCCCAGGCCCTGGATGTTTGGCCAATTAGACCACGCCTACAGCAACTTCTGCTGCCTGGATTCCCTGACTGCTGACCCTACAGTGAGCCAGAAAAACATCCTACTGCTGGCCTTCACCTGCACTAGAATTCCCCCATCCTGCTTGGACACACCCACAGCTGTGTAAAGCCTCTACTCTGTGCTACTAGATCCACTGCCACACATCTGGCTGCTGTGACCAAAGAGATTGCTGGAGGAGCACACCATCACAGGCCCCTGAGCAGAATTAACTCTTAGGGGATTCAAGCACTGGATATGAAATGTGGTGCCATGTGCCTGGAAAAGTTCGGAGGATTTTTATTTATTTAAAAACTTTTTGCTTCTTGAAGTTTCCTCTCTAGCATCACAGGCAACACACAGAATCCGCTTCCACTTTTTCAGCCCAAGGAGTGGCTACGGTCCTGACACGAAGACAGGAAACTTCCTTGCACCAATACAGCATAAGGCATGAATGTAAACCAATTTAGGTAAACCAGTGTAAGAAAGACTATTAGAAGCTCATTCCTGTAGATGACTGGCTTACTGAGGTTTAACCTGAAATGAAGCTGCCCAAAATAGCATCCACAGAGCCTTTTGCAGTGGTTTCATTATCCATTTAAAAAGCCCATTCAGGTTATATCAGTGCAACTTTCTCCTCCTAGACTAAGCTCTTTGGAGCAAGGAGCCTTTATTTTTACAGCAGCTAAGACCATGGGGCCCTGGCGTGACAATTCATGATGATACATATTACAAAACATAGGCAAGCCACACAGAAATACAGCAATACACTGCAAGTGTCCTTATACTGCTTTAATTGTGTGTAGACCAGGCCTGATTTTCAAAAATAACCAAAAGTAAGAGGCTCTGAAGATGAAGGCCATGTCTAGATAGGGAAGTCTTTCAGCCTCATCCAAAGCAACAAACTAAACGGCGAAATCCAATTACTCTGGTATAAGTGGAGGGTTATAGCCGTATAGCTCATGTGCAGAATTACTGTATCTTTAGACAAGGCGTAAGGGAACAATGTCTAAGGCACCAAGCACTCTGCTGCCACTGACTTGATTTGGGATTGAGGGTGTGTCAGGGTACCTTAAAGCTTTGGGCTTCAGCCACTGGAGTAGGAATGCATAAACAGCATTCCATTGCCTCCAGAGAGCAGCTTGATTAAGCCAGCCACTTTTAACTCTTTAAGCCATTGAAGATGGAGGTGGATTCCTCAGTCATCCGACAGCAGGCACCAGGGTCATAACTGGAGAGGAGGAATGTCCTGGACATACCACATGAGAAGCACTTTAGAAAATATAGCCAGAAGTGTTACAATGAGAATGGGACACTGAGCTTATGCATATGGAATTCAAGGTAAAGGATATGGGACAGCTGTTTGCAGTAAGTTTGGGTTTGAAGACAGAGCCAGATATCTGAAACACCATTTGATTGAGTTCAGCCTCCTTGCAGGGTTTCCTCTCAAACAAGGTTCAAAATTTTTCAGCTCAGTTTTAGACTTGAGTCCCGCAGTTCAAATCCTGAGCTCCCTGCTTTCGCTCTAGGGCTGAAAGCTGGCTCTCAATGAATTTCTCACTAGTGAAAATGTCTGCAGTTAACATCACTAGGGACAGCAGCTATTTTCTTCCCTCTTCCTGAAAAACTACTTTCAGAGCTACATTCACATCACGTCATTCTTGTAAGCAAATTGCATCTGATGCTAAGAAAACAGTTGTCTACTTGTTAAAAAAGTTTGCTCCCCAGAAGTAAGTCAAGTCACCTCACTACCTACAGAAATGGCTGCAGTGAAAATTACATTTAAAAGGGACCTCATCAATTTGAAATAAAGATACTTTTGACTGGAAATTTTGTACCAGCTCTAGTTACACCAAAAATTAGCATGCTTGAGAAGATCATAGAACTGCCTTCTTCCAAGTTTAATTTGTGCATTTGATGGTATGTTTTATATACACATCACTCCATCAATAGTCAAATTCTCCCTTACTAAATAGGGCCCCAATAATCTGCAGCAAAAAAACCATTAGACTCCAGGTCATCTCATTCAGTCCCCCACTACCGCAAGCAAACCCATCATGCAAGCTTACAAACTTATCAAACTTGCCTTTCATTAAAGCTCCAAGTTACTTTAAAGAATCAAGTTGATAGTGTCCCTTTAAATCTAGATAAACCCACTAACTTACAAGGAAAACAAGGAATTCCCATAGGGATACGAAGGTGATGTGTTCCTCCCTGAACAGGGATACGGACACTGAGAAAATGGGGACTAGGAACAGGTCACCTCTAAGATCCCCATCCACAGGCATGCTATATCCAGCAAGGAAGTAGAGTGCCCACTTGGAGAAGACACTGCTCTGCCCATACCACTAGACAGTCTCTGAACTGCAGCAGTAAAAAGTTTACACCTGCTGTGGGAGTCTATGAAGTTCCCATCCCTCCAGCAGGTACAGGTACCAGCTCAGAAACCTAGTCATGAAGTGGTTAAGAGACACTTTCAATATAGACAAACTTCTTTTAAACATGGATTTCAAGAGTTCTCATTTACTGCCAGGCATAGAGAATGTTATCCAAGTGCAAACAAAAAGGCAACAGACCCGTCAGCCTGTACTTGAGCCTCCCTTTGCTTGGCTATGCCAGAGAAAATGGAAGTGAGAATCTCTTTGTAAGGCAGGTGTTCACCCTTACACACACCTGCTGCTTTCACACGGCAGCCGAACCTGTGTTGCTGCTACACCTGCCTCCATCCAGCACAGACCAATAAACCAATCTTGTGTCAGAACAGAAAGATATGCTTCAGATTAGCCCATTTAAAGATGTAGCATGCAGAATTCTGCCAGCGTGGTAATAGTTTGGTGGTTTCCTATTGTTGAAGCCAACTAAAGTTAAGCCTCACAAATTATACTTGCCCAAAGAAATTTGCTGACAAGTAAAGACTTGTGTTTCTCCGTGGAAAACAACATGCTACTAAAATGGTGATAAGCATCTGATTCTTGCAAGGTGCTTTAGGATACGTGTTGGTAAGACGGAGGATCCCCCTAGCAGAGGCTTAGAGGCAGATGGCATTACTTTCCATACCAAAAAACCCCTGGCACTAGGCAGAAATAAAGCAATCCTGACCAGAAGTTAAGATTCAAGCCACAGTGGGTAGCCCCCAAAGCCCTTGTCAGCTGACCACCATCCAGCTAGAAAGCTCACACGCTGCAGCATTCAAGTTTCAAGTACCAGCAGAAGTTGCCAAACAGCCCATGGGGAAAGCCCCTTTTTGAGGAGGATTACAGTAGACCAAATACAGACGCAACCGTATTACAAAAAGTTATGTTGCTTCTTGGACTGCTCCTGATGTTTCATGTATGTGACCTGCCCTAGAACTCAATGGCTCAGCAGGAACAAGTCCTCAATAGTTACACTGGGCTTAAAAAAGGAGATGGAAGTGGAGAATTAAAACATGCCAGAGAATGAAGAAGTCAGAATAGCAGAGATCAGCATCTCTTTAAACCAAGTGTAGATTTGTGCGTTTTTTTTTCTCCCTCTTCCCCCTACCCCTATCAGTAACCCCATTTGGGGACAGTAGCTCATTCTATGGATTATTTCAGTGTTTAGCCATTCCAAATGCTTTTCTTTTTCCAGCCTGGCTATTTAACGCTCCACCTGCTTCCCCCAAATCAGCATCAACTTGACAGCTTAAATCCTTATCTGTTCCAGTAAAAATTGGGTGGGAGATGTGGGAAGCAGACCAGACCTCTTCAGAATTTAGGAAGGGGGTAGATGTCCATGCCCCCTTTAACAGCAGATCCGCAAGACCTCCAGATCCATGTTGATTCCAGGTGTTCCACACAGATGGTGGAAAATGAGGGACCCTGAGTCCAAAAGCCAGCCCCTCCCAAGTCTTCACTGCTCTCCCATTCCAGTGCCTTACAGAGATGCCCGAGTACAACTGTCAGTGAGTTCTTATTCTGCAGTTGCACATCAGTTTATAGCCATTTCGGAGGTGTCAACCCCTCCTTTGCAGTCGCTCCAGAGAAGCAGATTTTTTTCCAGGGTATGAATTCGCTGGAGGTTGAATATTCGGATTCACAATACATGGTTAGGATGAGCTGTAACAAGACTAGAGGAGCTACACATCTAGGTATCACTGTCACATCTAGGCCAACTCCTACCACAAAGGCAGATGCAATCAATCTAGTGCACCCAAGTGGCATGGCTGGATTTTCAGGCTTTAGTGCATTTGTCCCAACTTGCTGTAGGCTCCTTAATCAGACAAACCATGCCCACGACTACATGTGAACTGCATATCTGCGGCTGGTGGGAAGGGGAGACCATAGATTTATTAGTAAGATTAAACTTCTGGGGGTCTCATCAGTGGGTGACAGTGCTACAGACCTAACAAGGGAAGAAGACATACCAAAGTTTCATCTACACTGCAATAAACCTAGAGCAGGGAGTCTTGGAACCTGGGTCCATTGATTCTGGCTCATGCTATGGGGCTAAACACAGGCTGTGTAGACATTCCTGGTTGGACTCTGAAACCTGATGAAGGTGGGTGGGTCTGACTCCGAGCTGCAGCAGACAGACATCAACACTGCTATTTCCAGCCCCACAGCATGAGGCCTGAGATTCACCACCATTGGGGGATGGGGGCAATGCAGATGTATATTAAATGGCCTATCTAAAGGGACATTTATCCATTTCTGCTAACCTCTGCTCAAATAGGTAACCACAAATGGCATGCAGATTCAGTAGCACATGTTTTCAGATGAGGTATTTCTAGAGATTGCTACTACCTACTTATGGTTTCATCTGGAAGTTAAGCTGTGCTCGCTGTACAAGATGGGGGTGGCCAGATAGGAAAGAAAGAAACCCAGCCACCAGGAGCTTTTACAGAGAGCTAGGCAGACGGAGGCTGCTTTCAAGATCCAGACGTTACTCTCTAACCTCCCTAGAGAGCGTTCCTTAAGGAAGGGTGCAAATCCTAAAGACTCATGAACTGCTACATCCAATATACAAGGAACTCAGCAAAAGACTGCCAAGTTAGGAGACACAGCAACAGACAAGACATCACAACTTCCAGATCACCACACTGCTGGGAGAGGTCGTTTGCTGCAGCCACGATCGGGGAGGAATTTTCAGTTTAAACATACAGGAGGAACCTTCATTAGAAAGGTCTCAACAATGTTTTAGCTCTCCTGTTACCCGTCCAATCAACAGGAATTGTACTGTGCTGCAACATTCGCAGAGCATCATCTTCTAGCTCCTCCCAAGAAAGGCTAGGAATACAAACCATCCAGTTCATCAGATGATCAGAAATGCCATCTCCAAGTATGTTGGGATTGTCCTTCTCTCCTGAATCATCCCACTAACCCAGGCTCAGGGGCAAATCATTTGTTCTTGTCTGGTGAGTCTAAACCATTCCATTAGTGATCAGGGGTCTACACGGCTTCTGTTATTAAAGAGTCACTTCCAGTCACTGCTTTAGGGACCAGCCAGCCCAAACGCCCCATGGCACTGCAATGCTGAGATCACTTCAGAGAGGCAGGTGTGCCCTTGGCTCATGGAGTGCTGGAATTTAGACCCACTATAGCAACAGCTTTGCTAGATTCCATGACTATCATGGGAGGAACTGTAAAGGGCTTTAGCCTGAAAAACTCTTGGGCTAGATCTTCTGGCATCTGCTAGGTGGCTGAAAGCCTCTTGCCTGACCATGCTACAAGCTGTTCCACTTGCAGAAGGCTTTCGAATATTTGAAAGGAGCACAGGCTTTTCCCCTCTGTAGGTTGGATGTGAAAGCACCTAGGATCACCCTGCAATCCAGAAACAAACCTTAGCTACTCAAGGCTAGGTTTGGCTCTCACTCAGTCTGCTAGAAAACACAGGATTGACGCAGCTGCCCACTGTTTAGAACTCTAGCACCTCTTCCCACCCCGAATTATTCTAAATAGCTGCACATGAATCTGGCTCAGTCTGCTTCCCAGCAGCTCTCTGGCTGCAGCCAAATGGGTGGTAGCCAAAGAGCAGTTTCACCAGGATGGCTGGATTGGACGATCTTGCTGGGGGATTCCTCTCTTCCCTTACCCTTGAATATGCAGTGTAGCAAACTCCAGCTGCTTTTAAGACAATATTTCCCATGCTGAGAAATGGAAACACCAAAAATAAAACAAATTGTAGACAGCGCCATGACATTCTTTGTTCTGCAAGGAGTCTGTGATCCCAGTGACTTGCTGCCCAAGGCCCCTTCCAGAAGTCAGAGCTCCAGTTTCTTTACTGCTGTGCTTCTTAGGAGTCCTGAATCCTCGACAGAGGACAAAAGAGCTAGCGAGCAGAAGTCACCACTGCAGAAGCAGGCTTCTCCTTCTTGCGCCTCCCTTCCATTGTAGCTTTGCTAAGGTTCTTTCCTACAGGATCACAGCAAGTCCATCCCTAATTGGAGAGAAGAGTAAAAGAATTAAGTTAGCCTGCTTTACATGGAGAATCCAATGCAGATCAGACTCCCACAGGAGAGAGCTGCGCTGAGATAAGGAGTGCAAAGGGAAGCACAGGAACTTCCATAGGGCAGAGACAGCAATGGGGATAAGGATTCAGATCAAGGGGAAACAAGGCTCAGCCAATCAGAGTGTAGAAATACTCCATTCCTAGGGAAAATCAGAGCTAGTCAGTTATTGGCTCATTTGTTAACCACTTGGAGACCGGCAGTCTCATCTTTTTCCTAGTTTAGCTCTTCGCTTCAAGGGATTACATTAGCAGTAACTACGTATCCTGAGCGACCTCTCACTTCAATTCCCAGATAGGAGTGCCCACCCCCACATCTCATCTCCAGCTCTCCTTTTGACTTTGGAGAGGAGAAAGCTGTCATGTCATAAAACAAGTGATTGCTTTAGTCACCAGCTCTGCTTTGACAGTCCAGTTAGAGAAGCCCAAATCCAGCACCTACAGGTTTGGGTAAGGAGCCAGATTTATCTGTTTACAAGTGAAAATACGGAGTGTGCCTTAGCTGGCATCTCAGGAAACATTCACTAAACCCAATAATATTCTACACTTGCCTTCCTCCCCCCAGTGAAAAAGCCATTCCCATAAAAACCCACCCCTCATGTGAACAAGAGGGAGAGATGCCGAACAAAAGACTCCAGAGCTTCCTCTAACACAGCCCTAGGCTTTGGGGCACCCCAGCACACGTCACAGCCGAGGTCAGCGTTACATGACTAACTGCAGGAATGCAACCTATAGGAAGCAGATACAAGGTTTATCACTCAGGCAGGGGCAGCAGCCTGTAGGGACTCAGAAGCCCCACTAGATGTCTTTCTATAGTAGCCAGAAAGGCTCAAGGAGGGAAGGGCTCGACCTCTTCCCCCAAGATGGCAGAAGCTGGGAAGGCTTTGGATGGGTAGTACCCAGGAGCACAAGTTGAACCACCCCCATTTTAACTTTGTTCTGGAAGTGATGCCAACCCTGAAGAAAGGGATACAAGGACAGCTGGAGCTGGGAGTATTTTACCATTGCTGGCTGGCAAGTCCACACAACAGACTGCACTTGCTTCCATGTCACAGACAAGAGCCTGTGTCCTGCACAGCAAGCCGGACTTACTCGGCAGCATTCCTGTCCCCGAGATTCAGGAAGTTCTGCAACAGCTGTGTTTCCCTTCTAAATAGAGGAGTTTTTAAGCTGCATTATGTGCAACAGTGAAGCCTCTCAGGATGGTGTATCGCTGACAGCATGGCTCTTGTTACCGCTATTGGCTAGATCACAGACCGGGAGAGTCTGCTGTGGCCTTTAAACTGGAGGGCCTGGTCCTTAATTCAAGCACTCCGATCCTGAAGCAGCAGGTACAATCCACGGGTGCAGTTCCATGTTATTTCAGGGTGCCCTTATGTTCTCAGTCCACGCAAGATGCTGGTACTAGTACCACTGCAGCTTAGACGTTCTAGGGGCAAGCCGGTGGCTGGGTAGCTGGCTGGTGGCAACCAGAATGGCCAGCAGCTGAGGAGGACTGGATCCAGTTTAGGATTGAGAAATAAGCTGAGTAACTGCCGATCATTTAAGTGGGAACAAAATAGATCATGGTGGAATATAAAGAGTTATTTCCAAGCTCTAAGCGATAATAGCTCATGAAAATGTATAGTTAGAGCTGCTCTTCCAGGCTCTTGGCAAACATACCACTTTGGTTACATTCAGCTCAGGTTTACAGTTTTCTTCACAACTGGAAGAGCTAGAGGCTTTTTCTAAAATACGAGCTTAGAATCCAGAACAAAATTCTGCACCAAGGGACAGATTCTACAAGCCATGGAATTGGACGACACTGGCTATGGAACATAAGTCCAACATGCAGGTGGAAACTTCCTTAATACCTCTAATCTCAGCAAGCAGAATGGGCCAGAACTCCTACAGGAGACCTAGAATCTGTCCCCATCAGAAGTGAATGGCCACAGATCCAGTCTGATCAATTTTATCCATGAAGTAGATGGAAAATTCCTCACAGCTTGATTGATCTGCTTCAAAGCAGAGGCAGAGAGGATTTAATCAAGCTGTCAAGTACCGCACCCAGAGGGAACTGTTTGCAAAGGTGGAAAAGAAAATTCTCCTTGCTGCTGCAGCAGAAAACTTCAACATTGTTTACTAATCAGACAAAATGCTAATTGTAATTTTATTAACTTCCACCCCAACTGTTTATTCCAGCACAGGTTGAGGATAACAAATAGCAAGAGGTGCTTCAAGAGGTAGAACAAGAAGATCCCATGAGAGTGGGCCAACTAGTGTATTGCCCTGTAAGAGAGCTCCAGAGCCCAGGGGAGTCCCACAGTCTTTGTAGATGAGCTATTGAAACACATCCATCACTGTTGGAGAAACAGCAAGCTCCAGATTCCAACTGCAGAAATAATAATCATAGGATTGGAAGGGACCTAGAGATCTTCTAGTCTACCTCTGCACTCAAGGCAGGAACAAGCTATCTCTAGACCATCCCTGAGAGGTGTCTGTCCAATCTGCTCTTAAAAATCTCCAGTGTCAGTGATTCTACAACCTCCTGAGGCAATTTATTTTAGTGCTCAATTATTCTGACACTTTAAAAGCTTTTCCTAATGTTCAACTTAAACTACCCTTGCTGCAATTTAAGCCCACTGCCTCTTGTCCTATACTCAGAGGGTAAGGAGAACAATGTTTCCTCCCTCCTCCTCGTAATAACCTTTTATGCACTTTAAAATGTTATGTCCTTCCCTCAGTCGATTCTCCAGATTGAAAAAATTGGGTTTATTTAATCTTCCCTCTTCGGTCACTTTTTCTAGACCTTTAATCATTTTTGTTGCTCTCTGGACTTCCTCCAAATTATCCACAACTTTCTTGAAATATGGCACCCAGAATTAGACAATACTCCAGCTGAGCCCTGATCAGCACAGAGTAGAGAATACACTTCTTGTGTATTGCTTACAACACTCCTGTGAATACATCCCAGAATGAGGTTTGCTTTTCTTGCATAAGTCTGGCACTGTTGACTCATTTAGCTTGTGATCCACTGTCACCTGCAGATCCCTTCTGCAGCACTCCTTCCTAGGCAGTCGCTGCCCATTTTGTACATGGGCAACCTGATTGTTCCTTCCTAAAAGGAGTACTTTGCATTTGTCCTTATTGAATTTCATCTTGTTTACTTCAGTCATTTCTTCCATTTGTCCAGATAATTTTGAACATTAATCCTATCCTCCAAAACACTTGCAACCCCTCCCAGCTTGGTGTCGGCCACAAACTTTGTAAGCATACTCTCTATCTATGCCATCATCTAAATCACTGATGTTTCTGAACAGAATCAGACCCAGAACTGTTCCCTGCAGGACCCCACTTGATATGACCTTCCAGCTTGACTGTGAACCACTGAGCTACTCTCTGGGAATGGATTTCCAAGCACTTATGCATACACCTTATAGGAGCTCCATCTAGGTTGTATTTTCCTAGTTTAAGAGGAGGTCATGTGAGAAAGTATCAAAAGCCTTAGGACTAGTCTACCAGTTGCACAGGTGTAAGAGAACTTTTGTAGTTGTGTTCATGGTGACAGGAGAGCGTCTCCCACTGAAATAGAGCTGTCCACGCAAGAGCTTGTAGCAGTAAAACTTGTCACTCAAGGGCGTGTTTTTTCCCACTGATGCTAGTGAAGCGGAGGCCTTACTAAAGTCTAGAAATACCACATCTACTGCTTCATATGTCACAATCAGAACGGTAGACCTGTCAAGGTTCCTTCCAGCCCATCTAGTTCAGTCCCCTGAACTGAGGAAGGACTACGTATTATTTGGACCCTCTCTCCTAGGTGTTTCTTACCTGCTCTTATAAACCTCCAGTGACAGATTCCTAGGTAATTTGATTGAGTGCTCACCTACCCATACATTTGGGAAGATATTCTTAATGTCTAACTTAAATCTCCCTGGCTACAATAAACCCATTACTTCCTTGTCCTGTTCTCAAAGCATAAGGAGAACTATTTATCACCTTCCTCTTTGTAACTACTTATGTACTTAGACTTGTCTCCCCAGCCCTCCCCCCTCCCCCCCCCGAGTCCTCTGTTTAGACTAAACCCAATTTTTTTTCCAATCTTCGCTCATAAATCATGTTTTCTAGACATTTTATCATCTGTTGCTCTGCTCTAGACTTTCTCCAATTTGTCCAGATTTTTCCCCCATGTGTGCTGCCCACAAATGGACACACTGTTCCAGCTGAGGCTTCACCATCACTAAGTACAGTCCAACAATTATTTTTCATGTCTTTCTTACAACACTTGGGCTAATACATCCCAGAATTGATGTTTGCAATTTTTTTTTGCAACAAGTATTACATTGCACCACATTATAACTATAAGATCCTTTTCTCTAGTACTCATTTCCCATTTTGTATTTGTGCAGTTAAGTGTAGTACTTTGCATTGTCATTGATGAATTTCATCCTTTATTCAGACCATTCTTCTAGTTGGTCATGTTCATTCTGCATTCTAATCTTGTCCTCCAGAGTGGTTGCAACACCCCCTGCTTGGTATAGACTACAAAAGTTAAGTATACTCTCTCTGCCATTAACCAAATTGTATATGAAGATATTGAACAGAACTGGAAGCAGGATCAGATCCCTGTGGGATCCTGCTCAATATGCCCTTCCAACTTGACTGACCACTGATCACTACTCTGAGTATGGTTTTCCAACCAGGTGGGCACCCAACTTACAGTAGGTTCATCTAGGCTGTCTTTCCCTAGTTTGCTTATGAAAAGGTCACGAGTCAGTATCAAAAGCCTTACTAATGTCCAGATACCACATCCACTGCTTCCTCCCCAGACAAGTTGAAAGTCTTTAGATAAGCCCTGGGGACTCCCATCTCCCCCCACAGCCTTTGCTTTGCTCGTGATTTCCACCATGTGTGTGATACAGGCCTAGAACCCACCTTCCCTTCTCAAGTACAGCTTGCCCCATCTCATAACATGCCTGTGGAAATGGAGCCTTTCCTCACTCTGCTCCAGTGGCATCTCAGGGTGGTTACTGAGCCACAAGAGACCGAGAGCACCCCCACAAGGTAGACAGCACATGGCTGCCACAAACAATCCAGCGCTGCCCACTATTTGCAAGCACCAGGAGAGGTGGCATGCTGGGATGGAGCATGCTGTAATTTTTGGTGAGCTGCAGTCCATAGGTAAATGGGGCTGAGTTACTGCTCTTCTTTAGACCAATGTCATTTTGATCCCTGGGAAAGCGGAGCCCCTGGAGGGCCCAAAGGGGGCATAAAGCTCCCTCTCCCCAGTCTGTTCTGCACTCTTGGAGACTGTGCAGAATCAGACCCTTTAGCCCTCTTGATTAAAGAAAGGGGAAAAGAAAAGGTAGCTTTGCCTCCCACACATGATAAAGTACATCAACCCAGGGTTTAATCCAGTGCCCTGGCACTGTGGCAGCACACAGGAAAAGGCAGCCAGAGCGGCATGGCTGAAATTTAACAACTGTGTGAGCAGTTAATACCAAGTCTAATCACTGTCTGCAACATGTATCTCTGGTAATCACTCCTCCCCCTACTTTAATACCATTTAAAGAGATATTAGAATTCCTCCACATACACTGGCATGCCAAGGCGCTTCACAGGAAGATAAATGAGCGGAGGTCAGTCTGCTCAGGCACTGGAAGAATAATCTTACATTAATTAATTCTCCAGTTAATCAATTCTCTCCAACTATCTGCTTTTGCAACTGCCTGAAAACAGTTCTGGAGAGAAAGAGGCATCTCCCAGCTTCCTGTGTCCCAACACTGGAGGATACCATCAACCTTCCAACTGCAGCCACTGAAAAGCAGAAAACCACACACTACAGAGCAGGTATTCATCACTTCCTTAACTGCAGCTTCCTTGTAACTGCAGCAGCTGCCCACGCTCACTCCCTGACCATGTGTGTGAGGAAAAGGCTCTGTATGCTGCACTGACATCCAATATGATTTTGGTCCTCTTTACTTAGAAGATCACTGCCCTGTGTACTGCACCAACAGCTGGGCAGCTGAGGCGCTGCTGTTGACAGACCCTAGATCTGCCTTCTTGGAGATGGAGGCAGTCCCACCGCCAGCTAAAGGAGCAGGTATTCCCATGCAAGCCTATCAGAGATGCAATACAACAGAACGTTGATATTTTCCTGCATACCAAGACATGCGGTGGAACAAAGCCCAGGATAGTTCTTGGTTGGCAAGAATGAGCCGTGAGCTCCTAGCTGGGATTTCTTTGCATTTTCCCTGCAATGGGATTTTTTTTTTTTTTTAACTTCATGGAACTACAATTGGAGTGGCAAAGCTCCTTTTACCATCAACAACAGCAACAAGATGGGCGAGGCAGCCTGGCTACGTCGACAATTCAGTATCCTGCTTCTGTTTTGAAATCAGCTGCGCTTCTTTCAGTGACAGATACACCTCCTCTTGGGGGTCATAGTAATAGAACTTCCGGATGTAGGAGATCAAAGGCCTGGAAAGGGCAGAGACAGACACCTTAGCCATTAGAGTATTTAAAGAGATACAGACAGGTTCCTCCAGCCGCCCAATCCAAGGCCAATGGTGCCAATACTGAATAGGGAAGCAGCCAGAAGAGTGAGCCATCACACGACTCCACACCACCATTCATCAGCTAGGCACCACTCCTGTGTGTTCATCTTCTGCTGCCTGCCATTGGGTCTGCCAGCCCAGCTCCAACAGCTCCACACTTTAGCAAGCAGACTGGTGCTCCCGCCCGATGTCCTTCCCTTTCCCGGCTACTCACACAGATTCCCCTCTTGCAGCTACAGCTGTCACTTATGGTACTGAAGGAGGAAATGGAGGAAAAGGGAAGGGGGTGCAATGCTAAGATTGACCCTCTACTTTCCAAGCCCAGAACCAGAGAAGTTCACATTCTTCCTCCCCCCTCCTCCACCTCCCAGTCACAAAAACATACTTGGGCAGTGGGAGCTCTGGGATGTGGTCTATGCGGACGAGCTGCCTGATCCGGAAGCGGCAAAGGTGCTGGAGGGATTTGACATTGCTGAACCTGGAGACAGGGTACAGCAGCTGGACGGGCGTTGGAGGGAGACCTTAGAACGAAACATGGGAGAACAAGATAAGATTTATTAGCAGCAAAGCAAGTTATTTATCAAAACCAGGAGGGAGCAAACTGGTTCCAGCAGGACAGGAGACCATAGTACTGCATTCGCCATGAATGGGAGCCGTTCCTTGATGGCTAAGGCTCATAAGCGAACCTGTGTAGAACAGTCCCTTCTATTTAATGCCCCATCAGTTTTGCCACTTCTGGCGATGAAACAGGCTCTAGGGCTCCACATGGTTCCAAGCAAGCCCTCTGGGAACCCTCAGCACCCGAGGCATCACTTCATGAGGGGAAGCGAAGCAACAGGCCTTGGAAAACCATCAAGTTTCAAGAACGTAGAAGGAATGGGGGAGGAGAACTAGGCGATCAACATTGAGGGTTTGCACTGTGAAGGGCAGGTTGGAAAGAGCCTCAAGCCATGGGGTAATCACTCTTGTGATCAGGAAGCTGGGCACAGGGACAGCAGCAGTCATGCCCCGGGGGCAGGAAGCGTATTGAATCACTGGCTACACAGAAGAGAAGTTGCTTCCAGTTCTCTTCCCTGCATGACCTCCCTCCGAGATACCCACCCAAACTAACCCGCAGAGCTCAAAGGTCAGCAGCAGCACTGGGTGTATCCCTCGGAGCAGGACCAAGCTTTATCTGCCTTTCAGAAGGATCAGGGCTAGTTCCACTCTACCATCCTTCCTCTGCCCCTCTCTCCCCTCCCACGCAGTGCGTTTTCAGACTGAAGCCTCTGAGGCCAGCAGACTAAAAGGAGAGAAGGCAAAAGCTCTTCACACTAAGATGGGCTTGCAACTGCTCCAGGCAGCCTTGAGCCAGCTTTTGAGGAAGCAAAGAAAAGGAACCAACTGAGGGTTCCCCCCACCCCCACAAAGAAGAATAAACCTCTGGGAGCTCGGCCAGGAACTACAGAGACGCAGCCAGAGAGATTTGCATACTGTGCTAGCCATCTGCCTCGTGCTAGCAGCCAGATACATACAGAAACCCCCACGCCAAGAGGTTAACTGTGTTTCTGCCCCAATATGGGGTGCAGAGGAGATATCGACAGAGATCACACCAGATATTTGTTAGTCTTTAGAAGTGCCACAAGACTCCTTACTTGTTTTGCTGAACTAGACTGACAAGGCTACCCCTCTGGAACCAGACACCCAGGCAATGGCACTTTGTTTTTAAAGGGCAAGAAATCACAGTGGGCACAGGGGCTGCATAAATTGCTCTGATTCTGGGCTGCACCCCGGTGGGGGGGTATAAGGAAAGCCAAAAGATCCAGATGAAAAAACCCAGCCAACTGCACAGTTTTAGAGAGGCAGCCAGTGCCATGCAAGGACAATTCCTATGCAAAGCCCAGGTGGAATGATCAATTGTTTATTTGTTAGGAGTAAGTTGTTTTCAAATAAGCCGTTCTTGTAGGCCAAATAACCATTGACCTGCTCTTCAAGGAGAGCCATTTCAGGAAGAAATAGATCTGGCAGGAAAGAATCTTTCAAGTCTAAGCACAGGAGAATGTTATTAGTTACACCAAGACACGATGTGTGCATATGTATCTTACCGACTCCCTATACATCAAGAGGAAGGATGGACTTGAGGTTGAGACAATGGACTGGGGCTTCCATCTGAGACAAATTCAATTCAGAAGAATTCAGAACAAACTGAAATTTCCAGGAAACAAAGCCCAAATTAAGGGCCTTGGTTAGAGAGAAGGCCTCCCAGAATGGGGCCCCAATCTCAGTTGGCTCACTAGTCAAGACTAACACAAGCCGTTAGCTCACACCCTATCACTTATTAAAACGACCAGCCTTTATCATCATAATCTACACACTTGTCTAGCTATCGCTACCTGCTACTTCCGGTTCTTTGCACTTTCTTATTTTGGTTTGACCGAGTATGCTGATTCCTCATCCACCATTTCATGGTGGGGGGGGCCCCTACGATGCAACCACATTTGATTTTCTGTACCCCATTTTTGACCCCTTCCAATCTGTTTCACATTCACTCCCCTTACAAAAATATTTTCTTCCTTTCATCTTGGATTTGTCCCAGCAGCTTCTGAGAGGGAAGGAAGCTGGTGACAGAACATCCAAGCACATGAATGCGAGATCTGCTGTCAGATTGCACTAGGGCAGTAGGGAAATGTGAGCAGGCAATTTGCGAGCTGGGTTTTGGGGGTTGAATTGCTCGTTTCCTAGCAGACCACTATCCAACACGCACTGACAGAGCCTCATGAATGCTCTTGTCTTGCGGTAATCATTGCCTGCTGATTTATTCCAGCTTTGCTGAGTCCCTTGGGGAACAATCTACAGTAGCAAGGCTTGAGGCTCGTGTTTAACTCATCACTTGGAAACCCTCCCATGCATATGCACAGCTTAACTGTCTCCACCCAGCAGTTCCAGAGGCGCTAGATCAAGAGGAGAACTGGAAAACTGGGGAAACCGTAAAGTTTTAGCAACCCATTAACTGGCTAGAAACCAAGCAAATTGTATGATGGGCCACCGTGGACGACTAGGAAATCTGAGTCAAGGCAGCTACATCTGTAATAGCAAGGAGCTATCCACTATCACAGTTCTAATGCTGAAAAGAACTGACTAAGATATGGTTATAATAGTAAAAGTATTCAGTGCCACTACAAAGGATGGGAGCCGACAGCTGTGTCATTCATTGAAGGTGAAAAAAGTTTTAGAGATCACCCAGTAATTCCGGCACTTCCTGAGTGTGGGAGACCTGCTTCTCAGGCAATGGAAAAAAGCTGACATGCAAGGACCCTTGTTGTGGTATTGGTCAGAGTATGCTATACAAGAGTGCCTTGAACAGGGCTCTAGGCCTTGCCTTGCCTGAGCACAGATTAACACACATGCACACAAAAATTGGAAACAGCTTAAGGTGCAAGACTCACCTGGAACCCTGGATCGCAGGAAGTAAAGGAACTTCCCGTTCTTCGAGTGCATGATTGCTCTCTTTATGAACTCCACCACAGACTGGCAGCGATCCTCAAATTTTGGGTGACACCAGAGGCTGAAGGTTCCTTCCAACAAGAAGTGTTCCATGTTACAAGGGGGTTAACAGGGAAAGGAGAGAGAGAGAGACACTCTAAACTGCGTTGCTAACTCACATTCCCAAAGGACAGATGATCAAGTCACCACCATGGCTGGAGTACTTGTTGGCAATTTGAGCTGTCCCCTCAGAGATGATTAACATAGGCATTATAGCCCAGGCCCAGGGCACTGGCTTCTACAGGCAATTACAATTGCACTAGGATCTCAGCTTTTGCTTTAAAATGCTTCTAGCCCTTGCTACCGCAAAAGCAGACCTTGAAAATATGAGCTAACCCAGCGGTTCTCAAACTTTTTTCCCAGGGTCCCCTTTGAAAATCTCATGCTGGAACAACCCCTCATGCCACGCAACCTGCACTTCTGCTCTGCCTTCAGAGCACACAGCCAGCAGCTGCTCTTCTCCAACCACCTGGCTCTGAAGGCTCCAGCTATGCATGGGGCTGACAGTCACACCACCGGCATGTGTGGGAGCTGACAGCTCACAACCCCTTGAGGGGTTCTGACCCCCAGTTGGAGAAGCCCTGGGCTCAGACGACCTGCTCCAGTGCCATCTACATGAATCTGCCGGTAATCGTCAGCAATGGCTCTGACAGGAGCCTTGCTGCATCCCTGGGACCATGCTCTAATGGCCCCACCACCAACCCCCAGCAGAAGAATGCGGTTAATAGTGAACCCAGCCCACCCAGACAGACATGTCTCAGCTGTTGTCCCTCTGGGGAAGAGGAGAATCCCAACTGCCACCTCTGCTGCTCCCAACAAGAGGAGACCCTTTGACCATCACCTCACCAAGGGGGCCCCACATTATCATGTGCTTCAGCCCAATCCTGCCCTCTCATACTAGAGGCAGAGGTAAGGGACACTGATAGGGCAGCGTGGGAGAAGCTACCACCACAGCTGATACAATTTCTGAATTAAGCTAGGGTGGATATGATGAAGCTGGGAAGAGTGAGTATAGACATGGCCCTAACCTATCTAACCTGCTTAGAGATCTTTCAGTAGGTTAGGTTGATCCTTAGCAGTCATCTGAGACCATTTTCTCAACCTTTTTTGTGCAGCAAACAGAAATAACTTCCCTGCCACACCAAAAGACAGGGCGCCCCACACCTGCAGGGACACTATTGGTACAGCACACTCTGCCAGGTCTGCACCTTCCCTCTGCCTGGAAAATGTGGCCAGCATAGGCCGCAGCAATGGAGGAGCAAGCACAGGCACTTAGAAGTACTTGAGAGCACAATATGTCACACAGCGTCAACAGGACAGCAGAGGTAACAATCCCTAGGGTTAACTCCACATTACACGTGTGCACTGGCCTACCTACATTGAAGTAGTTAGCATTGGGGCTGACCCCTAACAGAGACATACTGTACTGGCAAAGCACGGCTCACAATACTGCAATATAAACCAGTAAGTTATCAGTAAATACTGCTTTATATACTTGCAGACAACATTTCGATTAGGGACTGGCCAAGGTTTAACTAATCAACATGGTTATCCCAGGGCAAAATTTCAGCCCTTAGGGCTTGCCTACATAGGGAATTATTCAGGAGCAACCATTTAATAACAGTGTAGAATAAACCCTAGGCTCTAAGACCTACCTGCCAGGGGACGATCAAAGGTTAGTTCACAGTTTTGCCTGCATGTTGCTCCGAACACAGGAAGTTTTATGTAGTGTGTATGCTACATTCTGCAGGCACACAGGAGTGTCCCACTGGGCCTTTTCACCCACCTGAAATCTGAAGGTCAAATATTTCGCTGTTTACCATTCCTCTAGCCCAGTCATTTGTCATTTTCATTGGATTATCAAAGTGCTCAGCTCTGCAGTTTTCAGAACAGCTGCAGCACATGCAGCCCAGGCAATCCTCATGTACGTGTCAAGATAATTAAACAAATAGGTGTGCTGGGGTCTTGGAATGAAAGACTTTCCATAGGGCGAGTCTTGGGAACTGCCATGGGTGATCGGATGGTTGGGATGGAAAGGCAGCTCTGTAATTCATCTTTTATATTCCAGCCGGCCCAGAGGCCCAAATCAGGGTCTCGTTATGCTATGCTCCGTTCAAAGATATGGGAGAACATTTTCAAAACCACCTACATTACATAAGAGCTGAAACCCTAGGCACCTAGGAACTTAAGAGCCATTGACTTTTAATGAAACTTAGATTCCTAAATGTCTGTCACTTTTGAAAGATTTATTCATGAACCCCTACTTATACAGTTTATAATTTAAAGCCCTAATCCTGCAGAGCCATTAAGAACATGCTTAGCTTTAATCACAAGCAGTCCAATTTAAAATAAAAAGCCAGTCACATGCTAAACAGTGGGAAAAGGGGACCCACATGCACATCTGATTTATTATGGCCTCACAGCAGAGGCAATGCTGGGGACAGGGTCACAGCCTTACAGAAGTTCAGGAAGAAAGTTCTTGTAACAGAAGACTCACCCTACAGATGTTAAATCTGAGATGCAGCAAGGAAACTTGCTCCAACTCTTGCTCATGGGAGGCAGGATCCACTTTACAAAAACTTTTGGCAAGAGCTTCAAATTACAAGTTGCTACCAGCACCTGCCCTTTCTAGCTTTATGGGAAGGGGAAGTGGACTAGACAACCTCAGGGGGACACTTTTTTGGGAGGCGCAAGCATGGCTAATTTTGGCATCCACTGAGGTTCCTAAGGGCCTCGGTGCTTGGGCATCTATAGTGAAAGGCAGCAGATTTGTTGCAGGCAAGTAGCAAGACCATGTTTCGACTGTACCTCCTAAAAACATCATCAAGTATCTCAGGCATTTTGCTACCCTCCAGAATACTGTGCACAGCTCCAACACAGAAGGCCACATTTAAAATGCAAATGCCTATTGGGGGGGAGGGGCGGAGAAGAGAGGAGTATCCTTCAGCATCATGCTGAATGAGGCAGGAAGCCGTTGTGAGCAACATGCAAAGAGTTCTCAGAATAGAAAAGCCACAAGATCAAATTTAAAACCTCAGCTTGGACATCTGCTGTTCGTACCAGGCACATGAACGCTGCTCTGCCCCATCCAGTAAGTGACAGTGCCCAAAAGCAAAGCAACTCGTCAGCAATGCCACCCCGTCATCACCTCCCAGGTAACAGGTGACATGTCAAGACTGAATGTTCCCCAAGTATGAGCCTTGGTAGTCTCCAGCAACCAAAATAACCGAACTATTCCATAAATTGCACCACAGGAACACGGTACACTGGCTGCACACCAAGCTCCGTCTTCTATGCAGAGGTCAGATTTGATGATCACAATGGTCTCTCCTGTCCTTACAGCTCTATTAACGAATCAATAAGCTTTCCCTTCACATTTCCTTGCACAGCAGCTTTGCAAGTCCATTAGCTCTTCTTAATAAGCTCTCCCAAAGTGAAGCATGCAGAATGGGTGTGGAGGAAAAGGGACGAGGGGATTTTATTACATCACTCGGTCTCTCGATGTTTGAGAAGGAGGGGGATGGGAAGATGCAGCAAAGGGACTGAATGGAGCGTTCACAGCCCAGGATCCTCCCATGGTCATTAAATGTGATCATGACAAGAACCATCTGCAGAGATGACTGCAATCCAGGCTGGTCTTTGTGCTATGAACGGCTCCTTCTTTAGCTTTCCCTATCACGAGAGACTAGAAACTATTTTTTCCATGATCACACTCACACAAAAGGCCAAATATTTCCATTTAGGGCTTGCACTGGAGTCATTGGGATCGACCTACTACAGGCACACACACCCACCCACCCAGCCCCGGAGGTCCGCAGTTTAGCACAGTTAGCTGCATTCAGTTTCCCTTTTGCAAGCAAGTCTACATTCAAAACACCGTTCTGGGCTCCTACAGAGGGGTAGGACCGCAGCACAGAGCTGATTAACAGATTGGGCCACCGCCACATCTTAACGAACGAGACCATTCCCAGAACCTTGCTGCTCTTACCTCTATAGTGCTCCATTCTGGTGTGGTGGGTGATGCCCTGCGATCGAAAGCTTAAGCTAAGGATGTAACGTGGGTCGGAACTGTCTCGAACCAGGAAGGACCCGTCCGGTTTCCCCTTCAGCTTCATCTCTGCATCCTCCCAGTTCATTGGTCCCCAATACCAACCGCACTGCCAGCAGAGAGTGCAAAGATGTCAATGGGCAAGTGCCTTTCTAGCTTACCAGAAGACAGCTCTGCACTAAACAATTTACTCAACCACCAAGGGAGCCAAAGAACTGTCAGTCTTTTCTGCCCCTATCACAGCACCAGTGCACTTCCGGGAAGAATTAACAGTTTGGCATTGTCTGCAGCTGTTGGCAAAGGTCGTGCTGAAGCATTTCAACAGCAAGGCTAGTATTTCATCGCAAGAGGAACAGTTTATCATCCTGGTATAAATTGCAATTAAAAACCCTGCCTGCGCTGGGAAACCAGCTGATACTACCAAAAGGTGTCAGCAACAGGTCCTCCTAACCTGCTGCTGGGGAACAGTTTAAGAGCAAACTTGAGACAGAGAAAGTCAAGAACATTATTTATCTGCACTAGCAAATAAACCAGCTGTCATCCTTAGTCCAGGAAGACCATGGCCAATAATCACTGACAGCAATGAGTCAGTTTCCTAGAGTAAGCAGGGCCAACGCATCCCTCCACCCATGCAAGCTACCAGACTAAGGAAGGACATGACACCTCTTTCCATTATATCCAAGTGCTTCAAAAGCCCAAGGGAATATAAGTGAGTCATTTGTCACTGGCAGGGCCATCGTCAGGGACCTTTTCTGTGTCATGCTTCCAGATCCATATGGGGGAAATAAAGCCCACCACAGAAGGTGGATTTCTGCCTTAACACGCAGCCAGTCCAGCAATGGAGAGCCTTTGCCCACTAGAGGTCTTATAGAAATGACTCCAGGCACAGACCCAGCATGAAGCCCTTACCTTTTCCAGTTCCCGCAAGCTAGCTGCAAAACTGCTTGAGTCGGGTCGGTAGAGAGGACACTGAAGATGCTGGATGGGCTGGCTGTTCACTGCCTCCGGCGGTCTGAAAGGAACGATCCGGGGAAACGCATCTGCAGGGAAATAACCAACCATGGCAGGCAACGGTCACCCATTTACAAACAACACTACAAAGAATAAAAGCTGCCCTCCCCAAACGGGCCCTGGACTCTAGAGGACAAAGAAGGTGTAGTGAAGCCATGGCATGGAAAAGAAGCTGTACTGATGGACACAGTGTCCTTGGGAAGGAGTACAGAGCAGGAAAACCTGGATAACAACTCCCAGGCACTGTCTTCACTAGCTATTCACTTGTATCCACTCGGAGGATCAGCAAGAGAAACGCCAAGGGCGTCTCAACTACTTTTAAAATGGATTTGAAAGGGCCAAGGTTTGATAGCTTAAGAAATCAACACCCGGAAGATAGGAAACCAAAGGCCAAGTCATAGAGCCATGTAGACGAAGAGCTCTGGGTGTGATTTTACTCCAGTTCTACAAGAGTAGGTGCCTACTGAGCCGGTGTGGAGCCCTGTTCCCAGAACTATGCTGGCGCTAGTAGAGACACCCCAGATGAGCACACAAGGTTGTGATGAAAGACACCTATTAGGCCATGCAGTCCATCCTGCAGCCAGTTTAGGGTTAGAGGCTGTGACTTGTACACATTCAGTTCTGCTGAACCTAGGGAAGAAGTGGAGAAGATTTGAGAGGTGCCAAATTAAAGAGAATAAGTAGGATATTATGAGCAGTGCAGACAGCCACATGTGGGTAAAACAGATTAAAAAGGAACATGGAGATTTGACTCAACCATATCCCAGCGTGTAGCAAAATGGGCAGAAGACCAATTCAGTCTTGCATTACCTGAACTGGCCCAAGGGCAGCACCCAACACTTGCTATCCTTCTTACAGACAATACAGACTTAAGTGGGCCATACATTTGCCAAAAAAAGATTAGTTCAGATCTTGGTAGAACGCAGCCTTGCCACTAATACTAAGCTGACCTGGGGCATGGGGTGGAGGAGGCGGAGGCAGAGGGAAAGACTGCAGGGAAGACCCCATCGGACCCACTAGAACAGATGTAGGCAGCGTCCCACTGATATCATCTAGAAGAGAACAAAAGCAAGAGAGATTCAGAAAACAGGAAAGTAAGCGAGCTGCTACCTCACCAAGCCCCTGTCGATGGAGCAAGAGCAAGCCCGGCTTTCGGCTCCACCTGCAGTGCTGGGCAGGAGGGGAAGAGACGGCACATTAGCCAACAGCTCACAGTCTTTCACTGGCTTTCTTGGAGCAGATATTGACATAACCTCAGAACTGGTGTGTGTCAATGTTACCTAGACACACACACACACCACCCTGCTGCAAATCAAGAAGTTAGTTTCTAAACTGGGCAGTTAGAGGGAACATGACTTGCAATACAAGATTCAGAATATCAACACAGGCTTCTGAAAAGTCTAAAAGCAGCCCGGCATGCAGCCACATATGACAAGTGTAAGTTTGAGTTTCAATCTCAGAAGCCAACGAGGAGTAGGTAGTGCCCTAGAGTCAAAATGCTAAACCCAGGAGAAAGGGGCCACCTCACAGTTTCCTGTACTAATGCTCCCTGCCAGCTGACACAGGAGCAGCACTGGATGGGTTGGAAGAAATTCTTTGCTTGGGAACTGGAGAGCAGGTCATGAGAAGCGATCCTGCAAGAGCCCGTGTTGTATTCCAAAATGGAAAAATAAAGCCAGTCCCTACCATTTACAACAGACGTGACCAGGAAGGAAGTTCTAGGAGAAGATGTATATAAAATACCTAACAGGCTGAGGCTTCTCCGTGGTGGAGGTGGAGGAGTCGGAGGGTGAGGTGAGGTCAGTCCTCGCTGAGAGATGTCCACATCCACTAGTGACACTGTTTCACCTGAAGGATTCATGGAGAGAGAGAGAGAGACTGGTAAGAATTTGCACCGTTTCCAAAGCATGCAAAGGGAAGAGAGTCAAGCAGCAAGGAGGGGACGAGGTGGCTTTAGAAAGGTTTGGAGGCCAGTTTCCAGACCAGTCCGATAGAGGCCTCTGCTTCAGGCTTCCATTAAATGCTTTTAAGTTGAGTGTCTTAAAATCAAGGCAGTGGAGACAACTCTGCCCAAGGGTCAAGCTCTAAACCAGCAGTTCTCAACCATTGTGTCAGGACACATGACTGTTGTCAGAGCGGTAAGTGTGTCACAGAGATGGCTGGATTTGGCCTGGGGTGTCCGATAGGGTTGCGATATGCTGCCAAGTGTGCCACAGCCTGCCAAGGGTTGAGAACCGCTGCTCTAAACAACAGAGAAGACAAGCAAACGGCAGACACATGCTACTGAACCCAACCTAAATCCATCATTCCCAGTAGAAAGTCTTTCAATAGCACAACAGATGAAAAGGCTATTAACAGGTAAGATTTCAAGGCTGACCCAACAGGCAGCACATGGTTGGGAAACTGAGGTTCACCTCAGAAGGGCGTTTCAAGCAGAGAGCTGGAGGCAGGTTTTTTTAAAAATCCCTCTTGCTCCATTAAACAAGTCAGTGCTTGTCCATGCTCTGTAATGTGTGCATTTCATGCACACTCCTAGGTAATCGCTAGACACAAATGGAAAGACTCAAATAGCCAAAGGCACATCTGAGGGAAAAGTCAAACTTTGGACTTGAAAACCTATTCATGTTTTCAGCTATTAAAGCTGTCTTCCTGTCAACCATGCCAAGTGGAAGATAGCGGTACCTCAGTGGCAGTATTTTCCCTCCCCGTGCACACCATTTGGAGGCACCATGGCTGGAGGGTGGGGGGTAGGATGAGGCATCCTGGGGGCAGAACATCTCTTACATGTAGACATACGAGTCAGGTGTTGCTCTGCTTATGGTGAGAGCTAATGGGCCATAGTGGGGAACCAGGCCCCACCCCGTGATATAGGAGTCACAGTGGGCATCACAGTGAGTGCAGGGCTGCCTCACTCTCCAATACCACCCCAGGAGCTCCCAAACACAGGACCCCTACACTCCCCTCCTGGTCACACCAACCTACCAAAAGATTTGAGGATTTTGTGGCCCTCCATCACCCTGTAGTTGGCTGTAAGACTTCTGTCAGGGGTGGACAACACCCCGTTGACTTCATGGGGAGTTTGTCTGTCAAAAACCTACAAGTGATTTGGGGTTAAAAAGCTGCTTCATACTGCTAAGAAGCCTTCAGGATCAGGGCCCTGCTGTAGCCAAATACTAACTAGGGGAGCCTGTTAGACTTTTAGGTCACTTAGTTGGTACTAAACCAGATGCCCAAAGGTTCTGGACCTCCCAAAGCCAACGAAAGAAATGTGACCATTTACACATATTAAAACACTTCAGAATAAAATCAAGAAAATATATCACTGAAGTTAAACTACTAATATTAACTAACCTAAGTCTAAAGCAATACAATTATCAACAAGTTAGTCTCACTGTTGGATGGGGCTTGCCTCAAAAACTAAAAATGACAAAGCCTTCCTTATAAGTGCTAAAGAGGATTCTAAGCAGATGGTTGTTCATTTGGTTATAAATCCCAGCTAAACAATTTTAACAAAGTCTATCAGATCTATGACTTGGAGCCGGTTAAATATCTTAATACAATCATTATCTGAATCACAACCTCAGAGCTCATTATACAGTTTGCTTAGTTGGACTTCAATTCTTGTGGGTGGCTAACACTCCCAAATCACCTCAAAATGAAATATTTGCTTGCCCTAACACCTTGGAGACTCAGCCAAGCACCATACCAAGAACAAAAAGACAATCCGCTTAACAGAACTCTGGATAAACAGAAGTTTGACAATCCTTATTTACCAGAAAGTACCGACAACAATATCAAGACTCTGGGTTTTTAAACAAAACATCCTGAATAATTTTATGAAACAAGACATAAGCCTGTTTATTTTGGGAGCTTCTTTCAGGTGAATTCCCCAGATAATCTTTATGGGTGCTGCTCACACCTGTGTGCCTACAGCCACACTTTCACTTCCACTGCTTAACAATAAAACTAGATCAGCTGGGAGACAAAACAAAAATAAAATACTTAAGGTAACAAGGGGCTGCAGTCTTCTGGACTTGTGAAAAGTAGACGCTAAAGCTGAAATTAAGGATCCAGCATTTCCTGCTAGTGGGCCTCCAGATGCAGAGACAGACTTGCAAAGGTAGGAGCCATCTGGCTGCTGACATCCTGACTTCCTCAACCCAAAGTGATCTCTCTTGCGGGTTCTTGAATATCAGTCTCCACATAGGTAGCTTGTTGACTTGGAAGGCAAGGCAGGCTTCTTCTTGGTCTTAACATTTATTTCCAGGTCTTTGGACAAATCAGGTGCAAGGCCACCCTTTGGTCCAAGCAGGCTCTAATTAGGTCATCCTTAGCTAATGTCAATTTCTAGAAAGAGCCCTTTTAAATCAGCAATTTAAAAAACTAGGCAGGGTTTCGTATAACAAACAAGGCCCATCAGCATGCAAAGATCTCAATCCAGACACAAGACTGTTTGATGAAGTTGGCATGGTCTTCTCTATGCAAAAAGGTTGATCTGATGACTCATCAGTTCACAGAAAATTTGACAAAAATCCTCTAATGCTAATGGGACAAACCCTAGTAAGAAAACTAGTCACAACATAAATTCATCGGCAAAATTAAAAAGCAAGTTCCAACTTACAGTTTTATCATTTCCAATTTCTCTGGAGAAAAGTTCCTTTAAAACCCATCAAGATGAAGCCCCTTACATTTTTAATTTCTTAAAAGCTTACAGAAGGTCTGCATTCCCACATATGCTGTCTCTTTTTCAGTGAAGATCCCAGTCCACTGGCAACAGCTGGGGAGGTGGCATTAGTGGTTTGGGCAATCCCTGGTTTGCAGGATGAATGCATGCACAGTATGCAAATCTATGGAAAGCCAGGCATGTTACAAAAAGTGGCAGCTCTCTGCTGCTACCTGAGTATTAAAATGACTTCTGCGAGGGGCATCAGCTCATGAGGAAATGGAAGTTATGAAGAGCTATAGCTTGAATTCTGCCCCAATCTCTGTTTGTGGTGTTCACTCAGTTCACTCATAGAATGAAAGGATGGGAGATGGCAGAATTCTTCACTTACAGGTCCAGGCAAGGAAAGAAGTGACCTTCAAGGCAGGCAGCTCTCTGAAGTGTGCACACAGCTCTCAGCATGACACTGCCATTGCTCAGCACAAAGTCTACCTACTAGAACCCTAAAGGGACATCAACACATGAGCAGCGACTCCTCCACCTTTAACTGCAATCTTTATTCTGGCCCATGTCTTTCAGAACCAAGCAACATGTGACTTCCCAGGTACATCATCCCATTAGCTAGGTGTGTTCTGATACCTGTCTCAAGAAGCAAATAGGACAGGAAGGAAGTCCTTTGCTTTTGTTAATATCCAATTTTGACCTCACTAACCAATGCTCCGGGCACCCAGAGAAACACTTAAGAACACAGCACTTAAGTTGCAGCCCAGAGGGTCCATAGCCAGCAGCTCTTCTTCCACCGTACATCCCCAGACAACAATCCCACCTCCCCAACTGCATCAGCCTCCACCAAGGCCCACTCAACCAGCAGGTTTAGCAGCTTCCCCTAAAGATGAACAGATTTGGGCCACTTCAGACCAGCATGTCAGAGAGAAGCATTCCCAAGGGGCTACTCACCCAGAACATTGCCTCTGGCCTACCTGCTCTTTTCACTCTAATACCACCATGGCAGTAGGTCACGAGGAGGACAGTCACAGGGGAACTTAATCCTTCTCAGCACCCAGTGGATGAGAGAGGTTCACTGCAAGTTTCTCCAAGGGTGGGCCTTGATTCTGGGTTCAGCTATGCACAGCAGCTGATCAACTGCATGCGTTTTGACACAAATTCACACTGTGACGATTGCACAGTGCCTTGGACAGGGCCCTGGTATACGCGTGGCACTGTCCATTAGGTGCACATAGCCGCACCTGTACAAACCCCAGTGTAGATGCACGACAATTCTTACTTTTAAACAGGGCTGTCACATTGCCGAGTCCATTTACAGCAAGGGTTAAATCATTATAAGCACCAGCATGTCTAAGAAGCAGCCCCTTATGTGCTAACAACACAGTGCAGACTCCTATTGCTCCTTCAACAAGGGCAACACAAAACGAGAAAAAGAACGATCCCCCTAGGTTTTCTACACAGCCAAGCTTCATATTAGCTGTTCCTGGTAACATAAGAGTGTCCACACGTGCATTTAACAAGGTACACCTGCTGTGCTTTAAATTCCCCTCCTGCCTTTAGCCACATTCAGTTCCAAATGCAGAGGAGCCCAACACCATTTCTTGTTTTAGGAGTGTGAGGTGACCAGTACTAGTGGACTGCATAGCTTTCAGTAGCTGAATGGAAGAGGAAGTATTTTAATGATCTGTAATTAAGTCTAAAGAGTAACACACCTAACAGCGTAAAAGTTAGTGTTTCAGTTCATCTTTCTACCCTTACCTGTGAAGAGGGGGCTGAAAGCAACCGGAGAAAAGGCACTTTGAGTTCTTGTCAATCGGGGTTTCCTATTGAGAAAGAGAAAACGCTAATGAATAGAGCTCTGGGAAAAATGTTAAGTTTGATCTTCTGAAAAGCTAGTAGAACCTGGGCACTACACTTGCAATGAAGTTTAAGATTTGAGGAAACATATGCAAACAAAGCCAAAACTGCTTTAGAAAGTTTAACTACAGCTACATAAAGCTGAGTCTCAGTCTTCATACAAGTTTCTAAACTGCTAACTAAGTTCATTTTAGGAGAAAAGTCAGCTAGAGCAGATATGCTCCAACCTGAGCCTATTTAAAACTCTGTGCTAATTCTTTTCTTAAGATGGCCATTACAAGATGCCTTAAGGAGATATCAACACAGAGATTAACTTTACTGGAATGCTACACAGAACCCCGCAACTGCCATATGAGACACAGACGCCTGGAGACTGTTCTAGAGATTGGGTCAACCGAGGAAAAGCTGCCCTGAAAGCCCATTCAGCTATATGGAAATGTAGCTAAAATATACCTCTGAGGACTCTCACATGCCGAGTCCAATTTCCTTTCCAAAATGTACCTAATATGAGGCCTAAAAAATTTAGCCACGTACTACTATCAGTGCCCAGTAAAAATGTGCCTGAATGGTATCTGCCACTGAACGATCTGGAAAGGCTTTGCAAAGGTGGGTACTATCACCAAGTAACACATGGAGAAACCAAGGCAGAGTAGCTGTTACTTGCTAAAGATCGGAGTCCATGGCAGAGGTGGGAATAGAAACCCAGCCTCCCTCCCAGTCCTCTCTCCTAAAATCTAGATCATACTGCAACAGTTGGTCTTGCTAGAGAAAATACAAGGATAAAAAAGCTGTCCAAATTCAATTTTAACTTGATTCCTTGCTTTATAGTTGGAAGTACTATTTATAGAGTGCTACTGCTGACCACGAACTACCGGAGAGGCCAGCCACCTCGCAGGAAGCAGCTTTTTATCCCACACCACCAAATGAAGCAACTTTTCTCTTTAAAGCTTGCTTTGCAGAAGTTTAGTTACACACTAGGGGTTGCAAGGCACAGTTCCTGATTTGGGTAAAATGCACAAGGCTGCCACTCAACTGTTTCTGTGCGGCTCAAGCCTGAATCCTGCCCTTTGTGCAAGACCTGATCCTAAACGTATGCTACAGAATTCTAAAGCGTGTCTACAGCGGTATCTCAGTATCACAAACAGCAAGGTAATACTAGAGCACCGTAGTAGCAAGGCTGCCCACACTTGCTGACCACTACAAAGGAATCAAATGCTCTATTCTGGAAATCCCCATCTAGTCAGAGGAGTCAATTCTTTAGTGTCATGCTTTACAATTTAAGAACAGTGCTAGCCAAATGGACATTTTACTACACTCAGCCTTGCAATACTGACATGAAAATTTACTAGCCTAGATGTAAGTTCTTCTTGCCCATCCTTGCCATGATGGAAACATCTACATTTTATTTGCCAATCCAAGAGAATCTCTCTCCCTGGGCAAGTGGGATATTACCAGACTGACCTAGTCCATGAGATTTCTTCTCCATTTTTAGATTTGGAAAGAGCAAGCACTCCCCATGATTTGAACGCATCCCATAAATCCACCAGTAGATTTGGCTTTGTCCTTTGGTTGGCTTCTCCCCAGTTTCTGAAGAAGCTAGTCAGTTTTGACAGAAAGTTAGCTGTCAACAAAGATTGCCGTCTTCTGCAAAAGATTCAGCTGCACATGGTATCAGTGTAACCAACACAGAAGTCAAAGTTCCAGTTGTCTCTCATCGGGCACAAAAATCTGTTAGAATGCAGATTATGTGGGTAAACTAAATTCTGCTCTCCTTTACACTTGAGAAACTTCATTGAGTTTGTTGGGGTTGCACGGGTGTGAAGGAAGTATTTAGCTCCATCTTTGCAAATAAGACAACAGAGTCCTGTGGCACTTTTAAAGACTAACACATTTATTTATCGCATATATTTATATTTATCTCCCACGAAAGCTCATGCGATAAATGAATCTGTTAGTCTTTAAAAGTGCCACAGGACTCTGTTGTCTTTCTACAATAGACTAACACGGCTACCCCTTTGGAATTTGCAAATAAGGACAGTGCTGAGAAACACCCCTACCATTTAGATACTGCTCACTTTCATGGAATAAGTTAAAACCAAAAGAGTTTGGAATTAAACCCCTAACATCCATCATTTATCTGATTCCCAAAGGGATCAGAATGGCACTAGACACTGATTAACACTCACACGCAAATAACCTTTCAGCCATACATAAACTAACCCTATAATCCCCAGTTACATTTGTTCCTAAGCAGAGAACTGCATGGGGCAGAAACATTGTGGACATCTGTGCTCTTATCAGAACAGCTTCATTTTTGTGCTACCATTCTGTAACAATGTAAAAAAGCACCTTGTGTTGTTTCTCTCTTCTAAATCTGCAGCAGAGTCAGATCCAGAAATGATTCACAGGAACAGGACTCTGATATTTTTCAATTTTAGGCCAGAATGAGCTCTAAGATTTCGTTTCCCTCTACCCTTCAAGTACAGCAAATTATCTCCAAATTACTATTAATATTTTCAACATAATCAAGTAGGACTGGAAACAGAACACTGGTACATCAGTAAAACTCAGAAGAGGATCTCCTAGGTGTCCCTAGACCAGAGGTCTACAACACATGTCTCCAGAGCCATAGATCTCTTTGGCTGGCCCCTTGCAGCTCTGGGCTTAGGGGTCTCCCCCCAGCCCTCAGGGGACACTGTGGGTGGCCCCAATCAGACTCTGGATTCCCCCCACACCAACAGGGAACCCTGTGGCAGGCACCCTGGCCCAGCTCCCCGCACCAGGAGGCTATACCCATTGCGGCTCTCAAAACACTGTTATTGAAGGACTTTTTAAAGACGGTTCTTCTTATCCTTCAGGTTACCAACCCCTGCCCTAGACCTAGAGAGCGTTCTGATGGACATGCAGTTGCTAAAGAATGCTAGTGATAGAATTTGAGACACTTGCTTCACATGACCAGCAAACCTGAGACTCAGGTGAGCCATATCAAATATGATAGATGACATGGCTAAGACAGGGGTATCTTTACATCATTAAAGATCAGAAGGGAGAAAGAACTTAGCATTTTAGGTTCAGTTGAGCAACTGACCAGTAGCAGCTGAGACATGAGCACTCAGAAGTCACACACTGTTCTGCAGTAAGATAGGACAAGGTGACTTCAGTCTTTTCCATTTCCAGTTTCTATAACTGGATCCACACAGGCAGAGATGGCAATACGTTAACTGGCTTAGAGCAAAATCTTAGCCAGTCATCTCATCTGGGGTCATGTGGCACCTTTGGCATAGGAACACACAGAAATGTCAGAACAGACTGTAAAAAGATCAGATCCTTAAGCACAGATGTGGCTGGCCAGAGCCATATGCGAATCAGCTACAAGACTTGGGCCACAATCCTGCAAGTGGATCCATGCAGACAGCTCTGTGATGAAGTCATCAGAACTCTGCCTGTGCAGATGCAGGATCTGCACTCACAGTTTAAAATGAACAAAAATGGCTTCAGAGAGCAACTTCTGTGATGCAGCATTTAAATATCAATGCTTAAGCCCAAAGGCAGAAATGCTGCCACTGGTATCCCTGTATTTAGCTGCAGTCAGAAGGAACTATCAATCTTAGAAAATGGAGTCAGTTTCCCTTTCAATTTTTGCCACATTTACAAAGCAGAGCTGTAACATGCCCCTCAAGGAATCTGAACACTATGGAAAGTCTGGACAGCAACTTCAAACACTGGAGAGTCTGCTTAGCAGTAACATTAAAGAAAAACTTGCACTGGATAAACATCGTCTGAAGCAAATAGATAAAATGTTAATTAGCATCAATATTTTAGAGCAGGAATTATTTGGAGAAGCTGAGAAAGGGAAAGAAGCTGAGAGTCTGATATACAGGCCGGAATCTGCCAGAAAGTTAAGTAGCAAGTCCAGGAATAGCAGCCTTAGATAGGCCCAAGAGTCAACTTCAAATTAACAGGAAATGTATTCTCCTTAGTTTGCTGCAGCCAGATCCCAGGGTCCGAAAACAATTCTTGGAGGAACTGTATTTTCCCCAAAACCCTGAGTTGCTATAGAATTTGGTCAGGGCAGGCACCTGTGGCTCATTTAAATGCCATGTCTCCACTAGAAAAAGTTATTTAACATGTTAGCTAACAAATGTTAAAACCCCAACACAGACAAGGCATGTTGTAGTTTTAAGGTGGGTTGCGGTAAACCCAAAAGGTGAGCATAGGACTTGCCTCAAGCAGCTAATGCATTAGAACTGCATATTGCCTTGTCTACACTGGAATTTTAACACGTGAAAGATTCCCTTTTTCTCCTAGTGAGGACAAGGAAAAAGAGCCAGCAGTCAGCATAAAACACTGCTGGTCACAAGAAACCTGCAGATACAGGAGTCCTTGGGGCAGCAACTCATCAAAGCAGTGTTGGGGAACTGGTATCTTTAGAAGGGCTAGCCAGCACAAAAGTGAGGAATCCTAAACATTAATCCGGACTTTGAAGCAGCATGAGGAAAGAGAATATCCACGATATAACCCCAGAGGGGATAGTAAGTAAACAAAATAGGGAGCAAAAGGACCCTGGAGCTGCCCCACTGACTGTAAGCATAGTGGCTCTAGCACAGTGGTTTTCAAACCATAGGTTGGGACCCAGTACTGAGCCGCAGACACTCGGGTACTGGCTCGCGGTGCCCACTGCTGCCGAAAGACTGGAATGCATTGCTCAAAGATGTAACTGTTGGGTCATGGGCACCAGATGATTTTTTCAACTGGGTCCCGAGGAAAAAAGTTTGAAAACCACTGCTCTAGCAAATGTGGGCAATGCAGCATATGGCTCTCTGAAAGCAACCTTTCCTCCTCGCTCCCACATCTGCACAGAAGCAGGCTGTGCGTTTAAGGCTGCAAGCTTAAACAGCAACTCACCAGCAGAAATTGCTACTCTTCACTGGCATGAGAAGGCGTAAAGCTGAGCCAATGGATGCTTGACTACTATGCTGTCTCCTGGCAAGCAGGAGAGCTAGAGCAAAATGCAGCAGTGATGCACCCTCTTTCCTATTCATAACAAGGAGAACTGCATGAAAAAAGTGCCCATAAGAACAGAAGACAATTGAAAAATCTAGACCTCTGAGAGGACTTGTGAAGTTGGAGGGAACAAAGAAGAGTCCCTGAGCTACCACAATAGCTACTGCAATCAGCACCAGAATGCCATGCTTTTATGTGTAAGAGCTGGAAATTGCAACTGCAGTGACCATTAAATTCTCCAAGAAAAGGAAGAACCCACATGATATGTTCCTTCTGATCTAATGATAAAATGTAACTGCTAATTTCACGCCACCTTATTTCAGTTCTCAGAAACCCTAAAACCTTCCAATTCTGGTCAAGAGCAAGAACAAGGAGTGAATAACCCACAAGTACATTAGCAAAATACCGTGTCATTACAAGTAAATGGAATCTCTGCCATTTAAGGTACATTTATAGTAAATGGAGCTTGTAAGCAAAGCAGAAAACCGCTCCAACACCCCACATGTAGAAAACCACCAAGGCTCATCTCAGGAGTGCATTAACAGTATATAAAGCTCACACACACTGACCAGCATTAAGTGGTGGTAAGCTGACACTGCCATTTTTCTCAGAAGTTTAGGGTATCCCCTATTTAGGCAGAGCAATTAATTTCAGCCTCATGGCTTACCCCAGCAAGGTGAACTAGGTATTTGGCATATTGGCTCTTCATTACAACCCTCCTAAGATGATGGGGAATTTTCTTGCTCCCCCATCACAGGTTCCTAAACTACACACTTCATGGGTCCTCTCTTTCCGAAGAACTTACACTAGGGCAATCAATTTTCCTGCACAGGGACCAGGCTGTTTCCAGGGTCCATTAAACTACTTTTGGGCTACCCAGAAATTTGCCTGAGATCTGAGCAAGATACTGCTTGGTGACCTGCCAACAAAAGTCAAGTGTTGTCACTTCTGCAGCATTCCTAGCTCCAGAAACAAAGCCTGCAGCCTCTGCAGTACGCTGGCAGCTTGCAACGCCAAAGCCCACATAGTAACATTGAACACCACCACCACCATCACATGAGCTTCTTTTGGCACCAAATGCTTCACTCCTCCTGCTGAAGCAGTTTCCTTCTGTCCCTATTAACCTGTGGCTGTCAGAGAAACAAATGCAAGCTCACTGGATATGCAGAGCTCACATGTAGCTATTCCAATGTGGCTTAAGCAGTAATCTTCACTGCTACAGTAGGAAGTGGCCCAGAACAACATATGGCTCCTAGACAGTTCTTTGGACAACAATGATCAGCTCCACAACCCTTTTCATCACTGGCTTGCGAGATACGGTAGGTGCTGACTTTACGAATAAACAGAACAATCCAGCGACTGGTTCCAAACCATAAAGTCACCTGCTGATAGAGACAACAGCATTGCAAGCATCAGCAAGTCAAAAGGAAAATTTGTTTGTGATAATAGTGCTTCCTAATTTCTACTCCCAACTGTCAAACAACAAGGGCCATCAACCACACAGCTGTTAGCACAGAGTAGCTATCATACAATCCCACGTACTATAAGCAAGCTACAAGAGGCATCCGTGGTTTTGAAGTTTTACAGTACAAGTTGTAGTTATTTGACGAGCCACACCAGATCGACTGTCTGCTTTAAAGTGGCCACAGTGGAAGACCAGTGGCTTTTCTCAATAGAACTTACTTTCTAATCTACAATTTAAGTTCTGTTTGTCAGAGATTTCCATCCACAGATATTGGGTTCTATAACTCCCAGAGATTGACCAGGGCATTGGTTGGCTATTGACCTCCATTCATTTTTGTTCTGCAACCCTGCATTAAAAGTGAGGATTTGTAGAAGCAAGAAAGAGGGGGTCAGTCCTACCCATGATGCAGAATTGTGAACAGCCCACTCTTCCTCAGAGTATGTGCTAACTACTTATGCTAAACAACCTGTTCCACCTTGCATTCAGCTGGGAGTACTTTTCCCACACCTGAAGAGCTCTGAGAGGCTCAAAAGCTTGTGTTTCTCACCAACAGTGGCCCAATTAAAAAAAATTACCTCACACCTTGTCAATCCAAGTACAAGACAAGAGACAACAGATGGATACAGACAATGGGGAAGGAAACAATGAAACAGTATAGGTCAGCACAACAGGCTGTGGTCTCCACACACCAGCAGCCTAGCCTCTGTCAAGTTTTATAGGCATGCCACAACTGCAGCCAAACTAACTAACCTAAGAGCTGCAGTTAGAAAGATCTAGCTGTAATCAATGTCCTAAGGAACTAAAATACTCTCAAACCAAAGTCATTCTGCTCTGGGAACATGTACACCAGATACTACAGAAATCCAAGAACCCAAAGCCCCAGAAGTCCTGCTCCTGCACATTTAACAGCAGCTATTTCTTTCCAGGTGCTGCTCCCAAAATATTGCAGGGAGTGTATTCCTGTTTACACCTACACTTCATATACCTGACCTGTGTTGGCAGGAATCACAAGCCCCTCAGACCAGGGACCGAACAGCAATGATCATTACACTGGAAGCCACCAAAACCCATGCCCTCCTTGGACCTTTGCTGAGAACACACTCATGGTGCATACCTGCCCAGTGAGCTGAACATGCATATTGTTACATATGCATGCCAACTTCCTTCTGTCAAGGATAGGAATGTATCCTACAGTGAACCCATGACCTCCTTGTGAACATGCACTACAGCATCCTTCTGCCCCACACCACAGCATGTGCTTGCCATCCCCATCTTCCATCTTTACACTGGAAGCATATACTACAACATGCAGCCTCTATATCCCTCTCCCACCCTGGCACTAAAAGTATACACTCTAGCATACATAGGACAACCCCACATGTCTTCTCAAGACCTGTGCACAAAGAATTTAGGCCACTGTGTACCCTAGGCTCATTCCCCATGCACTTAGACTCATAACAGGCTACTAACTGTTGCTACTAATACAGCCCCTGCCCCCACACTCCTCACCTGAGCACCAGTGCAGGCACAACTACACCAAGAAGCCACTCAGACCTTTCCGTGGAAAACATGCTCCACAGTACTCCTGACCCTCAACACAACGGGGCACCCCAAACCCTTGTTCCCTCAGATACGAACAGGCCGCTTGCACAAGAACTGCTCCCTGAAGCCTTTCAGGCCAAGCGCCTCTCACACCCCAAACTTAATGCACCTCTGCCCCAAGCCTCCCCTGTACCAGCCCCCTTAGGGTCCAAGCATCTACCTCCCGACCCCGTACAACAAACCCCAAGCCCACCAGCGCCCTATCCTCTACCCCTTTGCCACCTGCTCATCCCTACTCCCAGGTGCCGAGCCCCCATCCACGACCCCTCCTTACCTGCCCGAGTCCCGCTCCCGGCCCCTGGGGCTGGACACGTCCGTCAGGCTCCCTGCAGAGGCAGGCAGCTCCCCCGAGCGCCTCCTGCCGGCGCCGGGCTCCCCCACGGCCGAGGAGCCGCTGCAGCTCTTGGTGCGGAAGAAGCGGCTGAGGCGGATTTTGAGCGAGCCTTTCCTAGCGCCGGGGCCGCCTCCGCCCGCGAGCGGCACGGCAACAGTAGCAGACGGCGGCGCTCGGCCCCCCGGCTTCGTCCCCACTCCAGCCCGGCCGGGGCTGCCCGGATCCTCCTCGGAGCAGCTCTCGGCCTCGTCGGGCTCCAGCGCCTCCAACACCAGCAGCGCATCGCTGGTCTCCTCGGCGGCCGGGCCGCCCGGCGCGGGCAGCAGGCCGAGGCAGGGGCAGCCACCGGACAGCTTCCCTCCCACCCCCCGCTGCAGCTCCAGCCCCGCCAGCTGCAGCTCCAGCCCGGCCGGCGGGAGGCCCCCCCAGCGCGACTCCCCCTTGGGCTCCAGAGCGCAGCGGTGCCGCGGGCAGAGCAGCTCCGAGGGGCCGGGCCCGTCGCCGCCCAGCCCCGCCGGGCCGCCCTCCTCCCCCGGCCGGAAGACCATGAGCTGCGGCGGCGGGCGGGAGCCTCTCAGCGGCGGGGGGGACCCGCCGGCCGCGCCGCCCTCGTCGGCGAGGCCCTTGGAGCCGCCGCCCGGCTGCGGCCCAGCCCCGTAGCCCAGCAGGCGGCTGAGCACCCGGTACGAGGCTGCCGCCTCCCCCTCCCGCAGCTCGGCTCGCTGCATCCCGCCGAACCGGCTCGGAGCAGTAGCAGCGGCGCCAATTTCCTGCTCCCGGGGGCCCGGGACCGGCCGCAGTGCCCCCCTCAGCGGCGACGGCCCCCGGCCACGCCCCCTCACTTCCGCTGCCGGCCACGCCCCTTCGCTTAGCTAGCGTCATCGCCATGTGCGCATGCTCTAGACCTCCCAACCTTCCCCTTTCAAGCTCCGCCCCCGCCTTATGCCGTATCCCGTATGTGCGTCCCTCTCTTTACGCTAGCCCGCTCCTGGGTACACACCTTTATGTACGGCCCTCGCCACATGACGCCCACAGGCCCCGCCCCCTCCATTAGGTCCCGCCCCTTAGTCCATTCGCTCTGATTCTCCCTGACCGGAGACAGGCCACGCCTCTTCCCAACTTGGGTCCCACCCCTACTGCCATAAGCCCTGCCCCTCCTGACTCCCTGTCCTCCCTTCCTCGTCCTCCCAGTTCCAAAGGGGTAGCCTTGTTAGTCTATTGCAGAAAAACAAACATGGAGTTGTACAGCACTTTTAAAGACTAACAGATTTATTTATCGCATGAGCTTTCGTGGGAGAAAATCCCATTTCATCAGACACTTTGTTTCTCATCTTCAAAGCATCTGACGAAGTGGGATTTTCTCCCACCAAAGCTCATGTGATAAATAAATCTGTTAAGTCTTTAAAAGTGCAACAGGACTCTGTTTGTTTCTCCCCCTCCAGCTAGCTTCAGCCCCAGCTCTAGGCTCCTCCTACCCTTCCCAAGGTGGGGGGGTGTCTGTGTTTGTTGGGATAGGGCCTGTCTAGGTGGGGCTTGGCCACTGGCCAGCCTCTGACTTTCCCTGGATCCTGCTTCCCCATCCCCATCCTCTTTCCTCTTGCACAGTCGACAAGGGAATAGGCCGGTAAAGGGTGGCCCCAAGAGTGGAGTGTAAAAAATGCAAACAACATATGGAAACCGCAAACCCTGCAGAGCTGCCCCCCCTTCTGTTCTCTCCAGCTGGATGGTTTCTCACGTCTGTCCTAGATCAGGGTTCTCCAGCGGGAGTGCACATGCGAGGTGGCCAGAGTTGGACCCCTCATAGGATCCTACTTTCCAGTGGGAAGGTGCTGATTGCTTTCGGAAAGTCAGGCCCCTTTACAGTGTCTCTAGTTGGGCATGCAAAGCCTCTAGGTCAGTGGTCCCCAAATTTTGCACGTGGTGCCTTCCCCCATCACTGTCCACTCCCCACTTCATAGTCAGGGTGGCAGCAGGGCCATAGTCAGAGGCTGAGGATGGGGTGAGAGCCATGGCTGGGAGCTAGGGTCTGAGGCCGTTGTCACAGCTGGGGGTGGTCTGGGTCCTGGGCTGGAGCAGAACTGTGGCCGAGGCCAGGGGCTGGGTGTGAAGGCAGGGATGGGGGCTCTGAGATGCAGCCAGGTGTAGAACAGGGGCCAAAGCTGGAGCCAGGGGTGGAACCAAGGCTGTGACCAGGGGAGGAGCTGCAGCTGGGCTAAGAACAGGGTCTGAGCCTGGGGATGCGGCTAGGGGTGGGTCTAGCACTGGGAGCACAACAGGGGCTGATGGTGGGTGCAGGCTTGTGGCCGGGGCTAGGGTTACCTGATAGCAAGTGTGAAAATTTGGCATGGGGATGTGGGGTATAGGGCATTTTTATAAGACAAAGCCCCAAATATCAAGACTGTCCCTATAAATTTGGGACATCTGGTCATCCTACCAGTGGCTGGGCATGGAAGTAAGACCACAATTGGGCCCAGGGGCATAGCTGGAGCAGTTTAGGGACCTCTGCTCTAGGTGTTTTGGAAGCTTTGGCCTGGGTTTGTATAACAAGCCCATCATTGTAGTACCTGAACATCTCCCTTGCAGCATTGGCAGCTTTACCCCCTTCACCTCCAGCCACATTAACTAGAAGCCAGTTATGAACTGAAGTGACACTGACAGATCTTCTGTGTTGATCCCTGTATGTTTCCTTTTCACTCAGCCTTCCATAGTCTTAGGCCCTCAGGACTGCAAGTTGTTCTGCGCAGACAGCTCCATGCAACCTCATTAACAGGCAGGATCAGAGCTCTAGTCTCCCCTACTCTCTAGTCCTATCTCTCGGCCCTCTTCATACCAAAAATATAACTGGGCTAAAAAAAGAATTAGGTAAGTTGCTGGAGGATAAATCCATCAATGTTTATTAGTCAAGATGGGCAGGGATACCACCCCATGCCCTGGGTGTCCATAAACCTCCAACAGCCAGAAGCTGGGACAGGTCAACAGGAGATGGGTCACTCAAATTGCCCGGTTCTATTCCTTCCTTCTGAAGCATCTGGCACTGAATAAAGATGTACCATTGGTCTGATCCAGTATGGCCCTTGTTCTGTTCACTTCGATTAGTCCCCCATTCTCCCCATGTCCATTACAGCTATCTCCACACTCCCACCTACCTCTCAGCTCTATAACCCCAGAACCCACCCCACATCCCTCACCGATAGAGATGGGCTAGTCATAAAAATATTTTGTGGTTAAAAAAACCCCCACAAACCATAATTTAAGGTCCTTGTTGAGAACCAGTAATATTGCTCCTCCATCCCATCTGCTCCTCGTCAGGGTGAGTTACTGATGCTGAGCCCTGAACACTGCACTTGAAAAGAGGAGCTTTCTTCAAGCATTTACAAGTCCAGCAGAGGGCCAGCCCCTTCATATATCAATGTAGCAAGAGCTAGGGATCTAGAAGTGGCACGGCACTTGAACTCAGGGGAGTTGGGTGCCACTGGCCTTGGATGTGAACTTGGCCAAGCGTTTCACTTCTCTCTGACTCCTTTGAATAGTCTGGAAGGTGTTCGAGACGGGGTCAGCCTTCGCAATGTGTTTGTACAGCACCTAGCGCAGTGGCCCTTGGTCTTAGCTGGGGCTACTGTTCTACCAGCACCACTGAGTTTCTGGCACATTCTGCCTCTTGCTGTGCTTCCCAGGGGCATTTCCAAGTCAGCTGGGCTCTTTGCTCATTTCCGGGCTTTTACCTCAGATCCATCTATTTTGTCTTCCATCCATTTTCCTTTCCTCATTCGCCTGACAACTCAGCCTCCTTCACCTCCTCACACCGTCTAGCTCCCCGCACAGGGGAGAGAGATGGGTGTTAAAAG
>ML685768.1:26899858-26968689 GCA_007922175.1 Pelusios castaneus
CCCCTAACCATGTCCCTCTAGAACCAGAACCTTGGATCCCAATACAGCCTGGGTAGTTATTCACATTCAGGCTGCGTCTACACTGGTAAATTAAGTCGACTTAAGCTTGCTTAAGTCGACTTAATGTACCCTGCATCTACACTACAGTTTCCTTAAGTCGACTTAAGCAGCTTGCTTAAGTCGACTTAATTAAAATTAAGTCAACTTTATAAAACCTGCTTTCTAGTAGACCTAAGGCTTAAGTCGACTCCTTAGAGTCGACTTAAGCCAGTGTAGCCATGGGATAGCCCTAAGTCGACTTAGGGCTACCCCAGGGCTATACCAATGCCCTCCTGCCGGGGGGGGCACAGGGGTAGCCTGGCATGCCCCCCCACCTGGCAGGGCAGAGCCCTGCCCACCCTTCCCTTATGCCCTGCCAGGGTCCCTGATCCCCTTTGCCCCATTGTACCTAGGTACAAGGGGGCAAAGGCTGAGCCCTCTGGCATTGGGCAAGGGATGCCCCCCCTGCCCCTGTGGACCTGCCCTAGGTCCCTCTAGCCCCACAAAGTCGACCTAGAGCATCCAGTGTGGATGCTCTAGGTTGACTTTCTAAGTTCTCCTTTAAGTCGACTTTATTTTTAAGTGTGGACACACTAAGTCGACTTTAATTCACAAGTGTAGACATAGCCTCAGAGCCCTAATCTGCAGCCTGCCCCCATCTCTAGTGTTCTCCTTCCTACCTCAGCCATTTTTCAAACTCCTGATCTCTACAGGGAGGATGGGACCAGGCTCCCTCATTGACTTTCTTCTGAGCCAGAGGGAGGTGCTAGAGATCAGGCTCCTCTTTACCCTGTGATGAGAGGGTCCGAGGAGGTACTCATGACAGTGTAAGGCCCTGCCAGGGGCTGTCTCCAGCTAGTGGTATGACAGTTATGAAGCTATTACTAAGTCTAAAAACTGGTATGATTCCTATTGCTTCACCAAGAGCGGCTCTTGCTTTTAGTGCAGAAGGTGGGAGGTTCAAAACCTGCTATTGACCGGAGTAGGACCAGCTGCCTCCTCCGCAATCTGAAACCACTTCTGTGTGGGCAGCAGATTGCATGTGATGACATCCCACCAAGAGAAAAAAGGGCAGGTCCTGGGGAGTTGCAGCCTGAGACAGTTTGCTGCAAAAGATGTCCTGACGTGATGCTGCGGCTGCAAAGAAGATAATTTAATGTAAAGCAATATTGAACTTTGCAGAAAATGGGCTTAATGGAAGAACAAAGATCTCAGCCCAGCCCTGCAGCTGGAATAATGGAATGGATCAAAGCAATTCAATTTCACATCATTCAATGTGATTTGAGTGAAGCAAACAGGCTGCAAGAGCTGCATTCGGAGGAAGTTAAGCTGAGCACAGGGTGGAGAAGAGGCCCATGGCTTCTCTCAGCATCCCAGATCCCTTTAAATGATGCTAGAAGTTAGACCCCAGTGCCTCTGCCAGCCTGGCTGGCCTAGGGTTGACACTGCAAAACTGGCACATCTTTCTCAGCCCAGTCGTGTTCTGGGAGACAGATTATGGGGAACTCTCTGAGGATTCAAGAAAAGGAGGGTATGAAGGGGCAGTGCAAGCAAACAGGAACATTCTCCAAAGCTATGATCCATTATTCTGCATTTTTCAGGATTGGGTCAGCTCCCTCTGGAAAATGCTCTCCTCAGACTGCAAACATTAATCAAGTGACCCTCCCAGGGCAGACCATGTAGGTCAGTGGCATGATCTCCATTTCACAGGTGAGGAAACTGAAGCACTGGGTGGGAAAGTGAAGATTTGCCCAGACCAGATCACTGGACTCAGACCTGGGCTTTAACCACTAGGCCGTGATTCCTGCTCACATTAACTGTTTCCTTTGTTGACAAGTTCCAGAAGGGCAGTGTATTAATCTAGTTCAGCAAAAGAAACAAGGAGTCTGGTGGCACTTTTAAAGAGTAACAATGTTATGTATCGCGTGAGCTTTCACGGGTGAATCCCACTTCATCAGATGCTAGAAATGGAAAACTTACAATATGGAAGGGAAAAATAAATGCATTGAAGGATAAGTCACAACATTAACTTGGGTTTGAACAGAGATATGGGCTGGTTTTCTCATTAAAAAAGGCTATTCCCCTCACCTCCACCTCCCCAACTTCTTATCCGTTGTTCCACACAGTTTGGATCAAAACAGTTTGTTTGATTTGCTGAAATAATCTGAACTGTGACTTACCCTTCAGTGCATTTATTTTTCCCTTTCATACTGTAAGTTTTCCATTTCTAGCATTTGATAAAGTGGGATTCACCCACGAAAAGTCATGCGAAAAATAAAATTGTTACTCTTTAAAGGTGCCACAAGGCTCCTTGTTTGTTTTGTTTCCCTAGGAACATCTAAATGGGCACTATACCACATGCTTGAAGGGAGAAGCGCAGATTCATTTAGCGGCCTGGGGCACAGCTGTTTCCCCTCTGAGGCCCTGACTCCATGGAAAAGAGCTCCTAATGGTGCTGCTTCTATAGCAAGCAAATGATGCATGGTCAGGTGTGTTGCTGGTTAGGGAAAAGATCCAGAGCCCAGGCCCCCCGGGCTCCATCCCTGCTAGGCCTCACCTCTGTCTTGGGCCCTGCCCCAATAGACCCCGCCCCTGACCCTGCCCATGGGCCCGACCTGAAGCTGGAATTCACATGAAATATTTTGAAGTGTGGAAGTTTAAAGTGAAATGGAAATTTGGGAAACATGGAGATGTGATGTTTCTGAAAGGAAATGTGCTCTCTGGGGCTATGCCAGCTGCTGACTAAAATTGAAGCTGTTGTCAGTTTCCAATCAGCAGCTGCCTAGGTACCAGGGCAGTCTGGCCATGTGAACTACCATGGATTATTCTGGTCCAGTGTGTTGATCCTCCGCACCACTTCCCCCTTCACCCTACCACACAGAGGCCCCATGCTCAGCTCCACGCCATGTTGCAATGCAACTCCTTCAGACCCAACTGCATTAAAAACCGTAACATGAGAAATTGTTCACTTCCAGTGTTCCCTACAAATGAGCCAAGGTGCTGGCAATTTCTCCTTAACAGGTCACAGACGATGTTAGGAGGACATATAAAAATTATCTCCCTGTCTGACAAGGCGCATCCTTCCCCATCTCCTCCAGGTTTCTGTTGCTGAATATCAGGAGCCAGGATGCTCAGCAAATAGGAGTGGGAGGGAGGGTGGTGGATCAGACCGTCCCTGGGACTTCCACTCAATTTACTGAAATTCCCCATGCACGGGAGAAATGGATGGCATCTGGGTGCCCAGCTGAGAGATGACACCCTGCTTGACCCACACTGAAGACACTACTGCTGTGGTTCTCAAGCTTTTAAAATAGAGCCCACGACTCCCCTGAACTTTGCTGTAATGCTTGCCCCCCACTTTGAGAGGCAGCATGAGAGTGTGGAGCAGGGGAGGCAAGGGGTGGCAGCACAGCAGCTCCAGTTTCCCGTGCTGTTCCTGCCCTGGGCTATGCAGCTGAGCTGGGCACACCGCAGGGCAGGACATTTAAAAAGGCTCTGGCCCACTCCCAGCTTCCAGGCAGGGGTCGCATCAAACTGGCCGACCCAGCCAGACAGCCACGCTGCCTGCTTTGTGCCTTCCCTGCAAATAGCCAAAGAGAAGACAACAGAGTGAACTGAAAACAAGGCAGAGAAGGCTCCTGCACTGTTTTCCCCACCCTGCCCTTAGCTCCTTTCAGGCTCCCAATCCCCCACCTGTGGAAACAAAGCAGAGAGGACTTAAGAACAAAAACTGAGTAAGCCCACACTTACAGGAAAGACAGAGTGCAAACCAAAAATACAGCATTACTGAGACCACAGTATCCAATGCAAGACAGACAACGTGACAGGAATCCACAATGAAGTGCTGCAAGAAGATAAAGTAAAACAAGCAAGGAGTCCTGTGGCACTTTTAAAGAGTAACAAATGTATTTATTGCAAGAGCTTTTGTGGGTGAAATCCCACTTTGTCAGTGTTAAGCCAGAAAGATTCTTTCCCCAAGAATCAGGCAGCATAGATAATACTGAAGAGGTTTATTCACGATACCGGGAAGACTGACAGGACAGCTTCAAATTGGTGATGTTACAGTGGTCAAATATATATGCTTCTCTGTTAGTTACATAATCCACTTGGAATTCTTTACCTGTTTACTTACAAGTACAGACTTGTTCCACCCAGAGAGCACAGAGGTGATAATGACCGATGCAGAGACACTTTAATTACATTAAAGGCCCTATGGCTACATTTAGGGTGGGGTGGGAGGATGGGATGGAGAGGAGGGTCCTTACAGCTAGTCAGAATTGTATTGTTCCCATCTAAACCAGAATTTCTCAATAGGCAGCTGGCCACTGCCTTACTGATTGTTCACAGCATCCTTGTCCTTGGGCGGGTCTGGTATGATTGTTAACCTGAGTTTCATTCCACAACTTACTGACAGGAAAAGTATCCAAGCTGTAACAGACAAGACCTGACAGAGAAAAGTCTACAGAGACAGAAAAAACATTAAAGCCTAACATCAGACTCCTGAAAATGGTTTCCAAAATGGGATTTCACTCGTGTGTTAAACAAATTTGTTACTCTTCAAAAGCACGCAGGACTTCGTGCTATTTTTACTGAAGTAGGCTAACATGGCTACCCCTCCGGAACTTGTCAGTAAGAGGAAGGTTAACTTTGTGGCTTGCTGCCTGGTAAGTGTATTACGCTGTGCACATGGTATTACTGTGGTATTGCTGCAAACATGCCCCTAGTTCCCACAAACCCTCTCATGGTATCAAGCGGGACAGGATGCCCAGTCCACGGGAGTAGAAGATGGGCACTAGGCAGAGAGGACGATGCCGCATTTTCCTTGCTGAGGAGGCACTTGCTCCCCTCTTAGCCCTCTCTCTGGCTATGAAGCAGGATCGCTCTGCCTGTCCCAAGGTCCCCTGTGCTCCCTGTATCTTTGTAACTTGCCACCCACTGCCCCTCAGGCCTCAAATTTACACTTGCTAATTTTTTTGTTAACTGGTATGCCTTATTTTGTTTTCATGTATGCTCATGTTTTATTTGTGGCTCAGGGCCTCAAAAGCTGGAAGTGGCCTGGAACTCTCTGGACCTCTGAGAAGGCCTGGCTAGGATCTGAGTTTGCTTCCTGGCTCTCTGTGATGGTAGACAAGTGGAGTAGGGCCAGATATTTCAGATATTTCAGCCTGTTAGGAGATAAGCTCTTCTTGAAAATCTGGTCCTGGCTGTCAGTGATTGAAAGTGCCCCCCTTTGTCGCTTTGAGCCTCAGTTTCCCCATCTGTCAAATGGTGTCAGTAAGACTCCATTGTTCCTGTCTCGGGTCTGTTTAGATTGTAAACTTATCCCATATCTTAATGTGTCTGTACTGTGCCCAGCAAAATGGGGCCTGATCTCAGGTGGAGCCTTCTAGGCTGTACTGCAACATAAATAGCAATTGCCCTGTGAATGTTGTCTAGGTGGAGCTGTGGGAGAGGAGCACTGCCCCAGGGAGGATTTTTAGGGCCAAGTTCTCTGACCTGTTTCATCAGAAGCTGAGTGACTCCATCATGGTGTCTGTCATTTCCCACAGTGTGCCAACACCATCGCTATTTTTCAGGTGGAGTTTATGAAGCAGCTCCAAGCCCCTTGGATATGCATTGCTCCCCACCCATCCCATGGCACAGGGCTTTATGGCTGTCTACACCATCCTGTCCCTACCAAAGCGCATCCAAGTGAGGTGAAAGGCTGAGAACTGATCACTTGGGGTAGGACTGAAATAGGAACATGTAGGGATAATGGGAAAGAGGACATCTGTGATGCAACAGTGCCCTCTAGTGACACAAAGCCCCCATAAGGTGGGGGAGGAAGTGACTGGACAATGTGGAATTTTGCCTTGGGGGGAAACGGGGCAGTTTCTTGTGTGGGTGTGGTCATGAGGGTGTGGTCATGAGGTATGGGAATAAAGCCCTTTCAGAGTGCGGATGAGGTTCAGGAGCATCCTCCCCTAGGGAACCTATGGCATGGGGCATCCTAGTGCATTTGTTCTTCCAAGTTGTAAACAAATAAAGTTAAGCAAGAAAAGGAAGTATTTCTTCACTCAACTCACAGTCCACTTGTGGAACTCCTTGCCAGAGGATGTTGTCAAGGCCAAAACTATAACAGGGTTTGAAAAAGAACTAAACAAGTTCCTTGAGGATAAGACCATCAATGGCTATTCACCAGGATGGGTAGGGACATAACCCCATATTCTGAGTGTCCTTAACTTTGGTTTGCCAGCAGCTGGGCATGGACAACAGGGGATGGATCACTTCATAATTACCTGCTCTGGTCTTTCCCACTGAGACACCTGGTATTGGCCACAGTCACAAGACAGGATAATGGTCTAGCTCAGGGGTCAGCAACCTCCGGAACGCATGCCAAAGCTGGCAGACACCCATCACAGTGGCATGCAGGACTCCTGGCCCTGTGGCACTATGGCTGCTTCCATCTGCTGGTCCTGCCCCCCAGCAGGACCTGGGGCTGCAAAAGCAATGTGCGCGCTGCAGCTCCTGTCCCCTGCTAGCCCCACCCCCAAGCAGGACCAGCAGGGAAAAGGGGTCCACCGTGTGTGCATGGCTCTTACGGCCCCAGACCCCATTGGGAGTCGTGGCCAACAAGAGCCAGGGGCTGCCACACCTGCGTGGCTCTTGTGGCCCCAGGCCACAGTCCCGGAATCTGCTGCCCAGCCCCTGGCACCTGCCAAGGTTTGGGGGGGGGGGCAAGGCTGGCATGGGAGCCAGCAAAGATTGCCGGCCCCTAGTGCTGGATCATTGGTCTGACCCAGTCTGGCCAGTCTTACATTCTTACATTGATGGGCCCTGAGTGAGAGTCAGCTCTGGCAGAGGGGAATAACACAACCAGAGACATGGGCAGGCAGCAAGTTGAAGGTGTCCCTCAGAACCCTGTCAGCTGTCAGTTCAACCCTCTCTGCGCCTGACTCAGCAGCTGGCGCCAGACGAGCTGATTACAGACACAGTCGGGCGTCTGCTGAGGCTCCAGGAATCTCTCTAAGGAATATTTCACACATTCCCACCTACACCAGTCCCCCCACACCAGGCCGTGGGTGGATGGAGACACTCCTAGTTCTCCTACCCGGCAACCAGAGCCGGACCAAATGGCAGGTGGGCTGAATCCAACTCTCACACACCATGGCAAGAGCTCCAGAACCGCCAGTCATGACAGAGTGGGGAAGCATAGATCAATGGTTCCCCACCTGTGGTCGGGGGTCAAAAGTGGCCTGTGAGGGCTTTCAGAGTGGCCCACCATGCCCCTCCTGCAGGCTGCAGAAGGGATTCAACTGCCTAAGCACCCAGGAGGAGCATATTGCTGTGGACCTACAAGATTGGTGCAGGTTCCTTGCTGCAGCCAAGAGGATGGGGAATCTATGCTCCCCTCCCCCTGGCTGTAGCAGGGAGCACAGTAAAGCGCTGTGCCTGGGTCCATAAGCTCTGGGGTCCCTGCTGGAGCCAGAGGGAGGGGAGCACTGATCTTCTGTCCCCCTGGCTGAAGAAAGGATCCACTGCCTACGGTACCAGGTAGAGCTCATGGGGCTACTGAGGAAGGGCAGGAAGCTGCTGGCCGAGCAGCCAGGACCCACCATGTCTGAAGAGGAACAAGACTCTAAAAATCAGTGCCCTGTGACTTAGCTGATTGCCAGGTCATGTGCTTCAGTGTGTAGTGACTGTCACTCATCTACACTAGTGCTTTGTCTGTGAGTGAGGGACATATTATGAGTAATTTGTAGGTGTAAAATAGAGAATGTCAAAATGAGCCCAGCAGCATCAAAATGTTGACTTTAAATAGGTCGTGATTAGTGGTCCTTAATGGTGTACACATCAATACATTTTTTGAGTTGAGACAGGTAGCCCTTCAGGGTTGTGAAAATGGTATGTGGCCTCGAGCCAAAAAGATTGGGAACCACTGGCCTAGATAATCTCTCCAGCTTTGTCACTGCTCCCAGTCCTCCAGGAAGGGCCCACTTTCCCTCTTTGCTTATCATATGGATTCCATAAACCAACCAAATGCCATTAGCCCCCTCTGACTGTGTAAACAGATTCCCCTGGAGCAATCAAGGTGTTAAAGCTGGGAGCATCCTCATCAGCACTCACCAAGGAGTTGCAACCTGTATGACCACAGCTAGTGTCCTTTCCCCTAGAGCTGAGGATACGGCTGAGAAACATGCTGGCCCAGCTGACAGACTCAACAGCTTTCGCCGACCTGAGTGCACCATCTTCTGTGTGCTGAATGGGAGACTGCAGCGTGAGCTGGGTGCCTGGGTTGGCAGCGGCAGCACATGGACATGCATCTGGGGACCTGGGCCCTGTTTCTGGCTGTGCCACTGACTCCTTGCAGAACTTTGGGCAAGTCATATTGTGACTCAGTTTCCCCATCTGTATAAGGGAACATGCTAGCTAGATGGCTGGTCAGGAAGGAGGGCTAGATGGAGGGGAGTAAACAGGAGTCACCAGTGGTGTGGCAGAGCGGATCCACCCCAGGGGAAGAAAGATTCTGTTTAAGTCTAAATCAAAAGGCAGCAGCCTCTGCTTTACCCTAACCTTGGCCGCTCGGGGGATCCAGCACAGCCACCTTGGCTGCCCAGTGCTTTGAGCCTGGCACCCCTGGAGTGACCCAGGCAGGTCTGCTCCAGTCCACTAACATCTTCCTCTTCTCTTCACCTCATTGACTCGGATGGAATCGCTGCACCGGGCCAAATGGGGACACGAGGTGAGAATCAAGGCCCATAGCCAGAAGCAGATGCCATCCCAGCTCCCAACAGGGATTGCTGCCTTCTTCTAGCCTAACTCATCTGGCTGCAGATGCATTGCTGGACCCTTCACTCTGGGACTTTGTTCATAGGGCCCTGAGTGTGAAGGATGCACTATCCTGGATCTACGGCCCTGGGTGCATGGGTTACCTGTCTCCTCCTTGCCAACAGCCAATGTGTGCGCTGTGCTCTGCAGCCCAGATCAGCATGAAGGAGCCTCCCAGACCACCCCTCATTATCAGCAGCCCCAAGCGTGAATTAGCACCCAGCCAAAGTGGAACGAAACTCAGTGTGCAGGTGGTGAAAAGCCACAGCTCCCAGCTTCCCAGGCTGTCCCATGCTCACACACTCTTCTCTCCCTTTGTCCAATGGGAAGGCTGAAAGCTACTAAACAAAACCGCAAAGCCTGGATATGATGGAAAGCAAAGAAGCCAGGGGGACAGGCCAGTCCCCCTAGCTCCAGGGCTTCATCTCACTCACATGCTCTCCTGCTTGGCTTTCCTCTCTTGCTCTTTCTGTCTCTCATTCCCTTTTTCATTCTCTCTCTTCCTTTTCTCTGCCCTTCCAGGCCACCACTTTCCCCTCTCTCTCCATCTCCCCCTTTCCATTTCTCAGTCCCTCTGTCATTGGCTCCCTTCCCTGGCTCCCTTTCACTTCTCTCTGTTTTTCTGCATGCCACCTCCCCCAACCCCTTTCCTTTTCGCTCCTTCTCCCCTCCTTCACGCTGCCAGGGACAGTCACGGTGCATGGTGACATTGGATGCGCTGCAGCGTGTGAGCAGCGCAGACTGTCTGATGCCCCCCACCCCCCATGGCTGGCTGGAGAAGGAGGAGCAGGAATGGTTAATTGCATTTAGCAGTGTGATGCGAACAGCAGTAGGTGACCTTATAAATGCCAATCATGGTCTTGGCAAATCTGATGAATGGGAAAAGGGGGTGGGGGCGAAAAATTGCAGGCTCTGTTGCCATGGAGCCCCATCTCGGATTTGCTTGCATCACAGCCAGCCCCATCTCTCCTAATGGAACTAAAGCACGGGAGAGGTTCTCCTTCCATCATTCTCTGCCTCCGGCCCTGTGTGGATTTCTCCATTTGGAGCATTAGCAGGCAGCAAGCCACTGTGTGTGTGTGTGTGTGCGTGTGCGGTGGGGGGGAGGGGGAGGAGGATCTGCTGAGATTTAAAGGCCTTCGCATTAGGTCCAGGCGTGGACGAGCAACCAGGGAGGGGTGGCGGAGGGGACAGCCACGACAGATGTACATATTTTGGAGCTGGTGACGTCCGTTTCGTTGCCAGCAAAAGTTGGGGGGGGGGAGGAAGCAAGTGATAGAGAGAGAGTCCCGCATTTTTTCAGAGATGCAGCGGACACTTCGGCAGGCATAAATGCACTCTGGAGCTGCTCTTCTTTGCAACGGTCCTGCCGCCGCTTTGTTCCTCCTCCTCTGGAGAATCTCTGGGTTCTCCCCATGCGCCACAACTTCTCCTCTGGGGCTTCGACCCCCCCCTCAGGCTTCTGCTGCTGCCTCCACTGCTGAGATGAGCCGCAACGGCAGCAGGGCTGCAGAGTCTCAGCTTTTCTGATCACTTCGCCTGGTCATGGGGATCTGGCTGTGGCCTCTCTTCTGGGGCTTCCAGATGGAGCTCATCTGGGGCACAGGGCTCTTCCAACCCCAGCGGTCACCTCCCCCCAAGGCCAGGACACCCAAGGCAAAGGAATGGACTCCTTCATCCTCTGCATCCTCAGCTTCTACTTGGGTGTCCACCCCGGAGCTGGACAAGGTGGATCCGGAGGGCTCGGAGGCAGCCCTGAATTTCCTGTACTCGGGGGATGTGCTCAGGCTTTCCCAAGCCAACTGCAGCCACCGCTTTGAGGTGCGGGACATAGGACAGGCCTCCAGCCCCCCGCTGGGCCTGCTATCTACTCTGCAGGGGGCCACCGAGACCCTGACCCATGCCACTAACTTCCTCAACATGATCTTCCAGACCAACGACATCCGGGAGTCAAGCGTCAAGGAGGATGTGGAGTGGTACCATGCATTGGTTAGAAGCATCATTGAAGGGGATCCACAGGCCTACCGGGCCGTGCTGACCTTTGACGCCCATCCAGCATCTTCCAAACCCCAGCTTATGCTCCAGGCCATCAAGGAGAACAATGAGATCCTGCTGCAGGACCTGTCGGCCTCCTCTGAGCGTCTGCGGGTCCTGAGCTGGGAAAATGCGTGGTTCAACGGGCTCCGAGCCCAGCGGGGCCTCGCCCTGCACAAGCGGGTCCTCAGCAACGACCTCAAGAGCCTGGACACCCCTAAGTGGAACCGGGGTGACAGCTATGTGATGGACGTCAGCCATGTCAAGTGGTCATCCCCCTTCCTGGAGTGTCAGGAAAGCAAGTTCCTGCCCAGCTGGCTGGTGACACTCTCCTCCTCCTTCTATGGGCTCAAGCCAGACCTGAGCCCCGAGTTCAAGTGAGTGTGCTGGGGTGCTGCCTGTCAAGGCTGGGGTGTGAGGATGCAGGGTGGGGAGCATTTGGGAAGGAGAGTTTAGAGCCCTCTGTTCCACCTCCCTTCCTGCAGGTAGCAGAGGGGTTGGCAGGTTTTCCTTTCATCTCACTTCTTTGCTCCGCAGAGTTAGACGAATTCCCCAATCTCGCCCTGTACTGCAGAGTGCAGAGCTGGGGGATCCCCCCACAAGACATCCCTGAGGTGCAGAACTGGGGGATCCCTCCCACAAGACATCCCTGAGGTGCAGAACTGGGGGATCCCTCCCACAAGACATCCCTGAGGTGCAGCACTGTATGAGTTCCACTCTCCCCCTCCCTCACACGCTGGGTGCAGAGGTACTGGGCACACCCCAATTACGAACTTCAAAGCACAGAGTTGCAGGAATTTCTCCATCCCACCCATACAACAGCACAGAGCTGCGGAGGTGCCCGTTGGCCCAGCTCCCCTAGGGGACAGAGCTCTTGGGGCGGGGTGTCTCCTTTCATCCATAGCCCGGGGTGCAGTCCGGCAGCAATCCCTGGCATACAGAGCTCTTACTCTCCACCACATCTTCCCTCAACCCTGGGTTTTCCATTGCCCAGGGCTCTGCTGGAGGACAAGGCTGGGCACCAGGTGACCAGGTGTCACTGCACACCCCATCCCCACATTACACTTTCCTGGCCAGCCAATCCCAAGCTGGGCCCTGAACAAACCTGGCTTAGGGTGGTTATTTCAAGGGGCGGGGGTTTGAGACATTGAGTGACCAGTGGGCCCCTGACAGCCAGGGAGCCCCTTCCCCCCTGATCAGGCCTCAGTCCTCCTGTCCTGTCCCAGCACCATCTGCTCACAGGAAACCCCGTGCTTCTCCCAGACTCAGGCACTCTATGCATCCCATTGTGCTACACTTCTGGGTATGGCTTGGGTTCTGTGCTCGCAGCCAGGAGCTTCCAGCCAGTGGCTTCCAGCCAGTGGCTTCCTGTTCGCATCCCAGTGCTCCATATCCATCGGGGATCACATCGGAGCAGGGAAAGAGGGCCAGGCCAGACCTCCTGGCACAGGGGCAGTAAAGGGTTAACGCAGCTTCGCCAGCATGGGCTGACCAATCGGCCCTATTACAAACCAAAATGGGAAATTCAGCCCAGAAGAAGCTGGATCCACTAGATTCCTTTCCCCCACTCCCCACAAGTCCCTGTTTTTTCACACCATGACCCAGCCTTCATTGTAGCTGCATTCCGACCTTTATTATTCCAGCTACTAGAACCCTTGGCCATCCTAACAAGGTGAGATAGAGAAGGGACAATAGAAGCACAAAAACCACACAGCAGGTCAAGGGCACCACTGGGATTACGATCCAGGTCACCTGGATCCCAGTCTAGTGCTTTTTTCACTGGAGCATAGCAAATCTCCTACCTATCAATGGTTTCTAGGACCAGCCCTAGACTCTGAGCCTCTGGTATTTTAGCCTAAGGTGTTTCTAGAATGATGATCCTAAAGGGGGCTGATCTATGTAGGTGCAAAGGGATGGCAGACCTAGGACCATGAGAGAAGGTGCAGGACTAGAACACTTGGTGATAAGACCAGAACATTGCCGATGGGCTCAGAGGTTAACTTTCTAGACTAGAGGTCCCAGTAAGAGCCTGTTCTCTAGCATAGCTGTCCAGAAAGGGGATTTATTAGTTTTCCTCAATAGCTGCATAACCTCGAGCCCAATTCAAAAGCTCCAGTCCAGATTTGCATCCAAATTCTTGGCTCCAAGGGGTCCAATCTGAGGACCTCCTCCATTCATAGTCGATGTAGATTTGGAGCTGGCACTCCCATATTTGAAGCAACCCGAATCTTGTTCAGCCCATTACAAAAAGAAGATTGGTGCTATACCCAGACTTTGGAGCAGGAGTCATTCAATCACCTTGTCCAGGGGTTCTCAAATTGAGGGTCAGAACCCCTCAAGGGGTCACGAGGCTCTTATGGGGGGTCAGGAGCTCTCAGCCCTATAAATGCCGTGGTTCTGGCTATCAGCCCCGTGCGTGGCTGACAGCCAGAGCCTTCAAAACTGGAGGGCTGGAGAGCAGCAGTTGTTGGCTGGGTGTTTGGAAGGCACCCCCAACATCAGCACAGATGTAAGGGTGGCCTGGCACGGCAGGGGCATTAATTTGGGGGGCACGGTGATCTTGCCTTACTGACTTGGATCTGAGAAGCAATATTACCTGCTGTACAAAGCGAGTGTCCCAGGACATCAGCCATAGAATGGGAAGGAGTGGGTCCTGATGGACCCATCTGCTCCTCTTCTAGGGCTGGTGCCTTCTGGAGCCACTCATGCTTAAATCCCAGCTTTCTGCTTTTGTATGTATCTCTGCACCAGTGCATTCCCTCAGCCCTCCCTGTTATTGACAGCTGTTATCCTGCTTACATAAAACAGAAACAACAGGTGGTCATTTACACTGTGTTCTAGGCACAGTCAGCAACCCCGGGCCATGAGTTCACGCAGGCAGATAAGTCTGAGCGGGGCATACGTCCATTTCAGCTCCTGGTAAGTTATGCCCCGCTACAGAGGTCATGCCATGTTGTTGTAATGGATACTATCTTTTGTGTAAATCCTAGCATACACACAGTCACACACACCAGGTTTCACACATGCCTTCAGTCACACACATACAATCACACCCATCCAGTCATGGACAGAGTCGGAATCACACTCACACCCCCCCGCCAGACAATTATTCTCAGCACTGTCAAAAAAAATAGAATGAAAAAAATCATTCCATATGGCTGGAAATGCACAGCCAATGTTTCCACCAGCCGATGCCTCTCACTGCTTTCACTCGGGAAACATGAATTGCTGAAGTTAGCTCCATTGAAAACAAAAAATAAAAGGAAAATGGCTTCCCTGGTGAAGTTTAAGACTTCTCAGTACCTGGACAACAGCTAATAAATATCCCATCAGCCACACGCCAGCAACATCTCTCTGATCTATCTGTCTAGCTAGTGTGCACCTTCATGTTGCTCTATGGATGGTGATCAGGCCCCTTTTAGCTTTGGTTTGATTCCAAATGCTGGGTTAGTCGGATGCTGCTGCTCTTTCCATTTGCCACAAATGAGGTTCCATAACCTAGAGTGCTTCCTAGGGAGGATTTCAGACACTGATTCCGGCTGACTGGCTCCCTCCTGCTCGGGCCTGGCCCAGTCCTTAGTTTATTGCCGTGCCTCCCCCCACCTTTCAAGTCATGTCCCATGTGTCCTTCATGCGTTGCTGAAGCCCTAATCGCTACTCAGTGTGGCCTGTGCCACGTACACATTCCCTTAATAGCACCCTGACGAGTCCCTTTCACCACCGCCCTCCCCATTCTTTCTCCCTAATTTAGACTGGCTTTCCTTCTTTAATCAAGGAGAGAATTGAGTCAAGGCATCACTCTACGGTCATTTGGCACCGGCTTAACCGGTAATTGAAGCGTTCCTTGCTGGGATCCAAATTTCCAGTATAGGGCTTCATGAGCCAAGGCATCAGTGGATAGGCTGGGTCTCCTATGATGACTATGGGCATCTCCACATCCCCAACAGTAATTTTATCATCAGGGAAGAAGGTCCCTGCCTGCAACTTCCGGTACAGGCCCGTGTTCCGGAAAATGCGAGCATCATGCACCTTACCCGACCACCCCACATTTATGTCCATGGAACACCCCCTGTGATCCACGAGTGCCTGAAGCACCATGGAGAAGTAGCCCTTCCTATTAATATACTCAGTTGCAAGATGCTCCAGAGCTAGAATAGGGATGTGTGTGCCGTCTATTGCCCCTCCACAGTTCGGGAATCCCATGGCCGCGAATCCATCGGCAATCTCCCGCATGTTGCCCAACATCACTGTCCTCCGGAGCAGAACACAATGGCTCTGCACACTTGTGAAAGTGCTAACCCGACGGTTGACCTGCCAACTCCAAACTGATTTGCAACCGAGCGGTAGCAGTCTGGAGTCGCCATTTTCCACAGCGCGATTGCGACACGCTTCTCCATGGTGAGGGCGGCTCTCATTTTGGTGTCCTTGCGTCGCAGGGCAGGGGCTAGCTCCTCACACAGTTCAATGAATGTGGCTTTCCGCTTTCGAAAGTTCTGTAGCCACTGGTCATCATCCCACACCTGCAAAACGATGCGGTCCCACCACTCGGTGCTTGTCTCTCGTGACCAGAACCGGCGGTGCACCGTGTGCAGATGCTCTGTGAAGGAGCTCAGCAATGCGGTGCTGTTGTTCTGCATGGCAGTCACCAGCCCAGGGTCATCCAAATCCTGCTCTGATTCAGAGCTGAATGCATACTGTGCCACCAGCCGAGATGTATTCATTATGCTGAAGGCGACAGTCGAGATCAGACCTGGATCCATGTTGCTGCCAAAGGACTTCCGGGAAGCAATGCGCTACTGTTGAAATGGGCGCGAGTTGCTAGTAGCAACTCTGGTGACACAAGGGGAACAGAATGCACCATGGGAAACCAAGCCTTTACCCATGGTGCTCAGCGCTACTCTCCTTCTACCCAAGATTCTTAGCGCCAAATCAGGATGAATGGAACTGTGGGATAGGTTCCCACAATTCAATTGGGTTTCTTGTGAAATCGCGAATTGCAGGGGGGGGCTCTGTTCCGTCACAAGCGGCAGAGTGTGGACACGATCCTGCGCTACAAAAACCACGTGACTTTTAAAGCGCAACGGGCTTGTTGCGCGATTATTCCTGTAGTGTGTCCATGGCCTCACAGATGACTAGTTCCAGAGATGGGTGTTGGCTGTAGACTGGAAACTGAAGACAAAATGAAGTTGGGGCTGCTGCCTTTTATCACCTTTGGCTTTCCCTATGCTGTGTGGAGATTTTGCAAATCAAAATGGAGTTGAATCACATGGGCAACTCCCAGTGGCCCAACAGGTTTCTCCCTGGGCCCACTCTGCCTGGGAACTTCCTTAATGGGCCATTAAGGAGACAATGACTGCAGACATGCAGTCTGGGATGTTTCCCTGAATCACTGAAGTTAACATATAGATATAACAAACTTCTAATATAGATATGACACCTACATATAAACCACATAATTGTTCTTAGCAAATCATAACCTTTCGATTGATACCAAACATGGGATAGCTCTTGTGGATTACTGCAGTTATGAAATATTAATATGAAACAGTATCATAGGGGGTCCCTTAAATCTGGACAGCATCACACTCCCAGCCAATCACTTTGTCCTGCTTCTTGGCCTGGGTCTCCCAGTTCTGGCTGCATTTGCATCTCTGGTCTCAAACGAGCACCTCAGAGGAACTGACTGATTTTAGCCTCACAGCTTCCTTGGGGACGTATCCTCCCCACTTTGCAGGTGGGGGACTGAGGCACAGAGAGATTAAGGCCCAGATCCTCAAAGGTACCTAGGCACCTAACACATTGAAACCCTAACCCCACTTGTTTTCAATGGGAGCTTAGGCACAAAGTGACTTGACCAAGGACATGTGGGGCATCTGTGTCTGAACCAGGATGTGCAGCTAGTCTCAGTCCAGTACCTAATCCATTAAACCATCCTTCCTACCCAGCTGCACAATACTCTCTTTCTAGGCAAAATTCATCTCTGTGCAGAGAGCCCCAGTTCTTACACCCCATTTAAACCCTACTAGAGTGTCAGGGCTGCACTGTGCTGGGTGCTGTATAAACAGAACAAAAAGGTGGGCCTTGCCCCCAAAATCTTGTGATCCAAGTAGCTCATAAGTAACAAGTCTTGGTGTGCCTTAGCTAGCTGCTAGAGTATAAGCCCAGTGCTGGCCCATGCACATGGGTGTTTACCCAGAGAGAAGGGTGGAAACCCCATAGCAGCTTTCCCAGCCTGAACCCCTGCTGGGTTTTTCAGGAGAAGATTCCCTGAGACAATGCCACTAACTCCAATAGAACTGGGTCCAGCCAGCCACTGCATCTGGAATCACCCAGAGGCCACTGGAGGTGTGGCTGCAGGATGTGCACCAACCCAAGCCAGCTTTGATCTAGTCAAATAACAACAGCAGTGCTCAGTTACATACCCAGATGTCCCCTGTGGACCTGTACAGTCCGTGCTACTTCTGCTTCGCTGCTGTTACTGGAGCTTAGCGGGGTAGATCAAAGCTAACTGGGGCAGGAATACACATGCTGCAGTAACACCTCTGCGTGGACAGATCCCAGAGACGAGGATTTACATGGAGCCGGCTTTGCTGTCCCTCTCTCACCTCTATCTTAGAGCTCAGCCCTGCAAGGTATGGTGCACTCTGACTGGCCCCAGCAAAGAACTTAGGCACATGCTTACTTTTATGTACAGGATCATCCCCTTGACATTAGTGGGTTTAAAGTATCCATTCGGCATCTTCAATGTCTTGCTTCACTTATCAACATCTTGGGGCAAGGATCATTTTTTGTACAGCATCAGGCACATGGGGGCCCTGATCCCTGACTGGGACCTGTCCATCCAACTTCAACAAATAGTCATTGAAAGACATTAAATCCTGAATCCTTTACTCAATTTTTCTACGATTTTTCCACCCTGACCAGGACAGTAGCCACAGGTCACAGCAGCAACACTGCACTCATTAAAGATGAAACAGCCCTTTATCCCAGGTAGGGCTTGATACCTTCAAAAGGTGAAAGTGCTCTATGATCTTTGCTATTGCCTATGTACCATACACAGAAGGTGTCTGATATCACCGAGATGGGTAAAACCCTACAATAGACAGACAGGCTTTACTCAATATTTAAGCTAAAAGCTCCTGCTGAATTCCCAAAGGTGAATTCCATCTGAGGAAATATTTCAGGCTTCCCTTCTCCCCCACCCCCAGGTTTAGAAAACTGAACAGATCCCCAAAGTCTTTAGTTTTGGGGACCTGATAACAGTCTTCAAATATGCTATACAAAGAGGATGGTGATCAATTGTTCTCCATGTCCACTGAAGGTAGGACAAAAGATAATAGGTTTAATTTGCAGTAAGAGAGACTTAGGTTAGATGGGAGGGAAAACTTTGTAACTCTAAGTATAATGAAGTTCTGGACCAGGCTTCCAAGGGACACTGTGGAATCCCTATCACTGGTGGTTTTTAAGAACAGATTAACAAACACCTGTCAGCTATGGGCTAGGTTCACTGTCTTGAACCTGCCTAAACCCAGAATAGTTGGATGGACTAGATGACCTGGGAAAGTCCCTTCCAGCCTTACGTGTCTCTGATTCTATTAAATGTCCTTCCCTGTTACTGCAAATACATCAAATGATTAAACCTTTCACAAATCTCATTTTCCACCTGTGATGCTTTTGGTTCACCTTTTAGACCACACCAAGCAAGAATGCTGAAAACACAAGTCAGTTTCACTCATGATTTATAGTCAATTTCTAGCTACCTTTCTAAATCATTCTAGCCTGGTGTCCATCTCATTAGCCTACAATGTTTATGTTGCAAATTCTGCAAGGAAATACTAAATTCCCCTTCCTCCCAGCCCCTGTTGAAAAGAAAACAAAGCCTGCTAACACTGGAAGTTAACAGAAAATAATGAAAACAGTTCTATGGCTTTTAGTTTTCTTTAAAACTTCTGTGTTTTTTGTGGTGGGGAGGACTTGGTGTTTATTTTGTTTGTTTGATTTTTTTTTTTATTATTATTTTTATGGAACACAAATCTAGGAGTTTAGGTCCCAATACTGCAATGTATCCCAGCACCTACCTGGAGCTCACTGCAGGATCAGCATCTAAATCTGGCAGTGTTCCTTTAAGAAACCCTAGTATATTTAACTGTGGTTTATAATTAAAAGGGTGATCAACTTTCTTCAGTGCAGCACCAGCAGGAGCTGCTGGAATATGGCCAGACAGACAGATTATGGATCTGATGGGAGATTCACCCACACCTTGCCCTAATTCAGGCTCTCTCTCTCTCTTCCTACCTTACCACTCCTTCTCAAACCTCATCCCCATGTCTCTTGCTGTCACCCAAGGCAGGTGATATTAATAGAAAGGTGACTGACTGCCGGAATCACTCGGCATCAGGCAGTGCAGCCTGGGGAACAGCTGTGCCGAAGACACACCCACAGGCTGAGCAATCAGTAAGCTCTAAATCTCATCTGCCTCCATCCAGGGCAGAAGCACGCCATGGGAGTTCACCAAGCCAGCTGGCCCACAGCCTATGGAGGCTGGCCTGCTGCAGGCCACTTGCCTGGGGCTGGTACCACTTAGTGGGGTTTGTTTACAAAACAAACCACTCCTCATCCCTTCCCAGGTCACATGGGTGCTCCCAGTTCCTGCCAGCTTCTGGGTCCAGGCTAATGAAAAGACTCACCCCATCTGGGATGCAGAATGCAGCTTTCATCCTGTGCATGGAAAAGTGGGTCAAAAGCAGGTTGTAAATAACGGCCAGCTTCTGTCTGAGTAGAGCTACATAGGCAGATAACAATCTAATCGATTAGCTGCTTAAATCAAGGTCTGTGTGTCTTTCTGTCTATCAGTCCCTTGCAGCCAGCCATGCTTGCTCTCTCTCCCCTCAAACTTATGTTCTCTTTTCCTTGCTCTCCCTTCACTAAGTGCACCTTTGTTGGATAACTCCTTGCCCTCAGATTGTTAGCTCCCCCTAACTACTAGCCCCATTTAGCTTCTTAATCACACCAGTGCAATGCAGTGAAGCCAGAACAATTTAATGGGAGCAACCGTGGGGAATATGTCCCAATGAGGCCTAGTTCTCCCACTTGATATATCCCTCTTATAACACGCACCCCTCCCCCATCCCATGGCTACTACCCTTTTTCACACAACTGTATACAGACAAATGCGCGCACATTCTGCACATGCACACGTACAACACAAGGGGAGGACAAGAACTAGGCTGTGCGCATTGCAGCCCCTTTCATCTGAGCACAGGATGAAATCGCCCTCTGGGCAGAGAGCCCGCCCAACAGCTTGGCACCACTTACTTCCCGAACCTGGCGCTGACCCATGGCCCAGGAGCCAGATTCCACCAGCAAAATCAGCGTTCTTTCCAGTGCAGGTTTCAGCTTTGCAATTTGCACATCACAGTCTCCCAAAATCTTGTTACTTGCATGCAGCCGTGTACAAGGCTAAGGCCATCCTGGGGTGTGCACACTGGCACGTCATACATAAGACCCGGTTAAGTCTTGGCCGGACTGCCACGTCCAATTCTGGGTGCTGCACTTCTGGAAAGAGGGGGAGAAAGTGGGTGGTGCTGGAAAAACATGCGAGAGACATTCCCCGGGTTCCCCAGAGCTTCCAGTCTGAATAGATGAGGCAGACCAGGAGTGGAAGAGGAAACAGAGGCAGGGAGAGGAAACACAAATTCTCTGAGGTCACACCACCTGCTGGCTGCAAAGCCAAGACTGAAGCCCAGCCCTTCCCTGGCCACAGTGACAGCAGAACAAGATGGAGCCTGCATGGTCCAGCCCAGCATCCAAGCTGTTAGATCACCTGGGCAACCTGAGTTTACAGCCTGGGCCCAGGGTCTTTTATGGCAGTCTCCTTTCCCCACCCTGAGCCCCAGACAACTGTGGGGACCTTTGCAGCTTCAAAGTGTCTGCCGTGCATGTGCCTATGGCAGCTCCTCCTTCCGTCAGTGCATGTGCAGAGACCAGTGGACAGTCAGCTGCTCACCAGCTCCCTCCGTGGCCAAGCACTGAGCTGTGCTCAGCACCTGCACAGGCAGAACAGCACCAATCCTGTTGTCCTGGACTGCTGCAGTCCTGGGGGAAGAACTGTCCCTGCAGTCAGACTGAATTTAGTGAGGACTGTGGGTGCAATGCAGAGCCCAGATTGGTTTCGGTGTTTGTCCCTAGTGCTCCGGCACTGTCCCACGGAAGCAAAGAGGGCAAATCTAAGGCTCAGAGCAGCACTTAACCCTTGCTCCTCTCTTCCAGGGGAGTAGTGAGGCTGGACATCAAGCTGCAGAACGTGGATATCAACCAGTGTGCCAATGGCCCAGGCTGGTTCACCGATACGCACCAGTGTGATCTCAACAGCACGCAGGTAAAGAGTGCCCGGACTCCGGGCTGCCCACGCTCCTCCCTGCCAGTTACTGCATGGCTCCTCTTCACCCCCTCTGCCTCGCACAGCCCTTCTTTTAGGACCTCACGGAACACCGGTGTGCGATCAGATGGGCCCGAGAGGCCCACGCCAGATCCAGACTTTCCCACAGCCCAAGCTGGGATTTCAGAACAGGGAAGTTCCAAGGGAAATGTTCATTTCCTCACCCCAGGAAAATCCCAGTGCAACTGAAAACCCTCCCCTTGGGCCACAGGGCCTGATCTCAGTTCAGTCAATGGAAAAACTCCCTCGAGCTTCAGAAGGCCCTGGCTAAAACCCCTTAGATCTCGCTTCCCTCCACCCCACATGACATCGTCAAGCTTTGCAATTTCACTCTTTCCTCAGCCCTTCCTCTCTCCTGGTTTACTCTCCTCCCAGGCTCTTATTACAGGATCTCCTTGTCCTTGACCATTGAATGTCCTCCCCATTCCTGCTGGCCCATCTGCTTATTTCAGCTGCTCCCTGCCTTGCAGCCAATAGGGTTTATTGTGCAATTGCAAATTGTAAGCCACAAGACTCTGTTGTCTTTCTACAATAGACTAACACAGCTACCCCTTTGGAATTTAGTTTTCCCATGCGAGAGCTTCTTCTGATCTGTGCAAAGTTGCAATGCAAACCCTTCTCCATTCACAGCCCAGCTACCGCCCCATCCCCTCAGTTCAGCTGTTGCAACTCGGCTGTTGAACAGCTGATGGCCACTACACACAGTCTGAAAAGTTTCTGGAGTCAAAGCCATCTTCAGTGCCTAACCACCCCACCCCCTGCAAGAAGTGACCGTATCAGAACAGAATAATCTGTCTATTTTAGATACCTAGCTACCATCCATTACCCTAGTGTGTGAATGCCTCACAGTCTTCACCATATTTATCCTCACAATATGCCTGCATGACAGGTCACTGCTGTGAAACCCCATTGTACAGATAGGAAAACTGAGGCACAGAGCTACGAAGGCTCAGAATCTCAAATGTAGTAGGTATTATTATTAGGTATTTTTTTTATCTCAGTGGGAGTTGGGTTCCTGAAGAGCATTGAGGGCATGGGACTAAGACTTGCCCAAAGTCACACCAGAAGTCTGAATTTAAGGATATAATTGAATATCCATCTCTGGAGTTCGAGGCCCTAACCACTGAGCAACTTATTCTCTCTGTGAAAGGCACTGGTGCCTTGAGCCATGACATTAGGAGTCAGGATATGCTGAGTGAAGTTCTAAGCTAGAACTCAAGCACTTGCTTGCTGTGTTTTGAACCAGTCTTCACCTTTCTGGTAAAATGCTGAGAATCATTTTTTCACAGGTTCATTAGCTGACTACAGAAAACACTGAGTGTTAAGTGCTGAATCAGATTTCAAGTGAATTCTCTAATCCCCCTCCCCCTTCCTTCAAAAACAGCAGAACTAACATGATATTTGCCACCATCTCACTGATTGCTTGGCTCGTATGATCCATTCCTTTCCCTTCCCTGAGTCTGTAGTAGCTGTTTAGAGTGTAAGCTGTTCACAGCTGGGACCCGTATGGACAGCACCTAGCACAACGTAGACCTGATTTTGGCTAGTCTCTAGGCACAGCTGCGCTATCATAAACCTAATTCATAATAATCAGCGACAGGCTCTACATTCCACTACAGCTCCTCATGACCATTTGTCCCAGCGTGGTCCAGCCTGCCCTCTGGGTGGATCCCCGTCTGCCGGTACAGGATCCACTGCTGAATCTCACATGCAGCTCAGAGGTCTGGGCAACAGCTTATCACTGTTCCTCACTCGGGTTCTCTCACGTGCAGAGCCGATGTCTGACACTCTTCTTGGGCAGTAGGGCGCCACAGTACAGCTACCTCTAACACTGGAGCTAGTGCCTCAGGACCATCCAGCTGTGGGAGCTCTGGTTTCCAGGTAACCCTATCAGAGGGGACTACATGGCAGCAAAGCAAGGGAACTCGGGCTTAGCAATGGAATTTCTTAAAAACACATGCACTGTACTTAGAGTAACAAATCGATTTCTTAAAAGCACACACGCACTCTACTCTTAGAGTAACAGACCAATTTCTGAAAAACACACACACACTCTACTCTTAGAGTAACAAATCAGTGGAAAACAACCCACTCAGTGCAGTCCCCTTCAATCTGATCTCACCTGCTTCTGTGCATCCTGGGTTTGGTGGTCCAAGTCCCAAGGGGAGAACAGGTCCCTCTTGTCTCCACTCCACCTTTTGGGCCTTCTGTCTCTGGTTATGGACAGGCTCAGGAAGCACTACCTATAAGCAGCTGTCCCAGCCACATGCTGGGACCAGGGAAGAGAAGATTTCAGCCTTTTTTCCTTCCTGGCAGATTTCTCTGAAGAGAGTCCATCTAATGGCAAAAGCCCCTGCTGGTAACCCCATTGTTTCACTGGGGAGAAACAGTCAGTACTGATGACTCTCCAGGACTCTGTCACTGCTTCCAGACATGGCTTCCCCATGGTGCTTCTGCTCTGATGAGCTAATCCAAGATGCTGGTAACAATTAGCTAGGGCTCAGAAAACCCAATCGAACTGCTCATCAGATGCAGACAGATCCCCAAAACTCCTGGCCCATCCATTCCTCCCCCCACCAAGACTTCTACCTTCAAATCAAAGCCCATTTTAGCATTCATACTAGTTGTAAGGAAGCACCAGGACCCGCAAAAAAAAAAAAAAAACAACAACCCCGAACCCTCTAAAAAACCAACACACAACACTATAGTAATAAAAGTAAAATAATCATTAGCATTGCTAAATCAACTGGTATTTAAAAATGACCATTATTTATTTAATTTTCCTATTAACTTACTAATTTTTAAATATATGTACAAAAAACAAAGCAAATGACACATGAGCATCACATAACACAAGCTTCTCATGATACCCTAGCCTCTTACCACCTGGGTGCAGTAATTGAAATTACAGTTGAAACACTTCATGATCTGTCATAAGGATGGTTAAAATAGAAATCAGTTCTTTATATTTTTTTTTTGCAATTTACAAGCAAATACAATTTATTTGCAAAAATCCTCCTAGTTAAAAAAATGTGTTAAATAAGAGAAAGAATAGAAGCAAAATTCAGACAAAGGGAATAGAGACGGAGCGGGAAGGAAGTGGGTAAAAGGAAGAGAAAGGGGCCCAAGTACCGGTATTTCATAGAATCACTCAGATACTCCCAAGAAAGCATCCCATGTCTCTGAGAATTTCTCTCACGCCTCTCTATTGGAACCCACAATTTTTTCCATGGTGACCAAGCTCACAATGGCTATGCTCCAATCTTCAATTGTTGGTTGTGTTTGGATTTCTGTTTTTGTAACAATCATCTTCTAGCAAGTCTTAGTACTCTGCTGAATCAAAGTTTTTCAAATTTATTCAGCTTCCAATTAACACCCATTAGTTTTAAAATTGCATGTTTAGCTTGTAACACAATTTTCTTGGATGGGCCAAAATGACTATTATTTATAACACAGAACAATCAAGAGGTCCCAGCTGACTTCAGGCCCCTACCGTGCTGGATGGTGCCCAGACACCAGAGACAGTCCCTGAACCGCTTACAATCTAAACAGATGAGACAGGCAAAGTAGGTGTTGCTATCCCCATTTTACAGCTACGAAGCTGAGGTCCACAAAGATTGACCAGAGATTACACAGTCAGTCCACAGCAGACTGGGAATTGAAGCTGGGTCTCATTCACCCCACACTGGTGATTAAATCACACAGTTATCCTGCCTCCCTAGGTTGGCTCTAGAAACTGCTTGTGCCGAGCGCAAGTAAGAGCAAATGGGGGAGAACATGATCACAGTGCGTCTGCCATGGCATCATTTTATTGCTGGAAAAATGGGCTCTGTTTCCCACACGTTTGTTGTAGAACTTTGAGCAAATCATGTGGGCCCAAGTCCTCATAGGTATCTAAGTCCCACTGAAATCAGAGAGAGCGACACATCTAAACACCTAAGAGGATCTGGGCCTGAGGCCTTCAGCCCACTCTCACTGAAGCCAGCAGTCAGGGGTTAAATTAAGGGGGAACGCACCGGAACGCAGTTCCAGGGCCCCCAAATTTGAGGGGCCAGAGTTCCAGGGCCCCTAAAAATAGAAAAATCCAGCGGAACGCATTTTCCGCTCTCCCCTGGCTGCTGGCAGGTCCTACGCCCCACCATTGTTAATCACAATACTTACTGTGTTATGCAGTGTTTGCTAGTTTGTGACAATAATTGCTATAGACATAAATGATATATGAAATTATAAATATTTTTGTAGAGCGATAACCAATGCATGTGGTACTGAGAAGTGTTGCAAATGCCTACTTGGGTTGGGGCCCACACATACATGAAGGGGGCCCAGACAATACGGGAAGGGGGCCTGGAGATTAGGAGGGTTCCAGGGCCTGTCAAATTATACTTTAACCACTGCCAGCAGTAGGTGGTGAGGAGGAAACTTCAATGGTTCAGGATCAGGGCCTCAACCAATCCGTGCCTCAGTTTCCCAGGTGGTAAAATGGGAACATTACTTTGGCACCAGGTGGGGTTGGGAGGCTTATAGTATAAATATTTTGTAAATGCTTTGAGGTCACAGGAGGAGAAAAGTACCTTATTAATGATCATTCAGGGCTTCCCACTCATTGCTTAGCTTATTTTTTTGCTCAGAGGGAAGTATTTAGTGTAGGGTCTGGTTTTTTTCAGCAGTGCTCCGCACCCACAGTTCCTGTTGATGTCCAGAATAAGTGTGAGGTGCTCAGCACCAATGAGAATCAGGCCGTAGGTGGACAGGGATAGGCTGACGTCTGGGAGCAGTTGGCCAAATACCCAGCAGGGAGTCAATGGAGCTTTGCTGACCGACTGTGAGCAGGGAATTTGGCCTGGAGCCAACACCAGTCCATAGTGTGACTTTTCCTGTAGGTCCTACAAAAACAGACTGATTCATTGGGGAGTGGTAAAAACACAGACTGGAGATCTCTAAGGTGTTTAAAAAAGTCAGGCGCTCAACTTCCATTGACGTTCAATGGGATTTGGTCCCCAGCTCACTTTGAAAATCCCATTTGTCTGGAATACAGATATTTTAAAATCATTAAGGCATGCTCTATTTTCCTCCCCCATCCTCCACAGCCGAGTGCCACGTAAATGCCTACATGATTAGACAGATAGAGATACCAGATTATAACCATTTTAAGGTAGGTCACATCTTGGGGCTTAATGTACTTGGCAGCCTCTCTGAGCCGTCACATTGAGCATTCACCTCTAGATTACCCATCCCGACAGCCCCAGCACATCCCCTCTGCTTGGCAGGGAAAGAGGAAGCCAGGCAGGAGTGGAGTGGGGATGGAGAGGGTTGCTTTAATCATTTGGAGATTAGAAGGTTCAACTCTTGGGATCTAATGTCCAATTACATCTCCTGCTGCCTTCAGGGAAATTTTAAGTGACAAACGCAGCAAGCTCCTACCCACACCCCTTTGAATGCAATTAGCCATTAAAAGAATAAATAGAAAGGAAGTGCAGCCAGCTTTGTTAATTAAGGCGTCTTGCCTCATCCTGCTTCTCTTTTTGCTCCCCTTTCTCCCAGCTTGGTAAATACCAGGGACACATGGTTCTCGCTCAGTATAATTAAAAGGCTTCCTTTGAATTACTGGAGCCCTGCTCAAGTTGGCAACGCAGTCTGGCTATCCCTTGCCGAGGGGAGCCAGAAATCACGGAATCAGTGTCCAAAAGCAGCAGGCTTGAGGCAGCTTTCAAGACACCCAGGAGCAAAATGAGAGGAACAAGGTGGTGGACAGAGGGAGGACGGGTGAACAGAATGATCCTGCCTCTCTCTGACATGATCTTCACCACCATAGCCCACCTCAGAGACATCTCCCCAGGGCTGGCCAACCATATAGGTAAACTAGGCAACTGGCTGGGGTGCCAAATTAGATGGAAGAGAATTTTTTACATATGTTATTTCTTATAACATGTGGGGGAGGGGTGCCAAAATCATAGCTTGCCTAGGGCACCAAAAACCCTTGGGCCAGCCCTCATCTCCCTCGTGCATTAATGAGCATGGCAGCTCCTTGCCTCCCACAGCTCCTCATCCCAGGGCTCACTCTCGGTTTCCTTAGACTAGTTCTGGTTCCACCATGTCCCCTGGGGGATTGAATCACCCCCCCCCCCCCAACCACATGGTTATTTAGCTCCACTCCATTCCACTTCCATCCACGGGCAGCTGCCCCCTTCCTGCATACATGCAAACATGCAAATTAGTATGCAAACATGCAAATTACCACACAAAGCCTGTGCTCCTTCCCAGAGGCCCTGATTGAGATCTGGACCCCACAGTGAAAACACATGGGAAGGGACAGTCCCTGCCCCAAACTGCTGCATAGACAAGGGGGTAGGATGCCCACAGAGGGAAAGGCCCTCAGGCTTAAGGTCACCCAGACGGTCAGTGCTAGATATGGGAAGAGAACCCAATTCCCAGTCCAGCATCCCAGCCCGCTGCTTCTTGCATTCCCACTGCATCGCTCCCAGCTCTAGCAGACCGTCACCCCCAGTTGTCAGGCACCCCATGGCCTGGCTTTCATGGGCTTGGCCTGCTGTCTGCGATTAAACTTTCTCACCCCTGTTTAAAGCAACTCTGCCTGCAAACACACTGCGGGGCTAGACAAGCCCCGTGTGCAGAAGCAGCACTAATGAAAAGTAAAATCAGGCTGAACGAACACAGAGGGCTGCAGGGCCCAGAGAGGTAACAGAGTGGACACTTTGGAAGGAGGATGGGCCCACTGGAATTGTGCATGGGCCAACTGGAGCAGTGGGTTGCGATGCAGTGGGCCACGGGTCTGTCACCTTTTCATCTAGCCCAATGAACCTGTTGTCTGCTGGTTTATCAGTGGCCTGTGGAGCAAAGCCGCTCCCTGCTGCCGGGGAGGCAGCTGTTTGCAGCACAGGTTACCCTCCCCCCTCGCTGGCTGTAGGGTAGAACAGTAGGCAGGGCTGCCCAAGCCAGCGATGCACAAAGCGGATGATGGGGAAGGGTGGGAGAATGCATTTGATCTGCTATGAGAGCAGGAGAGTGAGAAGACAGGAGAGCCCATTCCCCACTGACAACCTCACCCTCTCCCCACAACTGGGGCTGCTCACTCCAGCACGGCCACCCCTGGATAAATAAATTACAGCTCAGCTGAGCAACCAACATGCATGTGCAGGGAGGAGACAAGCGGTGTTTTCCATCGAGTCGGGGTCTCTCCCAGCTCACCCATCGCCAGCCCCATACCCTTCCTGCTTCCCTCTTGTTCCACGGGCCTCCCCAACCCTCTTTCCCAGCCTCTGCCTTCCATCTATCCTTGGGGCACTCCCCTCTTTCACCTGCCCTGTACTTAGGGTTGGGGGATCAATCACCCTGATCAGCCAGAGCAGTGGTCAGTGGCTGCTGTGTTTGGAGAGAGAGGGTCAGAGAGCAGTGGTAGAAATGCTATGAGCTGCCAGCCCAGCACGCTCATGGCTGAGACTGTCCAGCCTCCTGTTCTACCCTCACATCCAATTGGTCCTATTTCCACACTGATATCTGGCCTCCAGCGAGGGGACTAAGGGGTCTGGGGAGTTCTCTACAGGCTGCCTGTGCCCTGCTTTTACCAGCAGGTTAGTGCTCACTCGGCAGGATTGTCCTCCAGGGGATTAGTGCATTGTGCATTACACGTCCATTTAGGTTTTAGGAGGGGATTTGAACAGCAGGCTTTTGCCTTTAATTCTTAAATGTTTAACCACTGGCTTCCAGCAGTAATCTTAAAGGGACAGGGGACAAACTGAGCTGGCGTGAGGCAGGTGGGAACTAGCCCCAGGGCCAGAGGGCAAGTCACACAGAATGAGACCTCTAGGTGAAAATCCCCAGCTGGGAGGGAGTTTGGGAGAGGCAAAATATTAGCCTCCAGATTCTCTCTAAAGAAGGGGGTCCGTTTAACTCATGTCATGTTTTGTTTAGTGCGTCCCCCAGAAAAGCCGCGGCTTCGTCCTCGGAAGGTACCGCTGTGTGTGCAAACAAGGGTTCTACGGCAGAAGCAGGGGCCCCGGCGCTGGCCAGACCGGTAGGTACAATGTGGATGGCCTGCCTCAGTGGGATCATATCAGCTTTTTCCCTGTGGGCAGGGGCGCCATTTCAGATTTTGGTTGCGGGGGGGCTTTAACTGTGATTCCAGGGGCTCCACAGGCACCTGGGAATTCTAGTTATTTTGCAGATAATAATTTAGGCTATGTCTACACTAGAAAAGTTAAGTCAAGTCGACTTAATAAGGTTGACTTTATGTCGACTTAACAAAAATCGACTTAACTTTTCTAGTGTAGGCATAGCCCCTTTTCAACCTTATTAAGTCAACTTAATACTTTAAGTTGACTTAATAAGGTTGATTTAGTTGCTAATCCCCATCCACACTGTCTTAAATTGACCTAATAAGGTCGATTTAAGTGTTAAGTCGACCTAAAATGAGGTGTTATTAAGTCGTCTTAACTTTTCCTTAAGTCAACTTAAGGAAATGCTTAAGTTGACTTCAGGAAAGCCCAGTGTGGACGTGGAGTAGTTTAGGTCAACTTAAGCCTCCTTAAATCAACCTAACTTGTAAGTGTAGACGCACCCTTAGAAATTAGCTGACAGGAGCACTGCCTCTAATTCCTATATAAAGAAAGAAAATTAAATAAACCTAGACCCACTCGCCTCCAGTACTAACATGTTCCGACCTCTTGTGTCAAGTCACTTAAGGGACACAGGTTAGGTTTAAAATTGTAATGTATATTTTTTCTTTGTTATAAATGCTTGAATACAACAACTAAAAGAAAGATAGAAAAATCTAGATGACTTTCTGTCATTTAGGCTACTTACTTTTTGCAATTCACCAAGCTTGGAGTAGATCATTTAGCTTTTGGAAGCATCCAGCTAGGGCAAGGGCCTGTGAGTTTATATTGTGCCTGCCTGAGGTTAGAGAGGTTGTTCCCACACTAGAAATAATAGACTAGCAACTGACTTTAAATAGGAATTAAACTGACACTTTTAAGTCATTGTCACAGTATAGCCAGCCCCAAATAATGAAAAATCATGAGTCAGGCTCATCAGAAATCATAAGAGCGGATTAAAAACCATAAGATTATGTAAAAATAATAGATTTGGTGGGGTTTTTTATTTGCTTCTTGAGCCTTTAGGGTGCACATTTTGAATCTTTCTCCACACCCATGAGGGCTAGAAGCTTACTTTTCCTTTAAAAATGAAGGCTGAAATTATCAGATTCACTTGACTCCCAGAGCTGGGGCTTTAAAGAAAACAAGAATGACGATGAGACTCATGACCACATCACGAGAACTGGCACCAATGCTTCACTTCTGTTTTAAGGCTAGTTATTTTCCAGAAGGCTTTTAGACACAGCACTACAGTGGCTGAGTTGCAGTTCTCACAGGAGAATATTTAAAACCAACCACCAACAAAATTCCATATTTTAAAGTTGAGGGGAAAAAATGGAGTCTTCTGAAGTGTATCAGGGTCACTGTGGGCAGGAAAGAAAAATAAACAGGCACAGGAGCTCCGGGAAGCTCTTCCTCTTGAAAAAAGAAGGAGGATCAAATCATCTAGTCCTTAAGCAGGTAAAACTTCTAGTGCCCTCATCACTTCCTGTGACCCAGGCCTCCTGGGATTACCACCTGAAAACACAAATATAAGGGCAGGCTGCAGAAAGGAGAGCTGGTTCTCCCAGCACTGGTGGGTTACCCGAAGATAAACTTCCCCCACGCAGTCCTTCTGATTCCCCACACTGGTTATCCAGAAGCACAACAAAATATACTCAGCCCCATTACTGCATTTCAGCCACTGGTTCCCGAACAACCACTGGGTCTAGTAAAGGGATAAGTTACTTAAAGCTCCAAGCTCGTTACCCAAAAAAGGCGGCCGGTGGTGCTTTTAAAGACTAACAGGGCTGCTTGTTTGTTTTGGTGAACTAGACTACCATGGCTACTACCCCTTTGGAAAAGGATCTCCTGACTCCAAAGGGTCAGCCACATAACACAGAACAATATAGATTTGGCGCTTACCCAAAATTCCACGCTGCCAACCCATCCTTTAGTAACTACAACTAAAGGTTTATTATAAAAAGGAAAGAAACAAATGATGAGAAATGTTAAAGGATCTAAGCAAATCACATACATACAATGATTAAAAGTCCATTTAAAACAAGTCCTTGGTAAAATCTGGAGTTTGCAAACTTGTATAGATCCTCTGGTGTACATCCAGTACCTGGGTGGGTCTCAGTCCTTTGCTTCAAAGCTTTAGTTGCAGATGAATAGATCCAGAGGTAGGTGCTGGCTGAAAGCTCAGACTTAAGACAAAATGGACACAATGCTACTGCCACTTTTATCACCTCTGGCCTTCCCCATGCTATGTGCTACGTGGATTTTTTCAGAAACAAAATAGAGATCAGAGTCACATGGCCAGTCCTGGTAACTCATTGAGCAGGTTTTTCCCCTGGGCCCATTGTATCTGTGGTTCCCTTAATGAGCCAACAAGGAGACAAAACAAACAAGGAGTCCTGTGGCACTTTTAAAGACTAACACATTTATTTATGCTCATGAGCTTTCCTGGGAGAAAATCCCACTTCACTTGTGTCTGACAGAGTGGGATTTCTCCCACAAAAGCTCATGTGATATATAAATTTGTTAGTCTTTAAAAGTGCCACCAGACTCCTTGTTTTCTTTACTGAACTAGACTTGCACAGCTACCTCTTTGGAACATATTAAGGAGACAATGGCTGTAGACATCCTGTCTGGGGTGTTTCCCAGAATCACACAAGTTGAAATACAGATATAACAAGTTCCAAAAGGGTAGCTGTGTCAGTCTAGTTCAGCAAAACAAAAGAGGAGTCTTGTGGTACTTTAAAGACTAACAACAAGTCTCCACACTGGAATCTCTTCTACAAAAACATCATCCAGCACATTCTTCCTCTGGGTGGACTTCACAAAAAAGAGAAAATCCATCTACAACACACACTTTGCTTCCCTACAGAAGAAAAAAGACAACAAACTGTCTAAGCTCCAATACACCACAAGAGATAACAACAGCACCTTTAACCCACCCAACAACATTGTTAATCTTTCATGCTACGGACTTACTCCAGCAGAGGAATCTGTGCTGTCTCGGGGATTTTCTTTCTGCCCCACCACCCCCACACATAAGATACAATTCTGCAGTGACCTGGAGAACTACTTTCGCCGTCTCAGGCTCAAGGAGAATTTCGCCACCACCAATGTAGAACGCAATGACCGTCAGATACCTTCCTCCCAACATTGTAAGAAAAAGTATTCAACATGGACTCCTCCTGACGGTTGGAACAACAGACTAGACTTCTATATAGATTGTTTCCACCACTGGGCAAAGGCTGAAATCGTGGACAAACAACATCACTTACACCATAAGCTCAGCCATGCAGAGCGCAATGCCATCCAGAGCCTCAGAAACAACTCTGACATTATTATTAAGGAGGCTGACAAGGGAGGTGCCGTCGTCATCATGAATAAATCGGATTATGATCAGGAGGCTTATAAACAGCTGTCCAATAGAACGTTCTACAAACCACTCCTCTCTGACCCCACTGAGGAATACCAAAAGGAACTACAACACCTACTCAAGAAATTCCCCAAAGCAGCACAAGAACAAATCAAGACAGACACACCGCCAGAACCCCGTCCAGGGATATTCTATCTACTACCAAAAATACATAAAAGAGGAAACCCCGGACGCTCCATCATCTCAGGCATTGGCACGCTTACAGCAGGATTATCTGGCTATGTGGACTCTCTCCTAAGACCCTATGCCATCAACACACCTAGCTATCTGAGAGACACTACAGATTTCCTGAGAAAAATCCAATCCATTGGCGGTCTGCCAGAAAATACCATCCTGGCCACTATGGACGTAGAGGCTCTTTACACTAACATCCCACACAAGGATGGATTACAAGCTATTAGAAGAACTATCCAAGATGATGACACAGCTAAACTTGTGGCTGACCTCTGTGACTTTGTACTCACCCACAACCATTTCAGATTTGAAGATAATTTATACCTTCAAGTCAGTGGCACTGCTATAGGTACCTGCATGGCCACACAATATGCCAACATCTTTATGGCCGATTTAGAACAATGTTTCTTCACGTCTCATCCCAAAGCACCTCTACTTTACTTATGCTATATTGATGACATCTTCATCATCTGGACCCATGGTAAAGATGCCCTTGAAGATTTCCATAGAGATTTCAACAATTTCCACAACACAATCAAACTTAGCCTGGAACACTCCACACAAGAGATCCACTTTCTGGACACTACAGTGCAAATTAGCGATGGGCACATAAAGTCCACCCTATACCGCAAACCTACTGATCGGTATAGTTACCTACATCCCTCGAGCTTCCATCCTCGACACACCACACGATCCATTGTGTACAGTCAAGCCCTAAGATATAACTGCATTTGCTCTGATCCTTTAGACAGAGACAGACACCTTCAGAATCTATACAAAGCATTCTTAAAACTACAGTACACACCCACAGAAGTGAAGAAACAAATTGACAGAGCCAGATGGGTATCCAGAAGTCAACTACTGCAGGAGAAGCCCATGAAAAACAACAACAGAACGCCACTGGTCACCACCTACAACCCCCAAGCCAGACCTCTTCAACACATCATCAAAGATCTACAGCCTATTTTACAAGATGATCCCTCACCCTCTCAAGCCTTGGGAGACAGACCTCTCCTTGCTTTCAGACAGCCCCCTAATCTTAAAAAGATACTTACCAGCAACTACAGATCATACAACAGAAACACTAAAGCAGGAACTTATCCCTGCAACAGACCACGCTGCCAACTTTGCCCTCATATCTACACTGAAGACACCATCACAGGACCAAATCAAGCCACCTACTCCATCAAGGGCTCGTTCACCTGCTCATCTACCAATGTGATTTATGCCATCATGTGCTGGAAATGCCCCCCTGCCTTATATATTGGACAAACAGGACAGTCTCTGCGCCAAAGAATAAATGGACACATCTGACATCAGAAATTGTAACACTGCAAACCCAATAGGGGAACACTTCAATCTCCCTGCTCACTCCCTTGAGGACTTGGTTAATAGCTGTGTTGAAACAGATGAATAACAAATCACAGCTTCAAAGAGAAACTGCAGAACTCGAACTTATATGCAAATTTGACTCGGTTGTCTTGGGGTTAAACAGGATTTTTCTCTCATTACAACAAGTGATTTGACCTCACCTTCCTCTATGTGCTATTCCCCAGTGTTTGAATCCTAACACCTATTTTGATTTGCTGTTACAGCCTGACCTGATCCTATGTCATACACTCCCCTGCATTTAATTTCCTCCCATTCTGTAAGTTTCCCATCTTCAAAGCGTCTGACGAAGTGGGATTTTCTCCCACGAAAGCTCATGCGATAAATAAATCTGTTAGTCTTTAAAAGTGCCACAGGACTCTGTTGTCCAACATATTCATAACTTCTAATATAGATATGACACCTACATGTAAACAATATAAATCATTCTTAAATTATAACCTTTCTATTGGTACATCACATGACATATCTCATATGCATTATTGCATTCCTGAAATACTGATATGAAATAAATCATAACTGGCTCCCTAAATCCAGACAGCGTCACACCTCTGCTCCTAGATATCTCCCCCTACCTCCCTCTTTTCTGATTGTCACCATAGTTCAGATAGATAGACTGTATTTCTTCTTCCAAAGGGGTAGCCGTGTTAGTCTAATTCAGTAAAACAAACAAGGAGTCAGGTGGCACTTTTAAAGACTAACACATTTATTTAGACTGCTTGTTTGTTTTGTATTTCTTCTGAGCCCCAGTGTTCCCTTTTCAATCCCTCCACCCCACCCACGGGAAGGTTTGGATCCTGTCTACAGGTTCATCTGAGAACTTCTAGATCCTTAATTTAAATCAGCACGTTCTTATCTTAATCACCCTGCCTCTACCTGTAAACAAAACACTGGCTCCCATTCCATACTCAGATTGCCTCGGGCTAGGACCTGCGTGGGGGGGGCCGGGGGGGGATTAGACCTCCTGTACAAAACTCAGAGGCGGGGTCTCCTTCCCCTCTGCTCCCCTAAATGAGGCCCCAGCTTGTGGCATGAGTGAAAGCCTGGTAATCGGATCTTCTAGTTCCTCATCACCCCAGCGTGTGAGCACCTCACTGCCACCCTTCCCCTCTTTACAGAGGGGGAACTGGAGCTAAGTGACTTACCCCAGGTCATGCAGAAAGCCTGCCGCCTCCTTGTCTGGTGCCTTAACCACTACACCATCCTTCCTCTCTAGCACTCAAAGTACCCAGCCTTTCATAGGTGCTCCCGTTCCCCCAGGCTGCCTTTCCACCATTGGAAATGCACACATGGGCTTGGACCCTGGGAGCTGATCTGTGCTCTGCTTTGCCTTCAGCTTGCACTGATTTCCCCTCCCCAGGCTGGGAAAATACCCTTCCTCCATGCAGAGGGATGGGCAGGACTGTAAATCACAGGGCAAAAAATGAACAGGTTTAGGGTTAATGTCATGCCTTGAGTTAAAGGGATGTAGCTCTGTGTCTAGACCAGGCCTCGGGGACTCCCTACAGACAGAAGAGCGTCCCAATTACTGCCCTGCACCATGGGCTATCATTTATATACCAAATCAAAGGGGGTGTTGCCAAGTTTAAGGAGCAGCATTTATCAGCTGTTTAGAGCTGGTGGAGATGATGGTGCGCAGTGCAGGTCAACAGAGAATCAGACCCAGAGGTAGGGCTAGCCTCTTGGGCACCCTGCCCAGGAAAATTTTTAGCCCTATCCCCCAACACATAATAAAAAGTGACTAGGGGCCCTCTTGAGCTGCTCAAAGCCATAAGCAATTGCTTTGTCTGCTTCTGGCTAGTGCCAGCTCTGATCAGGCCCAGGATTGGTCATTCGAGTCTGGTATGTGGGAAGAAAGAAGACAAAGTTTGAGCAGAGGCCAGCTGACATTTTAACCTTCCTGCACGTCTCCTTTTCACTCCTGCAGGCCCAGAGGACAGCCCACCCCAATATGCAGGGCAGTACAGAGCAGTGGATGCTGGGAACTTGCTGGAGTGCCGGCCATGTCAGGAAGGATGCGTGACATGCGTGGACAACACCCCGTGTTTGGTCCAGGAGGATTGGTCTCTGCGGGCTGCCGTCCTGGCTTTCCAGGCCTTCTGCATGCTGGCTGTCTTTCTCAGCATGCTGGTCTCTTACCACTTTCGAAAGAGCAAGGCAAGGCATCCAGCTCTTCCCAAGGAATGTGATTTCACACCGGTGCCCCGAAGTACCACTACAGTGGACTCCAACCAACCCAGCCCTTGGCCAGCATCTTGTTGCTGTCATGGACTCTCTAATACCTGGTGCAATTCTTCGGTATCTTCTGAGAGGCAGGCTGGATTCTAATCCCAGCTTGGGATCCAAGTTGCACTGGGCAGCATTTTCGGTGGTCTCTGGGTTTAGGTGCTTCTGTTTTGCAGGCACCCAACCTGAGCTACCAAGCCACAGCGCCCAGGGAAGGGAGGGAGCCAAAAGTCTGAGGCCAATTTGGAAAACGTTGCTTCAACCTCTGGAAAATGGAGGCGCTGTTTGCAAAGCGTGAAATTTACTGCCAGGCAGGGAACCAGCACAAAAGCTGTAGAATCATAGAATCTTAGGGCTGGAAGGGACCTCATGAGATCATCTAGTCCAACCCCCTGCTAAAAGCAGGACCACTACCACTAAATCATCCCAGCCAGGATTTGGTCTAACCGAACCTTAAATATCTCCAAAGATGGAGATTCCACCACCTCCCTAGGTAACCCATTCCAATGCTTCACCACCCTCCTAATGAGAAAGCTTTTCCTAATATCCAACCTCAACCTCCCCAGCTGTAACTTGAAACCATTGCTCCTTGTTCTGTCCTCTGTTACTACTAAGAATAACCTAGCTTCCTCCTCTTTGGAGCACCCCTTCAAGTAGATGAAGGTTGCCATCAAATCTCCCCCTCAGTCTTCCCTTCTGCAGACTAAATAAGCCTAGTCCCTTCAGTCTCTCCTCGTAAATCACCAGTCCCCTAATCATTTTCGTTGCCCTCCGCTGGACTCTTTCTAATTTCTGTAGTGGGGAGCCCAAAACTGGACACAGTATTCCAGATGCGGCCTCACCAGTGCCAAGTAGAGGGGAATAATCACATCCTTCTATCTGCTGGCAACACTCCTACTGATGCAGCCTAATATGCCATTGGCCTTTTTGGCAACAAGAGCACACTGTTGACTCATATCCAGCTTCCCGTCCACCATAACCCCCAGGTCCTTTTCTACAGCGCTGCTACTTAGCCGATCGGTCCCCAGCCTGTAGCAGTACATGGGATTTTTCCGTCCTAAGTGCAGGACTTTGCAGTTGTCCTTGTTGAACCTCATGAGATTTCTTTTGGCCCAGTGTTCCAATTTGTCTAAGTCTCCCTGAATCCTATCCCTGCCCTCCAGCATGTCTACCATTCCCCCCAGCTTGGTGTCATCTGCGAATTTACTGAGCATGCAATCCCATCATCAAGATCATTAATGAAGATGTTGAACAGAACTGGCCCCAGGACCGACCCCTGAGGCACTCCACTCATTACCGGTTGCCAACTAGACATTGAGCCATTGATTCCTACCCGCTGAGCCCATTGATCTAGCCAGTTTTCTATCCACCTTACAGTCCACTCATCCAACCCATACTTCCTTAACTTGCCGACGAGAATGCTGTGGGAAACCGTATCAAAAGCCTTGCTAAAGTCGAGGTATAGCACGTCAACAGCTATTCTCGCATCCACAAATCCAGTCATCTCATCATAGAAGGCAATCAGGTTGGTCAGGCACAATTTGCCCTTGGTGAATCCATGCTGACTGTTTCTGATCACTCCATTGTCCTCCAAGTGTTTCAGGATAGATTCTTTGAGGACCTGCTCCATGATTTTTCCAGGGATTGAGGTGAGGCTGACTGGTCTGTAGTTCCCTAGATCCTCCTTTTTCCCTTTCTTGAAGATAGGTACTATATTTGCCTTTTTCCAATCCTCCAGGACCTCCCCCGTTTGCCACGAGTTTTCAAAGATAATGGCCAGCGGCTCTGCAATCACATCGGCCAACTCCCTCAGCACCCTCAGATGCAGTTCATCCAGCCCCATAGACCTGTGCACATCCAAATTCTTTAAGTAGTCCCTAATCTGACCTTCCATCACCCAAGGCCACTCTTCTTCTCTCCATTCTGCATTACCCAGTGTAGTAGGCTGGGAGCTGGCCCTCCCTGTGAAGACGGAAGTAAAAAAAGCATTGAGGACTTCAGCCTTTTCTGCATCATCCACCATGAAGATACCTGCTTTAAATCCCTAGAAAGCCCTTTTTCAATCTTGTGCCAGTGCTGTACATAGGTCGATAACCTAGAGGTCTCCAGAGCCGAAGAAATGAGTGGGGCACAGGACCAGAAGTCAGTTGACTTGAGTTCTATTCTGGAGTGCTGCTCCAGACCTTGGGCAGATTGCTTTCCCTGCTTGGTGCCACAGTTTCCTCATCTGTAAAATGGGGTGATAACATTATTTAATTATTTGAGTCATGGGGAAGAGGCAGCGGGGGGGCATCCTAATTCAGGTTTGTGAAGTGCTTTAAGATAGTCACTCAGAAAGCACTAGAGGCAGCAAAGTATTAGTAGCAGCTTAGTTCCCACCAAGGTACAGGATTTGTGCTGGTTCCCACCCTGGCAGACCCTCCAATCCCATTCAGTTTTGTTTAAAATTCTGGAAAAAGCAGTATTTCCACATGCTCCTGTTAGTTCCCACTGCAATGGGCACCTCCTGCTGGTGCAGTCTCACCTGGCACATGAGATTAATGCCACTTTCAAGCCTCCACCTCCTCTCCCAATGGGAGTATTTAAAAAACCTTGGCACAGAGCACATCCAGGAGCCGCGTTATATTGGATGGCCCCCAAAGCTTGACTTTGGCAGGCTTGTCAGGGGATCCACTTGCTGCAAACAGCGCCTCCTTCTGGCCATCAAGGGGATTAGCTTTGCCAGCTCTTGCTCTCCCTTCAGTGGGGTCTTCCCCATCTTGTCTCACTCTCTGCCCCACTCATTGCCAGTTCCCTCTCTGGGGTTGGTCCTCCAGCCAGGTCACAAAAGTCCTCTCCCTCCAGGGAATTCATAGGTTTTCCAGACCTGTTGTCCAGCTGGCACCTCCAGCATCCTCATCATGTCTCCCCAAGGGCTGGGAGGTGAACCCAGACCTGCCGGGCCCTCTACATTAGGTTCCAGCCCAGGAACCCTTTAAGAAGCAGCCACGGCCTCTATACAGTCTTACCCCTTGCTACTGTTTGCTTTGGTTCCTCCCTACATATCTGTCCTCCTCCATCATTCTGCCAACATTCAACTTACTCCACACCTTTCCCAGGCAGCAGCCAATGCATCCCCCCACCCGCCTGGTCCTTCACAGGTGAGCCTGTCCTTACTTAGCTGCCTCCAGCCTAAATCTCTCCTGCTTGCAGCCTAATGAACTGATTGGGCCCACCTCACTAGAAGGGGATCCACTGCTCCCCCAGTCCCAGGGCTGCAGTGAGGATGTGGGGGACATTTCCCTCCCCTCTGAGAATAGGCACATTCAGGAATACCTTCAGTCCCCTGCAAATGCTGGCACCACACGCGTCCCCCACCGCCTGGACTCTCTCCCACACGTGCATGTCTCTCTCTTTGCTTCCCTAGAGGATCCGGGCATCAGGTGTGATCCTGCTGGAGACCATCCTCTTTGGATCTCTGCTTCTCTACTTCCCTGTAAGTATCTGTCCAGATCACAACGAGGTCAGAGAGTGATACCCTAGGGGCCAAATCCAGCCAATGGAGTTACCCTGTGGATGGATTTCGTCCCAGGAATCCCAATGAAGGCATGCACTGGGCAGCTAGCCCGGCCTGCTGCAATTTTTAGTGCACTAACCTGATCAGAACTAGCACTGATCTGTCTGGCCAGCTGGAAATTAGACCACTAGCTCCAGGGCAGATGTGTGCTGAGACTACCTGCCAGAGTCCTCCCACAGATCCATCATCCAGCAGAGGATTCAGAGGCCAGAACAGTGCTCCAAGGCCTTACACAAACCTCCTTTCTTCAGTCAGTGTCTCCAGTAGGAGCCTGCAGGTCATGGTGCGATGAACGTGGAATGGTGTCAATTCCTAGGCAGCGAGGAGGCCCCAGCTGCACAAGAGCCAGGGTATAGACAAGTAACACCCCTTGTCCCCTGAGATTGGGTCTGCTCCTCCTGTCCCCTGGGACTCTAATTCTCTGAGGTGAGGAGGTTGTGTCAACTGATAGAGAACATTGCATGGTCCCTCATAGGCTGCTGGAGACCCCACAGTCGCTAGGAAAGACAACATGAGGTCTGGGTCAAGTGGTGGATTTCACTGGGGCTGTTTCGCACCCATGGCCCAGAATTCTCTGAGCCTGGGGTATACCTACACTCCAAATGCTACATTATCTAGGGTTTTCCTCCAGTCCAGGACCAGCACGAGATCAAACGGGGCCTGGGGGCAACCAAGCGGATGGCTAATTTCTCTGGCCCAGCCTCCAGCTTCCATGAGATCATCCTTCTCAAGAACTCAAATCCCTTTCCGGCCATTGGAATTAAATTAAATTATCTAAATCCTCTCTCTCCTGAAAGATTTACTGCTTCGGCTTTAAGGAAAGCACCATGGAGGAGAACACGTCTTTTCCAAAGTAATCAATCTTCAGGTTTTTTAGCAAGTTTCTCCCTCCCCAAAAAGAGGGCAGAAAGATGTTAGCTGGAGTCTGCAGATTTATCACCCACAATCTCTTTGAAATTTTGGGGCTTATAGATGGCACATCCCTGTGATTTCCAGCTGTTCCCCATCATGCTACATCTTGCTAGCCAGTTTATTTCCACTAGAGAGACAATGTTGTCCTAGTGCCCAGAGGAGAGGGCTGAGAGTCAGGTATCTTGTGTTTTCAATTTGACTCCTACTGTGAGTCATTGTCTGGCCTAGGGGATATCACTTAATTTCCCTGGGCCTCAGTTTCCCCATCTGCAGAGGTCACATACAGGTATTGGCTACATACAGAGGCATGCACAGAGAGGGAAACTAACTGGAAGGCACAAAACCATGGCCCTTTTCTACTGAAGGGAAAGGTGTTCTTGTTGCAGTAGTTGGAGCTCTTATATCATGGGAGGTCTGCAGTCTATAGGAGGCAATGTCAGTGCATGTGCAGCCAGGCAAAAAAATGAGAGACAAGGGACCCAGGACTTGCCTTACGAGTCACAATTGTCTTCCTGCGTGGCCAGGACTAGCTGCTTCAAAGGCAAGTGGGAGGAACCTTGCAGATATGGAATTCCTACCTCGAGGAGAAGTTAACCCTGATTGCCGAGGTGGGGGTGGAGGGCACATGCTTTGAAACCAGAGAGTCTCTGCCCCTTCTAAACTATTGCTGATTTTGGTTAATATTTACTGCCCTAGCTCTAGAAGTTCCTATTAACCATATAAACATCTAGCTCTTTCTGTGACTGCTGCTCGGCTCCTCCCCCACCACGCACAACGCCGCACAGACGACAGAGGGTCTAATTCACGTTTATGCTGAGGCTGTGTCTAGATGCAGATGAAAGATGTTTTGTTGGAACACGGTAGCTCACATGACCCAACAGCATAGCTTTCATCCTGGTCTAGATGCGGCCCTATTCCCATTGCACTGGCTGTGTCCTGGGGCCACAATTTGGCTACTGCATCAACACCCATTATAACCCTCTCCCCCCCCCCAGTGTCCATTGGTGTAAAGAAGAACTGGGACCCAATCTCAGGTGCAGGCTGAGCTGGGGAAGTGAAGGCAACACGGCCCTCCTGACGTTCCAGAACAGAGAACTGAGCTGCTCCAGAGTCACCCGCTCTCTCTCCTTTCTGTCCAGGTGTTTATCCTGTACTTCAAGCCGAGCATCTTCCGCTGTATCGTCCTGCGCTGGGTGCGCATGCTTGGGTTTGCCATCGTCTACGGGACCATCACCCTCAAGCTGTACAGGTAACTTAGCAAGGGCAATAGCCGAGTGGACAGCATCTCCTTCTACCAGCCCTCACAAAAGCAGCCATTTCATAGATTCCAAGGCCAAAAAGGGACCATTGTGCTCATTCAGTCTCCCTTCTTGTAGAACATAGGACATATGACACCCCCCCAAATAATTCCTAGAGTGGATCTTCTAGGAGAGACACCCTACCTGGATTTTAAAATGGCCAACAATGGAGAATGTACCATGACTCTTGGTAAATTGTTCCAGTGAGGAGCAGATCTTCCCATCTGATTTGTTGTGTTCATTCCTTGATGGAATGGTTGGGGACAGGGTAGGAAATAATTTCCCTAATAAATTTACAAAGGTTTACCACAACTCAGCTGCCAAATCCAAGGCCATGTGGTGTTGATTGCATCCAAAGCACAAATACAAACAGATATACCCAGGTGCTCTGTAGCCTAGCATCCGTAAACAATGGCCAAAGACTCACAACTCTTACTGGGTTGGGAGATCCCATGGAGTCATTCCATGATAGAAAGGTCACAGCTCTGTCAAAGAAATTCTTGCCTTTTCTACACCATAATAATAAACAAGAGATGTCACTGCTGGTGGCCAGACCTCAGCTAACGCCAGATGAGGCCATGAAGGGCTGAACCCTGTCCACCAGCCCAGTTAAGAGAAGATTAATGGCTAAGCCCCTCTTTTTAAGGGTTTCTTCTTATTTGCTGTATTTCTTCCTAATACTGGCCTAAGCAATTCTTCATAATAAATTAAACAAACCTTTATAACCAATTAGGGAAAGAACAAGTTAAAAATTACTTAGACAAGTTAGATGTTTTCAAGTCACCAGGGCCTGATGATATGCACTCTAGAATACTCAAGGAGCTGACTCAGGAGATATCTGAGCCATTGGCTATTTTCTTTGAAAAATCATGGAAGACTGGAGAGGTCCCAAAGGACTGGAAAAGAGCAAATATAGTGCCCATCTATAAAAAGGGAATTAAGGACAACCCAGGGAATTATAGACCAGTCAGTTTAACATCTGTGCCAGGAAACATAATGTGGCAAATAATTAAGGAATCAATTAGCAAACATCTAGAAGAGAATAAAGTGAGGTCCAGAGTCGTAAAATACTGAGCTTTGCCCAACCGGTCCAGCAGCTCATCCATCCGAGGCATTGGGAAGGCGTCAAACTTAGAGATGGCATTAATGCGCCGGAAGTCTATACAAAATCATCGTATCCCATCTGGTTTTGGTACCAAGACGATGGGGCTATGCCATTCACTAGTCAAGGGTTCAATTGCCTCAGTTCCAACATAGCCTGGACCTCTTGCTCCATGGTCGCCTGGAGGTGCTGGGGGGTGGGGAGAAATCAGGCTCCAGTGTGCACTACCTCCTTGAGAGAGGTCTGGATCTTATGATACATTTGGGTGGTCCTTCCAGGCGTGGCTGTAAAGACACTCACGAAGGTCGCCAGAAGGTTTTTGGCTTGTTGCTGCTGGGCCCATGTGAGATCCGGGCTGAGTTGAGGTTCCCCCGGGTTCCCTTTGGGGATCTGTGGCCCTAGGTCTGTGTTAGGTGGGTAAGGAGTAATCATCAGGCCCTCCTGTTCTCGCCAGGGTTTTAAGAGGTTAATATGATAGATTTGTCTCTTCTTCCAGCGGTCCGGCTGTTGGATCTCAAAGTTCATTAGCCCAGTTTGGCAGATCACTTCGTACAGGCCTTGCCCTTGGACCCAGTCGCCTGATTCAAATGTATGGGTCCAGGCCCTTTGGTTATATGACCATGCTTGGGTGGCCTGGGCAGTCTTTAAACTTTCCTGGGCTAAAGATCCCACCAGACAGAGCTGATCCTGCAGGCCTAGGACATACTGCAAGAGCCCCTGTGTTGGGGAGGGCGTCCTCTCCCAGTTCTCCCTCATTAAATCGAGGATCCCTCATGCTTGTCAGCCATAACAATCTAAAGGGAGAAAATTGGGTGGAGGCCTGAAGGACTTCCTGGATGGCCAAGAGTAAAGGAAGGATTAGCTGGTCCCACGTCCATAGCTCTTCCGGAGGAAATTTTCACAGCATGTCCTTGAGGGTCCAGTTGAATGTTTCCACCAACCCATCTGTTTGGGGGTGAAAGATGGAGGTCTGTAATTTCTGGATGCCGAGGATGGCACAAACCTCCCTAAACAGTCGGGAGGTGAAAACAGACCCTAGTCCGTGAGTATTTCCCGGGGTAATCCTACTCTGGCAAAGACTTTCACCAATTCCCCTATAACAGTCCGTGCAGTACTGTTCCTTAAGGGGATTGCCTCAAGAAAGTGGGTAGTATAGTCCACCAGGACAAGCAGGAAGCAGTAGCCCCCGATGCTGTGATCCAGAGGGCCAACTAGATCCGCAGCTACCCTCTCAAAAGGGGTCCCAACCACCAGGAGGGGTACCAGAGGAGCACGGGGAGTCAGTGGCGGTGCTGGGACTGGGCTCACAGGGCACGTGCCCCAAGTCCCAGTGCCAGTGTCCCGAATCTGGCGGGAACCCGGGGCTGGCCACCACCAGCCCAATGCTGCCCCCATTGGGATCCGGGGCCCGGGCGCCACCGGCCTGATACAGCCTCCCACCGGGATCCGCGGCCTGGCTGCTGCTGGCCCGATGTGGACCTGCCAGGATCTGGGGCCCGACTGCTGCCAGCCTGATGCGACCCCCACTGGGATCTGGGGCCCAGCCACTGCTGGCCCAATGTGGCCACCACCAAGGCCAGGGCTGGGCTCCAGGCCAGCAGTGACAGGAGCCTGAAGCAGCCCCGGCTGGGGACCCACGGGATGGATCAGGCCCCCCCAAACGGATTGGGCCCCAGATCGGGCCTGGGCCCTGAACTTATTTTTGGGGCAGCAACGCTCCTGCAGGGAGTCCCTGCCATGGCAGCCTTCTGGCATTCTGGACAGGAGGTCCAGTAATCCTGCACGTCACAACATACCCCAGGCCAGTGGAAGCGGGTGAGAATCCAGGCTAGAGTCTTATCTACGCCCAGGTAGCTGGCTGCTGGGACATCATGGGCTAGTTGTAGGACGGATCTCTGGTGAGGTTGGGGCACCACAAGTTGAGCCCATGATTCCCCTGTCTTTAGGGTCCTTTTCGATCTAATATAACCGGTCCCAGCATAGTTCAAAACGTGGCCACTGAAGGACTCACTGGGGATCAGTTACTACCCCATCCACGGCTGCCAGTTGTTCATAGACATGAACAAGGGTGGGGTCCTCTCGCTGGTCCCAGCAAAAATCTGTCCCTGGATCCTCTGAATTAGTGGGGACTTCTGGCAGGATCGGGTCCTCCCCTCCTCAGTTGTCCTGCGGTCAGGGGGCTGCTCCCCAACTGAATCCTGAGGCTCCCCATTGGAGGCGTCACTTTTATGGGTTGGGGCCTGGTGTCCTTCTGTAGTCGGTTGGTCAGCCTCTGGAGTTTGCAGTTGATCTACCCTCTGCAATACTCCGACAAAGTCCGGCCAGTCCCGACTCAGAACAACAGGATATGGTAGATGGGTCACCAGCACCACGGGAATAGTCCAGGTGACTGGCCCCACAGTTAATGCAACAGGGAGCATGGGGTAGGTCCTCAGATCCCTGTAGATGCAGCAGAGGCCCACCTGCCTAAAGATGCATCCTTCCTCTGGGACCAGCCCTTGTAAAATGAGGGTCTGCCCACAACCTGAGTCCACAAAGGCTTCCAATGGTCTTCCCGCCACGTTGACTGGGATGGTGGCTTTTGGTGAGGTTGATTCTCGGACTCGTCCTTCCTCTGCATATACGGACCCAAAAGAGCACCCCATGGAGGGGCAGTGTCATTGCAAATGCCCCATCTGTCCACACTGAAAACAGGGACCCATGGCACTGGGGTTCCCCATAATCTGGCCATGGGTTTCTCGGGCCCAGCCATTCCCTTTTGATGCTGGGGTACCCAGGGTTCCTGGAATCCCTGGGGTTGTCCGGACTCATGGGCAGCCCCATCCTGGAGTCCGGGCCCAGCTGGGCTGAACGCCTCATGCTGATGGGACTGACTGAGGCTCCCCAACGCCGGCCCTCGATGGAGAAGGGCCAGCCAAGACCCTGGGATTCTCGGCAGACAGAAAGTCCTCCAGCCGGCTTACTGCCTCACTCAGAGAGGCTGGGCTATGCCTCATCACCCAGGTCCGCCCTCGGTTGGGTAAGATATTGCGCCATCACAATTTGATCTATTAATTCATCCTTCGAATGTTGGTCTGATTGGAGCCCGCAACAGCAGGCTTCTTTGAGTTCCTGAGCTATTGCCTGGGGCCAGATCCCCTGGTGGTACTTTTTTTCCCCTAAACCGGCGGCAAAACGTCTCAGGAGTGATATTCAAGGCATCAAGGATGGCCTCCTTCATGGCCCGATAGTCCCAGGCTACCTCATCCAAGAGTGCCCAGTAGGCTGCCTGAGGGATGCCCATCAAGTATGGGGCCAGAAGGTGGCCCACTGGTCTTGGGGCCAACCCATTGCAGAGGCCACCCTGCTTGAAGGTCCTTAAGAATGCCTCCAGGTCATCGTCAGGGCCAAGCTTGGTGACGGATAGGCAGCGAGGCAGGGGTGGCTGCTCGGCCCCCGCCCGTGGTGGGGCTGACAGGGCTGGTCAGCATGGTGGCCAACTGCTGCATGTTTTTCTGCTGTAACTCCTGTTGTTGGGCCCCCAGCTCACAGATCATCTGCTGCTGCTGCTGCTCCCCCAGCATCTGTAGCAGCTGCTGCTGCTGTTGAAGCTGGGTCGCTTGCTGTTGCTGGTCCACCCACCATTTCACAAACTGGTCCAGATGCATGAGTCTGTCTAATGCACCGCCTTCAAGTTATGGGTAGATACCACAAATAAAAGTGCCACCCCCCAGCACCATCTAGGGGGCTGCTGCCCCTATTCTCCACCACATGTAAACACGTTGCCAGTGGTCCGGGGCGTTCAGGCCCTTCCTTGGGTCCAGGCTTGGAGGAAGGCCAAAGCTCCGGCTGGTCCTGCCCTGGAAAAGGGCCAACAGTTGTAGTCTGTAGACTAACGCGAGTGTTTACGGTTACTGCTGATCAGCCTGCTTGCCAGGTGGGACAAGGCAGGCACAAGAGTCAGTAGCCCCTGACCCCATGGCGGGTGGGGCAGGCACAAGAATCAGTAGCCCCCAGCCTGAGATGTGCGACGGGTTCAAACGGGGCAGGGACACCCCTCAAACTCCCAAGTGGCTCTGGCAGGAGGGGTCAAGCACTCCGGGTGGTTGGGAAAAGGGTGGGAGGGGGACGCAGGCCCACCTGACTCCACTGCATCACAGCCCAGGGCCCTGTCAGTGGCACAGAGGTCTGCCACTTGGTCAGCAGAGCTCCAGCCACAACGCATTGACACTAGTTTGCTCCGCTGTCAGCTGCACGGGAGTCAGCTGTTCCTGGGCTACTTCCTCCCACCCTGAGCCCAGGTACCTGGTTTTGAAGGGGGCTCTTCTGAGTCCTCTGGGTAGACTGCCCATGGGATCCCAACTAGGCCCTCCGGGTCCACGGGGGGCAGATCTGGGAACTCCTCTGGCCCATCTGTGGAGGGCAACTCCTCCAGGTCATAGGGTCCTTCCACTGCCAACTGTTCCTCCTGGGTGCAGGCATCCTTGGCCGAAGGAAGCTCCTCTAGGTTGCAGGGGCCCAGCGGCTCCTCCAGGTCCTCAGTGTCCCCCAGCTCAGGGCTGTCCCAGGGGAGGGGCAACCTGTCAGGGAATCAATGGGCCCTGGGACATCCCCAGTCTCTGGTATCCCCTCCTAGTCTCTAGGTCTGGATAAGCTGGGGAGGCTGTCAGGCCTTCTACCAGGAGAGGATGGGGGCAGCTCCCTGGTAGGGGCCTGGTCTTGTGTGGCCTGCAGCCTCAGAGGAGGTACATCCTTCCCCTGTGGCAGCTCAGCCCCTACTGAGCTGCCAGGCTGGGCTTTTATACTTCCCCTTCTGGTCCTGGCTCCTCCCCTCTGTTTCCGGGGCTGGAGTCCTGCAATTCCTGGGACTGTTCAGGAGGGGGGTTCAAGCCCTTCCTTGGGCCCAGGCTCGAAGGAAGGCCAAAGTCCCTTGCTACAGGTGGGGTAACAAGCCTTGTGGATAGAGGGGAAGCAGTAGATGTGGTATATCTAGACTTTAGTAAGACTTTTGATACGGTCTCGCATCACCTTCTCATTAACAAACTAGGGAAGTACAATCTGGATGGAGCTACTATAAGATGGATGCAAAACTGGTTGGATAACGGCTCCCAGAGAATAGTTATCAATGGTTCACAATCATGCTGGAAGGGCATAACAAGCAGCGTACCATAGGGATCGGTTCTGGGTCCAGTTATGTTCAATATTTTCATCAATGATTTAGATGGTGGCATAGAGAGCACACTTATAAAGTTTACCGATGATACCAAGCTGGGAGGGATTGCAAGTGCTTTGGAGGATAGAATCACAATTCAAAATGATTTGGACAAACTGGTGAAATGGTTTGAGGTAAACAGAATTAAATTTAATAAAGTGCAAAGAAATCCACTTGGGAAAGAAGAATCCATTGCACATGTACAAAATGGGCAATGCTAGGAAAGAGTACTGAGGAAAGGGATCTGGGTGTCAGAGTGGACCACAAGCTAAATATGAGTCAACAATGTAATACTGTTGCAAAAAAATCAAACACCATTCTGGGATGTATTAACAGGAGTATTGCAAGTAAGACACGAGAAGTAATTCTTCCGCTCTACTCTGCCCCAATTAGGCCTCAACTGGAGTATGGTGTCCAGTTCTGAGCAATCTCATTTCAGGAAAGATGTGGACAAATTGGAGAAAGTCCAGAGAAGAGCAACACTAATGATTAAAGGTCTGGAAGACTGAAAGAGCTGGGTTTGCTTAGTCTGGAAAAGAGGAGACTGGGAGGGGACATGACAATTTTCAAGTACCTAAAAGGTTGTCACGAGGAAGAGGGAGAAAAATTGTTCACCTTAACAGCCGATGATAGGTCAAGAAGCAATGGGCTTAAATTACAGTAAGGGAGGTTTAGGTTGGACATTAGGAAAAAATTCCTAACTGTCAGGGTGATTAACCACTGGAATAAGTTGCTTAGGCAGGTTGTGGAATCTCCATCATGGGAAGTTTTTAAGAGCAGGTTAGACAAGCACCTGTCAGGGATCATTGAAGGGGGCACTTGGTTCTGCCATGAGTGCAGGGGACTGGACTCGATGAACTCTCATGGTCTCTTCCAATTTCTATGATTCTATGATTATTTACTGCACCTGTTACCCAATTCACTTTTTTCCCCCCGTTTTCTGACCTCAACCCAGAACTTTAAATAAGTTCATGCTGGTATTTGATGGCTCACTCCAGATCTAACACAAACAATCCTCCTTTCCCAGGAGCTCTTTCTTTCAGGTCATATGCTTTGGCTGATGCCAACTTCCAAACTAATTTAAAAACCATAATTCAGCCAGGCCCAATGGAGGTCTATAAGCCTGCTGACCGATCTTGCTCCAGACAAGATAGGGTCCTTTTGTTTACTATGATTAATTATTTGTATTTGTAGCACCCAGGAGCTGCCAGCACCACAACATGCTAGGTGCTGTACAAACACAGAACAGAGACAGTCCCTGCCCTAAGAGGCTTACAGTCTAGCTGTTGAACTCACTCCTTGGTGTTAACTTGCAGTGAAATTAGATAGCCCCAGTATCAGCTGCAGAGCCTGATATACTTAATATTTGAATCTCCTTCCATTAGGTGGGCTTTTCTTTTAGCGGCAGAAAGACACGAGACCCCAGAGTGCTCACGGTGAAACCCACCCCAGTGCAGAGGGACCCCTGGAAGGCCTATGTCTGTCATCAGCAGGCTGCTGAAAGAAAGCCCCCTCCCCCCCCCAGATGCTAAGACTGAAACCTCCTCCCTCTCTGTCATGCAGGGTCCTGAAGGTGTTCCTCTCCCGTTCGGCCCAGCGAATGCCCTACATGACCAGTGGGCGGGTGCTGAAGATGCTGGGGCTGATCCTGCTCTTGGTGCTCTGGTTCCTGGCTGCCTGGACGGTGGGGATGTTGGAGAACATTGATAAGAACATCCCGCTAGTAATCCGCTCCCAGACCACCAAGGGGCTCCAGTTCTACATCTGTGACCACGACCGGTGGGACTACATGATGGTTGTGGGTGAGACCTTGAGTCCAAAGTTTGCCAGCTGGGAGTTTAGTTGGTCCAGTGATGTATTGTCCCAGATCTGAATGGGGCAATGTGCTAAGGACACAGCGGGCTCACCCCTCTCAGCCTCACTGGGTATGTCTATACTGCACACTCAGCCTGAGCCAGTAGGACCCGAGCTTGTAGACTCAGTATTTCCACACCATGCTTGAGAATCCACCCTGTATTGTAAACCTGGGCTTGCCATTACCGGGCCGGGTCTCACAGCCACACTAACATGTATGTACTGCACTACGCAGCCCTTCTGACTCAGGTCTGTGGCTTGAGCTGCATCCACACTTCAAAATGGCAGGGCTTGGACCCAAGTCTTGACAGGACTTGGGCTCTGACCTATCTAGTTAGCAGGGTCCTAAGACTTGGGTCCTGAGTGCTTGCTGACCTGGATAGGACTGATTTGGGTGTGGAGGGAAAGTGGGCTTGGCTTAAACCTGAGTCAGAAGCCAGGCTTACTGTGCAGTGTAGACAGACCCACTGAGACTGGCTCTGGCACAAAGCAATTCTCAGCGAGGAGGCAAGAAAGCCACAAACAGTTCAGCGTAAATCGCACGGGGCTGGGTCATCATCCTGAAGCTTAACCCATTGACACCAACAGGATTATTCCTGCATTAAGGCATCACTTGCCATGAACGAGAGCATCAGGCCTGTGGGGAGAAGGGTCAAAATGGCACCTGGAAATGCACCTTCCTAATAACGAAAGGCCGCATGTTAGCAGAGTCGGCCCTTGACTGTGAACCTCGGCTGCTGGTCCTCCACACCACCTGCTGAGCTGTGATGACTTTGCTGCCGCAGGCCTCTCTTCAGGCTCCCCCATGTTGTTCTGCATGGGGCAGCAGTGGAGGCTTAGGATCTACAGCCCAATATCTGGGATCCATCTGGGGCAGATGCAAAGTAGGAGATATGACTATACTTATAGGATAACCCATTCCCTGAACATTGGCTTCCCCTCCTGCATACAGGTTCACGGATGCACAGACAGAGAAATACAATAAAAGAGATGAGAGATCTTTGCAGGTCTCCGGAGCTGCCCCTCTGTCCCCTCCTGCTCCTGATGACTCGAGTCATCTGCAGTGGTTGTGGGTCAGCTCTTACACATCATAACACGGCTTTCAGAATCTCAATGACCCTGCCCCCATAATCAGGCTGTTCCACATGGCAAGCATTGTGGGCTTGTGGCATAGAGGCCAGTCTGGCTATGGGCAGAGAGAGATGAGTGCTTGGAAGACATGCCGTCCTCCTAACAGATGGTTTATCTCAGCAAGCTTAGCTTAACTAGGCCCTCTCTTGTCAGCCAGCTGGCCCTGAATTCCACAGAGTGCAGTGTCTTGATATAAAAAGTGAATGTCCTGGCAGAGGTGGCTTTTGGGGTAGGCGAAGCAGGCACCTGCCTAGGCCCCCAAGCAGTTAAGGGGCCCCCTTCACTATCCCAAAAGCCGTGTCTGCCTCAGAGGGGTAATCTAGGGCCATGGGGCGGGGGGGTGGGGTGGAGGAGGCACCAAGGCTGGGGGGGGGGGGGGCTGGCCACAAGAAGTCAGGACCATGTGGGGGCAGGGCTGCAGGGGGGAGTCTCTAGGGGGCCCCCAACAGCCTAAGGCTGCCTTTGCGTCCTAGAGAAGTGGGCCCCAGACTTAACTGCTTCTCTCTCCTCTCTTTTTCTCCTGCCAGCCGAGATGCTCTTTTTATTCTGGGGGAGTTTCTTGTGCTACGCCACCCGGACGGTGCCCTCTGCCTTCCATGAACCTCGCTACATGGGCCTCGCCCTGCACAATGAGATGATCATATCAGCTGCCTTCCACATTGTCAGGTGGGGAAGGGCAGGGAGAATTGCCTACCAGAGGCTCCCTTCACCAGCAGGCTGTGCCCAGGGTGTCCCACAGCTCTGATTCAGATAGACAGGGTGCTGCTCGAAAAGGCTTTGCACATCCTGGAGGCTTGTGTGTCAACACCAGGCACACTCACGTGCCCTTCTCCCTCCAGGGCCCCTGGGCTGGACGTTGATTTTGCACCTCCCCCCAAGTCTCATGCTATCGCTGTGGGTCCAGGGACAGGTCAAATAGAAGTAGCAGCTTGAACTCATTCAAAACCAGGTCACCACAAGAGGCTGTGATTCCTTCTCCGCTTTTTACCTCCCAGCTCAGCTCCAAGGACACCAGCCCGCTGAGGCGCCTGAACAAGATCCCCGGCCCCTTAACTCACACTAAGAACAGTTCTTCGCTGCAGGGTGACAACTCCAGTGGCCTGTAACAGGATTAGTGATGCTCCCTGCACTGTCCCAGCAACCCAGCGTGCTAGATGCTCCGCACCAGGGTCTAGCTCTTAGAGCCAAGGATGAGAGGCAGGATGCCTGGGTTCCTGTCCCAGCAGGAGGGAGAGTTGTTTGGGGGCTAGAGGAGGAAAGTGGAAGTCCTAGGAACCCTGGGTTCTAGTCACTGGCTCAGTCCTACATCAGTTGAGTCACTTTGTCTTTCTGTACCTCGGTTCCTTGCCCACAGCAGCCAATGGGGGCTAATAATACCTCTTTGTAAAGCTCAGAGAGGCCCAGACAGCATGAGTACCACCAGGGAACTGTCAGCATGGCTTGGCAGACAGAGCCCTGGAGTGAAACCTAGGAGCCCTGGCTTGTATTCCTGGCTGTGCCATCGGGTCTTCAGGAGACTTTCAGCAAGCTGCTGCCTCATTCTGTGCCTCTGTTTCCCCATCTGTAAAATGGGGGTAATGAGACTCCTCTCCTTGGTAAAGCGCTTTGAGCTCTACAGATGGACAGCGCTAGATAAGTGCGAGGGGCTATTCTGTCAGATATGTGAATGCAGAGTATACAGGTTCTTGTTTTGGGCACTCATCTGAATGTTTCGGGATGCCTGCCCCAGCCTTGCCCAGTGAAGGGGTAGGATAATTTAATTACCTGAGCCAAATGCTGGGGATTTTCTTCATTTTTCTTTTCAGTCCGGCTTTCCTCAGGTCAAACTCTCTTTGGGACCAATTCTCCCCCCTTCCCCCAGCAGTTATGTTACAGCTGTATAAACCCATTGGCCTCAATAGAGCTACTGCTGACCCACGCTAGCATCCAGCTGGGGTGGGTGCAGCCCACTGAACAAAGGAATTGTCAAACGCTATGCAAAGAAAGGGCAGAGCAAGAGGGAATCTGGGCCAAATGCAGTTCTCTTCTTGGTCCTGATCCAAAGTCCAATAAATTCCCAGCCTCCCTGCTGACATCACTGGGGTTTGGATCAGGGCCTTTAGTCTGCAAATGGCTGGGAACGATTTTATTCCCCCAGGCCTTGTTGAAGAAAGACCAAGTCAAGTCCCACCTAAATGACATCCTCCCCCTTCCCCATCTAGGTTTGTGATGGTGCCTTCGCTGCACCCCGACTGGACGCTGCTGCTGTTCTTTATTCACACGCACGTCACCATCACTATGACGCTGGCACTGCTCTTCATCCCAAAGGTAACCCGCTCCTCCACCATGCACCAAGGTCTATGTTCTACTGCAAGCTGGGCCTAGGTGGGTTGATAAGAGGAGTCTGTCTTCCCTGCAGAGTTCACTAGAGGGATCTACACCCAGGATGCACCTAGCTCAAGAGAGCATGGCCACACGCCAACACCACCCCAGCGGCTGTGTCCACACTGATGCTGCATGCACTTGGGTGTCGTGCTGAGACTTGTTCCGGGGTCTTTGGGCTTCAGCAGGCTTAGCCATCTATGAATTCTTTTCCTCTCAATTGGGGGACTTTTCTGCCCTTTCTGGGTACCTGCAGCTGGGGGAGGCACTGCAGGAGCAGCACTTAAGCAAAGCCAGCCTGTGCCCACACTACAGAGGCCGTATTAGCTGCTGAGTTGAGCTTGCTTGAGCTATAACCTATCCCCTCTCTCAGGCTGGCCAACTCACATTAATAGCCCCATTACACTTGGGAGAGGAGTTTGCATGCATGGAGAAGACTTGAGGGAGGGGTCATGCTTAAGGCAGAACTTTGCAGTGAAGACAAGTCCTAGGCATGAAGGAGACAGCTAGGGGAGATGGAGTCCAAGAGGAGACAGGTGCATTTATCGGCCAAACTCCCTAGGCTGCTCTGAAAAGCCCAACATGCAAGCAGCAAGGGCTTCAAGCCACGCCTCCTCTCTCTTCCCCCCAGTTCTTGCATGCCGAATCGCCCCTGCGGGAGGAGATCGCAGCAGAGGTCTACGAGGACGAGCTGGACATGCGGCGCTCGGGCTCCTACCTGAACAACAGCATCACCTCCGCGTGGAGCGAGCACAGTCTTGACCCCGATGACATTCGGGTGGGTGGCACACTCAGGACCTTCTTTTGACGCTAGATATACAGAACAGTGCAGAGTAAGAGTTGCCTTTTGCAGTCTTTCTCGTGAAGCAAACAAAAGGGGTGGAGCGGGATATAATTGCCCTGGGGCTTTCATGGATCACCTTCTCCCCCCTCACGTGAGGGCTGACCTCCCTCTATGAGGCCCGGACGAGGTGATGGGGAGGTGGAGGAAGCTGGGACTGCTTTACCTATGCTACAGAAGCAAAGACATTAATCAGGCTGACATCTACAGACGTTAGTCTCCAGAGTCAATGCCTAATTGATCTCAGGGGGTTAGGATGCAGCTCACACCTCTCCCAGGACCTGAGTCTTCAGCCTTTACTCATGGGAGTAACCCCAATGGCCTGTTGGTCCTTTCTGCCTAGCTGCAGACTCAGGCACACAGCACCAAACAGGGTCTTTGCAAACATAATGGTTAGAAATGAGGAGTCTGATTTTCCCGGTTGGCTTCAGGAGACACAGTGAGTGCTCAGCACCGAGGGCTCCTTATTAATTACTATTTTTAATTAGAGGTTTAAAAATGCAGCATGAATGACTGGTGTTGGTCCAATGGATTGCCATCCCCCAGCTCAAGCCAAACCTCTCACCACCACCCTCCCTCCTTTTCAGCCCCTCTTGGAAATCCAGGTACACAGTTTACACCTCTGATCAAAGGGAAAGTGACTCCAGAGGCTGACCTACATTTCAGAGGTTCATAGGCACAAATGCCATTAGGAGCCTGCCTATGGGAGCTGGGTACCTGATTCCCTTAGACCCCTTTGAATAGCCCATCCCTGAAAAACACTGCTCAAAGAAATGGACGGAACAACACAGTCTAAACAAGAGTCACTCTGCCATAAGCACAATGGGAAATTGGGGCTTAGAAACTCACCCAGGCAAGAGAAGAGGGAGACTGTATCGCTCTCCAGGGTTCGTCTTCCTTCCTGGAAGCCCATCCTGTGAGCAGCCAGACTTGCCCTTCACTCCTGGGTTTGCAGAGTAGGCTGTGTTGTAGACGGAGTTGGCAGGAAATGGATTCGTTTTCTGCAGAAAATTTGGGCTAGCTGGGAAAAGAATTTCTAACCTGTTGGCTGAAAAATGAAGTAGTTTGATTCTGACCTGCCCCCATGGCGTCTCCCGCACCCACTCTCCTCCATAGGCCTGGCCAGCTAGCCAGCTAACAGACCTGCTCCTTTCCTTCAGATAGTTATGGTGTTGCAGCTGACCTGACCAAGTGGTGTTATTACACTTTGATGGAGTACAAGTGTTTATATATTCATCTGCTTGGTTTTTGTTTTTTATGCTTTCTCCTCTGCCTTCCCAAATGACACTTGACGTGCAGGATGAATTAAAGAAGCTTTATACGCAGCTGGAGGTCCACAAAACCAAGAAGATGACCGCCAACAACCCACACCTTCAGAAAAAGAGGAGTTCCAAGAGAGGCCTGGGCCGCTCTCTTATGAGGCGCATCACTGAGATACCCGAGTCTGTGTCTCGACAGTGCAGCAGGGAGGACAAGGATGGGTCCGGAGGGGGCAGCAGCGGGAGTCGCTCCGGTTCCTACAAAAGGAGGCTTCTGGACTCTGGCAGCTCCAGCATGAAGGTGAAAGACAGCTCCTCCAAGCACAGAGCCTTCTCTCTGAGGAAATCCCACAGCACCTATGACCACGTGCGGGACGCCAAGGAGGGCTCTTCCCCCCGGCACGACAGCCTGTGCAAGGAACCCCCACTGCTAGACTCCTTGATGAGGAAAAAGCTGGCCAAGAAAGCCTCCGAGAGATCCAAGAGCGATTCCCTTGACTCAGCCCCCCTCGTCTACAAGTCAGTCAGTGCCCACAACCTGTTGGCAGACAAGAAACCGCTTCACCCCAAACCCTCCCCCTTGCAGAAATCCCTCAGTGTCATCACGAGTGCTCGAGAAAAGGCCCTGCTGTTGACCAGCCAGGCATATGTGGAAGATGGCTGTGGAGAAGCTGGAGAAAAGGAAGAGAAGGGGAAGGAGGGAGCTTCTGCCCTGGAAATGCAATCCTCGGGGCTCACGGATGGTGGGGAGGCAGCCGAAGAGGCTCCAGAAGCCATGAAGCAGCCGCAGACCAACGACGTAGTCAAAGACATCAAGAGCTCCCTCTTCCAAGGCAGCTCTGACAGGGCTGATGTTTGCCCCTGGGAGGGGGGCGTGACCCCGCTGGAGAGCAAGGTGCAGAAACACGTCACTTATGCCCCAATAAAAAGCATCAGCGTGGACAGTTCTCACCTGTTGGGGACAGCACCCCCCGCAGGCAAGAAGACGCCACCACAGCCGCCTGTCAGGTACCAGAGCTTGGCTCACAGCCTTGAAAGGAATCCAGTAGCGCCCTGGGACACTCCCGGCCAGGACGCCAAAGACATCGGTTCACTGATAAACATCTGTCCTTGGGAGGCAGAGGAGCTTCCCAGAAAAACTCAGAAGGACGAGCAGGGAGAAGATAACATGCAACTTCCATCCACGACTGGGAACAGTAGGCTGCTGTCGGTACCTTCCTTCGCTGTAGAAATATGCCCCTGGGAACTGGTGGAGGCAGAGGTTTTCAATCCAAATCAGCAGGACAAGCCGAGTGAGCCAGGAGACATTGAGACACCAAAAAGCTCCCTGGAAAAACCTCAAAGTCTTAACATTCGCCCCCATAAAAGTTCCATCAAGAGTTTAGGGCTAGCCATTAAAGCATTTAATTGGTCAAGGGAGAAAAGCAGCATTAAAGGAAGGAAAGAGGACGAGGGGAGCCAGAGGAAGGAGGAGAAAGAAAAAGACAGCAGGAGTGATAAACCCAAACTGATAGAAACTTCAGCACTGTCCATTGGCGAGACATCAAAGCAAGAGGCCACAGCCAGAGATCCTGAGGAAAGCAGGCAAAAGACCATCAGTAAACAAGCCACTATCTGCCCCTGGGAAGAGGAGGATATGATCCCACCCCAACAAAACAATAATACTAGCAAAGTCTTTGAAATATGCCCCTGGGAGGTGAGTGTGGAAAAAGCAGATGATCACCAAGATGGGTTGGCGCCAGTCAAAGTAAGCAGCAGAGTGGAAAGGAGGGGCTCAAAAGAGCGAGGAGATACCATACGTAGGAAGCTGGAGAGGATGAGGAGCCAATGGGAATCTGTATGTCCCTGGGAGACCATAGATTCTGATGGAGCCCTGCAACAATTGAGCATGGCTGAGGATAAAACGTCCCATCAGTCCAAGGCTGCTCCAGAGATGGACAGCAAGACTGCCGAGGCACTCCCCTGGGAAACTGTGCAGGTTCTAGCCAGTGTAAAAACTGAAATATGCCCTGTGAATGTGACTGACGCTGCGCCAGTGAAACAGGACACAGACAGAGATCCCAAAGGGGACAAGAGCACCCCAACAGCAGCAGCAGCCAGTCCAGGCAAAACACTGGAGAAGGGGAGCAGCCAGCGAGAGTCCATCTGCCCCTGGGAGAGCTTGGACATGGAGGAATTGCCAGTAAAACCTGACACAAAACCCACTGATCTGCCTCAAGGGATGGCCAAGAAATCTGACAACAGCGAGAACAAGAAAGCAGTTTGTCCTTGGGAAACAGAGGCCACTGAAGCCAGTGTTAACACTGCAACCTACCCCTGGGAGATGACAGAAGCTTCATCGGGGAAAGGAACAGAAAAACGGGACACAGAGAGATTTTCCAGAGGAGACAAGAGCCTCTGGCCAAGAGCAACAGCTCTGTTGAAAACACTGGAGAAGGGGAGCAGCCAGAAAGAGTCCATTTGCTCCTCTGGGCCCCCAGTAAAACCTGACGTGAAAAGTTCTGACTTGTCTAAAGTTGCCTCCAAGAAAGCAGACAGTGTTGAGAGGAGAAAGGCAGAGATTTGTCCATGGGAAGAAGCAGAGGTTGAAGCCAGTGTTCAAACTGACCGCTTCCCCTGGGAAGTGGCTGATGCTCCATCAGAGAAAGGAACAACAAAAGAGGGGGATAAACTGGATCTCTCCAAAGGGGACAAGAGCAGCACACTGAAAGCAGCAGAGAGTCCATCTAAAGCAGTGGACAAGGTAAGCGGACAGCGAGAATCCATCTGCCCCTGGGAGAGCCTGGACCTGGAGAAATCATCAGCTAAACCCAGCTCTAAAAGTCTAGATCTGTCCAAGTGCTCTTCAAAGAAATCAGAAAGTGTTGAGAGCAAAAAAGTTGAGGTTTGTCCTTGGGAAAGCGAGGTGTTGGAAACCAGTCTTAAAACTGAAATCTGCCCCTGGGAGGTGGCAGATGCGCCGTCAGAGAAAGGAACTTTATTAAGAAAAGCTGGTGTGGCTTCCAAAGAGGAAACAAGCATGAGATCAAAAGCAACAGGTCCAGCTAAAAAACTGGAGAAGGGAAGTAGCCAGAGGGAACCCATCGCTCCCTGGGAGACCAGGGAGGTGGAGAAACCATCAATAAAACCAGCTTCCAAAAGTTTTGATCTGTCTAAAGTTGCCCCCAAGAAAGCTAACTGCACTGATAACAAAAATGCAGAGGTGTGTCCATGGGAACCTGCAGAGGTTGAAGCCAGCATTCAAACTGAAATCTGCCCATGGGAAGTGGCTAAAGCTCCATCAGATATAGGGAAATTAAAACAGGATCGAGATGGAGCTGCCAAAGGGGATGAAGGCATTCCCCCAAAGAGAGCAGGTTCCAGGGAGCCTGGAGATGTCCCATCTAAAAAGATAGAGAAGGGAAGCAGCCAGCAAGAGTCTGTCTGCCCATGGGAGCACATAGACACTGAGGAATCCTCAGTCAAGCCTGCTACAAAAAGCCTAGGTCCATATAAAGCTGCTTCAAAGATGTCGCACAGTGTTGAGAGCAAGAAAGCAGAGGTTTGTCCCTGGGAAAATGCAGAAGTTCAAGCTAGTGCTAAAACTGAAGTCTGCCCTGGGGAGGTGGCTGAAATTCCATCTGAGAAAGGAACACAGGATAAAGTTGATCTCACCAAAAGTGACCAGAGCATCATGCTGAAAGCAACAATGGGTCCATCTAAAACACTGGAGAAGGGAATCAGCCAGCGAGAGTCCATCTGCCCCTGGGAGAGCATGGACGTAGAGGAATCCTCTGTAAAAACAGACAGTAAAAGCTTTGTACTGTCCAAACTCCTGACAAAGAAATCCAGCACGGAGAGCAAAAAGGCAGAGGTCTGCCCTGGGGAAAGTGAGGAGGCTGAAGCCAGAATTAAAGTTGAAGTCTGCCCTTGGGAAGTGTCTGAAGCTCCATCAGACAAAGGGAAATTAAGAAAGGACACAGTTGCGGGGGATGAGACAGGCTCAAGAGAAACTGGAGACACCCCATCTAAAAAGATGGAGAAGGGAAGCAGCCAGCGAGAGTCCATCTGCCCCTGGGAGGACACCTCTCCAGCAACTGAAACGGGCAAAATTTTGTCAAAGAAATCTGTCAGTGTTGACAGCAAAAAGTCTGATATTTGTCCTTGGGAAGAGTTAGAGCCAAAAGATGTCGAGAAAGAAAGGGCAAAGGCAGAAATTTGTCCATGGGATGTGGAAGGATCCTTGTCCATTAAGACGGAAAAGCATCCAGTGGGAGCAGCCAGCACAGCTGTCCCAGAAACTCCAAAAGTCCAACAGAAAAAATCAAGAAGTAAACACACGGGCCAGGCTGAACACAAGCCGCTGCATCGCCTTGAGCCTGACACCACGCCACCAAGATGTCTACGCAAAGGCAGTAGCATGATGGCAGATGTGCTGCCCTGGGAAGTGGGTGTGGCTCCCATAGTGGCCAGGAGTCTTAGCAAAGGTGGCAGCGCGATGGCAGACATCTGCCCTTGGGAGGTGGAAGGGGCTCCAACAGTAGCTGAAAAGGATGGAGCAGAAACCATCAAAACCTCAGAGACGTGTCTCTGGAAGGCAGGTGACGTCAGCCCCATCCACATCTCCCCAGCTGAAAGCAAAACAGCAGAAAAACTGAAAGAGGAAGCCAAGTGTCTGAGCCCAACCAAATCAGACATCTGCCCATGGGATTGTGAGTAGCTGTTTCCATAAGAATGGGAAATAGATGCAGGTGACTTTTATAAAAGATGAGAAGAAGGCCACGATGATTGCTTCAGTTCTTAGCACTGCTGACTGTGTGTCCACCCAGCCTGAATTAAGGACATAACTGAATCCTGACCTACACCAATGGTAGAGGGTGTGGGTGACAAAATTCCAGACAAGCCTATCCTTGATCCTCAGTGGAAATGAACCTCACACAGACCTCTCTATGAATCACTGCTGCCAGGGGACAGTTGCAATTTTCTGCCTTCACTGAAAACCCAAGTCAGCTGTGAGACTCTGCACATTCCAGCCATTTGTCAGCCTGCAGTGAGAGAGCACAGTGTCCTCTTTGTCAAATCAGTGGTATTGGAAAGTATTAAGACCATCCTCAAAGCCAGCCTCCCGCTTTCACCGGCAAGATAATCGATGTGCTCCCCTAAAACTGTAACTCGCTACAGCTGTGAGCTCAATGAAGTCAAATAGCCTCATAGCAAATGGGGAGACTCGAGGAGGTTTATGCCTCTGGCAAAAGGAAGAGGGACACGCACAGGATCCTTCATCATCCAACTCCCAGTTTATGTTTACAGTGGTGGCTCAGTTAGCTAGCAGTCTGGAATGCGTAGGACTACATGGAATGCACCTGATGGGCCCAAACAGGAAAGTCAAACTTAATGAGGGGTCGATAAGCCTTACACCCAAAATGCCGTTCATCCTTACAGTCCAGCTGAGGAAGCTTACTGCTCCCTTGAGTTACTTATGCTGCTTGTCTTTTCCCAAGTCACTGACCTTCCCAGGGGCACCTCCTGTGAGGTGATGAGCACCTTCAAACTTGTTACTCGTGTTTAACATTTGAATTGTGTTGCGGCCTCAGTCAGGATCAATGCTTCCCTGTGCTAGAAGCTGTCTGAGTCTGTGATGACACTGATGTGAGATAGCCGGTGGGGAAAATACACAAACAGAGAAGGACAGGGGAACAGCGGCACTCTGGGCACACAAATGGAGTCTTAAGATTGGAAGACCACAGGAATTGAGGGACTTCTGTAATGGATGGGCTTGGACCTGGAACATCAGGGAAAAGCCTACGGTGCAGAGGTGGGAGAAGGGGACAGGCCAATGGAATGATGGGATTGAGTAGGAAAGAGAAGCTGCTTTTCCAGTCATTGCCAACAGCCCAACCCAGCTCTCCTCCGCGGCTGCTGGCATCGTCATTTTGACGAAGGGTAACTAGCTCAGGTTCTGAAGCTCAACATAAACTGCTGCTTCATGTTCTGCTCCAGTCCCACGGCACTTGGCTTCCTTGATTTCAAAATTCCCCACCAAGGCCCTACACCAGTCATACCAATTTCACATACCTGAAACAAACCATTTTTGTTTTGTTCCAGTGACGCCAGCTCAGTGCCTGAGTGTTATTTGTGATTCAGTGATTCTCTTTTCTCTTGCCAGCAATCTCTGCATGTCTCCCTGGGAAAAAAACGAACTTTGAGGCTATTCCAATGCTTCGCTTTTAGAAGCCCCTGAAACCCTAGAAATCAGGTACCACATACAGCAGCCTAATACATCACACCCTTACACCAGTGCCACCAGGAACTCGCGCTTCAGGATATTTATTGTCTTAACTGATAATGCCAGTAACTTTCCAAAGCACTTTGTTACGGCTGAGTACTTGCACACATCCATGTGATCATACCCTGGGCAAACGTGCCTAGGGCTGCAATTCAATTCCTTTTCATAGAAGACAAGCCCGTTCAGGAAGGGCAACTGATTTTATCAACAGGATTTTCATGGTGAACAGTCGCAAGCCACCATTTTTTGAATCCAAATAGAGATGAGTTTTCTTGGAGGCCTTTGTTATCCTGTCCCTGACCCACTGCCACCCATTCCCAGGTGGAGCTGGGGAGACATTATGCCTGCTGTCAAGATGCCCAGTCCCAAAAGGACCACCTGCTGCAGAGGCCCAAAGGGCCCTGGTACAGAGGGGGCACATGCCTGGAGCCTGAGCAGCACAGATCACTGCAGCAGCTCCTTAAGCCCTAACGTGCAGTGGGGTTTAGAGATCAGGAAGAGGTTACTGGGTTTGCTACGCTAATCTAACCCCTGCATGCCAGAAGAGCTCTGGGGGCAGGAGAGGGGAGGTGCTGTTAGACAAGAACCAAGGCACATCCACAGAAGCACGTACAGGAAGCCAGCAGTGCCTGCCTGCTCATCCTATGCCTGCTCTAGACAGTGCCTCACTCTCACCAAATCCATCATTTGCTGGTTCTCCCCCCCTTCTTCGAACGCGTGGGAATTCTTCAATGGAAGGTGAATGCAATGTCCTCCCCTGAACCATTCCGCAGGAAGAAATGTGGTGCAGCAGCAGAGTGACCACGGGACCAGTATTAACCATGGGCAGAGAGAGAAAAATACAGGGGACAGCTTTCTCAAGGAGGGATGTGGGGGATGAACAACCAGAGCCAACTTTAGATGTCCCCACCCAGCTCTGTCCAGCATTGTTTAGCTGCGCAGCTACCATGTGTCTCAGACAATTACAGAGAAAGTGCTAGGAGAGACATGCCCATTCTATGACCTTGGCCCACTGATTTCATACCATTCCCCTTCTCTCCAGCAGTCAGGGCTGTTTGGGACAGTAGCGTCCCAGTCTTCTTCACCTGTAGCCCCTGCCCCATACAGATGAGAGCAGAGATCCCAGACAGCAGAAGTGAATGTTTTAGCTTCATCCCCCATTGTGTTGCTAAGGCCCAAGGTTTGTCTCCTCTCCTCCCCATCCCCCTTCTCAGGCTGTCCTTTACGTTCCCCGTGTCTTTAGGAAGTGGTGTTGCTGTAGCATACGTGACTTGTCTTGGTGCCGAGTGGCTCCAGATTGTGTAAGAAAATGTACATACAGAGAATAAAGAGATTATCTATATATGCGTGCGAAATCACTGGCTGTGATTGAGTGGTGGGGCTCGTCCCTTGCATCTCTTTCAAGGCTCTGGCGTTGCTGAGACTGTGGTCAGGGATTATGGAACCGTGCATTCATTATAGGCCCAAGAAGCTCATCAGTTGACAAGCTGGCCTGTGTAACTTTTCCCAGTACCAGTCCTACAGTTGGTGAAAGTTTTTGCATACCCGGCCCTCACTGCAGGCCGCCCCCTTTCCGCATAGTATTTAACACTCAGTCCTTTCACTAGCACAGGCATGAATTCAAGTGAACTTAAGGTAACAAGGAGGCAATCGTGCTGCAAGGGACCCGCCCCTTGGTGCAACTGTTGAGCTCCAGTCAAGAAAACACAACAGTGGTGAGTTGGGGCCTGTAAGCATGTCATAGCACATTCGTGGAAAAGGCAGTACTGGCTTATGCAAAATAGCAGGGCAGAGTCTGCAGCATCTGCACGTGAAACGTGTGGTGTAACCACATTATTAGGGATGAAGATCAGCGCCGACTTTCCCCTGATGCGCACAAGCCTGGTCAAGGACTTCAGTGAGAGAGGAACTGCACATTTCACACACAGCCCACGTGCTAGGGCTGCTTAAGTAAAAATCAAAGCAGGGACAGGGCAGGGTCTGGTTTAATATCATATAGGCCGGCACATTCAGCTTTGGTCACGACAGCTTCAAAAGGGGCAGCTGTCTGAAAACTAATTTTTCTTATCCAGCCACTCCCCTCCCAGCCTCCATGTGGTAGAGTTCAAGAGATTTCCTTATACACCTTTAGCCTGTAGGCTGACCATTGAGAAAGCTCGGTGTAGACGGTCCTCATTTGGAAAGGCGGGGGAGGGAAGGGAGATTACACCATCGCTTTGGTTTAAAAAATAAAAAAAAAAGCCATCCCGTGGAGAGAGCAAAGGTGGCTTTGGCTGACATTTTAGATACACACCACTCACAGGAGATATTCAAGAATAAGTAGTTAAGAGTTGCTGACTTGAGGCTCGATAAGGAACAGATGGGATCAGCTCTCCTTGGGGCAGAAGGATGAATGCTCTCAACTCCCACTGTGCATGGCTCCCTGAAAGCACGAAGTAGCAAAGGGTTTTGACATCTGCTAACACATAAGCTAGTCTGTGAACTATTAGTAAGAGCAAGTCTAAAGACAGGTGAGGAGAGCACCATTGGCCTCTCCTCGGGGACTGAACATACAAGTTGTGGGGTGAGCATTTTCCAAAGCCTGCACTCTGGAAAAACTGGGAGGCTGAAGAAAAAGGACCGCCTCCTGCCATTAGTTCTCCGAGAAATCAAGAGGGGCATTTGTGCCTTCGTAAGAAATCTTTCCACTTCTAAAAGCTAGTAATGACCACTGAAACGGTGCTGTGGGCTGGATTCTTTAAGTTGCAAGGTCTCTGGGGCATGGACGGTGTGGCTACAACACCTGGCCCCATGAGACCGGGTGCTAAAGTAAAGTACGACACAGCAGTTTTCTAGTGACAATGCATTGCCAGCAGGCGTTGGCATCTTTTCTCAATCTGCACATGTACATGTCAGAGCAGCTAAATACGTAGTGGGATTGCTCTGAAGACTGGGAAACAGCAGTATTCTAGCTAGCACTGCATCTCTGTGACCCCATTCAAGTCACTTGCTCATCATCACCTCTTCGAAAGCCAATGAGGACGCTGGAGACTTGGCAGGTTTAAGCTGTGGTCACTACTGTCCCAAAGTGGGAGACAGGCCAATTTATTTACAAAACAGCCTGGCCGCTCTGCTGCGTTCACACTACTCCCACAGCACAGCACACTCAGAGCAAGGGGATGCTGATCCTGGAGCAACCCTTGCAAGCAGAATGCTGACACAAAGCAAAAAAGGAGCCAGCCAGAATGGAGGGAGAAGTGAAGTTGGTTTTTTTTGTACTTCTCTCACAGGGAGACAAGAGTTAAGTAAAGGCAACAAGGAGCCAGACTGTCCTGCTAGGTAAGTGGGGCTGCTAAAAGCGTGAGAGGCCAAAAAGGTCCAACCCCACCCCCCACCAGCAGGTACTCACTATCATCCATCTTCATGCTCAAGAAGATACAGACATTCCAGAAGCATCAACAGTGACAGCTGCTTCCTCTTGGGCTACACATGGCAATTTACACACTTCACTTCCAAGGCCAATGAGCCGGTGGCATTTTATTACATTACAGAGACAAGTACTGCAGACCCGGCCTGAAGCTCCCCATTACCGAGTGCAAAATGGAGGGAGGACAGCTATAAGCACATTTCCTAACATTCGAGCAGGAGAGTTTGATGCAAGGTATGTTTTCTTATCTCCCAAAGATTTCTACTCTGATTGTAAGGGCACAGGAGCAAGGGAAGAAAAGGAAAAATAGGGGGGGTTCAGAATCAAGGGGTAGGCACAACCCACTAGAGCAAGGAAGGAAAAGGATGGGCAGTGCACAGACAGCTGTATGTCCAGTGCACATTGGCTTATAACGAGAATGCCTCACACCCAGAGAGATTTCTGCAGCAGTGAAACAGGGCTATCAGTCCCTGCTCTGACGCTTGCCTAGTGAGCCATCCTGAAGATGTGGGATTACTAGTCTCCAAAGCAAAACTGATACAGTCTGAGAGGCAGTCCATGAGATGGCGGGAAGAGCCGGCCTGCACGGGCAGCGTTCTGCTTGTTGTAAGTCTCCCCACCCAGACACTCGGATGGTATCTGTGCTCAGCTGGAGCGCAGGGCCGCAGTCATGCTTTCTCATCCCTGTCGCTGCTCCATCCATTCACCATTATTTGTACCAATGCCTCTCTTTAGGCTTTGGAATTTCAAACTGGAGCTCATCAAACTCCTGCGAGGGGTCCAGGGTTGGGCCAGGGATCACCACCGTCTGAAAGAGCAGACACCAGATTAGCTTACACTGGACTGACTCGAGATGCTTGATGCTGAAAAGTCCATGAACCAACAGAGAGACATTCCCACGCTACAAAGGCAAACACAGAATTCCAGCACCACACAGCCCTCCAGCAGGGAGATGATCGGATGGCACTCACGTCATGGGAACATCCCTGCCATTTCTCCTCTCTCACCTCCCTTCCTGAACTGTAACCTGCTTGCTCTAACAGGTGACTGGCAAAGCAGCAGGAGCCTATACATTTCTCCGCCTAGCCACGTGCAGCAGCAGGAAGCCAAGAGGACCTAAATACTCAGAGGGGTTGACCTCCTGCTCCAATCACTCCTGGGCCTATGATAATCAGTGCATACAGTGTCCTCAAATGCTTTACAAACCTTAACCGATTAAGCTGTACAATCCACCCCTGATGGGGGCAGGCAGCATTACTCCCATTTAACAGATGGAAATATTAAGCAGGGGGGCTTGGAGAGTTGAGAGAACACACAGCATCCTTGTGACAGAGCCAGGAACAGAAACCCAGATCTCCTATTATTCAGCCACAAAACCATCTCTTTCCTTGTGCCTCCCATATTAAAACCCTGAAGCTCCTAGTCCCCATTCCAACCAGCTGCACCTGGCTGTGGCTCAACTACACCTAGCTCTGTGTATTGTTCTTTACCCGAATCACTGTAGAAGCTATGTGGTGAAATCCAAACTCCCCAGAGTGGCAAAAGGGGCTGGTGCATGCACCAAAGAATCTCCAGCACATGCAAGAAATGCCATGAGCAAAGAAGCTCCCAAGATCCTGTTGTAGAAAGAGCAGCTTTCAAATCGCCAGGGGTGAGGGGACATTGCAGACTTATCGCACAGTCTGGGGCAGGAGTGGGTGCCAGGTCTCAGCTGCCTTACCTTGATAATGGGATCCTTTGGTGGAGCCCATTCTGGCACTATCTTGCCATGTAACCTCCAAGAGCCATAACGGTTGACCAGATGCCTCTCGAACACAACATACTCCAAGACATCCTTCGGCAGCTGCTCCCCACCACACATCAGCCGTCCAAACCGGTCATAGATTGCCAAGATCTACAGGGAGAACCATGAAACCCGTCACACTGATGTCAAGTAACGGCTGGCTGTGCCACACCATGCAAAGAGAGACCATACCTGCCGTGTGTGCATACGGACTGTCACCTGTCCATACAGATTGCTCTTGGTCACCATATCGAGGGACCGAATCTGAACAACCCTCGGAGGCTCCAGCGACTCCAGAAATCTCCAGCGGATGGTATTATATCTGTTCCCACGCACCATTTCCTAGGGATAAAATGTTGACTCTTAGCAATACAAAGGCTGACACTGGTGACCAGCCATCAGGAGAGAGGAGTTCTGAATTGATGGAGTGAGTGCACCATCTGTGCCCACATGGAGCGATAGCGGGAGACACAGAACATGAGGGATTAACATGAGGCCCTCCAGAAGAAGTGCCGAGCACTGTTACAAAAACTTAAGTCTCACCAGGGTACCCAAAGGGCTCAGCTTTCCATGGGAACATGGATGAATCCCTTCCAGCACCACCCTGACCCCCAATAAAAAGGAATTCTAGAAGACAAGCTTTACACTACACTCTTTCTTAGCACTGTTTTAGTAGTGTTTTAGAGAGATGAAAACAACATTGTTCTCTTTACTGAATTCGGCGTTTCTAGCATCAGCCTCCCCTTATGTTTCCAGAACCACAGAAATTAACATGACTTTGGTTACTTCCTCCAACTGTACAAACAGAATCTCTTGATTAGCTACTGGGGCAGAACCAGAGGGGCAGATATAGCTCTCTCTCGGCCCAACTCCGTTGCCACTAAAATCAATGAGGGAGTCTGACATGTCCTCCACGAGGCAGAGCCAGCCCAGTGTAGAGATCTTACAAAAATGATGGTCATCTATATACCTAAACAAGAGATGTATATATGCACGGCGGGGACGCAGCTGCACGCGCAGCAGCTGAATCCCCGTCTTGCTGAGGCCAGGCTGGGGAGATTCAAATCTCCCGCCCTGAGCATGCTCAGACAGAGCTTGCTCAGGGTGGGAGCGGCCTGGCCGAGAAGCAGCTCTGCCGGTCGTCCCCGCAGCTGCGAGCCTCCGGCCAGGTAAGGGGGCTGGGAAGGGGCTGGAGGGAGGCCTGGAGAGGGTTGGGGGGG
>ML685768.1:26973689-26998694 GCA_007922175.1 Pelusios castaneus
CCCCCCCACAAGGGGTCCATTAGGATGGGGAGTTCCCAGGGGCCCGATGAAAGCGTGCTACTCACTGGCTCTCCGCGGTGGCTGCTCAGAGCCACCGCCTAGGACCTGCCTTCTTCCCCCCCGCCCCCTCCATCCAGCTGGGTCCTCTGTACCAGGGACGGATCCTGCAGCTGGAATGGAGGGGCTGATTCTTCGGCCGCTGCCCACGTGGGGATCCAGTCCATCTATATAACTAAACCACAGTTGTATATATGCACGGCGGGATGTGGACGCAGCTCCTGCGCGCGTATATAACTGACACAGTTGTGCGCGCGCAGCAGCTGAATCCACGTGCATAAGCCTGTGGATTAGATAGCTCACGCGCACGGCTGCCCGCCGTCCCTCCCACCCAGCGGTGATTACCATTTTTCAATTTGCGATTCTTTAGAGAATCGGGGGTTTACTGGTTGTTCTCTAAAAGGTAGATCAAATTCTGGTCATGTAGCACCCAGCAACATCCCTTCAATTATAGCCTGACTCCAAACTTGGCTGTTTACAAGGCACTTTCATTCTGCCCCCAAGATAAACATGGAATGTAGGCAACAAAGTGCCTGCACCTGAACTCTAGATCAGACTTGTATTCTGCCTCATTTCTTGGAATACAAAGAAAGGAGACTACTGATTAGGAACCACCAATGGACTGAACAAAGATCTCTTCGCTTTTCAAGGACATGCAGAGAAATATTTACCGGATAGCAGCGTTCGGTCACCAGAGAGTGAAGCTTCTGCTTGTTGAAACTGTAAAGTGAAATACACCAAGTTATTCAGATGCACATGCTCATGCAAGACTCACAAAGCCCTGCTTCCCCCAACCCCATGTCGTATAGTCCATTGGAAAGACACAATGGCTGAGGTGTGAACTGGGATTTCAGATGGAGAACAAAGTCTAAATGCAACCAGGCCCCAAAGGCATCAGCAAATGACTTAATAGCAGGAAGCCAAATGTCTCTCTACTGTTTTAATGGTCTTTAAAATTGCAACTAAGCAAGATGCAATTTTGAAACATGCTTTGTTATAGCACTGTAACCCGTTGCAAAGTAGTGTGATGTTGCAACACTTAGGGCAGGTCTACACTGCCTGCCCTTTTCAGTGGCAGTTAAATGGAAATATGCAAGTTACTTAACATAACTTGCATACCTGCATTCCGACCTCCCTATTCCTGGCATGTCCACGGTGCTCAGTCAAAGGGAGCGGCCTCCCTTCAATTCAGTGCTACCCTGGCTACCGGGGTGGTGTTCAGGGATTGAACTTCCTGATTGGCTGAGTGGGTCTTCACAGAAATATTTGCCATCGTGAAGACTAGCCCTTAGAATTAAAACAATCCTCTAGAGTCTTATTTCCAGGGATGCCAATCTCCTCCTGTTCATGGAGATAGCACCCGAGAAATAAAAAGGATCTACCAGAAAGAGAGGAGGGAAGAACATGACAGGTAAGTGGGGCAGAGAGAAAGTCCTAAAAAATACAAGAGATGGAGAAAATGAGTCTTACTTTGCCAGGCAATTGTGAGCTTCAATGAATATATTCTGGGCCTTCTCAGGGAATGTTTTAGTGCTGAAGTCAGGATCGTAATCTTTTATCTTCCAGATTCTGCAAGACAAGGACAAGAAATGCTTTGTGATGGGAGCTGGTCTGATGCCCTCTGAGTCCAATTATAGTGCCCCAAGCAAAGAGCAATTCAGAAACCATCATCCTACAGTTCAAGACAGCTTCACCTTGCTTTAATCCCATCTTCCATAGAGGAGGCAATGGGAATCCATGTGCTCATGACAAAGTATTACATGGCTGTAGTGTGCAGTCTAGAATAACCAATCATCATACAACAGAGAACACTGCAACAAAGGCCAGGCAATTTGCCCCACAACTAGTGCTCTGCCATGAGAGCGAGTATGGAGACATATTTCAGTTTGCAATCAGTGAGCTGAGGCCATGGACACTAAAGGGGAAGGACAGCTTTGTGATTAATTTTGGTGCCAATACTGCCTCGCTCCTCCCACCTTTTGTCTTGCTTATTAAGATTGTACATTCTTTGGGGCATAGATGGTCTCTTACTCTGTCTGTACAGTGCCTAGCAAAGTACAGCACCAATTCTGACTGGAGACTATGGACATAAATGTAACAACCAACAAACAGGAGTCTAGCCATCATCTATCAGAAGGTAGTACACCACAGACATGGATCCCAAGACAAAATACCGACCATGTGCAAATCCCCAGCCCACCTCCAGCCCTCCGCCCCCACCCCGAGTTATTTGATATCTCAGAAACAGAAGAGCTAGCAACACTGACATAGGACAATACAACCCTACAGCAAGAGCTAGGTGGAATAATCTGAGCACACTACTGTCACAAGCGAGGCAGGTGGAATTGCCACTAGACTACAGCTGCTCTTGAAGGGAAGCCTGGGATACATACGATAATTGTGAAGCGGCTCTCTGCCTCATCTGATGCATCCTTTGTTTCAGCCCCTCCCTTGACAGAGAAGACAAGCGGGCATCACCCTCAGGGGGCACATAAGGGTCAATAATTCCAGCTGCATAAGGGAGAGAGAGCGCCATCAGGAAGAGATCAACACCATGGCAACAAGTTAAGTTCTTAAAGAAACCTGCAAGTCTCAAGAGACCAAACAGGTGAAAAACTAGACAAGAAGGGAGAAGTAAGAAATGGGGCTGTCAGTTTATTCCCTAAATGTGCTCTGACCCCAAAACCCAGTTTATTCCCTAAATGTGCTCTGACCCCAAAACCTAAAGGAAGGAGCAGAAGTAGAGAGTGGATTAAATAATTCAGAGGATTGATAATGGCAGCCTCTCGTTGCTAGGGTGCTGGCCCCAAAACAGCTTTCATTTGGGCCTAAAGTTATGTCCATCTATTGGCTCTTGGGTGGCCCACGTGAGCAGTGTTTGGTGGGTCTCAATCCAGATCACAACACAAGAAACACCACCACAACCAGTCAAAATTGGCCCGTTGGGGTTGAATGGGTCAGAGAGACTGGATTCCCCTCTCACTCCTAAAGGCAGACCCTGGCAAGCAAGGAAGGGCATTTTGGTGCAGGGGAAGTAACAGTTTGCCATGCACGGTTTATGTCATCCTTGATTTGTGGATGCATGGTTTCAGTCACCAGAGCCATTAGTCCAGCATCATTCAGTGGCACTAAATGGAACTATGAGGGTTATTCTTCCTACAGGGAGGCAGAATGTGTCATCAAAGCAAACAGTCCATTTTGAACCAATGTACTAGATTTATAAATCTCCCAGATTTATCAGGTTACTGATCCCACACATCTGCCTAGGAGTAGTTCTCCCTCTATGCCACATCTGACTCCCATCCCCAGAAGGCACCAACAACATTTGAATCTTATTATTACCTGTGCAGGCAAGATGGATGGGACGTTCTGGGCGCTCATTAGGAGTCACAATGCCGGCAGCCCTTGCTTTCAACTTCTGCTCCTCAGAAGTAAGATTCTGAGCATGGGCAGAAGGAGGGGTATTGTACCGTTTCTTTGTTCTAACTGGAACCAGAAGCAAGGTCTGAGTCAATCTGGTAGGTCTGAGTAAGGATTCCACACCCTGAGGAAGAGACACAGATAATCAAGCACTCATCCTTCTTTGCAATTAGGAAACAAGCCCACCCCCCCCCCCCTCTGGAGTGTGCATTACTATATCATCTACATCATGGCACTGTGTTTCATCACCTTCTGGTACTCTAAATGTACCTGCAGCTCACAGTACGCAAAGTGTGGCCATTCTCCAGTGCCAAGTTGTAATCTGTCAGTACAACCTGCTTTTAACAGATGTTGCCACAGGTTTTGGCCTTACATTTATTCTTCATACAGTATTTGTAAAACAACAGACTCATCAGCCCCAGACACTGGAGTATTGCACCTTCAGAAGAGGTAGGTTCAAGGCAACAAGCCACAATACTGACTTTAAATTACTATCTGTAGCAGCAGAAGGGAGCTTCTGGCTTTTCCAGAGACAAAGTGCAACACAGCATTATAAGTTTACAGTACTGAATATTTTAATAACTCTTTTTCCCTCAAAGGTCCCTGCACCCTCCCTCTCCACATAGTTCTCTTATGCCTAGTCTTTGTCTTGTTTAGATCATGAACTCTTTGGAGCAAAAGGGATCTGTAAAGCATAGGGCAAATTCACCATGCTGAACTTTAATGCTGACATGTCTGTTATGGACCTGTTTGTGATGGGAGTTTCCGTGACATGGACACCCATCCACTGGGAACCAAGCTGAGATTCATCAGCTTCACATCACACAGGTGGCTGAATAGTGCTGAGACAGGACTTGCATCACTCAGACTGGGATCACAATTGACCAGCAAACTGATGAAGCCTTAGTCTCCTGGGCTAGAGGAAAATAAAAGATGTTCCCTCCCAGCAAAGGAGGGAAAACTCTGTATGGGAGCACACCCACACCAGCTGCTCTCAAACCAGCTCAGTTCCCCACAGCTGCTCCACAGAAACGCAAGCAGGACCTCAGCTCCAGAAAGCATGTCCACAACTCCCCCCCCCCCCCCCCCCCCCCCACCACCACCCCCCCCGTACTCCTCACAAACCCCATGACCTCCCACTGCATTTACCTCACCCTTCATCTCCCCACAGCACCCCCCAGGCTCGCCCTGCATCTCCCCATAGCGCCCACCACCCGAGCTCGCTGTACCTCGCCCGAGCCCCTCAGCTCTCACCTCTACCTGCAGCGGCAGACCCCGCGCAAGCGGCAGCAGCCTGGACATCCCCCTCTGCATGGGGGCCACCATCTTGCATCCACAGTGCATGATGGGATGTAAGTAGGCGGGTCTCCGAAAAGAAGGGCATGGGCGGCGGTGGGCGGGGCCAGTCAGTGCTGAGTTCGGGAATGGAAAATTCCACCAGCCCCCTCCGCCCTGATTTCCCATCCCCCAGCCCGGCGTGTGCGGGAGGGGGCGGAGCCCGCATCTCAACCCGTGCAATTTTCATGGGGGCAGGGAGGATATCGGGGTCCTTCCCAGGGACAGTGTACGCTCGTGGGGCCGGGACTAAGGAGGCCCTAGCGCAGCAGAGCGAGGGAGGAGCCCGAGGTTAGCATAGGAAGCCTCTCAGAGCACTCTGCATGGGGGGGGGAGAATAGGGAACTCCCAGGTCAGTGGTCACAGCAAGATAGGGGAGAAGCCACAGGTCAGTGGGGGTGGGAGGGAGCCAGGGAACTCCCAGCACGAGGAGCCCGGCCAAGCCAGTGTGGGGACCGGGGAGGGGCATAGGGAGCTCCCTCAGGTCAGTGGAAATAGGGAAACCCCAGCTCAGTGTGCATGGCAGGGTGGGCCCCCAGGTCCGTATTTCTCTGAGACTACGTCTTCCTAAATAATTAAAAGTATAGCGCTAATAGTCAACCTCTTCATGTCCTTGAGGGAATGGAATTCGGCACTTCCATCTTTAAGCAAGAGGCCAGTTTAAATGAGCTCATCTTTTACACCACAGGTGTCAGACATGTGACCGGCCAACCTCTTCCATCCAGCCCAGGACTGTGCTCTGCAGGACTACATTCTCATTTGAACAGAGAAAGAATGGTCTCGCAGGCCCAGCGCTCCACAATGCTGCAAGGGTCAGGTCTCCCGACATCACAGAGCACTGCCACTAGGTATAGGAAACTGTGCACTGAGACACCCCATAGAGAGAGAGTGTGTGGATACCCAGGAGAGTGCCCTAATATTTCAATTTATGGCATCTATGGCCCACTTGAAGTACATTTAAGTCAAATCTGGCCCGTCCTAGAAAGTGAGTTTGGCACCCGTTTTATACACTTGTGCGATACTTTCTTAACCAATAGTTTTGCCACACTGTTTCAAATCTATTGGCCTCCCTCTCTTGATAAGGAGAAACTTGCCATAGTAGTTTGAAGGGAAGGAGCTTTGTCAAAAAAGCATGGTGCACCTTTAGTTTTGTATTATTTTTATACCATTAAGTGGCAATTAACAACAAAAGTGATATGGACAGTCTGTTTTGCTAACAACAGCACCCATGCGCTTGAGCTGTAGGAATATCAGTTGTTGGGCCTTTGAACAGTTGCAAAGTAGTCTGGAATCAAGCAACTCCCCTTCCTTTTTTCAGATCTCTTAAATCACACTCTCTTCCACTTCACCTGTGCCTTTTAATTTCCCCCAATTTCCTCATATAAGGGCTTTAGTCATGGTCAAAACACATGTTTTCAGTCATTTCTCAGATCTCTCACCTACTGCAGTTTGGATTAGATAATGCTGCAAAGTGTCCATGGTTACAGCTGGTATACAAGTAAAATATAAAATGTTATATAAAAACAAAAAATTCTTTAGGGTTTTTGAAATGTAATGATAAAATTTTTTAAAACATATTTATTGCTTTGCGGGTACTGACAAAATTTCTCTAAGCATGTCACTCACTGATGTTTTTGTTTATTCCATTGAAGGGGCAGGGGGGAATGCCCCATGAAAGGGCAAAGAGTTTCTGTATGACATTCTTGACCATGCTAAAGCATGACAATTAGCAAAGAATGGGCACCTATTCAAATGTTTCACCAAAAAAAAGATTTCAGAGAGACAAGATGGGTGAAGTGATATCTTTTATTGGACCAACTTCTGTATAGCGTTGTCAATTTTTATTGGATATATTCCTGGAGGTTTCATTGTATGACAATCTTTAATTCAAGATTAATCTTGAATTTCTGGAGACACCAGGGCAATCCTGGAAAGCTAGCAACCCTAGAGAAAGACCTCCAGACCTGAAGAAGAGCTCTGCTTGGCTCAAAAGCATGTCTCTCTCACAAACAGAAGTTGGTCCATTATCACCTCACCCACTTTGTCTCCCTAATATCCTGTAGATGACACTGCTGCAACTGCAATGCTTACTAAACAGATTTCAGTCAGTTATCCACATTACCTTAAAATCTAGGACAGCTTTCTTATCCTCCCCCACCCACGTTACACATTAAACTTTCAAAAGTTTATATTTTTAAACTTCATTAGATACAATTAAAATGTATGTTTAGCAAAAGAACATGAAAAGGTAGCAGTTTTAAACTGGAAAAAAAATCAGGACAGGAGGGACAATAGAGCAGAGAAGTTGGGGTACGGTGACCAGATTGCCAAGTGTGAGAAATCAGGACACAGGATAGGGGTAATAGGAGTCTATGTAAGACAAAACCCCCAATATTGGAACTGTCCCTATAAAATTGGATATCTGGTCACTCTAGTTTGGGGGTTCTTTCTTCACATAACTGAGTCAGAAGCAACAGCCTTGTCTCTGAACTTCATGCAGTCACAAAACTATGGTGTTTTGTCTCTTAAAAAACAAAATTGTTATTGGAAAAGCCCTCATTTGTGGCTTCTATACTATACCCTTCATATTCAAATTTTCTTTACAATTTACTAGTAATAATTCTTAAGAGTGGTTTTGGCTTGATTTTTTTGTTTGTTGGTCAGTTTATTTAGGCAAAACTCAAAAAGCAAACTGACACTATGTTTTTAAAGAACTCCTTTAAACATTTTGAAAGCTATGATGTCTTATCACTGCTTTTAAAAAAAAGTGCCCATACGCCAGCAGCAACAGTGTGGGCAGGGTGTCAGGACAGGTTGATAGGACCCTCCACCACCACTGCCTGCCAGGGCCTCTCCAAACTCCCCACTCCACCACTGCCGGCCCACAGCAGCCTTCCCAGGCCCCACCTCCCCTGCCCACTAGCTCCCCAGGCCCCTTCCCCACCTGCCAGCTCCACAACCCCCTCAGGCCCCTTCCCCACTGGTGCCCCAGCCCCCCATCACTTCCTCATCCACCAGCTCCCTGACCCCCCGCAGTCCCTCCCACGCTGGCTCCCCACCACCCTAACCCTCTTTGCCCCCTCCCTCCTTACCTGGATGGAGCTCCAGGGGTGGCCAGAGTCACACCCTGGCCAGGCTACTCCCACCCTGAGCCACACATCTAACCATGCTCACGGTAGGAAATTTGAAAGGGCTCCAGCTCTCAGGCATCAGTGGGCCAGATTCTGCCCTGCGGCCACAGGTCAGATGAGCCTAGGAGCACCGCTCCTGTCCCTGCCGTGCCATCCCCGCTGCCCAGCTGGGGGCCAGGATCAGGAGGGGAAGGAGACCCACTCCTTTCCCCTGCTGACCCAGGCCCCAGGGCAGCAGGACCAGCAAAGAAAAAATAAGTGCCACTATGCTATACCAGTACGTACCAGCACACAAAAAAAACCTGCTTGTTTTTTTTTCGTTTTTTTTTTATAGTAAGCCCTTTCTCTGACGAAGTGGGATTTTCTCCCACGAAAGCTCATGCGATAAATAAATCTGTTAGTCTTTAAAAGTGCCACAGGACTCTATTGTCTTTATATGAGAGTTTGGGATAATATTGTTATTCCCTAGGAACTTAGTCACAATTTACATTCCTATAAACTGTTTTTACACAGCTTTTCTTACAATACAAGTCATTTAGATAAAAAATGATTGCAAGCTTTATTTAAATTGTATTGCAGAGAATTTAGTTATGGAAATTAAATAAACTCTGCTATTTTCTGCTCTGGGCATTTCTTTAGGATATAGAATCATGCTCACGTTCTTTTTAAAGTTGATGATAGTATAGCTTTGACTATCAGTTATTTCAATTCTCCTTTTACTGAATTTTAACCCTGCAATTGGAATTTCTTTCACTGCAAAAGATAAGTTTTTTAAAAAGCAGAGGCACATCTCTCTCTCTCCTCTAACTATAGGAACTCAATCCTTCAGGCTGACACTTGTATAGCAATAGGGGTACAGTGCTTTCATCCCCCCTCCCCCCACCTACCTATGTAGCTGTAAATTCCTAGGCCAGACCTTAGGAACCACTCACACAGCCAGGGCCCCATTGTTCCAAACTCTAGAATTGTTCTAGAATCTAGAGGTGCTGTGTGGACAAATTGCAGCCAAGGCAGCGCCTGCCCCAGTAGTGTACTGACACAAGGTACAGAGGAGAACCAGAGTTTCCAAAGTGGGGTCGCAAAGGGTGGGGGTCACAGAGCAGGGCCCGATGGGCACTGATGCAGGGTAGGGAGGGGAATCACAGAGCAGGGCCCACGCATGCGGGAAGGAATCAAACAGCGAGGGCTGCGGGCAATGGTGGGGGAGCCACAGAGCAGGGATCCCCCGAGCACTGATGCGGGGGTCACAGAACACGGGTCCCTGGGAACCTCGCCCCCTCCCACCCACGCGTTGGCCGCATGCCCCACGCCCAGCTGCACGGGGCCCTGTCCCCCACATACGAGCGGGGCCAAGCGGCGGACGCTGGAGGATAGGAGCTACCCTCGGCCCTCTCGCCCCCGGCTCGGCGTGTCTGAGCTGCCCCGCCCGCGGGCCCCACAGCTCAGGGGAGCGCGGTTGCGCAGGGGCCGCCGCTCACACATTTGCTCTCCCGGACGCCTCCCACGGGACCTGTCTTTTCCCCGCCGTCCCCGAGGCTAACAGAGACGAACTCTTCGCGGCAGCAGTGGCGCGGGCCGGCTGACCGCGGCCTCCAGGGCGGGACGGCGGGGGCTTCCCCGGCGAGCCCCATGGCGGACCCGGGCCCACGTGGCAGGGGAGGGCCCCGCGCTGACGTTTTTTGATTAGTGTCTCCACCGCCTCCCCCCGCCCGCTGAAAGTCAGCGAGTAAAACAGCGGGCGGCTGCAGCAGGAAGGGGCCACGACATTTAGGGTTAGGAAAAACAGTGGGGCCCCCCCGCTACCACAGAGTGCGCTAGCCCAGCCACGGGGTTTATATAGCCTCCTCCGCCCCGCTCCCACGCACGGATTGGCTAGCGGGAGCTTTCTCTATTCCCATTGGCTCTGCAAGGAGGAAATGGGCTCACCAGCGGGAGATTGAAATGCCTGACTCCACCCCCAAGCAAGTCACCTTGCCTAGGAAGCTTTTCTTCTCTCTCCTAGTCCCGCCCCACACTTCTCCAGCAGCATTATCTTACGTAACCAACAGGTTCTGGTTCTGTTACCTTAGGTGTAATGCCCAAAGCTGTGTGTCGACAGATTTTGTTACTTTGGTTCTCAGAACAACCATAGTAATAAAATCTGTCCACTGACAGCTTTGGGTATTGCACTGGCCCAGTGCCTCCCTCCCCTGCCAGTAGCTGTCTGGTGCTTGGGGGCTAGAAGATTTGCCTCCCCTTTTCCTCTTGTCCCCCCTCTACTTATGCATCTTGCCCTCCCGCCCAGCCCACAGCAAGAGGGGGCTCAGCTTTAATTCTTTCCCCTGCTACAGACTTTACGTGTGACCTTGGGCAAGTCTGTTAGCCTCTTTGTGCCTCACTGTACCATCCCTAAAATGGGGATAATAGCCTTGCCCTACCTCATGGGGTGCTGGGAAGATAAATACATGTGAGTTGTGAGGTGCTCACAAATAGCAGTAATGGGGGTCTGTAACAGCAGAAAGTAGGAAACCCCTCACCTGCCCTTCTTAGCTAAGGCCTAAGGGCCTTGGCAGCGTAGGTAACATCTGCAGCCCCTAACAAGTGTAGGCAAGGCTGGCCTAACATATGAACAGGGAACAGCTGGTAATCTGGGAGTGGTGGAGGGGAAATAAATGGGTCAGCACCAAAAAATTGGGGGCAATGCCAGGGCAGGCGGAAGAGGAGAGCTGAGCCGAGCCATGCCACGCCACGCCACGCCTGATGGTCAGGAGGGAGATGAAACTCTGAATCTCTAGAGTGCCTGGGGCAGAAAATGGGACTGTATAGTTGTGCTGTAAATAAAAGAAGCAGGGATGACTTCAAGACATGAAGGTGTGGTAAAGTCTTTTGGAGAGGGGATCCTGTGGATGGCAACAGGGAGGACTGGGCTACTGAGCCTGCTACAAGGGTCACACAAGTACTTCAGAAGACAGATTGGGGTAGTGCCTCATCTGGGTCAGTGGCAGGGGTGGAAGTAGGCCCAGGTTTCTAGACATTGAGGCCCCTACCTTCCCCCTGCTCTTTCTAAGGTAAAAGTCACTCACCTGCCTTGCTTTCCAGTCCAACCCAGTTGGAATTGTGGCTCCTGCCCAATATGTGATGCCTGCTGAGGGGTAGCTGCTGCAGCTGATCTTTCTGAAAGCAAAATACATTTGTGCCCAGAACAAGTATTTCTACTCAGTACTGGGTGTAATCAAAGCCTTCTGCCTGTGCAAAGGGCCAACTGAGAGTTATTGCTAATTGCAAAGAGTGGAAAAGCAGATCTGGGACCTGCCACTGTCTGCAACACCCTGTGTCTGCAAATGAAAGATGCTGCCTGGGCCTAGTGTATTGAAGGAAAGAACATCAGAATAGCACTTTCACCTTTTAGATGAGGATTGCACAGCCCTTTACAAGGGAGGCAAGTTAGTATGATTACACCCAGCTGTGGGTAGCATTAGTGAAGTGAAGAGAGTTTACATGTCTTTCCTCACAGCCAGTGAAGGGTGGCAGAGTTGGGAACTCAGAAACCTGGTGTGCCTGTCTCCTCTAACCACTAGAGGACAAATTCTAAAGGGGTAGCCGTGTTAGTCTATTCTAGAAAGAGGACAGTTCCTACCAGAGCTAAAATAGACCACTTGATCTCACCAAAAGATAGGCAAAGAGAGACAGACCTATCTATTCATCCTGCATTTATCATGTGACTATTTGAGCACCATTGGAGAAACACCGCTCGGCATTTAAAAAGCTGGTTATTAGTTCGTGGCCTAGCAGATGGAGTGCTGCTGGCCTAGGACTCCGGACACCTGGGTTCTTCTATTTCTGCTCTGTGGGGGTCCTTCAGCAAGTCTGTATCTCCTCTCACTCTCCACGTACCTTGTTTGTTTGGATCATAAGCTCTTGGCACAGGGACTGGGTGTGAGGCTGCTGGCCCCAGGCCAGGGAGGACTCACCCCCCCACTTTTCAGGCCCTTTCTTCAGGGTACAGCTCTAACTTTTCAAGATAAGAGGCAAAACATCACATCCCTTGCCTGTCCTGGATGACAGCTCCCCAAAGCATTTGTCCCAGTCCTCCATGCTGGGAAGGAGCACTGTCCTGGCTTGCTCCTCCAAGAGGAATTTCTCTCCTGAAATGCCTGGGGAGCAGGGATGTGGTTCTTCTCTCTCCCATCCATCTCCAGCTCTGCTGAGCGGGGGAGGCATGAAGAGGAGCCTGAGGGCCTTGGTCAGCCACAGATCTCCCAGAGGAACGCCTGCTGAACTTTAGTCCCAGCCAGCAGTGGAGGTGACTGCAGCTTGCTTACAACACACAGTCACCCCAAACAGCCTGGTGGGGTACTTCCTGGTCTGGTATCATCTGAAGAACCTTTGGGAGGATTTTGGAGTGGCTGCTGGGCAGCCAACTGGACCAGCTCCTCGGCTAGGGTAAGCTAGTGTGGTGTGATGATGGGGCTGCTTATTTACATCTGCTGAGATTCTGGCCCTGTTGTCTTACCTGCACTGTCTTAGCCCTCTGGACTAGAAACAGCTGCACCACTGACTAGGCTGAGTTAGAGCCCTGGCTGAAGGAGGAAAAGGGGAACAGCTGGTGGCCAAGACCTGGGGAGATAAATAGGCCAGTGCAGGAAACCAGGAGAGAGGCATGGCCAAGCAGCGTAGAAGAAAATGGTGAGGCAGGGTGCTTGCTGGCCCAGAAGGTTGCAAAACCCAACTCCTGGAATGCTCAGGGCAAGAATTGAGAACTGTAAATAAAAGAGCATGGGTGACTGAAGCAAGAAAGCCATGGTGCATCCTTTGTGCCAGGGGAGTGAAACCTGGGAGTCCACAGGACATGTTGCTATGACACTGGACCAAATTTTATTCCCAATGATGCCAAAATTACCCTCATCTAACCTATAGCAGATCTGACTCCATGGGCCCTTTAACCAGTTACCAGTTCCCTGACATCCACAAAGTTCCTAAAGTGCTCTGGAGACTAGAATATGTACCCAAGACCTAGCACCGCTCAGCTCATGGCCTGCACAGCAGGCAACACCTTTGGCCTCCAGCTTACACATCTAGAGCATATGCTCCACATGCCCAAGGCAGGCAAACAGATCTGATGTTCTAGGGACATGCAGGGAGAAACACCTACCCCCAAGCTAGTCTTAGTCAATGGCTAAAAAGGTGCCTTCTGATTGGTTTGGAAAGTGGGCTTGAGTTGGCTCTGTGCCTGCCCAGAGTTGCGGGGTTGGTGTATCTGTTTTGCCAGCCAGGATACTGAAACATGCCAGGAAATGTTAACCACAACAGTTTCGACTTGGGACATAGGGTTGAGCTTCAAACACTCAGCTGCTTTATAGATAGAGCCCTGCGCAAATACAAATATGTGGACCTGCATCCAATCTGCATCTGCAAGAAATGGTCCGTGGATATCCGTGTTATATCCGCGGATGCGGATATCTGCAGATATCTGCATATTTGCAGGGCTCTAGCCCTGCACAGATAAAAATATGTGGATCTGTATCCTATCTGCATCTGCAAGAAATGGTCTGCGGATATCCGCATTGTATCCGCGGATATCCATGCATATAATGAGGATATCCGCAGATTTGCAGGGCTCTATTTATAGAACCAGCAAGGAGACACGTAAAACATGTCACAGCCCCTTTTATTGATCCTGCCATTCAACAGCTAAATGCATGGCTCTTATTTACCATCCCTGCCTTTGGATATGGAATGGCATGGGTTAGGGACTTTCTTTATCTGCATCCTCCTACGGTGGAGGCTTTGAGAAGGTGGGAACTTGGATTCAAACCATCCCTGCTTTGATGTTCCCATTGAAAGCCCAAGCCAGGACCCCTCTTTTCTCCTGCTCCATTTCAGTTTATTGTGCCCCAGGGTAGGAAGTGAGGCCCAAAAGGTCCCATAAGCCAACTTTCTGGTTCCCAAGAGTCCAAGGCTATGCAGTGGAATCTCCCCACCTCCTTGGTGTAAATTAGAGCAGGTTCTGCTTCCCACAGCATCCAGTTCCCACTGGCCCATGTCCAGAACAATTCCTGTTCTGGGGGCTGGGAGCAGAACCTCATGCCAGCTGTGCACTAAGTGGGGGAGGCCCCTTTACTGGAGGTATTCTCTGGATACTTGTCTACCTCCCTGTGAAGTCCCTGGATGCTACAGAGCAATGTCAACAGGCCTTAGGGTAACTGAGCGAATCAGGCCCACAAAGTCCAAGGTGGAATGGGCCAATCTGAACCAGGGCTCCTAGGTGTGGTTCTTGCTCAACGTTCATATGTACTAATGAACTCCCTATGCTACTCCTTATGTGAACTGAATGAGGCAGGTTGGGCCAAACATCTCTCTGGTGCAACAGCTACAGTGGTGTTGATTCATAATCAAAAAGAAAGAGTCCCATGGCTTTTTTTGTTTTTCCTTTTGCCAGAGTAGGGGTGTGAATCTCAATGTCCTGGCCCCATTCCAGCTTGGTGAATACTTTTATGCTGACCCCTGCTCCTTTTTAGCCCCATTTTGGTTCAATTTCATCTTCACTCCTTGTCAGGAATGACTAGGTTGCAAACAGCTGCTGGGCTCAGTCACAGTGAAATGACCCTCTCCTGATTTCACTAAGTGTCCCATGCCCCCCCACCCACCACCTCTCTCAGGGCTCCAGTCATCAGTCACTTGGCTCAGGAAGAAATCACACAATTCTCCCACTGATGAACTGGGTGTAGGTCTCACACTGGTGACCTCCTCTGCTGGTCTGATTGAGGCTCAGCTCCTGCCACTCTGGTCTCTCCAGGGCCATGACAGTGTAATTGGTGACCAAATGGCCTGCTTACAGCAAAGCTTGGAATAAAAAACATTCCAGAGAAATGCAGTGATAGGCCATATGCCTGCCTGCTTACCACATGTCTGTCTGTCTGTCTGTCTGTCTTTCTGGTGACAGTGGAAGGACTCACTCCTCTGGACTCTCACAGAGCCATTCTGTGTCCCTTGCCTCCCTGTCTGAGCTCATGGACAACTCCCTGGGAGTGGCAACAATTTCCTCTTTGCAGAAATTGAGTCACTTTTTAAATTGTCGATAGCCCTTTTCTGCTCTTTACCCACAAGCCTGGCAAAAACATCTGGGTTGCTTTAGTCTAGAAGCATGCCAAACTTATAATTGCCCCTACTGTTTGCTGAGAGGTTGGTTCTCTGGAACCACTGGGTTGCTTTGCTGGTTATCCTTTTTCCCCAGCTCCCTGCTAAGGAAGATGAACACATTCATACAGGAATGTTTTCTAACTATTACAAAGTCACCATCTCCAGTGCAGTCCCTTGTGACCATGGGTGGTTCTGCAGCAAGTCCTCCTCTGGTTTCCCTCAACAGTTCCAGGAATAATCCAGAGAGGTTGACTTGGGGCTGACACATCAGTTTTAGGCTGGTTTCCTAACAGAATTCGAAACTCTCTTCAAAGATAAGTCCATCACCACAACACAAAAGTTCATACTTGACTCTTCAATCCCAGACTATTCTGCAAACAGCCACTCCTAGGGTTTCCTATCTGAAGTCCTTCTTCCCACTGAGTAGAGGACCCCAAATTCCCTCTGGCTCAGAGATCAGCACCAAACCCTTTCTAGCCCAATGCTAGCAAAATCAGGGCAAGACTGCCTGCAGAAGCCTTGCTGCTTTACCACTTTCTCTACACCTCTCCTTTATTTACCCCAGGGGCTTGATTGTATCAGTGATTTTCCCCACCAGGGAAGAAGAATTAATGATGTCACTGGTGGGGCTAAGACCCAGGTTCTGTTAAAGGGCCAGGCCAGCCACCCTTTGACAATCCGTAATAGGCAATAACTGACTAGGTCTCTTAGGGTATGTCTACACTAGAAAAGTTAAGTCAACTCTGTTGACTTAAAGCGCCTACACTGAAATCTTAAGTCGACTGCCTGCGTCCACACATGGTGGAACCACGGCTTCCTTCTCCTCAGCCCTAGGTCGATTTAGGGAATTAAGTCGACCTAGGGCATCCACATTGGCTTTAGGTCGACTTAACAGGTCGACTTAAGTGTTAAGTTGACCTAAAGAGTGGGAGTTATTAAGTCGACCTAAGGAAGCGCTTAAGTCCACTTAATGAAAGACCAGTGTGGTCACAGTGTTCTGTAGGTCAACTTAAGCATCCTTAAGTCGACCTAACTTGCAAGGGTAGACACACCCATACAGTGTTCAGAAAATGATTATCACCACTATGTTACATATCAGTTCCATGAATGTCACTGACTTCACTGCAGAATTGGCTGCATTTCATAGACAAGTACCCAATTTGTATCAACGTGGGGGATGAAAGATGCAAAGTAATTTTCATTCATGGCTTTGTTGGCCTGGATCCCTCACTCCCCAGCCACACCTCCAGTGGCTCCTACCTCCCTGACGCCATCTCAAGCGTGCATAGCTCAGCAATATATGCTCTGATGAAGGGAAGAGGAAAAGCAGCTCTGGAATGTGCCCTGGCTGCCCCAGCTCCGCAGAGCTCTCTGCCTCCTGCTGAAAGTCCTGAGAGGAATCCGATGCTACGAGCAACTCAGGATCTAGCTCAGCACAGGGGAACTGGTTTAAAGCCCTTCTGAGAGCCGCTTGCTTTCTGGGGTGCAGCAAAATTGCTGGGGACAGGGCAGGTCTCAGCTCTCTCTCCTGAAGACTGGTCCTCCTCACCACAGAGCAGAGATGCTAGAAAGGGAAAACACTGGCATTTTGAATTTCCCAGGTTGGATGTTGGAGCTGCCTAGTTCTGGAAAGTTTGCTGTGCAGTCTTTGGCATGGGGTGTCCACTCACACCTGCACTCTGTCTGTGCCCAGGGCCAAGCTGTGCCAGCTCCAGCAGCGCATGACAGTTGCTGATGCTAGCTGCTTTTGAGGCATGCTAGCAAAATCAGGGCACATTGGCTATCATGCTCCCCTGCCACACACACACACACACACACAAGATCCCTGGCCCTGCTGAACAGGGAGACCTGGCTGGAGCCCTGCTATTGACAGCAATGTTTACACATGATTGTAGCCAGCAGGGTGTGGATCTCACTGTGGAAGCAGGATTATTCATCTAGGCTGCCTGTTGCAGAGACGGCCTCATTCTCAGTTACTCCAAGGCCCCCCTCCAGCTGTTTTGACAATGCATACAGTGTAGAAAGAACTCCCTCAGTCTCCCCCTACAAACAGCACTACGCCAGCCTTGCTCCCAGCCCCCGCTGGAGCAGCTAAATCAGGGGCATGTGGCATGTGCATGGAGCAGGGCACTATGGTTGTTCGTTTTCTCTGGGTTCCCTAGGTAGACATGGAAATCAGAGGATAAATAACAGCTCCCTTTATGCCAGGGTCTTGCACTGCTCTAGCACAATTGTTGGAGAACTGCTGAATGCTACCTTCTTCCCTCCCCACCCTCCACCCTCAGCTCTGCCATATGCACAGAAAACAGAGTCGCTGAGAATCAGGCCTAGTGTTTCTAGTCTCACACAGCCCCTCCTCTTGGCCGCGTTAACTTCCCGAGTCCCCTGGGATCCTGAGCTGCTCTTGCATGGCCAAAGCTGGCTCTGAATGTTAATCCCCCCTGTGCCATCAGCTCCAAGTGCTACGCAGAAGGAGTCAACCTGCCAGTCCAGGTCAGGGGGTGCTGCTCAGTTCAGCCCTGGAGGTGCTGTTTGGCTTCTGGCTGGCTACCAGGACCTGACTCAAGGACAGGGTTCCTCATGCTCCCTCCTCAGCTGTGTCCAGAGCTGGACCCGCTCCAAGGACTGGAGCTGCTGGAACTGAGCTGTCTGCTGCCGCCGCTGCTCTCTGGCTCATTCACTGTAGTTCAGATCTTGGCTGGGGATTTATGGCATTCACGAGTCTGTAACAGGAAAATTCTTTATTGCTGACTATCCACTTACACAGAGAAAGCAAGGGGGGGCAGAGAGAAGGGAGGAAAAAAGCAAACCGCACTGGACCAGATTCTGTTCTCACACGGTTGTTGTCAGCAGAGTTAATCCAGTCTGCACCAGTGCCAGTGAGAGTATGAATCAGCTAATGGTTTCTGCTTTGCTCTACTAAAGGTATTGTCAAAGCACAGTGCGGGACATCATGATGGAGGGTGTATGGGCAGGCGGAAATAATTCGAGACAATGCACTGACTGGAGGGAAGACTGCATTACCCCAGCATTGGGGAAAACAAGCACTGCATCTAGAAAGGGGCCAGGTGTGTATACTAGGTGTCACATGCTTCAGTCTAGACTTCTAAACTTCTTGTGTGCCTCTGATCTCCTCTGGGTTCCAGATTACTCATGGATCTCATGTTTCTTATGGGTTCTAGGCTTCCAAATAGTCTAGGTTTCTTATGTGACTGGTTTTCTTGTGCGTTCTAGGCTTCCAATGAGTTCTAGGTTTTCAGGGGTTCCAGAGTACCCATGAATCCTAGGCTTTCTGAGACTTCTGGACCTACTCCTTTACCCATAGCACATGATCTTAGCTATGACCTTTACCCTGAAAAACTTTAAGGTGGCACCACACAGCTGTTTTAGTAACAGACTACCCCCTTGTGATCCATTGCAGAAAGAACAGTTTTGCTCTCTTACAGTGCCACTTTTCCACCTGTCTCCAGTGGAGATCGGAAAAGCAGGGGTGTCTGCTTCTGACTCTAAAGCAAGTGTTCTACGGGGTTGTTCAGTCCCTGACAGGCCTCGAGACACAAAAGACAGCACCTGGCCACTTTGAAAAATGGTATTTGACTTTTTCCTTTAGCTTCACAAACTCATGTGGGCTCTTCCCAATTCATTCCTGATTTCAGAAACATGAGTCAAGGTCCTCTGTCCTAACCCAGGCTAAGTTTTTCAGGCTATTGGTTGAGCTGGCATCTTCTCATTAGGTCATCCCTCTGAGCCACCCCTAGCTGGCTGCTTTCTCTACAGTGACTGGCTATTTAGCAGACACTGGAAAGCTTGATGGGAACATTGACTACATGATCCAGGAGAAGTGCTAGAGTGCTCACCTGGACTGAAGGACAGGGAAGCCGGTGCTCTATAAGGGGCTGCAGTTCTTTCTCTAAACTTGTTGTATTGGAGGGGGATACATTATTAGAGATAAATAATAATGGTGGGCTAATAATAGCCCATTGGCACTGGCACAGTCATGGTCAATGTCTCCCCCTCTTGCTGTGTGCAGTAACTATGGGCAATTTCCCTGACATTTCAGTTAACTAACAACCTCTCTGTACATGACTCTGCCCACTGTGCTGGTGCTGACATGGGTCCACCTCAGAACCCTCTTCCATGCTAGCAGCATGGTTATTGTTGGGTTGCGGGTGCTGAGTGGAGGTGCAGGAAATGAAAAACTCCACAGCAAAGCATGTCGTCACTTATTTTCCTCGCAGCAGCTCTTTCCCTTCCTCTCCTCTCACTGCCTTTGGACACACATTCATCCCCCACCAGGGACTAAACAGAAACTCTCTGACTCATTTTCACTTGCAAACCTCCAGGATGAATCCAGGTCCCCAGAGGCAAAAGGCTGAGGTGAAAAATCAAAGTATTGCATCAGCTGCTGCCAGGCCAACCCCTCTTTCCCTTCAGATTTAGTCAGTTACCGTCACAGCAAAGGGAAAGTGAGAAGAGAGGTTGCTTTTTGAGCTCCAGCTCCATTGTCTGTGTGCACTGTAGTTGGGACAGTCAAGCAAAGACTGAGAGACTAGATCCAGCCCTTGCCTAGAAGCAGACTCTGGATTCCAGCAGGGCAAATCCAAAGGCTCTTTTCAAGTTTGTAATCAGGCATATTCCCTCACTGAAGTCATCAATGGGAGCATTGCTTGAGTAAAGGACTCCAGGGGGTATCTGGCTCCTCTACTTTCCTTTCTTGACTGGTTGTACAAGTGACACTGGTGCGTCACACATCTGTGCCTGGGACAGGAGTTTACAGTGCTGCTGGGCTAGAGAGACAACTGGCGTCTGACTCCAGAGTGTCATCAGGTGTCATTAGGTTCTATTCTGAGCACTTCTCTTGAACTGCTGTGTGACTGGCTGTGTCAATCACAGTGAGACTTCCCCATATGTAATAAGACCTATTTCACAGAGGGGCAGGGCACTTAGTTTCTGTCTGTTAGTCACTACTTTTTAATTGCATTTTGCCACGGTAACCATTTTACCTCAGCACACACCCCTTATATTCAGCAGGCTCCATGTAAGGAGACTTTTTTCCTAGTGTCTCTTTCTTTTCTCCAGAAAGTTATACAGAGGTTTTTTCCATGGTGGTTGTTTAGTGGGACATGTACTGCTTTTGAGAGCTTGGGGAGGCATGTTTGCATAACTTAACAATCAAACCAGGTATGTCTCACAGTTTGAGTTCCTTCTTTTTGCCACATTCATTACAAAGTCAATCCCCTTTGGGTTTCTGACTCACTCTACTGGCTTGATTCTCAAGGGCTCAGCACTCACAATAGGGCTGGATTATCAGATGCCCCAATTTGGGCATCACAATAAAAGGCAGCTTTTCCAAAATGCTCAACACTCAGGGGCTGCCACTGAGATCTCCCTGTTAAGATTTGTTGTTTTTTTTTAATAGATTGGTGCCCAGTGGGCTAAATCATTTAAAAAATCTGCTCATATATTCAGGAGACTAAATGGGGACTGAGCTCTTGTAGAATAAGGCCTTCATTGCGAGGGCTGAGCACTTTGGGGAAAAATAGCCACATATTGCCCAGATTCTATGTTTGGTTTGTGATAATTGCTCCTATCTCTGACAAGAGCCTGCCTGTGTGTTTTGTAAATCTGATGGTAGTATGTCCACAGTTTTGATAACTGATGGAGGGGTGGGGGGGAAGGGGAATGTATTGGTTTGATTGCTGTTGATATAATGGGAGGCTGAAGTCCTTCCCAAAAACCCCTGGGGCTAGTTGCACTGTAGGATATCTACCCACAATGCACTGCTCTATTCCTCAGTACGAGCGCGGCTGGTGAGGCACTCCCCCAATTGCTGTTGATATCAAGGGAGGGAGGAAACAGCATCATGGGAGGCTGAAGTCCTTCCCAAAGCCCCTGTGGTTAGATGCACTGTGGGATAGCTACCCACAATGCATTGCTCTGTTCATCAGTACAAGTATGGCTGGTGAGGATGCACTCCCCTGACACAATGAGTGTGGTGTGATCACGCTTGACTGACTTCATTGAGGCAGCTGGATATCAACTGAAATTAAATTGACTTCACTTCACAGTGTAGACACACTGTTACTTTGGTATGTGTATTTAAATTTGTCCTTGTGTCACCAACTCTCCTGATTTCATCACAAGTCTCCCAATAATTGGTATTTTTCTTAAAGCCCTTGCTCCTGGTGTTGGCTGAGTCCATGAGAATGAAAAGTCTCTAGTCCTCCTGGTTGCAGATAAAAGCATGGAAATGTCACCCCAGTGTATTATAAAGACTGAAAAAAGTCAGAAGGCAAATAACTAGAATCCAAACTGGTTTTAGGTTGGGGTTTTTTTTTTTTTTTTTTTGTTTGCTTGTTTGTTATGAAATCTCATGATTTTTTTTATAGCTGAGCTTCTGAACTTTGAACATTTAGGCTTGGCAATACCAGTGTCCTTTCCACTCCATAGCGTGCTCTTTTAAAATTGATCTTTCCCAGGAAATGTTTCCATCACAGGCCAGCCTTGCTTGGAAAATGGTGTGGGGAGAATCAGTTCAGAACAGCCCTGCTGTGATGTTCTGCAGTCTGCCATCAGTTTCAGTAATGTCCAGACCAGACATGCTGTGCTGCTCTTTGATGACAGATTGAGGGATTAATGGGGGCCTGCTGGAGCACCAGAGGGATTTGCCAACAGTGACAAACACAGCTCTTGAACTGCAAGGCCAGCCAGGACGTAACGGCGACCTCCCAGGAGCCCTGGTGCAGCTCTGTATCAATGTGCCTCCTGTCCTGTTTCTTATTTCAGTGCACATGCCGGCAGGATCTTCCTTGCCCAGACATGCTCTGGGGTTTGCTTTGGGGACTGTTGATCTTGGCAGAGAGGAAATCTTTCCATATCATATATCTGGCTAATGTGTAGTGACAGGGGCTTTGTTGTGCACGAATCCATCTTGTCTCCACTGATGCTATGTTCTGTGTGAGCAAAGCTGGACTGGGAAGGGGAGATAGAACTGTGCAGGTGACTTAGCAATGGAGATAGGGGTGTGATGGGGATGTGGGAAAGTAGGAAGTTTAGTTTAAATCTGATCAAAAGCTGAATTCCTAAACTGTACAGAGCAAGGGAATTGCCTAGAGCAGGGCCTTCTCAGGGCTATCTTAGACATCCCTCCTCTGATCAGCACAAACACACACTCTCCCCCAGAAAAGAAGCAGCAGCAACTACTGTCAAATGAGGAGAAGGTTTTTCTCACTGGGTAGCTGAACAAAAGGAGCACAGCACAAGGCTTTAAGCTTCATGGCTGCAGCACCTATGGGATAATATCTATTCAGGACAGATGCTTAGTGACTGAGATTTTCTAAGATACCTAAGGGGTTGAGGCACACAGTGTACCTAAATCCTCAAGGGAGATTTGAAAATCTGAGCTGATGCAGTGATTTTTATTGTTGAGATATTTACAAGCATGAGTTGATCAATACTCCCAGTCACATGCCCCACAAGGGAGGTAAAGCAATATTATCCCCATTTTACAGATGGGGAAACTGAGGCACATAGGGTTTCAGAGCTGGGATTGGAACGCTGAAGTTCTGGTTCTCTGGTCCTGTGCTCAAACTACTAGGGAACCAGAGGAGGGTAAATGGTCTAACTCTGCAGTTTAAAACTCCATCTATGCTGCAGCTACTGCTTCTGTGACAGTCTCCATCTTGGCTGACACCCCCCCCCCCCCTCCGAGGACTGAACTAGAGTTTTCCACTGCCGAAAGCATGAACTTCTGCAGCTTGAACAAGAGAGCCAAACCACTGACAACTCAGCGTGAAATGGCTCTATAATAATTTAAACAACTGCTTTGATTTGCTGTAATAGTCTGACCTGATCCTATGACGTACACTTCACTGCATTTATTTTCCTCCCGTTCTGTAAGTTCTCCATCTTCAAGCGTCAGATGAAGTGGGATTTTCTCCTACAAAAACTCATGTGATAAAGAAACGTGTTACTCTTTAAAAATGACACAGAACTCCTTGTTTGTTTCACTCATCAGTGAGTTTACCCAGCTCTCCGTGACACACTTACCACCATGTGGCAATGCAGTAACATGTCCCAATACAGTGGTCGAGAACCAATGAGTTACACAACAACACATGGGGAGTTGTGGGGTGGGATATTCCCAGTGCAGACAAATCCTGGGGCTTCACAAATCACCTGAGAACTAGCCTCTAACAAATGTGGCAAGTCTCTTGTGAGCTCAGCTGGCCCAAACCAGCTCTGTTTGACTATCTGTGAGTTGTCATTACAAGCCATCCAGGACTGTGGTGTGCAGAGATCTGTAGAACAGCGGTTCTCAACCACTGCGTCACAACACAAAAGTGTACCATGTGGCTAGTAGCCGGCCACCAAAGCCCCCTCCTGCCTCACTGCCAGAGAGCTGCAGTGGCAGCAGGGATGTTGCTGGACCCTGGCTCACAGGGCCCATGTCCTGAATGGATTGCCCAATGTCCCAAACCACGGGCTGAGACTTGGCAGCCTGCCTGTGTTAACCCAGTTAACACAAGCAGGCTGCTCTGCTCACCCATACATGCCTGGGAGCTGGGGTGGGGGTGTTTTAAAATCTCCCACCTTGTGGCACACCGAGGAATGTGGCCCAGGGCAGGAAATGTAAAAGGCTGTGTGGCCCCAGGGCCTGTTCAGGGAGCAGGTTCTGGTGGCTGCTATCTGTGGCGTTGGCCCCTTTGGCTTCAAAGGGTGAGTGTGCCCCTGCTGGGGGAAGTGTGGGGTGGGGAGAATCAGGAGCCAGGACTGTGGGGCGAAGAATCAGGACTTGGGGCTGTGGGGGGAGAGGGGGAAAATTTGGGGCTGCGAGGGGAAGAATCAGGAGTTGGGGCTGCAGGGGAGCGTTGGTGTGTTGTACACGGTTGGGAACCCTCCCAGTCATGTTGTGACCCTGCAGTGGTTGAGAACCCCTGCTCTAGAGCAGAGGTTCTCAGCCTTTTGTGGGTCACGATATGCTTGGTGGCATGCATGACTCTACAGGACACTCCAGCCCACCCCCACCAGGCCAAATCCAGCCCCCGCCCTCTCCCCAGCTCTCCATGACACACTTATTGCTGTGTGGCGACACAGTAATGTGTCCCAACACAGTGGTCGAGAACCACTGTTCTAGAGGCTATCTCAGCCATCTACTTAGAATGGCTACATCCCAGTGGTGCCTCCCTTCCCCGCCCCCCAGCTGGAGGAAGGTGTGTGCTATAGCCCTCAAACTCAGTGATTCTGGAGGAGACCTAGAGGGAACTCTTGCGACATATGTCTTGAGAACTCTCCTGTTCCTTGAGAGGACACTCAAGCAACATTGCAATCTCCAGTGTGTTCACTTGACAGTGACTTCCTGATGCAAAGTGTGAAAGTCATCATGACCTTCTCCCTGTGACAAATGACCATACTAGTCTGTTCAGGCTATAGATAGCTGATGGAGGGGGATGGGAAATGTAGCCGATGAAGAGTGTGTGGAAAAAAAGCCAGGAGCCCCTTGTTGAAGAACAAAGCATGTGCCCAGCTGGGCCTGCAATGAGTGCAGAAATACCCCCTCTTCACCAGAAGGTTCAGACTTCCTGTGCACAATGCAGATCAGGCTCCACCTCCATGTTCATTGCTCAGTGCCCCTGTGGTTGGCATCAGACTAGCATTTCAAGTGGCTGTGATGACCTGGTGGGACCCCTCCCGTGAAAGATGCAAGTTTGGCTTCATGGTCTGAACTGGCCTTGCATTGAGATAACATTAAAGCTGAGCAAAGGGACCAGGGCTGGCTGTTCAGTTCAGCTCCTGGAGACCCAGCCAAGTCTGTCACTACTATTACTTTTAAAGACTAACAGATTTATTAATCGCATGAGCTTTCGTGGGAGAAAATCCCACTTCGTCAGACGCTTTGAAGATAGGAAAGTTACTGTAACTTTCCTATCTTCAAAGCGTCTGA
>ML685768.1:26999094-27026916 GCA_007922175.1 Pelusios castaneus
CTATTACTATTCGTGATTTGTATTGCTGTGGCACTCAGAAGGTCCAGCTGAGATCAAGGCCCCTTTGTGATAGATGCTGTACAGACAGATTCTGTTCCAAAGAGTTTCCAGTCTAAACTGGGAGGGGAAACAGAATGGAAGTAACTGCCTCCCATTGTAAGAGAGTTAGGACGGAGACAGAGTCCTGAAATAAAAGTTACACCGTACAGAAGATCTCTCCAAGTCCTAGCCACAGAGAAATGTTTGCTGCGGGAAGTTACAAAATAGCCCCTCAGAGGCAATCAGGGAGATTTTATATAGGAGCACCTCCAAGGCATGCAAATCACCATTCTATCGGCTGATCAAAGGGCCTGGCAGCTTGTAGTCCCAGGCTGGCCAAATAATGATAGATAAGTATCAACCAAAATTAGTTATCTGCATCTGGAGCATTAAAATGCATTGAAAAGTAGGAGTGGAGAATCAGTGCAAACACAGGGTTTTAAAAGCAAGCTAGAGGCATCAGGTGTGCAAGGCCAACTCAGACAATAACTCAGACTGAGTTATTTCCCCATCTGTCACTGTAATAAGAAAAAATCTCAAACTTGTGTGTGCTTCTTTAAAAATACCTAAGATTCCAGTTGTGAGCTGCATTCCCATACCTTCCACACAGCAGCACTTGCCAGTTGCCTTGAGGCTCTTCATTTTCACAACAGAAGCAGGGGCTAAAAACCTCTAGGTCTCTTGTTCCTCAGAAAAAATAATGAAATAATAGTGGTTACTGAAATTCTGAGTCCATTACAGCTCATTGACTTCCATGGAGTTTAGGTCTTTTATGCAAGGATGGTATTTAGTCCTTAGTCCCTCTTTTGTCCAACTCTGCAGAAGTATGACCCGCCTATTTCATTTTAATTGGTTTCTTGAAACATTTCAACTCTTTATGCTTAACAACCTGTCCTATTTTCTATACATTTGTCTCTTCCACCAGCAGAAGTTTGGTCCAATAAAAGATATGACATCATCCACCTTGTCTCTTACCCACCTGGGACCAGCATGGCTACAATAACTCTGCAAATTATGTTCTACAGTTGTCTTGTGGAACCACAGGGGAGAAGTTGATTTGACTGGGAAGCAACATGAGAAAGATTTTCCATGGGTTTTCTGGATGGAAGGATTCTTTTCCCACTCACTTGACAGCTGCTATTCAACACAGGCCATCTCATACTGTACCTATGGGAGAAACATAACCATGGAAAAAACCTATCATCCCTTTCACCAAACTCAAATCAAAGCAACCAGTTTGACAATCAAGTTCAAATGCAATCTGTCTGCAAAAGATTTGTTCCCATTGGAGAAGACAAATTACTTTCTATGCCTCCTGTCTGTGTGGTGTTATCCTCCTATCTTCCAGCTACCTATGGTAGTCACTCAGATACCACTGTGATTAGTGCAGTATCAATACAGAGCTATCAAATGATTCAATTAATCCCTCTCAAAAGGATACCTGAGATCAGAATAAACTATTCAAATGGTCAAACAGCCCTTGATGTAACACAGAACAAGAAACTGACCTGTTCCAGTATTTAGATCTAGTCCCCAAAAACTTCTATTGTGTGCTTAAAAAAAAACCCTTCAAGCTCTTCAGCTCTGTTAGGCAGCCCCTGTGGAAGGCAGAAATTCATTTAAAGATATTTTTAATATGAATTTCAATGATGTATTTGAAAACAAAAGTGATCTGGACAGCAACAGGAAGGTGGCTCTCTCTCTTTCTGCAGCCAGTCCTCTCTGCTAGGGACTTTGACAGTTATCTAGTCTTTGTTGCTTTTAAGCTCATTGATTAGGCTCCTGCTTTGGGCTGCCTTTGAAGAGCACCCGGAAACAACGGGTGTATCTGTAATTCCACTTTTTGCTATCTGCCAAGCAAGTGGGTTGGGGTGGGCAATAGGCTCTGGAGCCTTATTTGGTCACCAGTTCTTATTCAGTAGAGCATAATAGTGGATGACAGTCATTGCCTGTAAGATGTTCCCTGGCTTAGGTACAATGAGCTTGGTTCTAACAGACCAGTTTCCAGTAGACAGGGGTCCACATTTCAAAAATCATTGGCACAAAACATCCACACCCTTTCTGGCAGTCCAGGACATAGCTACAAAGTTATGTCGCCCTAATAAATTACATCGACATACAGCTGCCACAGCAATTAAATCACTTTTGCATGTCGACACTCCAGTCGATGCACATCCTCGGTAGGAGTGCTTGTGTTGAGTGTACTCTCAGGCCGGGGATAGGGACTAGTAAGAGTTGGCTTCTGAAAGCCAGTAATAGTCAATGTAAGCAATGCAATGTTGACACTGATGCCGGGTTGATCTAACTACTTAGACATTGTCTCTACACCTCTTGTAGAGGTAGAGTTGGCAGAGACATGAGCTTGTGTCAGCCTAACTGTGTAGTGCAGACCTGACCTCAGAAAAGCAGTCAAGAAGTAAATGAGTCATGGATGAACTGTTACTTTCACCACTATAGTCAGAGCAAGGCACTGTCTTTCTCAGTGTGTTTGTTCAGCACCCAGCACAGTGATTCTGACTGGGGTCTCTGGGAACTACACTGATAAACTAGTAATAATTAATTAAACTAGGAATAACATCAGGATGGGAAAATTTGTACTGCTGCCACCCATGCTGTTCCAGTTTGGGATAAAGGATTCCAGGTCACCACAGCTGCCACTGGTACCTTTCACCAGAACTGAATTTATTTAACTAATTAATCACAAAAACCAAACAAGCCCTTTTACATCCCCAGCCACTTGCACTGACAATTTGCAGCTTGAGTTTTAGCACACTGGCCCTGATCCTGAGCCACTAGGCTTTGCTATTGATTTTAGGAGGCACAGAATCTGGCCCAGCATGAATTGAAACAGCTGCATGGAAAATGGGTTTCTTGATGGCAAAGGTAATGTGACTCTTTTGTACCGCAGCATTAATGGGTACTGCATCATGGTGATGCCTCCTGCACAGGCAGCCTTTCATACAACTTGTGCGATTTACAATGGTTTGCTCACTGGTGTGGAAATGCATGAGGCCATCTTTAATTTCAGTCCTGGGCATCTGGATCCATGAGATTGGAAAAGCAGTCTTGGGGAACAGTTAAAGAGAACTTATTAAATACCATGCACATACCATTGTCTAGCCATTCTATTCTGTCTCCTTCCCTGTCCTTGGGGCCTGGCAGCTAAAAAGAAACCCCAAACAAACCTATGCTCATCAGGTGTTTTTTAATTATGCTACAGGAGCTGTCTGTTCCTTTTCTGTGCCCCAGTTCCTGCTGTAAACTCCTCTGGGTCTCAGCAAATTAGTGCTCTTTCTCTCTGTGCTAACTTATATTTTAAACAGTGAGATATCACTTTTAACTAAAATAAAACCTTCTGAAAAATCCAGTTGTGGTTTCCAAGGCTAGAAGGAAATTAACAACAAAACACTTCCCCTGCATAAGATATTGTGCTCCCTTCTTAAAATAAAGGAGGCAATTGCACTCAAAAGGAGATTGATAGCTACATTTTATTTTTTGGCATATGAAATTTTAATGAGATTAGTGGTTAACACTGCATGTAGCCATGCAAGAGATCAGGGCCCTATAATTGAACCTAAAATTATTCTCCTCAGTCTACCAGGAACAGTGGACTTTAACATGCTCGGTGGAAATGAATGTCCTTGCTTACTGAACAGTCAGTAAAGGATACAGAGGTGGGGTTGGTTTATGATACCTGCACAGCCTTCAGCTGGATAGCGGTGCTTGATTCAGGGCAGCCAAAAATTCAATGGGCAGAGAAAAAGGCTGAATGGAATTGAGCCATCACTGATATTAAATTAATTTATACTCCATTCACCAATGTTTAACCTCACTTGATGGTTTTTTAAAGCCCCAGCACCTGGAGTCATGTTATTTCATGAGCTGCTTGGCTTTCCATGATCCTGAGGGTTGCCATCCTTTGAGTATTAAACCCGGGACATTCCTGAGCTCATAAAACTGGACAGCTAGCTGCGTGCCCCAAACCTCTTCACAGATTGACTGGGACCACTCCCACACAAAAAGGTGGACAATTGTAGGAAATATTGGACCTGTGATGCCCCCGTTGTGGAGGAAAACTGGGAAATGTGTCCCAAGCCTGTGATGAGGGTTAGCAACCAGAATGTAAATAAGAACCCTCAAATGTATCTTTTTGTTTAACTGCCTAGTGGATTTTAAGCCCAGCCCACAGGCCTCAGAGTCCTGGCTGATGCTGGCAGAAGATAGGGTCTGGTGCAGGAGCCAAACCCTCAAGGATGCTGCGCTGGTGAAGGTGGGACTGTAAGAATGCAGCTCCGGAGGAAGCTAGATAGAGGTGGCAGGCTGCGTTCAGAAATGAGATGGGGTGGGGATTGCAGGCAGGGCCGGATTAACACAGCTATACAGCCCTGGGCCCCAACTTGCAGCTCCTATATCCCCTGATGGCTGTGGCACAGGTGCTGTGGGGTGGCAGGGGGGAGGGCATCGATGGTGCCAGAGGACACAGTAAACTGCAGCACTCCTGCCCCATGCTCGGGTTTGCGTGTCTGCCTCCAGGGGAGGAGCAGGATGGCATGTGTTTGCTGCATGGTGCAGCCCCAAAGTGTCGCATCCACCTGTTAGCCGACTCTGTCCCCTGCTGAGGCAGAAAAGCTGGCCCAGCGTCAGGGAACAAGCACTGGAGGTGGCCAAGGCCTCTGACCCGCCGCACCCCCAGGCCACTGCTGTGTGGGGCTGGGGCCCCAGCAGGCGGGTGGGGGGGAAGGACCCACCATCGGGCGTCAGGCTAGGGGAGGGGCCCTTGACCAGGCCATGGTTGCAGGTTCTGGACAGGTGCAGGGGAGCTCCCAGCGACACCTAGGCCGGACCCTCTCTCGCACCCGCGCACAATCTACATTCAGGCGGGGCGTGAGGGGAGACAGCCAACGAGACCGGACTGAGAGAGAAGCGCGCGCACCTCTGAGGGCAAGCAGCGCGCGCTGCACCCACCCACCCTCCGTTTCGGAGCGGCGGCGGCGCGCGCCCTCTCGTCACGCCTTTGCGTGCGCCCTCTCGCGGCGGGTGCGTCGCGCGCACGCAACGTCCAACCCCTCGCCCTTACCCCTGCCCCGCCCCCCTCCGTCCATCCTCCACTCCCACCCTCCCTCTCCCGTCGGGAACGCGCCGGGCCGCCCGCCCCTGTCCTAGCTCCTTCCCTCCGTGTGGAGTTCGCTGGCTGCCGCGTCGCTCGCTGGTCGGGCGGAGAGCGCGGCGCGCTCGCTGGGTCCCCGCTGCCTCAGGCCCCTTCCTCCCCCGCCCTGCCATGCCGGAGAAGCGACCCTTCGAGCGGCTGCCGGCCGAGGTGTCCCCGATCAACTACGGGCTCTGCCTCAAGCCTGACCTCGTCGACTTCACCTTCGAGGGCAAGCTGGAGGCGGCCGTGCAGGTACCGGGGTGCTAGGCCCGGGGAGGTGGGGCCGGGGCTGAGGGGGAGCCGCCGGGCAGGTGTTGGGCTAGGGCTCGGGGGAGCGGCAGGAGGCCGGCCAGGCCCTGGCGGGCGAGAAGGAGCGGCCCGAGGGAGGGGGCCGAGCCTTGGCTGTGGAGGGTGGGGAGGAGGCTGGTGGCGGGGGTTGTGGCCTAGAGGTGCCGAATAACCACGCGCTGGGGGGAGGGGAGGCTCTGGGGCCCCCGCCCCGAGGATTGAGGAACCTCTGCGTCTCCTGGCCTGGTGCTGAAGATGGGGGGGCCGTGTGCGTGTCGCGGGGCAGCGCTCTCCCCTGACGGGGTAAGTGTGTGTGTGTAGGGAGTGGGGGATCGCTCATCCTTCCTGGGGCACGTGTGGGGGATGGGGTGGGGAGCTCTCTCCCCTGGTGGGGGTAAGTGTGTGGGGGATGTTGGGGGACCTTTCTTTCCTGCTGTGGGAAAGTGTGGGGGATGGGGTGGGGAAGTGCTCTCCCTGATAGGTGCAAGTATGTGTGTATTTGGGGGAGTACTTTCCCCTGGTGGGGGCTCGTGTGTGGGGATGGCTATGGGAGGAGTGTGCACAGTAAGGGCTGCATCTGAAGGATACCCTTTAATTTTCCCCATCGGGGCTCTGTATTGAGAGGGTTCCTCCATTTGCTTTTAGCCCCCTCACCCCCACTGTCCTGGTATCATCCTGTCCTCTTCCATTGTTTCTCCCGTGTTTCCTTTCAGATTCAAAGAATCCAACTCTCTATGTTAAACATCCATTAGTACCAGTATCAAGCAAATTGGTTAAAATTATAGTAAAGAATAGAATTACTAGACACATGGATGACCACGATTTGTTGGGGAAGTGTCAACATGGCTTTTATAAAGGGATATCATCCCTCACCAATCTATTTGAATTTTTGAGGAAGTAGGGGGTCAGCAAATGTGGACAAGGGAGAGCCAGCCTTTCAGCAAGCCTTTGACAAGGTCTCTCACCAAAGGCTTTTAAGCAAACTAAGCAGTGGTGGGATAAGAAGGAATCCTCTCCCTGAAGGTAACTGGTTAAAAGACAGGAAACAAAGGGTAGGAATAAATGGTCAGTATTCACAGTGGAGAGAGGTAAATAATGGTGTCCCCCAAAAATCTGATCTGTAGTGGGCCCAGCGCTGTTGAACATACTCATAAATGATTTGGAGAAAAGGATGAACAGTGAGGATGCAAAGTTCACAGATGATGCAAAATTACCCAAGATAATTAAGTCCAAAAGCAGACTGTGAAGAGTTACAGAGAGATCTCACAAAACTGAGTTACTGGGCAACAAAATGGCAGATGAAATTTAGTGTAAATGCAGAGTAATGCATATCAGAAAACATAATCCCAGCTATACATAAAATGATGAGATCTAAGTTAGCTATTACCACTCAAGAAAGAGATCTTTGAATTATTGTGGTTACTTTTCTGAAAACATCTGTCCACTGTGCCATGGCAGTCAAAAAAAAAGCTAACAATGTTAAGAACCATTAAGAAAGGATAGATAAGAAGACAGTAAATATAATGCCATTATATAAATTCATGATACACCCACACCTTGAATAGCACATGCATGCAGTTCTGGTCTTGCCTCATGTCAAAAAAGATGTATTAGAATTGGAAAAGATGCAGGGAAGGGCACAAAAATTATTAAGAGTATGGAGTAGTTTCCATATGAGGGGATTAAAAAGTGGGACTGTTTGGCTTGGAAAAGAGACAGTGGGGGAGGAGGGATATGATAGAGGCTTGTAAAATCATAAATGTTGTGGAGAAAGTGAATAAGGAAGTGTTGTTTAGTATTTCACATTGCACAAGAAATTGGGGTCACCTAATGAAATTAATAGACATATTTAAAACAAATTTCCAGAGGGGTAGCCGTGTTAGTCTGTGTACAGCAAAAACAACGAGAATCCTGTGGCACCTTATAGACTAACAGATTTTCTTTGGCATAAGCTTTCGTGGGCTATAACCCACTTCGTCAGATGCAACAAATAAAGGAAGTACTTCTTCACACAATACACAGTCAAGCTGTGGAACTCATTGCCAGGGGATGTTGTGAAGTCCAAAAGCATAATGGATTAAAAAAAGAATTAGATAAATTCTAGGAGATAGGTTCACCAGTGGTTCTTAGCCAAGATAGGTAGGGATGCAACCCAGTGCTCTGGTTGTCCCTATGCATCTGATTGCCAGGTACTGCCTAGGATGACAGGGGATGGGTTCTTTGATGATTACCCTGATGATTGGTATGTTCTATTCATTTGTGTTGGAGCACCTGGCATTTGCCACTGTTGGAAGACAGGATAATGGGCTCAAAGGAGTGGTGAAAGGCTGTGAATGACAGTGAAACTTGTGACTTGGCAGGAAGATGATCAGTGATGAGTAAATTTGCATCACATGGAAGAAATATTGAAATTCTATATTTGGTGGTTCTCCTTTAGCTCAATTACTAGAGATTTGCTGCTGCTAGATAGGGTATTGGGGTCTTGCTCAAGTCTAGGGCTGGCTTTGGCATTTTGGAAGTCCTTCATGGAGCTTGCGCTTGATGGGTTTGTTGTCTCCTTTTGAAGTGCTCTTAGGGTTAGAGTACAGTTCAGAAAGTATTGGTCAATGTATTTAGAGAGAATGCACCAAATAGTGAAGATCCAAAGGGGTAGCCGTGTTAGTCTATTGCAGAAAAACAACAGAGTTCTGTGACACTTTTAAAGACTAACAGATAAATGTAAAGTAATGTGACTATTTTGAAGATTTGATGATTCATGTTCTAAAAATCCTAGATTTTTCTGTAGGCACTAAATTACAACTGATTTTATACATAGGCACTCGTTTTATGGGTCTCAAGTCTTCCAAATTATTTGGACTTGAATTGAGAGTTTTAACTTAACCTCATCTCTTCACAACCACCATCTAAAGGGCCAGTGTCTGGAATTATTAACAAGAACGCCATTGCTGCAGTGGCTATGCAGATAGTAATGTGTGCTAAGGGGTTAAAGAGAATTATTTCCTGACCTGGAGGTTGACTAGTGTAATACTGACACCTGGATGAATCACTGAGTTAACCATTTGTTTGCAAATGCTTTTGCAACTGTGTTCCTTAAGTTTCTGTTTTCTTTCCTTTGGTATTCTCAGTAGTGAGTTATAGAATCAGTAATAAATATATAATTCAACTACCCTTTTAAGAGTAAGATTAAAGGTCAGCATCCCGTCTGTGAGTTTTTCTGCATTTGTAGCAGTAAGTGGGATTTGGTGGCCTTTTGCACAGTATTTCTATTGGTGACGCTTCTGCCCAGAGCATTTGAGGCTCAAAGAAGTGTTGTGCTTGAAATCTTGGTTTTAGAATACAAGATTTCTGCAAACTTCTAAGCATGTAAACAGATTAATAAAAAACTTTGCATTTACTCCACAGGAGTAAATATTACTCTTATACATGTCTGCATCAGAGAGCAGAACCTTTTACGATTCAATAGATAAGATTGTGTGGCAATTGTTGGCTGAAGCAAATCACACGATTTCAAAGTTTTGAAAATTACTAATACTTGTTTGTAATTTTTAATTTTGGCACTTTGTTGTTAGTTCTTTTGTATTAGAAAACTTGGCCCTCTTTACATTTGCTTGTTATCTACTCTCTTATCAAAAATCTACAATATTATGATCTGTCTCTTGATAAAGCTAAAGTTCATAGCCATGTGAAACTAACATCTTGTTCAGAGCGGTGACTGAGATTAATAACTATACGTTATTCAAGATTATTTTTAAATGCTACAATTTAGCGTTAAACAGATACAATATAATTATGTTCCAAAGGGGTAGCTGTGTTAGTCTTTTGCAGAAAATATATTTATAGTTATAATTATAAATCTGTAGGGTTCTGTAGCAGTTATATAAATTGATAATTTATAATACTTAACACAAGGCTTAACAAACACCGGACACCAGGTCACCATGTTGCCTGGGGTTTGTTGTGTGGCACCTGCAGAATTGCAACAGTGGAGCATCCCTTGGTGCTAAATATAGCGCAACCAACACATGTAGCAGTGCTCAGGGTATTTGGTGGCAGAGGCATCCCAGCTAGGCGCCTTAGTTTAAAGCTGGGTGCTTACCTGGGCAGCAATTTTGTTGAGCCCTTACTTAACACTTATATCACACTTTTCAAACATTGATCCTTAAAACTATCCTAATTCATTTTTAATCTGCCATTTCATAGATGCGGAAGATTAGAAGAGCTAACTGAGGCTCCTGAAGTCAGAGAGCATGACTACGCTGCAATTAGACATCCGAAGCTGGCCTATGCTAGCTGGCTCTGTCTAAGGGACTGTTTGTGGTGTAGATTTGGGTTCAGGCTGCAGCCTGAGCTCTGGGACTCTCTCACAATGCAGGAGCCTGGGTGCCGGTCCAGGAGCCTGGGTGCCAGTCCAAGCCAGACTACACCTCAGTTAAACAGCCTCTTAGCCTGGGCTCCACAAGCCTAAGTCCTGGTCTACATTGCAAGTGGTTTTCGGCAGCAGTTGAAGGGAGATACATAAGTTACTTAAAATAACTTGCATATCTCCCTTTGACATTAACCACCTACTTAATACTTTGTCCTCAGGGCACTGAGTCAGCTGGAAGTGGCCTCCTAACAACTCAGTGCTCTTCCACTTAAGAGGGTGGTGGTCTTCAGGGATCGAACTTCGCAATTGACTGAGCGGGTCTTCAGTGACCCGCTCAGTTGATCAGGAAGTTTGATCTGATGGTGGCGAATTTGCCAGTATGTGTAGACTTGTCCTGAGTCAGGTGGCATGGAAGTGAGGTAGGATTTTTATTGCCGGGGGTGGAGGCAGAGGGAGAGTCTAGTTCCTGGTTCCATGTTGAGTGGAATCCCACCTCCTTTACATAATCCAGGCTGTTGTGAGTACCTTTTAGTGAACTGTTTTAAATGAGCATACTTAAAGTTTATTGAGGGAAAAATAGGAACTGCCAGATCAAGTCTCCAGTTCATGGAAGTTTCCCTTGTAACTCTAAGGATCTAGCTATGAGTTTAGCAAAATCATCACTCAGTGTCTTGATCAATTGAAGTAATTTCTGTTTCCATGTCCAGAAAGGCTTAATGCTAGACCAGGAACAAAGAAGGGATATACTAATATATCCATTCTTCAGCAGAATCAGATTGAAAAAGCTAATCTGAGTTAGCTATCAGCAAAACTAATCAGCTGACTCCAACATTCAACTTCTGTTTTAAGCCTATAATTTAAAGTTTGTAATGCTGTTGTGCATTTGAAGAATTACCTATCCAGTTAAAGGTGTAACAGCTTAAAGTTTTAGATAGAGTTCGGCAGCATGATTCTTCTGGTTTTCACATATTGGAAATTGAATACCATCATTTAAAACATGGAGAATATCAATTTGTGATAATTCAGTTTTGTTGTGTGTAAACTGCCAGCATATCATCGTGCTGCACAATAGGTATCTTCTGCCTAAAAGGCTGTCTATACAATATAAAACGTATCAACCTTTTAAATCTCTCCTGTCCCACTCCATTTAATGTGTCTTCAGGATATTCTGGTATATTTAGTAATGTTTTAACCTGCATCTGTTGCTTTTTATAACTTGCTTATGCAGTATCTGCCAGTCTAAGGGAACACATGCATAGTTGTCTGTTCTTGTAGCACACTGATTAGGGATTGATTGTGAAGTGTTCCATTTAAGACTCTGAAGATCTATCCTTATGAGTATAGTGTTTGTAGATCATCTCTTTTGGAGAAAGTCTTAACTTTTAGAGTCAGAATCCAGTATGGCAGTTTGGATTTGTAGTACTTAACTTTGATCTAAGTTTCAAAGTTAAAGGTAATGCACTTAGTTTGAATTCATTCATTCCATTCATATTTCACAGTCAGGGGTCCCTGCTGTTTCTTACCTTTTCCATTCCTCTTGCTTTTAAAAACTAGCAAACCCCCCTCATTCTCAGTTCTGTGCAATTCTGTAATTCATCAGATTAAACAGTTATCCTTTGATATACATTAAAACACATTTGCACAAGGATTTACTTGATAGAGATTGTATAAACTTAACATTCCTGAAGTGTGTGAAGGAAAATAATAGAAGAAAATGCAGTTTGTAATATGAAATAGCTTTTTATCCCAGAGCAATGCTTTGTTTGGCATTAGTAGATTTATTGCTTGGCTACCATAATCCAATCTATATTCAGATGAATGGAAAATATGGTTGCCTAGATAGAGCTTAATAAATATAGCTGCTGCTGCTGTTCGCTCATTGATATGATCTTACCTAGGGTCTGAACTAGTTTTGTTTTCTTATTTCTCTTTAGTAAAATACTAATCAGATATTTGGCAGAGTGGGTACTGAGTACATGCTTCTTGGAATATTATATTTAGAATAAATATCAGGCAACTTGAAATTACAAGGTTTTATTTATCGTGTGTTAACAACTACAGTACCCAGAGTTCATGTGTCAAAGGGTTTACAAGCTATGATCTTAGTGCTATTAGAAAAGGATTTCTGATGAATAAAACATGAGAATGAAGTTCAAGTAGATTCGGATGCCATCAGAATGCCCCAGATATCTTGGTTTTTTCATTGCTGTGAATGATACAAAAATCCTAAAAGGGTTTCTTCCTCTCTTCTCCTCTGCTTCTGTATCTAAACAAAAACTTGTGAGAATCTTCAACTCATATGTGGAACAGTTATTAGAATATCTGTGTTCACAGGTTTGACTTTCAGAATTATGGTTCAAGTGAGATAATCTGTAACTGACTTTTTACCTTGTGCCACCTACTAGTTGAGTGTTTAATGTGGACACATCACTATTAAATTTGATCTGAACTCCAGAAAGCCTAGGTGATGGAAGTTGTAGAAAAGTATATGGGGAGGGAATCCTAATTGGTTTTTGACCTTTTAAACTAAAACTATACATGAATATTTTAAAATAAGTCTGAATTAAATGATTAAAAAAATCTTGATATTTTCAGAGTGAAATCTTGTGCTGTGTAATTTCCCCCTGTAATGAATTGTGGAATGGCTTGGCTTTTAGAGCTTTGGATGCAGTTGGGGCTTTCTGGTTAGCAAAGTAAATGTACAGTGACTGCAGTTCAGATGTTATTGATTATTATGTAATGGAAACTATAAAAGGACTCCCTGAGCTAACCTTCCTTGATGATTAAGTTACTTAGCCTGTATGCAGTAACAGTCCATGACTTCACTGCCTTTCTTCCCTTATTACCCAAGGACTTTGGATGGAACAGTGATCACTATTTGTTGTGCTAAGGTAGTTTGATATGAATGATAGCCAGAGCGTTAGTCTTTATCCTCTTCAATTCTGAATGAGGTGCCTGATATGTCTAGTTCACGTCTATTTGAATGAAGTTTGTCATTTATGCAGTGGCGTGAACTTTTTATTTTAAATTGCTGGTGATTTACATGAATATTCTGGCTTCAGTGAAAGTATCTCTGAATTGTCTGATCTTTGCAAGAAATCAGTGAAAAGTAAAATTTCAGATAGGCTTAGTCTCTGCCTTCTTTTTTGAAGGTGAAATTTAAACAACTCCTTCCCCCCCTGCCCCGTTAATTGTGGATGAAAATATGATAAGTAGACACTTTTACTCAGATATGTACCTGCAGAAAGAATGACACCATTTTGAAGATTAAGCACCTTAAGGAAAGCTTTAAAAATAGTTAAATTTTGACTGATAATTTTGAAGAGGTAAAATTGAACTGGCTGTGAGTTTGAGTTGAGTAGAACAGTTATAAATGTTCTTCCTCTGAGAATGTGCAAAAGCAGTTGTTTCCATTGAGACTTTCTGTGACTGATATACCTGGGACATCAACAAGTCAGTTCAAGCTGGTGACAGGAAGGAGGGGAAAATTATTTCAAAATATTAAATTGTGATCTCCCACTTGGGTTGATGGAATTCTCTCTCAGAGAATAAGTATGGTTGTGGTTTGTGGGTGTTATTTGCTGCAGCCGATAGCAAGATATTGGGCAGACTGGTGGTCTGTTGCAGTATTGCTGTACCAGTGGGATATGGTGGGTATTTAAACTGACACCCACCCACCTCATCTCACTTTTATTGCATTTTAATTTTGTGCTGAATCCCTTTGATCAGCCTGAGCTGTTTGAAGGGCAGCTTAATTATGTTGTACAGCTGTGTGAAGGAAGGGTGACACTTCACATATTTATAGTTTTTGAAAAGAACATCCCTCATCCATCAAGAGTGCATTTTGCCTTTTTAACTTGATTGAATTAATGAAAACCAACTACAACATGAGCAGAATAGCTGTCTTCCAGAAAACAAACTTATAAACTGTTTTCTAAGTATTAACTTAATATTTAGCATTTATTAACAAGTATCGGTCTCCACAAGGCATTATAAATGCCTATTAAATTTAAGGTTTAGGATAGGGTAGAAATGGTTAAATGTTGTGTGTTTTGCATGTTGCTTATTTTCATTCTGCTTTGTCTTTAAAGATTGTTAAAGACTTATTAGAGAGTTAATTGATTCCTAATTATTTTTATAGAATGGGGGGAGGGCACTTAGGCTGAGAACCCGTTTACCTGGTTGAAGAATTTTTTTTAACTGCTCTTTGTAATTATAGCATCACAAGTGTACTCTATAATTCTTAGTGCATAGTCAAATTAATTTGCTGATTTCTCCCAATACTTCTGGGGGCTGATAGAGAGTAAAATGTTTCACATGTTAACTCTTAACCTGTTTCATATAAATGTTTTCTAGTACTTTGCACCTATTTCTAAATAGGGTTGTGTTTACAGGAGGCAAGGGAAATCTAAAAATAGTGCATCCTCACTTAAGATTTGACTATGAAGTTGTTGCCAATCAATCCTAACCTCCTGCATTTCATGCACTGTGTTCTAATGAAAATACTTCTGTGTGCTTAGGGTTATTGAGAGCTTTTAAAGCCCAAGACTTGTTATTAACTTTGACATTTTCTGGAGTTTAGGCAGCTCTTTCATGTATCATTCCTCTTTTAAGATCTAAACTAGGTGAGGAATTTGGACTACTACGTTGAATAATAAAGATCATCCAATTTATCGTTTTAAAAAAAAAAGCTTTCACACCTTCTAGTTTTTTCTGAGAACCAGATTGACTGTCCCTTAATTTAAAAAAAAAATCTAAACAAGATATTACCTTTCATAATCACACTGTGTGGACTATGAAGATTATGTTTATGGGAGAGGATGTAAAAACCTGAGTTTTATACTATGTAGAAAAGATTAGGTCTGAAATTCACAGATGTTTGCCAGATTTAGTTCATGTCTCTGTTAGTTTAATTTCATGTCGTGGAAATATGTTTCTTGGTACTGTGGTACCACATTAAATTTACTGGGTAAAATTGTTGGGCTTTTTATCGTCAGTGAAATTAAAAGAAAATATCAAAATCTGATGGAAAGAAAGACACTCTACACAATACTCAGTTCAGTGAAGCACACCTGCCTCAATGTGACTGAGGGAGAGCTTTGTATTAGTCACAAAATAATTATACATTTATTTATTAAAATATTTATAGTTACACTAGTTGAGATAAAAATGTGTAAAACATATCCCCTTTTGACTCAGTACATAAATCAATTTGATTCAGTCAATTTATGGTAGGCTAAAACTGCCTTAATAGATATTTTGTGTATTTTTCTGTCATGCTGGTTTATACGATCATGGGACTTTACTCACTTTCTTCTGTTGCTAGCCATTATGGCAGATGAGCAGTTTCTAAAAATTTCCAGTTTTCTTTCATCCAGAATCTTTCACTCATTTTGTAGTGAACTGCTTTTAATTTGGCCCTCTCTCTATACAAGCTCTCGTATTGAAATGAGATGTTGGAGAAGTGAAGTACTTTTACTACATTGGTAGCCAGTCATTTTTAAAATACAAGAATGTGTATACAACCAGGAACTGTCAGAAGAAGCCTTTTTACTAGAAATTAAAGATTTCCTCTTGAGCAAATGTTCCTGTATTGTGGAGTTCTTATACATAAGGAAATAAGAAAGGCCACACTGGTCAGACCAGTGGTCCATCTAGCCCTGTATGCTGCCATCTTACAGTGGCCAATGCTAAGTGCTTCAGCAGGAATGAATGGATCAGATAATCATCAAGTAGTTCATCCCATCGACCATTCCTAGCCTCTGGCAAACAACAATCCATGCCTCTCCTGGCTAACAGTCATTGATGGATCTGTCCTCCAGGAATTTATCCAGTTCTTTTTTGAACCTGTTACAGTCTTGGCCTTTATGACATCCTCTGGCAAGGAGTTCCACAGGTTGACTGTGCATTGTGTGAAGAAATATTTCCTTTTATTTGTTTTAAAACTACTGCTTATTAATTTCATTTGGTTACCTCTGTTTTTTGTGTAATAAGTAGGAGTAAAAAACACTTTCTTTTTTACCTTCTCCACACCAGTCATGATTTTATAGATCTCTATCATGTCCCTGCTTAGCCATCTCTTTTTCAAGCTAAGAAGTCCCAGTCTTATTAATCTCTCCTCATACGGAAGTTTTTCCTACCCCTAATCGTTTTAGTTGCCCTTTTTGTACCTTTTCCAATTCTAATATATCTTTTTTGAGATAGGATTACCAGATCTGTATGCAATATTCAAGATGTGGGCATACCATGAATTTATAACAAGGCAACACAGTATTTTCTGTCTTATTATCTATTCCTTTCCTAATGATTCCCAACATCCTGGTAGCTTTTTTGACTCTGGCTATACATTCAGTGAGTGTTTTCGGAGAACCGTCACAATGACTCCAAGATTTCTCTCTTGGGTGGTAACAGCTAATTTAGACCCCGTCATTTTATATGTTTAGTTTCGGTTATGTTTTCTAATGTGCATTACTTTTCATTTATCAATATTGAATTTCATCTGCCGTTTTATTGCAAATCTGCTAGTATTGTGAGAGCCCTTTGTAATTCTTTGCAGTCTGCTTTGGACTTAACTATCTTGTGTAATTTTGTATCATCTGCACATTTTGTTACCTCACTATTTACCCCATTCTCCAGATCATTTATGAATACATTGAACAGCACTGGTCCCAGTACAGAACTCTGGGGGAACAGCACTCTTTACCTCTCTCCATTGTGATAACTGACCATTTATTCCCGCCCTTTGTTTCCTGTCTTTAACTTGTTACTATCATCCGGGAGAGGACCTCCACTTTTATCTTATGACTGCTTAGTTTGCTTAAGAGCCTTTGATGAAGGACCTTATCAAAAGCTTTCTGAAAGTCCAAGTATGCTATATGCACTGGCTCTCCCTTTTCCACCCGTTTGTTGACCCCTCTCAAAAAATTCTAATAGATTGGTAGAGATGATATCCCTTTACAAAAGCCATGTTGACTCTTCCCCCAACAAATTTTGTTCATTTGTGTGTCTGGTAATTTTGTTCTTTCCTGTAGTTTCAACCTATTTGCTTGGTACTGACGTTAGGCTTACTGGCTTGTAAATTTGCCGGTATCGCCTCTGGAGCCTTTAAAAAAAATTGGCGTCACATTGGCTATCCTCTAGTCATCTGTTACAGAAGCTGATTTAAATGATAGGTTCCATACCACAAGCATATGATGAAGTAGGATTTTCTCCCACGAAAGCTCATGCAATAAATAAATTTTAGTCTTTAAAAGTGCCACCCGACTCCTTGTTTGTTTTGCTATACCACAGTTAGTAGTTCTGCAAATTCACATTTTAATTCCTTCAGGACTCTTCGGGAGATACCACCTGGTCCTGGTAACTTATTACTGGTTAATTTATCAGTTTGTTCCAAAACCTCTACCACTGTTGCATCAATCTGGGACAATTCCTCAAATTTGTTACCTAATGAATGTCTCAGGTTTGGGAACCTCCCTCACATCCTTAGCTGTGAAGACTGATGTAAAGAATTCATTTACTTTCTCTACGATAATCATATTTTTCTTGAGTTCTCCTTTAGCATCTCAGTCGTTCAGTGGCCCTGCTTCTGGTGTATTTAAAATTTTTTTTGCTGTTGCTTTTTGAATCTTCAGCTTGCTGTTCTTCAAATTCTTCTTTGGCCTTCCTAATTATATTTCTACACTTCATCCAGAGTTTATGCCCCTTTCTGTTTTCCCCAGCAGGATTTACCTTCCACTTTCTAAAGGATGCCTTTTTGCCTCTAACTTCTTCTTTTACTTTGTTTAGTCATGGTGGCACTTTATTGGAATACTTACTATGTATTTTAATTTTTGGTATATATTTAGATTGAGCCTCTATTATGGTGTCTTTAAAACATTTCCATGCAACTTGCAGGATTTCACTTTTGGCACTGTACTTTTTAATTTCTGTTTAACTTCCTCATTTTTGTTTAGTTTCCATTTCTGAAATTAAATTCTACCATGTGGTGTAATGCAATTTTTAAATACTGTTGAAGTGTAAGATGTTTTAGATCATCTTCAGTAATTTTATTCTCTGCTTTTACTGTAATCCAATGGTTCTCAATCTTTTGCGGGTCTCAACACACTAGGCGGCGTGTCGTGACCCTATGGGACACACCAGCCCAAATCCAGCCATCTCTGAAGCTCCCTGTGACACTTACCATTGTGTGGCAACACAGTAATGTGTCCTGACATAGTGGTTGAGAAACACTGCTGTAATCCACAGTATGGTGGTAGTGCTTAGAAGCTCTAACAATGGACCAGGTCTCCATTGTGCTAGGGTACTCAGTGCATTTATAACACATTTGTGTCCCAAAGAATGTAGTAATAATAAGTAATAATAAATAGGTTGAAATGGTCTGAACAAAGTGTAAATACGCATATTCTAGTAAATGATTTTGTGGAGGAAAAAGAGGATACGGTGGCACATTATTTCTTAGCAGCTGCTTTATTGAAATATTTCATTTAATTCCAAATGACTCATGATGTCAGATTAAATGAAGATACAAAGTGAATGCCAAGCAAAAGGTAGTGTTAAAGGGTAATGTGTACAAGTCTTTGATGACACTTGCTGATAGAACTTCTTTTGCAGGTGAGACAGGCAACCAATCAAATTGTGATGAATTGTGCTGACATTGACATTATTACAGCCTCCTATGCACCAGAGGGAGATGAAGGTAAGAACTACTCTTGATGCAGTTTATTACATGTTCACTCACGATGCTTTTGCCACTGGAAGTGCTATCACTCAAGGGTGAACATCCATCACAGAAGTTTCTTAGGTGTTGTGCCATAATTTAGTCTACTTCAGTGTGCTGTGCATAGATTTTAAATGTGTAATGTAGTGGATGTTAAGAACATTTTAATTTGACTTGCAGGAGTCTTCACTGGGATGCCTACTTCTGAAATGGGGAAGAATCCAGAGGGGAAAAATGAGAAATGTTGGGTAGTAGGTAGATACTTCTTTGCCAACTCTGAATAAGAAAGTGGGAGGGGAAAAAAGAAGAGAGAGATTCTTAGTCTTTCTGTGTAGGATTTTGAATTCAAAAGGGATGTATGTTCTGTCCCTCCTGTAGTTTTCAGAATCAAATAAAACTGAAAAGAAATTTGTGGCTAAAACACTTGATCTTCATCCTGAATATTAATTACCGTGAATGTGGTTTTAAGTCTGTCTGGATATGCACAATTCTCTTTGTGACAGGCTGCTCCCTGAATATGGCCCGGTGTGCCGCTGTGACCACTCAATCTCCAGTCCTGAATCCCAATTCACCCTGGTTAGCTGGGTGACCACTCACTCCTGAGTCAGTCCACCCCCGCCGTCTGCTGCATATGATCTGTCCCAGACAGTGAGCGTGCTCTCTCCAGTCACATAGGGAACAGTCCCCCAATGAGCAACCCAAGCTCCAAATACCACATTGGGGGCCACTGTCTTACAGGGATTGGGACCCATTCCCAATCACCATGGTCTCAAGTTAGTCCATTTAACACTGAAATGGATCGTGCCTAGCCTCCCTCTCTCACACCCTCTAAAGTCTATATAGCTTTAGGTAAAACTACTAGTTTATTGTTCAGGTTATGATTTCAGATGAGTATATAGCAAATCAGTACAGAGTCATAATATAAATGAGTCAGAAGTGACCATAGGGAAATAAAAGGTATAAAAATGCATACTAACCTAATATTTCTACCTAAATTGACCTCTTAGTCCAAGATCAGGCACAGGATGTCAGCTGTTAGATGTCTTTACAGCCATTCTCTGCCTGTTACAAGGCAGGGCTCAGATCTTGTTTGAAATTGGAGAGTGTTGCAAGATAGAATCTACCAGGCAAAAAGCTCCAAGCCATTCAATATATCTCTTTGTTTCCAAGTTCCAAAGGGGTAGCTGTGTTAGTCTAGTTCAGCAAAACAAACGAGTCCTATGGCACTTCTAAAAATTAACAGATTTATTTATCACCTGAGCTTTCGCATTGATTTGCTGTAACAGTCTAACCTGATCTTATGACTTACTTCCCTGCATTTATTTTCCTCCCATTCTGTAAGTTCCCCATCTTAAAAGCATCTGATGAAATGGGATTTTCTCCCACAAAAACTCATGCAAAAAAGAAATTTGTTAGTCTTTAAAAGTGCCACAGGACTTCTTGTTTCTTTGTTTCCAATCCCCACTTGACAACTCCTTTCTGTGCTGCTGTGTGATTCTCTTCACCTCTACCTGAGCCAGGGAGGGCATTTTCATTCCCTTTGTCATGTAATTCTCCAGCCTCTGTGCTAGAGGGGTATTCCTGAGGCTCTGTGCTATGTAACATGCTTTACCCCTGTACACATACGTGATGCTGCAGGAAACCTGATACCATAGTTATCCTGTAGAATATGTTATGAGCATTCATAAAGGAGCCTTGTATAGCAAAACTGGCATCAAATCATACGATCACAGTGCAAAAGTAAAGAGAAAAATCATATAGATCACAGTCCAGGGGTGCACAGGTGTCCATCCTCTGACACTCTTAAACTTCAGCAGTGTACAGCTTCCTTACATATAAAATACATTCCTAACAGGAATACTACAATATTTCTTATGCTCTGGCTATTTCTTTATAGGATTAAGGCATTTAATTCAGCTTGGTAGGCTGCCAGGTAGTAAAATTGCATGAAATTGGCAGACCATTTGTAGAGGTTCTTTTCTGACACCTGTTGGTATTACTTAGAAATCTGTCTTACTAGTGGTGTTATTGTGATGATGTGCATTGCTTTTACATGGTATTTGTATGACTGATCACAAATACAAAACACAATACCACAAAGAGATGAAAATATAAAACCAGTCAATTCAGTTTTTGCTGCTAATACAAACATTTTACAAGGTTCAAAAAAAAAAGTGTGTTAGATTTTAAAGCAAGAATTATTGGAATCCCTGGCCACCTCTTCACTTGGAAGCTTAGCGCAGTAGTGCTGTACTGCTATGAGAGAGCTCATGTAGTTGTGTTACGCCATCAGGAGAGAGCTTTCCCATCCACATAATGAAACCAGATCTATGAGCGGCGGAACACAAGTGCTTGTGCCAGGAAAACTTACATTGCTTGAGTGACAGTCGCACCTCTGAGCAACAGAAATTTTGCCGACATAAGTGCCAACGTAGACAGTCGTACAATCATTAAACTTCCTCCTTTAAAGGCTGTAGTAAAGAAGTGCTACCCATTTTAATTCTATACTTCTGGGGAAGAATTTCTGTTTGAGTTACTTTGTTAAATGTGAGATGAGAGATTTTATTTCCTTTTAAGGTGTGGTTCTACTCTGAAAAGTAACAGTGTGGAAAGAGCACCTTCTTTTTCCAACAGATCTGTTCCCCGTATGGATAGAGACAGGTCTGCTGACTTAGTGAAAAACTGTTATTGGGTTTTTTATTACTAATTCCTATAAGCCCTGCGGAGTGAGCACCATTATATGAGAGGGAGATGGATTCAATTGTGGCCCATGCATCAACAAAACTTTTAACTGCAACTGATTGTTTTTCTTACTCGTATGTAATATTGGATATTAAGTAGTTTGAGTTCCCTGCAAATTTGCATTTGAAGGAAGTATGAAATTATCTGCTGAAATCCTAATCATTAACTAATTTTTTCACATTCATTTTAGCTTGAGAGCATTTTGGATAGTTCACAGATTACAAACAATTCATTTTTTAAAGACATTCTGAATGTTGAGGTGCTTTCAGGATGTAGCAATTTCACATGCAGAATTGCAAATAGTCATACTTGTTATCTGTTAATTTAACAGACAATTGAGTGAGCACTACCCTTATATTTTAGCATTGCAATTTTTCTATATATAATTTTTTTTAAAAAAATTGCCGTATGACTCCTTATTTGAATTTTTTGCCACTTGATATTTGCCACTTCAGACTTTTCAGTTCCGCAGTCACTAATAGGATGCAGGACCCCAGATTAGTTTTGAAAGAGAAAGTACTTAAGGATATCATGGTTAATGGTAACTGGGATAAAATACAACATGGCTTTACAAAAGGTAGATCGTGCCAGACCAACCTGATCTCCTTTTTTGAGAAGATAACAGATTTTTTGGATAAAGGGAATGTGGTGGACCTAATTTACTTAGACTTCAGCAAGGCATTTGATACGGTTCCACATAGGAAATTATTAGTTAAATTAGAAAAGGTGGGGATTAATATGAAAATCAAAAGGTGGATAAGGAACTGGTTAAAGGGGAGACTACAGCGGGTCATACTGAAAGGTGAGCTGTCCAGCTGGAAGGAGGTTACTAGCCAAGTTTCTCAAGGATCAGTCTTGGGACCAGTCTTATTCAACCTTTTTATTACTGACCTTGGCACAAAAAGTGGGAATGTGCTAACTAAGTTTGCAGATGACACCAAGTTGGGAGGTATTGCCAATACAGAGGAGGATCGGGGGTTATCATACAGAAAGATCTAGATGACCTTGTAAACTGGAGTATTAGGAATAGGATGAAATTTAATAACAGGAAGTGCAAGATCATGCATTTAGGGACAAATATCAAAAATTTTTCTTATAAGTTGGGGATGCATCAGTTGGAAATGACGGAGGAAGAGAAGCACCTGGGCGTACTGGTTGATCACAGGATGACTATGAGTCGCCAATGCGATGTGGCCGTGAAAAAAGCTAATGTGGTCCTGGGGTGCATCAGAAGGGGTATTTCCAGTAGAGATAGGGAGGTGTTAGTACCATTATATAAGGCGCTAGTGAGACTTCATCTGGAATATTGTGTGCAGTTCTGCTCTCCCGTGTTTAAGAAAGATGTAGTCAAACTGGAACAGGTGCAAAGAAGGGTTACAAGGATGATTCGTGGAATGGAAAATTTGCCCTATGAGAGGGGACTTAAAGAGCTTGGCTTGTTTAGCCTAACCAAAAGAAGATTGAGGGGAGATATGATTGCTTTCGATAAATACATCAGAGGGATAAATACCAGGGAGGGAGAGGAATTACTTGAATACAGCACCAATGTGGACACAAGAACAAATGGATACAAACTGTCCATCAGGAAACTTAGGCTTGAAATTAGATGCAGGTTTCTAACCATCAGAGCAGTAAAGTTCGGGAATAGTCTACCAAGGGGAGCTGTGGGGGCAAAAAACATAGTTGCCTTCAAAAGTGAGCTTGATAAATTTATGGAGGGGATATGATGGGACGGCTTAGTTTGGCAATTGTCCATTTTTTACTACTGGTGACAGATATGTCAGTGACCTGGGAAGGGGCATTAGATGGGGTGGGTTCTGAGTTATTACAGAGAATTTTTTCTTGACTGGCTGGTGAGACTTGCCCACATGCTCAGGGTTTAACTGATTGCCATATTTGGGGTCGGGAAGGAATTTTCCCCCAGGGCAGATTGGTTTGGTCACTGGTTTTTTTTTGCCTTCCTCTGTAGCATTGGGCATGGCTCACTCGCTGATTGATTCTCTGTATTTTAAAGTCTTTAAATCATAATTTGAAGACTTTAATGACTCAGTCATAGGTTAGAGGTTCATTACAGGAGTGGGTGGGTGAGGTTTTGTGGCCTGCATTGTGCAGGAGGTCAGACTAGATGATCATATTGGTCCCTTCTGACCGTTGAGTCTATTAGTCTATTAAGGCATTCCTAGATTGCCAGCTCCTGAAGTCAATAGGATTGCATCAGAATCTCAAAGCTGGCAGACTCATTTATAAACGAAAATTAAGTTTCTGGTGGTTGTGAAAGCTTGGCTATATGCAGAGATATATATGCTTGAGTCTGCAGATAATCTGAAATAGCTCTGAGAAGTGTGAACCACCTTGTGTGTTTCAGTGGAGTGTTAACTTCAAGACCTAATACTGTAAAGGGGCCTATCAGCAGAACCACAGTAGATGACTCTTTGTAGACCACAGGGGATCCTCGGCCATAGGGTATGTCTGCATTGCATAACTGAACTGTTTGGGACTCGGGTTACTCTAGCCTGAGTATGTGCTGTTTCCATAGTAAAGCTTTACCCACATTACCATTTCTTCAGTGTTTGTGCACTTGCTTTTCTGTCTCTGGGAGCGTATCCCATGATTTGTGCTGAGGTGCTGCAGGATTCTTTCCCAGCTGATTGGATCAGTTACGGGAAAACTTGTCTGTCCTTTGGAGGTGGAAAAGGGGAATTGTGGGAAAAGCATTGAAACACTGTCAGCACTTGAGTGATCTTATCCATCCTCACTGCAAAATGAATGAGTTATAGCCCTTGCTAAGGCAGTTTGGACTTTAATCCATGCCCCTCCCCCACTGTGCATGGAAGTACAGGTTCCAAGTACTATTATTCATTATATGATTGAAGATCATGTGTGCGGATGGTAGCAAGGTTTGGGCAAAACCACATGTAGGTGCACACTCTTAAAACTGCATTGCAGAAACACCCACCCAAATGAAGACCTTTGATTGCTTTAATCTGGACTTGATAGGATGTGTGCGATGCTGTGACACCTAAGAATTTTTGTAAAGTAGAAAGCAGCACATCTCAACTAATTCAGTTTCATAGAGACCAGTACAATTGCCAGAAAACCTTAATAAATCACATTGCTGGAGGTCAGTGATTATTGTTAGTGACTGAAATGGTAAAAGATGTCACTTTGTTATTATGAGAATCAACCTCTTACATCTGTGAAATTTAAACTCCACAGGAGGATAGAGGAGGAGCCTTGAATTCTTTCTGCACTGGTAGATTGTTTTGGCACACCTTTAATGAAAAGCTGAGGTTTATCCACACTGACAGGAGCTGTGCTAGCTAGCAAGTGTTTAAAAATAGTTTCCAGAACAGTTTTGAGAGATGTTCTTGTCAGAATTTCAGTGTGGTGGTTCTAAGCTTGCCCATACCATTTTATAGATTCCCTTTCCTAGAACAGATTGTTTTCTAGTTAAGTAGGAATATAAATAAAGTTTAAAATATGGGATCCGCTGACCCCATTTACTGGTGTATTATAACATATTAGCCAAAGCAGCCAAAAATGATTAGGTAACATGTTTTAGCCAAGTTACTGTGCTGGGCTAAATCATATTAAAAAGTGTTTGAAACTTCACTTAGAACTGTTATAGTTTGTCCCTCTCCACCCTGGTCAGCAATTCTGTCTGAGGGCCATTTCACCATGAAAGTTTTATGTTGTGCCCAGTGTGATAAAAGCTCTGCAGAGCAGAAAGACAGGTCGTGTCCTTAGGAGCATGGGTTTAAAACCACTAAGCTAACATGTTTTTTCTGCAAGTGTAGGTGGGGTCATAAAGTAAATATAGGCAGAGTGGTGGCTTGCTTCAGTTTTGAGCTCTGTTGGCCAAAATTTGATGCTATTGAATTTGGTGGCAGAAATTCCCAGGTTTATTTCAATGGAAGGGGAATGTGACTCTGTATGCTGTTATAAAGGTCCCTAGATATTTTCCTTTGGAAATTGAGCAGTGGAAACCAGAACCGAAAACTGGCTTTTTACAATTTGTGCTGTTAAACACAGTGACTGGTGGAATTTAGTATGTTTAATGCAGCAAACAGGATGTAGAGGGTTTTGAAAGCCATTTGTATAGATCCTACATTTATTTTATCACAGTTGTACTCGGCTCATAAATGAACTGGTAGAAAGTGATCCAAGGAGGTTCTTTAATTTTTAATTCTGAAAGGACCATAGAAAGTCTTGTTTTCACTAGGGAAAAGTGTATTTAATGCATCTTAGTAGACTGACGTAAGCCCTGTGCGGTAGGTGAAGAGAGAACCTAGTGTTTATCTTGATCAGGTAGCATGTGTTAAAGCTACAACTGTCTTCTCTACCGTAGTGTTTTAGCACACTTTTTTCTCCCCAAATGTGGACAGTGACCCTAGTTGATGTATAGAAGCCTCTTTTACAGCTACCTTGAGTCCTAACATGTATAATTCTATCTTTGGTTTGTCTGTATTCTCTCTCAAATACCTAGGTTGGACATACCGCATGAAACCTTTGGCCTGGATCTAGATTTTTGTATTACGTACCTGTAATTTGGAATCATTAATTAATTGTCTTATCCAGCTGGCTACTATGCAATTTCAGGAATTACCATGAAGAAGTGCAGTAATTTATTTAAAATATTGGATGGTCTTTGTTGAAAACTGATGTTAAATACCTAGTACCCCATATTTTGGAAACTTTACTGGATTCTTTTTAATGCCTTTTTCCAAAGAAACTGGCAACTAACAACCTGCCTGTTTTCTCATGCTACTTGGGTCAGATTGTATAATAGTGTGCCAGTGATGAACTCACCACCTTGCAGTTCCAAACCCTTAAAGTTAGCAGATGCCAGAATTGTGCTGTTTCTTTGAGGAGTCGTTGTATTCAGCTCTATCAGGAATTCCAATAGCCTCTTGCAGCACTTCTATCTTTGTTGCAAGCTGTTCTCTTAGGCACTTACAAAAATATTGTAGACTGTATTCAAAGTACTTGTGAGCTGGATAATCACTAATTTATTCACACTTTGCTGGGCATGAAGAAACCTTGGAGTCTTGAATGGGCATTCTTTAAAACAATGCAACCTAAAGTATGATTAATTGTGTTTGTTGGTTAGTAAAAATGCAATTATCTCTTGTGTATTTTAACATAAAAATGCATATGGAAGCCAGAGTTTGAGAGGCTGCAAAGATACATTTTTTTTGACATCAAATCAATAATGATTCTGTTCTGTGCGTTTTTGAAATATTAAATGAATACATTCTTTCTTGTTACCCAAATATATTTTTTTTAAATAGCAGAAATTTAAATTTAAGTTAACTAGGGGAAGTTTGTGATAGCAACTGAGACTGCTTTTTGGTCTTGTGATATTTAAGATCTTATTTTCAGGATGGCAGAGCACCCACGGCATTCATCAAAATCAGTGAATGCTGAGAGTACACATCCCTTCTGAACAATCAAATACAAAGCCCCTGTGCACATTACAGTGGAAACTGTTATAAGCATCCCTGTTTAAACATTGTTTCTAATCATAGTGTTAGGCCCCATTTGCCCTACACAGTTCACCATGTTCAAGTGTTCTTGTGAAACCTGGTTATCGCATGTATGAATAAGTTTTTTTTCCTGTGCAAGCAGAAAAATAAAACCGGGGTGAGTGGTGTTTTAATTGTGTCTCTAACATGATTAAAACAGTTGCGCAGTGTCTTTCCTGCACAAGCAAGAAAAAATTTAAAACCACACTATAATGTGTCAATACTAAGCAAAATTGTTTTTTGGTGATTTAGAGCCTGCAAGAAAAAGAATTAAAAAAAATTAAACATTTGTTGTAAAATTTGGCAATGATCTTTATGCCTTTTGCATACTGTCAGGTACTTCCCTGGGTTCAGTAGGATGGCGTTATGAATCTGCAGTGACATTGAGTCTTTGACTTTGTGATCAGGCCTCAGTTACAGGTCGTAAAAAGGCTATTGCTTTGCCACAGCCATATATGTAGAGCATAGTGTTCTTTCACTGATTCTGGATCCTGACTTTCCACTCTAGTTTCTTACCTCTTTATTTTAACCTCTCCTAAAGCTAACACACAGCTGGTCAGCTCAGCATCACTTGTTGGCCCCTGTGGTGGATAATGTGTTTCCAGACAGCTTGACAGAGAAATATCTGAAGCAGATGTTTCATCCCTTTCTCCTCATTCAAAAGATTGTAGGTGCTCTACCTTATTACACCACTTCTTCATCGAGTGATGTCCCTGTGGGTGCTCCACTTGAGGTGTCGCGTTCCGCGGCGCCCAGGATCGGAGATTTTTCAGCAGTAGGGAGCGCAGGGCCACGCATGCGTGCAGCCGAAGCCGGAGCCGTTGGCGCGCTCGGATGCACGCGTGTGCGGCCGTAGCCCGCCATTCCTTCTCAACCGCCGGTCCGAGACGGAGCACCTCAGCAGTTCTCTTCACTATCGTTCTTCTCCTTTTCGTGTCTAACAGAGAGAGAAAGGGACAATAATTATTCTTATATTTAGGGTAGTTTTTTCTTTCCC
>ML685768.1:27027016-27073560 GCA_007922175.1 Pelusios castaneus
TTAGAAAGCTCCTTGAGACCAGCTTCGGACCCCGGACCTCCAAGGAGACCTGTGGAACGCTCCCCGAGAAAGAGGACGAGGTCCCCGGTCTCCACGCCGCGAAGGGCAAAAGGGTCACCTGTACGCCCTGTTCCCCCGGCATGTACCAAAGAGACTTCAGGTTCCTCGGGTACCGATAAACGGCATAAGTCTAAAACATCGACTAGCCGTGACAAGGATTCGAGGAAGCGCAGCGACAGCGCACCTCGGAAGGCACCGAGCCATTCTAAGAGCTCGGTCCCGGGCTCCGCGGATCCGCTAATGTCCACGGCACCGACCTCGGCGCCGATAGCCCCAACAGCACCGCACCGATCCGACACGACGATCAGACCAACGCCCACATTAACGGCACCGATATCGGCACCGCCGACTGCACAGGGATCGGCACCGGGCCCTTCGGAACCGCAAGGACCTACGGTACCGTCCAACCAGCATCCGGTACCGTTATCGGATCCGCTTGGCCCTATCACGGCACCGGCTAATACCAGCTCCAATAGCCAACCTAGAAAGAGGCAGTCCAAGCAAAAACATGCAGAACCCTCTCCTAGGCACTCATCTTCTGAACACCATCAGCTGATGCAGATTTCCTCACCTAGCCGGTCCCCACTGCCAGAAGATGCCTATTTTTCTTCAGAACACTCTTCGCCGTGCAGAGCTCTCTCTCCTCCTCCTGACTTCTTCCACCATAGTAGACATCCACACCACTATGCGTCTCGATCCTGGCACCCGCATCTACCGTCGTACCATGGACACTGGGACCCATATTATCCATATTACAGGCACTGTCAACCACCACTACCTTCAGTTCCTCAATCGTCTCCGTTCCCCAGGAGACCATCACCAAAGTTGCTATCACACAGGTCATCACAATCTCGGGACGATGCTGTATCTTCGTATAGGGAACCTTCCCCTGACGTCCATGAGTCTTCCTCATCCCCGGATGATGTAGTGGTACCTTCTACGAGTTCCTCAGTTGATGATACCAGAGCATTTAATGACCTCTTTAAAAGAATGGCACGAGACCTCGACATACCATTGGAGGAGGTTAAGGAGGCCCAACATAAGATGCTGAGGATTCTCCATACCACCGCCTCAGCCAAAGTAGCTATCCCAATGGACCCAGCTCTCATGGATCCAGCAGAGGCGATTTGGTCAACTCCAGCCTCGATACCGCCAACCAACAAGCGGAATGACAGGAAATATTTCATTTCCCCTAGGAATATGGAATTTCTGTTCTCCCATCCTAGCCCAAATTCTCTAGTTGTAGATGCGGCAACAAATAAGGCGAGACAGTCAACCCACAGGTCATCCCCTTACGACAAAAACTGGAAGAGGTTAGATTTGCTAGGGAGGAAGGTATATTCATCGTCAACCCTGATGCTCAGGGTAGCCAACTACCTTACACTCCTCTCTAACTATGATCATGGCATCTACGAAAAGTTATATCTCTTCACTGAGGATTTACCTGATGACAAAAGGGATCAGTATAATAAATTACCGGCTGAGGGCCAATTAACGGCACGTACTGCATTACAAGCATCATTAGACGTAGCCGATACGGCAGCAAAGGCAACGGCCACGGCCATCGTTATGCGCAGAGCGTCGTGGCTGAATAGTGCAGGTGTGCCCAAAGACTTACAAGTGAAGGTGGAAGATCTACCCTTTGACAAGGCGCATCTCTTTGCAGAAAAGACTAATGATGTCCTTCACTCAATGAAGGACTCAAGAGCGACACTACGTACGTTAGGGATGTACACCCCTTCCAACAGATGCAACACCTTCCAATATCGCTTTCAACCCTACCAACGGAGGTATCCGCAGCAAAACAGAAACAGACAGTTCGACAATCACAGATCGAGACAACGTCCTCAACGCCGTAGGCAGAACCAACAGCAACAATCCGCTGCCGTCCAGGCACCTCATAATAAGAACAATTTTTGATGGGCTGGTCGAGGGTTCAAGGACTCCTGCGCTGCAAACAGTAACTCACGATTGCCATTACGACTTCATCCTAAGACCTTTTCTTACCACCTGGTCGTCTATAACAACAGACAAATGGGTCTTGCAGATTATCGAAAACGGGTACACAATTCCATTCTTGGCTGTGCCCCCTCCACATTACCCTACCCCGTCCCTCTTAAGGGACCCAACTCACGTACAATTCCTGTTACAGGAGATTCAACACCTTTTATGTATAGGAGCCATAGAGCGCGTTCCATCAGATCACGTGGGAAAAGGATTTTACTCCCATTACTTTCTGATTCAGAAAAAATCAGGAGGGTGGAGGCCGATCATGGATCTAAGACCCTTAAACAAATACATAAAGAAAGAAAAATTCAAAATGGTAACTCTTAGTACAATAATTCCGTCACTGCAGCAGGGGGACTGGTTCTCGTCCCTCGACCTCCAAGATGCCTATTTCCACATCACAATTCATCCCACACATCGTCGCTTCCTACGCTTCACAGTTGCACAACAGCACTTTCAGTACAAGGTTCTTCCTTTCGGGTTATCAACTGCTCCCAGGGTGTTCTCAAAGGTCTTGACAGTAGTGACAGCATATCTCCGAAAACAGGGAGTAATAATTTTTCCTTATCTGGACGACTGCCTCACACGAGCGCCAACCCAGACTCAAGCAACCGACATGACGAACCTGACAGTTCAAACCTTCGGTACTTTAGGCCTGCGAGTAAACAGGGAAAAGTCATACCTCCAGCCAGCTCAATGTGTGCAATTCATTGGAGCGGAACTAAATTCCCAACTAGCCAAAGCTTTCCTTCCGGAAGACAGGTGCACAACTATTCGGGAGTTAATACACGAAGTGTGTGCACTTCGCTCAGTTTCTGCCAGAACTGTTCTCCAGTTATTGGGGCACATGGCGGCTGCAGTTTTTGTGGTACCCCATGCGCGGCTTCGAATGCGGCCGCTCCAGATGTGGCTCGCCACCAGGTACAGGCCATCGAGGCATTCGCTACACAAAGTGCTGACAATTCCTGCAGAAACCAAACACACCCTCCGTTGGTGGACCTCTCGCAAGAACTTGCGAAAGGGTGTCCCTTTCCTTCGCGAGAGCCCTTCGGCCATACTGACCACCGATGCTTCCCTTCTGGGTTGGGGGGCACACCTTGGGCACCTAACCACTCAAGGGCGATGGTCGAACCTAGAATCCTTCCTGCATATAAAGGTTTTGGAATTAAGAGCTGTGCGATATGCCTGCAAATACTTCCTTCCTCTCATAAAGGGCACCTCTCTAAAAATCATGACGGACAATATCGCCTGCATGTTTTATATAAACCGCCAAGGTGGTGCCAGGTCTCGCCTAGTCTGTTTGGAAGCGCTGAAGCTATGGAACTAGTGCATCCACCACGGGATAACCATATCAGCAGCCTACCTGCCGGGCCTACAGAACTCAACGGCAGACGCCCTGAGCAGGAATTTTCCCAATACACACGAATGGCAGCTGAACTCAAGGGTTCTCAATGCCATTTTTCGCCTATGGGGCAAACCAACAATAGATCTTTTCGCAACAGAAAGCAACTGACAATGCCATTGGTACTGCTCCAGGGCAGGAACAGGCAAGCGATCCATGGGCGATGCGTTTGTAGTCAGCTGGGCCAAGGGACTCCTATATGCTTTCCCTCTATTACCTCTTCTGCACAAGGTTATCCAGAAAATAAGAACCAACAATGCATTAGTAATCATAGTAGCCCCGGCTTGGCCAAGGCAGACCTAGTTTGCAGACCTGCTCCATCTCTCAATCTGCAAACCAATCACTTTACCTCTACATCACAATCTTCTTTCTCAGCATCACGATCGGGTGTTACACCCGGACATTTGCAGACTGCAACTAACAGCCTGGATGATAGATGGCTCTCGTGCGAGGAACTACAACTCTCAGACCAGATCAGACATGTATTGATCAACAGCAGGAAGCCATCCACCAGGAAGGTTTATCTCCATAAGTGGACGAGATTCTCCACTTGGTGTGCCTCGTCACAATCTGATTCGAGATCATGTTCCATCTCAATGATTTTGGAGTATATACTACAGCTCAAACTATCGGGTCTCTCTGTCGCTTCCCTGAGGGTCCATCTATCAGCAATTTCAGCTTTTAGGAAAAGTGACTTGGGGTTTTCCCTATTGTCTCACCCTACAGTGAAAAGATTCATTACAGGCTTGCAAAAGTTATATCCCTCAGTTCACGCTCCAGCATCATACTGGGACCTCAACCTTGTTCTCAAAGCCTTAACAAAGCCCCCTTTCGAACCACTGGCAACTTGCTCGCTCCTACACCTTTCCATGAAGGTCTCTTTCTTGGTGGCGGTTACCTCCGCACGACGAGTTAGTGAACTCAGTGCACTGATGGCAGACCCGCCGTTTACAGTTTTTTCTCATGACAAAGTATCGCTAAAAACGCACCCAAAGTTTTTACCTAAAATAGTGTCGGAATTCCACATCAATGAAACTATTCACCTACCGGTCTTCTATCCGAAGCCACACAACAATCCGGAAGAATCCGTCCTGCACACCTTAGATGTTAGAAGAGCTCTTGCGTTTTACATACAAAGAACAAGATCGTTTAGAAGGTCAGACAGATTGTTTATCTCTCTGGCCCCCAAATCAAAGGGGAAATCTCTCTCCAGTCAAAGAATAGCAAAGTGGATTTCATCCTGCATCCAACTATGCTACAGACAAAGACAATTACTACCACCATCAAAGACTAATGCCCATTCAGTTCGGGCTGTAGCTACATCGACTGCTTTCCTTAAGGATGTTCCCATAGCCGACATCTGTAGAGCGGCCACATGGTCCTCTCCTGAGACCTTTATCAAACATTATACCATTGACAAATTTTCCAGCAATGACACTCGTTTTGGCATGTCAGTGCTCTCCACAGTTTCTGTAGCCAGGTCATCCGAAGTCCCTCCTCCACTTCAGGATACTGCTACGTAGTCACCTCAAGTGGAGCACCCACAGGGACATCACTCGACGAAGAAGAGAAGGTTACTCACCTGTGCAGTAACTGGACTTCTTCGAGATGTGTGTCCCTGTGGGTGCTCCACAACCCACCCGCCTCCCCTCTACTTCGTATACTCTTTCGTTCCTTTAGGGTCAAGCGGTAGAGAAGGAATGGCGGGCTACGGCCGCGCACGCATGCATCCGAGCGTGCCAACGGCTCCGGTTTCGGCTGCACGCATGCGCGGCCCTGCGCTCCCTACTGCTGAAAAATCTCCGATCCTGGGCGCTGCGGAACGCGACACCTCAAGTGGAGCACCCACAGGGACACACATCTCGAAGAAGTCCAGTTACTGCACAGGTGAGTAACCTTCTCTTTTGTTTTTCATTGGAATTTATGATAGCAAAGGTCAAAATTCAGTGAGTCTTACTTAGTGATATAATTGGCAACCAGTTTCGCTCCCTCCTGTTACCTCAAAGCTTATTATTGTGCCTTGTTCTTCAGACCTCCATACACCCAAAAGACCTACAACGCTCTGTCCAGCATGCTTCAGCTTAAAGCTTGCTGGTAATGGCTTTTTTGTTTCCTCCATCTTCTGCAAAACTAATAGAACAGAGGAACCTAATCACTTATCTTCCCCCGCTCCCCCCAAATGAATTTGGTGAACCTTTGGTCAGAAGACATTGTTCAAGTCTTTCTCATGTCTTACTACCAGACCTGTTTTCACTTGGATTCAGTGATTGGAGCAGAAGGAGGTAGACCGTTTAAAATAATTGAAGTGCAGAGTGTAAACTACTAGACTAAAATTTAAACACATCAGACCATTAAACAATCAGTTTTTATTTGGAATTGAGTCACGGCTATATTTCTTTCCACTTATAATTGTTTAATAGTGAGGGTTTGTTTTGTTGAATATCTCACCATTGCAATCAATGCTTATTAATCCCTAAGCCATGGAGCCAGCAGGTAAGATGTAATGTATTCATGCAATTTTTACATTTAGATTTTGTCAGTGGAGATTGGTATTTACTCTGCATGACTTTCAAGCTGAAATAATACACCATTTAAAAAATTGTAGCAACATGTTCCCTCCCCTGATATTTTATACTAGAGTAAACTAAAGCACATTTACAGTAAACAGTATTCCTGTAAAAGGAATTCCTGATTTGTAGAGCCCTGCGTGGATACAAAAATGTGGATCCGCAATTGATCCATATCCGAGACATGTGAGCACGTATCCGATCTGCAATCTGCATCTCCATGTTTTGTGGGTATCTGCAACCGCCCTGTCCCTGCCTTGCAGCAGCTCCACTCGGTTTGGCTCCTTGTCATTACACTGTGCTTCTGTTTTGTGTTCCTGCCTGTGTGTGTTCTGTAATGTAACAACTTAAAAGCAGGGGCTTAGTAAATGTGCACACACTGTTTTTATTTTAAACAACATTATAGAGAGACCTAAGGATCCTGGTGCAACCTCTGTGTTTTCTACTGGGGCAGTTGCCTGTCAGTTCCTGGATCGTTAGAGAGCAGCAGCTGCCTCACACAGAGCCCGAGGAAGGGGGCAGGGAGGGCAGCACTAGCCAGCAGCTCCCAATACTGTTTGTTCAGAGCCCTGCTGGCCCTGATTGTCTGGTTATTCCACCTACTTGAGCGAAGATCGGGTCACTCAACTGTTCAACATGGGCAAAGTAATTCATTCAGCTGAGCGATCAGATTGGGAGGCTGGTAGCCAGAGAAGGGGGGAAGCAGCAGCGCATCATCAGCTGATGTGTGTGGGCTCTGGCGAGCTAGGTTCAGAGAGCCCGAGAAACAGCTGAGAGGGGAGAGAGTTGCCAACAGCTCCCAGTGTTTTTCAGAGCCTTTGCTGGCTCCGATCTGAGCAACTATTATTCTGCCTGGGCTGGGCTGGGAAGTCTGGGCTGCTGCAGTTTCTCAGCTGATCAGTGGAGATGGGGACTGGCCACTGAAACTGAACACCAGCTCTGATAGCCTGGGCTCTGGCTCTCACAGTCTGGAGTCAGAGACTGAAGGACAGCTGGGGGCGGGACCCAGATGAGCCAGTAAAAGCCCAATGCTGTTCAGAGCCCCAGCTATCCCAGATCTGAGCAACTCTTATTTTGCCGGGGCTGGCCATGTGAAACAGGCTGCTGCGATCACTCAGCTGTTTGGTGCTGGGGGGAGTGGCCGGCAATAGGGGAAGTGGGAGGGGGAGCAACTCTTACTCTGCCTGGACTGGCCCCTGGATTCAGTCAGGGCTGCAGATGTAACCAATCAGATGTTCTGGGCGGCACAACGGTGCTCTCTGCATGTACAGCCGTGACCAGATAAAAATAGTATCCATACCCAAGCCACAATCCGCAGCAACGTGTCTGTGGATATCCGCATTTGCACCCGTGGATGCGGATATCCGCGGATAAGATGCAGGTATCCGCAGATCTGCAGGGCTCTACTGATTTGACAAAATTAACTTGAGTGTACTGAGTCTATATCTAAAAACTCCTATCTGGAAAATTCCATCTTGTCTCAAAATATCCGAGTAAAAGCAGTCGTTCTATAATGCTTCAAAAATATACTCTCTTGTTTCTAAACATAGTTTACAGTAATTCAAGGATCCCTGTAAGGAGAAAATGGATACTAGTGTGTTCCTCTTTAATTGTGTTCGTATCTGACATACCACAGCAAATTTCTTCTATCACCCTTTTCCTTATTTCTGTTGTTCTTTAAAAAAATAAATATCTTAGAATATTAAGCAAATGTATATTAGTGAATCCACAGCTCTGAGTGTATAACATGCTATATGTGCGTGTAATGTGTTGAATGGAAATTTACCAGCTCAGAATGTTGAGCAGTATTAAAAAAATAGTGTTCATCTGTTGATTATATACAGCTCTGCATTTCTCAAAGCTTGTTAGTGATAGATTATTTGTGTGGACCAGAGGTGGGGTGAAAAAAGTCTACGATCTCATCTTGGAAGCTGTAGCAATTTTCCTGGGTGAGGAGGGCCAGATATGACAATTCCTGGCAGACACATTGAGTGCCACTCACTGAATTGGTTAGAAAGGGGGAAGCAGTAAGTACAAGGTGCACCCCCAGCATTGATCACACTGCAACTTGAGGGATGAACTTGGTATCTGAGTGTTGATTTCCTCTGTGTGTCATTCTGGCTTGGATTCTTTATTTAACAGTAAACATTTACAATTTATTTCAGGAAATACATTTTAATATTATTTCCCAGCTCCACTTGGAACTTGGAGCTCCCCTGTTAGGTACTTTATGAATCTATACAAAAAGAAGCTCCCTGTTCTTGAAGAACACTGTTTCATTTTCAAGTTTTAAGAACCTGCTTTGAAAAATTGAATACTGATTTTTCAAATTGAGATCTAGAAGCTTCTCAAGTAAATGACCTGAGTTTTGTAAATACTAGGTTTTTGGACAATTAAGTGAAATTAAACAAATCTCTGTTCAGCAGTTCTCAAGCTTTCCAGACTACTATATCCCTTTCAGAGACTAATTTGTCTTGCGTACTCCAAATTCCACCTCACTTAAAACCTACTTGCTTACAAAATCAGAAATAAAAATACCCAAGTGTCAGCACTGAAAAATTGCTTACTTTCTAATTTTTACCATATATATATATATATATATATATATATATAACATTAATCATGACCTCCAGGTTGAGAAACAGATATATAGAGAGCAGTATAAACAAGTGATAGTCTGTATGAAATCATAGTTTGTACTGATTTCACTAGTGCCTTTCATATAACCTGTTTTAAAATTAGACAAATATCCAGATGAGGTATGTATTACGGGAAGGACTCTGAATACTCCTGGGAGTACATGTACCCCTTGCTGAGAACCACTGCTCTCTAATGGGCCAACTTGTCTCTGTGTTCCCCTTAACACTGCTGCATCCTATGTTAAATCAGAGATTTCAGCTGGAGTTTCAATTTGTATCATTTAAATATTTAAGTGTCACCAACATGCCTGGTGCTGCACAAGGACCAGATAGTGCTTACCAAAAGAGTTTATAAGGCAAACAAACATACAGGCCTCATTGCTCTAGCTGTGAAACAATTAGGTTGCTCAGCCTTTGCAGATCTGTGCAAGTGCAGCGTTCCAACGGAGTGTGTGGGAAGAGGTTGAGGGGTGGTAGTCTGGAGTGAAATGGGTGTGTGGGAGCCCGATGGCCCTCACATAAATATACTTAAATTGACTGACTGGGGCATGAGAATAGAGCATTGAACCTTGTCAGTAATGTTATTTCTTTTAGTATTTAGGTTTATATTGTTCTTTGTTAACTTAAATCTTGATTAGTGATTACAATATTTTGCTAAATTCAGCTGGATTCAATTCACTGAAGCATGAAAGTAAAGTGCTCTTAAGATACGGAAACATTCTAGGCTCCTGTTTGAACCCAAGTGCTCTTTCCATTTCAGAAATACACGCCACGGGATTCAACTATCAGAATGAAGATGAGAAAGTTACTCTGTCCTTTCCCAGCACTCTACAAAAAGGTAAGAAATGCTTCCAAGGTCTGACTTCTTGGCTCAGCCAAGTGCAAATCCTCACTGTCAGTCAGAGTGGGTCTGCCCGTATTCCTACTGCAGTGTTTAATTAAAAATTTCTCCTTCTGAACTTCACAGTCTAATGGGCAAATGTCAGGCAACTGAACAGTTAGGGCCCAGTTTCTAACTAGTTTAAGAATTAATATTGTCATTAAAATTAAACAGAGTAGTCAGTTTCCATAAAGCCTCAGAGTTAAATTTGAAATCATCTAGTTATTGAAAAACTATTTTATACAGAAAGGCTTATAAAAAGTGGGTGAGGCTCATAGAAAGTGGGCATGGTTCAGATTATCAAGACATCTCTGTCTTGGCTAGATTTGCTTTCCACTCTCAACTCACACTCAATAGGTAGCTCAATTGTTCACTGAATATTTTCAATGTCTTAGCTAGGTGAAAGCAAGACAAGAAGGGGGCCAATAAAAATTAGTGACCCAGGAATGACAGAAGTTGCTTAAGACTGAGAACTCTTCTAGAGTCATAGTTCCATAATTGGGGATTAATGAATGCTTGTATAGTGTTTTGAGTGTATAAACCACAATGCAAAATGCTCAGTATTTGCTTGTAACGTGCCTTGGTATCCCTGAGTACTTTGCCCTTACATACATCATCTTTCATTATGAAAGATGATGTAAGGGCAAAGTACTGTAACATAAGACTGCTCTATTTAAGACATATTCAATACTTATTCCCTTTCTGTGATCTAAACATAAAGTAACTTTTTGAGACCTATTCAGACCTGCAACATCGTTGAAGTAGCTGTGTAGGTAGATGACATCATTGGATAGTTTAGGAGATTAATAATGTCACTTTGACAGGAGCTAAAATCCATCCCAGTTTGGTAGGGAATGGAAAAGAGCTGGTTATTACGTGGCTTTCATAAAACGAGCAATTGGATTCAGCTGACATCCTGGAGGGACTGATGTCCATATCATACAAATCCATACCACATTTGCCTCTATTTCTGGGCAGCCTCCTCTGGCAACCCTTACAGAGGGATCCAAGACGGAATGAGTACTAAAAAGTAAACTTAGCTATCTTCTAAGCTAATGGGGATAAATCACTAAAAATGTTAAGATACATTGGACACGGCAGATGCTCATACTTAAGTGTTTATGCTGACTGAAATCTCTTGGCCTATTGAAGACACAGCTTTTAAAGAAGTTTTCCTATCAAGCCACTTATCTTGTCTTGGCTATGAAATACAACTGTTGTTACTCAGCAGAAGTACTTTTCCTCTAGCTGATGTTTCTGTGCTGACAATGCCAGGAATCTTTCAGCATGTTGATATTGTCTGGTTGATATTGTCCTCCACCCCCATTTCGTATTTTGCACAGTAATTAGTAGATTAGCTTGTAGCTCAGTAGGGAAAAATGTGTGGTTGATGGTTGTCTGCCTATAGGTATCCTGGTACCTAGCAACAGTAGCATTGTAGTGGAGGGGGGCTAACGTCTTGTGGCGTTCTGTCGAGAGCGGCAGTTTGTACGTTAAAATACTAATGCCTGAGTGGTTGGAAATACTCCTTTTGTAGAGATGTTTAACTATTTAAAAAAAACAATCCAACTCTTGTTCAGGTTACTGTCTGCCTAGCTTTTTTAAAAAAAAATATCCAGATTTGAAAGGTACAACATTTTAACTGCTTTAAAAATTCCATATTTCATTCTCTCATATACTTCATTTTCTTAATTTCCAAAGGGGGAGCTGTGTTAGTGTAGTTTAGCAAAACAAACAAGGAGCCTTGTGGCACTTTTAAAGACGAATGAATTTATTTATCACAGGCCTCAACAAATCCTAGGTGCCAGGTTGCCATGACACCTAGGATTTTGCCCCGGGACCTAAGAGCACCGAGGTCAAAGGCTCCACCATGCAGAGCGCGCTGGGCTCCTCCTCCCCTGCCGCTAAAAAAAAGCTGCTGCTGGTGGCTCTTTTGGCGGCACAGGGGGAAGAGAGAGAGACGGCAGTGCTCTTCCTGCTTGGCGCTGCTGTCTCTCCCTCTTCCCCGCTCTCCCCTAGCACCACTGAAAAAAAGCTGCCAGCAGCTCTTTTGGCAGCGCTGAGTGGCACAGCTGCTGGGGAGAGATGGCGGCGCCTGTCCCCTGTAGCGTCATTGCATCTCACCTGCGCCCCCTTCCCTAGCGCCGCTGAAAGAGTCGCTGGCAGCAGCTTTTTTCAGTGGCAGGGGCGGGGCGTTTTTTGGTGGTACACTAAAGAATCCTGCACCCCCTGCCACTGAAAAAAAGCCACTGCTGGTGGCTCTTTTGGTGTTGCTGGGGGGTGGAGGGGTGACAGGGCTGCTGAGGAGAGACAGCAGTACTACAGGGGAAAAGTGCCGCTGTCTCTCCCCAGTGGGGGACCCCCCCCCCCAAGCGCTGCCGAAAAAGCCGCTGGCAGCAGCTTTTTTTGGCAGCAGGGGTGGGGCTTGCTGCTGAAAGCTTTAAGCGGTGGGAGGCGGGGGGCTCTGCCGGATACCTGGGGGTGCCCAAGTTTTTGGGCTGGCCCTTAGGTGTCCGGCAGATTTGTCAAGGCCTGATTTATCATATGAGCTTTTATGGGAGAAATCCTTGAAGAAGTGTCTGACAGAGTGGGATTTCTCCCATGAAAGCTCAGGCCATAAATCAATTTGTTAGTCTTTAAAAATGCCACAGGACTCTTGGTTGGTTTTCATTTTCTCAGTTCTTGAAGTTCCTCTCCTCCCTCGTCCAGTAAAGAATAAATAGGGAGCTGCAGCAGGCTTCCGATTTCATGTTCAGGTGCACAAAGTCTGATTCTGTGCATGAAGCACATATCCAGTTGGTCTACTTTGTCCATTATTGTGATCCAGCAGAAGATTGAAATTTGTAAGCATCCTATTTGTTCAATTGTATTTAGCAGTTTTTATAATTTCTAGAATTATAATAGGTTTTTGCAGGAGCATATTTCAAATAAGAACAGTTCTGCCTGAATTGTCTTAAAAATTACGACCACTCTACTTCCTTATTTAGCACTTGATTCTACATTGGAATTGTAGCAGTGGTTAGATTGCACTAGAATAAAGTTTCATTTACAGTGTCAATGCAGATTACATTTACTTGACTTGTGAGACCACCACTGTAAAGCACATTCGATGATAAAAATCACTGACATGATAAGTAAACAGTGCCAGTAAAGAAATTACTTTGATGTGTGGTCTCTGGACATATAGAACTAAAAGATGATTCTGTGATTGTTCACTTTTAGTAATGGTGAAGTTTGCTCCTGAAACACCTGAGGTGATTCTAATCATCTGCCTGCCATTGGGAATTAGTCTTAGGAGCTATTTATATGAGACACTGTTGATCTGTTCTCTTGTTACCCAGAAAGGGCTAAGCTGAATTACGGTAGTGCTCTCCAAGCTTTGAATATACAAATTCCTTGTTAGTTGTGATCTAGTTCTGTTTGCTGAGAGACTTTTTTTAGGTTGGAACTTGACAGTGAAGTTGAATATGGTGTGTTTTTAGTCTATTAATTAATTTGTAAAGATTCTAAACAGATGCAGGTGTGACTGTGCCCTGTTTTGTCGGTTATTGGCACATTGACTTCCTTAGCAAAATCAGGTTCTCCTTTTGTGCTGAGGCATCAAGGGCAGAATAAATCCTGGATGTAACTGAATTAGAGATCAGAGTTCATACAGAACTCTACCTTGACTTCTGCATTAGATTTTCATATGATTCTATTAATAATCACGTACACACTCCCTATAAATAAGCTTTTTAAGCCAGTGTTTCTCAACATTTAGTGTACCAGAGAACACCTAAAGGTATTGATTACTTTACAGGGAACACCCGATAAACTTTCTCAAGAAAGCCAGTATATACTAGCTGTAATATTTGTAATATATGCATACTACACATTCTTGCAAAAATGATTCAGGAAACTGAATTAAATACAATTTTATGACTATAACATGCATATATTTCTAAAAAATAGTTACATAGCAATTATGCACACAACTGAAAACTGAAAATATTATTCAAGTTTTAATGGGAATTTTGGGCCTGCACGTTCGAACAAAGTTCATCTATTCTTGGAGTAAGGTTTATCAAAGAAAGTCTTTCTGTGGAAGTTAAGTCCAAGCGATTTCAATACTGACGGTAAGAATGGCGGGACATTTAAAATGCCCCAACCGTAGCAAAGGAGCAAGGCCTGGAAGCTTTGCTGCATCTGGGGCATTTTAAATCTCCTAGGCAGGGGTCAGCTCACTGCATTGCTTCTTTCCCCCTCTGCATTTACCTGCTGCCCCCACCCCAATGAGGAGGGGTCAGGATTGGTCGTGGAACACCTTCACTATGTCCATGGAGCACCAGTGTTCTGTGGAACAGCAGTTAAGAAACACTGTTCTAAGCCTACCTATGGAGTGTGTGGAGTTAAAATTAGTCACATCATGCAACCTTTACTCATAATAGTAAGGGTTGTAATATCGTGTAGTTAAATTGGGCAGAAAAGTAGAGCTCAGTCTGGTTACAATAAAGTAATGGAGTAGAAGAAGTGAATACAAACAGATGCCTCACTGATATTATACCAGTCAGTGCTAAATCTTCATGGCTGATGAGGTTTTGCTTTACTCCTAATACTTAGAATAGTGCTCAATGGAAGCTATGCAGTGCTGTCAGGAGAAGGGAGAGTTTGGGGGATGCTGGCAACGGAGAAATGGGTGGGGAGGAATTGGAGGGATGAGTTGTTTCGGAAGGGCAGTCAGCCAACTAAGTAGCCTGGCCTGAAAAAAAAAACCAGACCAAATAAATGTTCTTTTGGCACCTCCAAATAACAGTTTCCCATCTGTTCTTTTTTTGTCTCAGGGACAGGGACATTAAAGATAGACTTCGTTGGAGAGTTGAATGATAAAATGAAAGGTTTTTATAGAAGTAAATATACAACCCCTTCCGGAGACACGCGCTATGCTGCTGTCACTCAGTTTGAGGTATGAGAAGTATTTTGTTTTCAGAAAGGATCATTCTTAATACAAAATTTATTCTTGGGAGAAGATTTAGGTACATTTTTCCTAGTCTCAGCTACATGCATGATCTGGATTTCTGGAGTCTATATTTTCCACGTCTCACTCAGCAGAGTAGAAGATAAAAAAAGTAAGCTTTGTACTGTGACCTGAAAGTCAACAAATTCTGGTTCTGGCAAATCCTCAGTCAAGGTTTCTGTCTATATATAGTATATGCATATGTAAAACAGCTGCAGTGCTAGAAAGAAACTCCTTAAACAGTTTATTTGAACCAATGTCCACATAAATTGCCTTGTGAAAATACACTGATATTTTAGTTTGACATTATAACTTGCTCCTTATATCTTAATGGTGCCCAGGTTGTGTGCTGTCTTCAGTCTCAAGGATTCTATAACTCTTGACATTATTAAATTTTTATTTCTTTAAACCATTTCTTTTTATTTCTTTAAACCATTCTTTAATTTAACAATTGTCTGAGTTTGTTACATAAACAAAACAATTTATCCAATGCAAATAAAACATGCCTTGGTGTGTACAGTCTAGTGAGATGATGCCACCAAGGGGTCATGTTTGCTTTCTGTGGATGTCTGTTCACCATCCTTTTCACATGACCAAAGCATTACTTTGGTCATGATCTGAATTTTGCTCAGGGACTGTAAACTTCCATAGCAACACAAGGTGAATTTGTTGCTTTTTTTTAATCTCAGAGTGAAATAAACAATACTCTGAGAGAAACACTAATCTAAGGGCCAAGAAAGGTGAACAAGGAAACTTTTTCTAGCAGAGATTGACCATACTTTGCCAGACTATCAATAGAATGTGCTTCACTGTCGTCATCTCTGTGAAAGATTTGTTCTGTTAATGCTCTTATTTCCTTTAGGCCACTGATGCTCGCAGAGCCTTCCCTTGCTGGGATGAACCTGCTATTAAGGCGACATTTGATATCTCACTGGTTGTCCCTAAAGACAGAGTAGCTTTGTCAAATATGGTAAGAGCTTAATGTGCAAGTTATGAACTACATTTTTGATAGTAACTGGCTCTATAGCAGTTGTGTTTGCAGGTTAGTGATGTGTTTTGGTAACATTCATTAATAGGAAGACAGACTATATTATTTGTCATTGCTAAGCAGTTATACTTGACTGAGGGAAGTTTTTTTTTTTAAAAGCAGATATCCATTGCTAATAGACTCTAGTATAGACATTAAATACGCTGCAAAAGCCCCAGAGAGGATTGTTTATTAAAATGTGCTCTAACGTGTGACGTGCTCTGTGCTGCTTGGTTAAATGAATGATTGAAAACAATAAACATTTTGTTTATTTAGAAAGCTACGTAAGCATGCATGACATTTTATAGACAAATAAGACCAGTCACTGTCCTGGAGAGCTGAAAGTTCAGACATAACATGAGCAAGTGGTAGCAATTTTGTCACAGGTGTAAATGGGGTATCTTCACATTCCCCATTTTAAATATCGTGTAAATCTTCATGAAAGCCATTTGCTTCTAAGAATTTACTCTTCAGTGTCTCACCCTGCAGGCATCTATCACTGGCTGACTGTTTCCCACTAAAGGCCATCTTCAGTTAGAACCCAGTTTCCTCTGCCCAGCCAGATTGGTTGTCCACTGACCATTTGTAGGAGCCATCCGTTCAGAGTTTGAACAAGAGTCATGCCCTGAAAACTTTCTGAGGGAAACTGGCTCCCTAGGCGTGAGCTCTGTCACCAGCCCTACATAGTGGGGAATCCAGGAACTGATAGCAAAAGCTCTCCAGCAGATCTTATCTACTGCAGTGGGAAATATGACTTGTGGAGTATAGTGTACAAAATAAATGTTTATTTTTCAGCTTCTTCACTTGGGGCAGGAGGGACTATAAATGTAATAACTATTTTAAAGTTGTAGTCCAGTGTTGCTTTTCTTGGAACTAACCAGATTCCTTTTCATGTTTGGAAAGAACATCACTGATCGGAAGCCATATCCTGATGATGAAAACCTGGTGGAAGTGAAGTTTGCCCGCACACCTGTGATGTCAACATATCTAGTAGCGTTTGTGGTGGGAGAATATGACTTTGTAGAGACCAGGTCATCCGATGGTGTGTTAGTGCGTGTTTACACTCCTGTCGGGAGAGCAGAGCAGGGAAAGTTTGCATTAGAGGTAAATGTGCTTGAAGTGACTTTTCCACTATTGGTATAGTCCCCATTTGGGGAGAGCCTGCATTCTGGCTGGGTTCTATCAACAGTGCAATACATGTGAAACTTGTCATGCTGCTTTGTTTTTCATTTGGTTAGTGACCTGGAGAAAAAGGCTTGATACTACACCGAAATTTATTGCGTACAAATTAAAAAAAACCTGAAGTCATGATAAAAATCTAGATTCTGACCTGACTGAGGTGATTTGACATTATCATTGTATAAAGTCAAAGTAAGATGGTAGAAATTGGCTGAAGCCTGGAAAAAATTGGAGTACTTCCAGATGTTGGTGCTCTGGCAGTCCTGGAAATCCCATCTTTTAGAAGTGGGATGTCTGGGGAAGAGGCCAGTGTATACAGCTATGTGGAAATGTTGACTCTGGCCTATCACTGTGAGTTACTTCAAAATGTTTACTAGGTTTTTCCTTTTATTTTTTTTATAGGTTGCTGCTAAAACTCTGCCTTTTTATAAGGACTACTTCAATGTTCCTTATCCTCTTCCTAAAATTGATCTCATAGCTATTGCAGACTTTGCAGCTGGTAAAGTAACTCACTTTGTTGCTGAACGGTATTGATTTTCTTTGAATTTTAAACATTTAGGAAGAGGTGTGTATCAATATCAATAAACCTTTGTATTTATTTTATAAAGGTGCCATGGAGAACTGGGGCCTTGTTACTTATAGGTATGCTGTTAAAATACTGTCTTTCCCCTCTTTGTCCACTAAGTTTTGGAGGCAGTCAGACTGGTTTTAGGGAAGTGTAATGATTGGGCTTTACCCCAAGTAAGGTTGAGTAACTTCCTCCAAACTCTAGCTTCAGTCTTGAGTAATTTAGGCTTTTACAACAGAGTGCACTGGTGTTCATATTACAGAAGGGCAAGAATGAACTTTTAAGGCTACTGGCTAAGATAGCCTTAAAGATTTTTCAGAGCATCTGGCGGCAACAGCTTCTGCAAAAAAAAAAAAAAAAAAAAAAGTAAAGTGTATTCTTGGCTGCATTTTCCCACTAATAGTTCTGTAGTTATTTACACAGCTTGGAAAATGATTTCTGATTTTTGCATGTTCTAGCCAAGGTGGTAAATTTCTGCAACTGTAGGGGCAAACGTGGGTTGAGTAATTTTCAAAACCTTATCTTGCCTTCCATTTTCAGTTGCTTGATCAGATGAGAAAAATTTCATACTTTCTGCTTGATAGTCTCCTGTGTGTTGTGAGCTCTCTTCATTCTCTGCAGTAATGGACCCTTGTTAGCTCTAGATTTATTTGCATTGACATGAGATTTCAGGATTTTTCTTCTTTTAAATTTACCCCAACTAATTTTGGCCTTAAAAAGTTGTCAAGAAAAATTTCCAGTCCAGACACAAAATCCACTTGCCCATTCTGTCATGCTGATGAGAGCTCATGTTTTATTTCCTATGCAAAAATTATTTGCCCAAGTTGAGTAGGTAAGTAGAATTTTGCAAGGTGGCTTTAATACTAATACTACATTCTCCCCTTGCATTCATTTTGGCACTCTTGCCTGTTATCCATATGATAGATAGATAGACTGGCATAATATGCAGGCTGTATTTTATCCAAGACATTTTCCCCCCTTTGAGTTGAAAATCTAAAACTCTCTTCTGATTGACCTACTGAGCCCTGGTCATGAGACAGGTGTTTGTAGATGACATCAGAGATCTTTAAATTGATGACAAGTGAAATGACTATGTGTTTCTGTCTCTGTGTGGATATTCATATTCATCTGAGATGGTAAATGCAACACAACTGATGATTGAGCACACAAATGAGTGGAGATTCTTTTTGGGTTGAGGGTGGGAAAGACGACTTGCTTTGCATACACTATATAGTGGGAAAGCAAATTGCAATCAAGGTGAGACTGTCCCCTGGTTTTTTCTAGTCAAGTAGCTTGACTATTTTTTACAGAATGAAGTTTTTCTCCTGTCTGGGCTTCTTGCCCTTGATTTCATGCATACTTTGAGGAAGTGTTGCCCCAAACTATTCCAACAGCTCTGAAATGTAACATAATTGTTTTATGTGCAAACAAACAACTTCAGTTTTTCAGTTGTATGGCTCGTGTGTAGCTTGCTTAGGTAATTGCCTATTTTTAATCTTACTTTTCACACGTGTGATGCTTAATTAATCACTCTTTATTTCTTAAAAACAGGGAGACTGCACTGCTCATTGATCCCAAAAATTCCTGTTCTTCGTCCCGCCAGTGGGTTGCTCTGGTTGTGGGACATGAACTTGCTCATCAATGGTTTGGAAACCTTGTGACCATGGTATGTAATATTTAAAGTATTTTTATCATTGTTTATTATTTGTATTACAATAACACCTGATCATGCACCCACAGTATCCCATTGTGCGAGGCACTCTACAAATACAAAATAAAAAGACTGTCTCCACTCCATGAAGCTTACAAGCTAATTAAGATGAGACATAACATACGTTTAGATTTGTTGTACTCCCCCTAACTATGGTTAGATGCTGCAGGTGCCCTTGAAGTGTCACGTAAAAGGGAATGTTGAGAAGCTACTTTAAAAAGCTGTTTTTAAAGTGAATTTTAAAATATTCACTTGACCAGATACTCCTGAAGAAGAGGTGCATAAAGAGAAAAATGCTCATTAAACTGTTCTAATTCTTTTGTGTGTGAATTAATGTTAAGAAGTTGACTGAATCTGTCTGAATGTTATCAAACAATGGAAAGTGAACAGCAAGTTTCCATGGAAATAAGTTATGCCACCATATTAAATTACTTTTAAAACATTTTCTTTTCTGATATGGATGATTGACTCTCATCAGCTTCTGTTCATACTAAGCAGACTTCTGAGTCTGTCTGGTGGCACTTTTAAAGACTAACAAACTTATTTATTGCTTGAGCTTTCGTGGGAGAAAATCCCACTTTGTCTGACACTTGAAGGTATGGAACTTACAGAATGGGAGCAAAATAAATGCAGCTCCCTTTCTGTAAGTTCCGCATCTTCAAGCATCAGACAAAGTGGGATTTTCTCCCACAAAAGCTCAAGCAATAAATAAGTTTGTTAGTCTTTAAAAGTGCCACTAGACTCCTTGTTTATTTTGCTGAACTAGACTAACATAGCTACCCCTTTGGAACTTCTGAGTTTGTGACACTGACTGTATTATTCTAGTCCAGGGGTCTGCATCCTGCTGCTCCAGAGCCGCATGCGGCTCTTTGGCTGCTCCCTTGCAGCTCCTGGCTCTGGGGCCCCCTGCCATCAGGGGATCCTACAGAGGGGGACACTCCTGGTTCTGGGGCTCTCCCTCACAGGGGACCTTGAGGCAGGTGTCCTGGCCCAGCTCCCCCTCCCCCACCACACTAGGAGGTTACAACTATTGCGGCTCTCAGAACACTTGGTTATTGAAGGAATTTTTAAAAATGGCTCTTATCTTTTGGGTTGCTGACCCCTGTTCTAGTCCAATAGATGAAAAGTTGCCTGGTAGCAGCTGACGTAGATTATTTTGGGTCTGTAGAGAAGCAGTCTTCTGAATGATTGAATCTGAAGTCGTTTTGATGGGAATGAAAGCACGAGAGAGGCAGCAGGGTTGAAAAGTGCTAATAAACTCCCTACTGTGCTTACAAACCTGAAAGCCATGTTTACTGAAGTGTCTACTGACAAATGGCCCCTGCCTATCATGATTAGATCTTTGCTGTGTTATAGCCTGATGATCCTTCCTTTTTTCTGGCACCTCCTCAATAAACCCTGCTAATGGGTCCTGGGAAGCCAACTACTTACAGGTTACGAAGCCTTTTGCTGTAAGAAGCACAATATGTTTGGTAATTGAACTAGAAGCACTGCGGTAAAAGGAGCATGACTTCTGGAGCCAGCATAGTTTGCTGGCTGTGACTTTTAGGCAGCCAAAACAGAGGTCATGACTTGGATGGAAGATACTTACATGTCACTTCACCAGAGAAAGCAGTAAGAAGGGGTTCTGAAACTTTTTTGTAGCATGAAATATTAGAAAGTCTTGGGGATCTCTTCTCTTCCCATTCACACCTCACTCAGCGTCATCCCTGTGGCAGTGACAGCAGTAAAGTAGAAAAGTAATATTAGGATAGTATTTAATGCATTTTTAGCTTTTAGTGCAGCTCTTTGTGGATTACTAGCAAGTTCTTTGGGCATGGCTGCTACCCAACAGACCATCAGTGGTCTGTCAACCACAGCATGGGAACCACTGCAGTAAGGCATTTAACAAAGCAATTTTACTTGTCTTACAAAGGCTTTGTAAAATTTTTATCAAACCAGCATTTTCTTTGTGCCATTTATGAAGATTTTTCCTTTTAAATTTCCATATTTGAAATAGGGTTATGTTTTGTGAGGTGAAAGAGTCTTTCACTTTCCCATTTTAGGTATTTGCCAAAATATCTGACTCGGGTAACTTGCTGCACACAGAGAACCAAGGTATTGACACGGCAGGAAGTGTCAGTTACATTGTGGTTACAGTGTGCCAATGTTGGATCCTGCCAGACAGCACAGCCCTCAAATACCAACTCTTTTACCCTGAAGATGTTAAACTAATTGGAACCAAAGTAGTTTGGAGGAATAAATGGATGCCTGAGCAACAAGACTGGAGTCTCATCTTCCTACTCCCACCCCAGTCTTTAGTTTTCACTAGCGTAGACTATCAGCTTGACATGTGACTGACAGCCACTTCTATTTTGCGAAATGAATATAGAAAAAGCCTGACCTCGTGGGAATTTGAAAGTAAAGTTGGATGTCTCATTTTTCACAGCTGCATTAATCCTTTGGCACCAGTCCTGAATTTAGGTTTTGGATCCTTGTCTTGGAAATAACGGAAGTCCTGTGGCACCTTAGAGTATGTCTACACTTGCTAAAATTAGTTTGAATTAGTTAGTTCGAACTAAGTTTAGTTAGTTCAAATTAGCTTAATTCGAACTAGCATAGCCACACTGGAATGTTAGTTCGAACTAAGCAAACACTTGCTTAGTTCGAATTAGCGATCCCCGTTCATTTCAATGGCTGGTTCATTCGAACTGAGAAATTAGTTCGAATTAACATGGCCACATTGGTTCATTCAAACTAGTTAGTTTGAATTAACCCCTTAGTTCGAATACCCTATTCGAACTTATTAGTTAGAATTAAGGAAGCCCTTAATTCAAACTGTCTAAAGCCTAGTGTAGCCATGGCTTTAGTTAGTTCGAATTAAGCCTCCATAATTCAAATTAACTTGCCAGTGTAGACATAGCCTTAAAGACTAACAGATTTCTTCAAGCATAAGCTTTTGTGGGCTGTAACCCACTTTGTCAGATACCAGACACATCTGATGAAGTGGGTTACAGCCCATGACAGCTAATGCTTGAAGAAATTTGTTAGCATTTAAGGTGCCATAGGACTCTAGTTGTTGTTGCTGTATACAGACTAACATGGCTGCCCCTCTGGAACTTGTCTTGGAAACAGATTTAATCAACGCTATCATGACAATTGGACAGTCTCCAGTCTAAAAATAATGTTGGACTTATCTGTATAGAATGTTAGTAAAATTATTCTTTATCAAATTCCTTCTGTTATGTTTCATTCATAACAGAAGTAATATTGCCGTGTGACTGAATTTCTATTGGGTGGACTCTGCTGCACTTACCAATTATTGCTTCTTAAATAGACATGACAACTTAATCAAACATATCTGAATTTACCTACCACTGTTTTATAAAAAAGAGTACTACACCTGAAAGAGATAAGAAGACAGGAAAGTCTTTTTCTCTATTTTTTCCCCCCAGTTTCATATATACTCGGTTTTCTTATCTACCCCAGTAAAGCTAGGCAATTTTCTATCTTGGCCAAGGATTGGAGAGGAAGATGCATCATAAAATATAGGGCAGCATAATTGTAAAGCTGTAAAAATTGTCAAGGAGTGAGTTTTGAATAGTCTCTGAAATTACTTAGCTTTTAAAAAAATGTACTAGATTTCAGGTTTTCAGTATCTGTTTAAAACAGTATACTTTCTCCCTCAAAGCATCTGACGAAGTGGGATTTTCTCCCACGAAAGCTCATGCGATAAATAAATTTGTTAGTCTTTAAAAGTGCCACGGGACTCCTTGTTTGTTTTTTCTCCCTCAGGCATCCAAACTCCATACCCCTCATCTGTAAGGATGTTAATACAAAAATTCCTTTGAAGCTGTGATTGATGGAGACCTTTTCCTAATTAGCAGACTGTGTGGATTCTCCAGGATTTGGCTACTTGGTTGAACTGTGGCCTTCAGTGCCACAGTTTAGCTTCCCTAATCCAGTCTTTCCATGGCAACTTCCCGTAACTGTTTCCTCTGTGGTTCTGTTCTTAAATCCAGCCTCAGATGCAGCTTGTTCAACAATTTCTTTTGTACTATCTGCAGGTTTCCCCTCTCCATTTTGAGTTCTTGGAAACACATCTCACCTGGCAAACAGTTGCTGGGTAGGTCATTCTGCACTGGGTTTAGTTTGGTCCACAGGCTGTTCTAAGGCCATAGGGGATCCTTTTGTGTAACCAATCTGCTGTGAGCTATGGACATTTGCTGTATTTCACTTCCTGAATTTGACTTCTCAGTATTGGGGAATTCAGACACCACCTCAGTAGACCTTTCTGTCTGATTTGCAGTTAACTGGGCCATTAATTGGTTAAAGTTATAGTCCAGACATTTTAGTAGAGTGGGTAAGAGAGTATTAAAACAAGTGAAACTGGTGGAATATAAAGCCTTTTATAGTCAATTACTCCTCTTTTTTCCTTTCCAGGAATGGTGGACACACCTCTGGCTGAATGAAGGCTTTGCTTCCTGGATTGAGTATCTCTGCGTAGACCACTGCTTCCCAGAATATGATATCTGGACTCAGTTTGTTTCTGCTGATTACACACGCGCTCAAGAGCTTGATGCCTTAGACAACAGCCATCCTATTGAAGTGAGCTTTAACTCACCACTATTCACATTACTTCTCTTTTTCAGTACAACTAGGAATTCTTGGTGGAACACTTCTACTGGGAGGTAGAACAGAGGGATGTGTGCAGGCATTCACAGTGCAGAGAAAAATCTCAAATTGCTTTCACACCTAGTACATTTTTTGTTAAAATAGGAAGACCTCTTTCAGTAAAAGTAGTACTTACGGGAGAACTGAAGGCTCAAGCAGTTGGTAATGATTTTAAAAGCCTTTACTGATTTTAGCTGGATTTTAGCTGGCCAACTGGTGACCAAAGTCCATTACTGTCTTACAGCTTTTCTCTGGGAAAAGTGAAATGAGTTATTGGTTCTCAATCTAGTTCCTAGTCAATACTTGCCCACATTAGAAGCAACCACCAGTAAATTGTATTTTTGAATCTCAGCAGTTGAGGGAAGAGTTGACAAGAGGGCCATAACTTCCCTGTAATCCTTAGAGATGGTCACTCTGCTTCAAAATTGGGGGCACATTAACAGGGCAGTATTAAGAAACTCGCATGACCACTGCTTGTGCTGTATCTGTTCTGTGAATAAATAAGAATGTAAATCTCTTGAGCTGTCAGTTTGGCATCTTTACGTATAAAATAAAACTTTAAAAATTAGGCTGCTCATCTGCTTAGTTATGTGAACAGATGAGGTGGTAGCTGTTGGATCTGTTCATCTGTATTTATAGTCTAGCCTCCATTATATAAATGTCACAGGGATTTAATATGTTCAGTCAAACCTTCAGATATTCAAGGAAGTTCTTAATGTAACAGATACCAGGGGGCATACTCCTGCTTTACCGTAACAGGGAGTTTTAGATATTTGTGGATGTACTGCCGTCATACACCGGCAGATACTGTACTGATATTTTTGGAAATTTGCTTTCTTCATTGCCTCATCGGTAACCAGTTTTCATTATATTATATTTTTGCTTGGGCTCAGCCAAATTTGATCATGTCAAAATGTTAGTGTTTGAGCTTAGACCACGATCCATAAAGAACTGGGACAAGACCTTCAGACCTATATATTAGATCTGAGGTTCCCAACCTTTTCAGTAACACAACACACTTCAATGAGACAAACAATTCCACGGCATGCCCACTTTTTTCAGCTGAAGTGTTTGCTCATATGTGTCACATTTACTTACATTCCAAAGGGGTAGCCGTGTTAGTCTATTGTAGAAAGACAACAGAGTCCTGTGGCACTTTTAAAGACTAACAGATTTATTTATCGCATGAGCTTTCGTGGGAGAAAATCCCACTTCGTCAGACGCTTTGAAGATAGGAAAGTTACAGAGTGGGAGGAAATTAAATGCAGGGGAGTGTATGACATAGCATCAGGTCAGGCTGTAACAGCAAATCAAAATGGGTGTTAGGATTCAAAACACTGGGGAACAGCACATAGAGGAGGGGGAGGTCAAATCACTTGTTGTAATGCGAGAAAAATCCATAGTCCCTGTTTAACCCCAAGACAACTGAGTCAAATTTACATTTACTTACATTTACTATGATTACAGTCTTACTAGAGAGGTTTGCAGCATAGTTTGCAACAAGCTAAAGAAGGATCAAATGTTCAAATCTACTGGAAGAAAAGACACGTCATCTCAATTTTTCCCTTTAGCTATCTGCGTTTAGAATGTTCATGTTTTAGAATTGTAAAACCAATACCTTTCTTTTAATCTGATGATTAATTTTCATGAGTCTTATGAGTTGTAATTTTGATTGGATAGAATTTTGTTTAAGATGAAACAATGTTTGTTTTACATAGATTTTTTTCGTTACCTTTTGTGATAGGGTCAGACTGGAGAGTTTCTAGAGAGTTCTAGAAAACCGATATATTAGCCCCAGGCTCAGCAATCCCTTTTCCCTTTGTAGCTGAGCAGTGCTTATTCAGGCTAATTGGCACACCTGGAGTTAATCAAGGTCCCACCCAGGACTTGTTAAAAAGCCTTCCCTCCAGAGAGAGATGGGAGTGTGTGAGAGGAGGTGAGATACGTTAGAATACAGACAGATCTAGAGAAGGAAGAGAACACTGGTGAGGAAGAGCCCCACAGGTACAAAGACTGGGGGAAGGAAAAACCCCTGCCTGAGGCGGAGGCAAAGGACCTTTCCCAAGCCTGGAGGCCTGAGGGAAACAGACCCACTGCTAGAGGGAAGTGCCGGACCCACGAAGGTAGAGGAGGAATTTTGTCACACTTTGTACATGACACACTTTGACAGTTCTCTTGGCATGTTGAAAACCACTGTATTAGATACTGGAAACTAGGCACAAGTCTATCAACCTATAAACCAATCCTAGCCCTGCCATCTCTGAACATATCCAGTTGAAGAAGCGCATTAGGCAGGCTTAGTGAGAGATTCAGACAGAGAGATGCACTACATGAATCACTTCTACAGCTAAACTATTAAATAAGAAAATCACTTAGCTTTAGCTTTTGAGTTCTTTTTTGTAGGTCTGTTCATTAGAACTGGAAGTTGTAGACAAGATGCTTGTTTGTTTGTTCTAACTACAAATCGTACTGTATACCCCAGGTTAGTGTGGGCCACCCGTCTGAAGTAGATGAAATATTTGATGCAATTTCGTATAGTAAAGGAGCATCTGTAATCCGAATGTTACATGACTACATTGGAGATGAGGTAATAATGCACAATTCTGTTGTACATCATTTTAATGTAGGTTGTAAGTAAATAGCTCTCATTGAACAGTTAAAAACAGATTTATGTTTGTGATTTCTGATCGTGCAATGTTTATATTCCTGAACGCTAATTCTCCCACTTGCTTTTGGGGAGTCATAACTACCTTTCAAGAGGAAATGTGAACACTTTTAATAAATTCCAAGGGGATGTAAGCTATTGGAACAGTATAAAAACTTGATTGTTTAAATATTCAAATTGCATTTGAAGCTTGAGTGCCATCTACCAACAATGCTGCAAAGCCATTTTGCTGCCTAACGTCACAGCCTAGAGGAATGGCAGATTAGTAAAACCAGTGGCGGCACAGGGCACATGGGGCACGTCTGTCTCCAGCCATGGCTAGGGACCAGGGCCCGGACACCACCCATGGGCAGTGGCCCAGTCTGGCCCTGACCACGGTTGGGGGCCTGGCCACTGGCATCAGGATCCGGCCCCGGGAGCCTGATCCAGCCTTGGGCCTGTGCCCTGAACCTTTTGTCAAGGCAGCAACGCCCCTGAGTAAAACTGGTCCTAGGGGTCCATGGCTGGTGCTTGGAAGTAAGTGCACTGCACTGGGAGGACAGCAAGAGCCTTCTTTCTGATGCAATTACATGTTTAATTGTATATTTCTAGGATTTTCGGAAAGGAATGCATTTGTACTTAATCAAGTTCCAGGAGAGGAATGCAGCTACAGGTAATTAGCAGTTATTCTTGTACTTTATCCAGTAAGGCTCAGGTCTGGAGAATTCAATTTTCAGTGATACCTTGGATTTTTTAAATACCCAGTTTCCTTGCTGAGTTAACTGAGATGCAAGAAAGTCAATAGTTTTGCATTTGAGGTCACATAATGAGTCAGTAGCTCTGCCTGGATTAGAAACCAGTATACTCTTGGCTTTCTCCCAGTCCATTTCTCTAACCTCTGGAGTACGCAAGCACAATGATCTGAAGAGGCTGCATTTACCCAAGTAAAGCTGCCTGTGCGCTAGACATAATTCATCATTTTTGCTTCCTGTGGCTTTTCCTAATGAGCTGCTGGTTTTTTCAAAGTTGACAATTGGACATTAAGGCTTCTGCAAATTTCCGTTTGCAGAATTCATCACATGAGGGATTAAACGGATTAAGTGAGGTTGTGTCTAGCATATCCTGGCACTTATTTTACACGGCGATTTACTGTTTATCAAAGTTAAAATGTTGAAGTGGAATAACAGGCTCTCTATGTCATTTAGGTACAAGTGATCCAGATGCTTAGTAAAGCTCCTGGGTATAACATTTGGGAAGTATGTAGAGAAGAAAAAAGGGTTTTTTTTAAAGCCTGAATGTTTTGCTAATTACTCCAAACATTTTGATAACAGTATACTATTCCTTGGAATCCTAAGGAAGAGGTTGATGCTTTCCATGAGCAGTTTAAACTGCTTTCTATTTTAACCTCTGTGATCTCTGTTATAGTGTAACTTTATAAAAATGTCATATAAAACCGCAGAGGGTGGCATCTCTGAATTCTGATTAAGTATATTTGTAACAATAAGAATAAATAAAATGAAACAAATCAGACTCCTGATGATTCCAGTATAGTAGCCTTAGCAACGTTTAATATATGTTTAAAGTGTGTGTGTGTGTGTGTGTGTGTGTGTGTGTGTGTGTGTGTGAGAGAGCGAGCGAGAGAGAGAGAGAGAGAGAGAGAGCGAGCGCGTGTGTGGTTTGGGAACCCTTAGACTGATGATTTTTCTTCTACAGAGGACCTTTGGGAGAGCCTTGAGAAAGCCAGTGGTAAACCTATAGCTGCTGTAATGAATACGTGGACCAAACAAATGGGATTTCCACTCATTTACGTGGAAGCTGAGCAGGTAAATTGTGATGATAAAACCAGAATGTTCTTCTGCACTTCAGAACAAAAAATTACATTACGTTACCTCAGTGTTCTGGGTTGCTTTTAGTAGCATCCAGTCATTTCAGAACTCTCCTCTTGTTTGATCAGGAAGCAGTGCAGTGACAAAATCTGCTCATGAAGGGAAGGGGAATGCTGTCAGACTGCCCATAAAAGTTACATGCTATCACACTCTTGCAGGAGGATTATCATATGTTCTCCATAACTTAAAATTAGACTGGACAAATTGTGTTAGAGTGACTTCTATTACTTTGGGGAATGCTGTTCTCAGTGGCATGGAGTTCATTCCCTGGATGCACCCAGCTCGCATGCTTGGAGCTTATACATTAAGTATCCTTTTTGCTCTGAGTGTGAATAAAGTATGGGGGAGAGAATGCCTGGCATGACTCACTTCTCATTCCAGTTTAATTACATTGAATTGAGGAAACTGGGCCTATCAAACTTCCTTGTGTAGATGGTTGAGCTATGGATTAAGGTGCTTGGCCAGTCTTGTTAGCAGGAGACATGTTTGTCTATTTCTACAATGCCTAGGACACTCATAGTGTATGACACAGATAGCTGCAGTCTCTTAGTAAATCACTTTTTGAGGTAGTCTAGAAAATTCCAAGTAGATCCAGTAATCGTGTAGCTGAATGAATGATGTGAAGGGCGATATATACATTACCATTGTCTGCTCAGGTTTCTCAAAGGAAACGTACCATTCATGTTTATAGACGGGGATGTAGAAGCTTTATGATGTTACTTCAGTGTGCTTGAAATAGTGGTGCCCTTTGGGATTAGCAGGAAGAATTGGTTAATGCAGGTGCTAAAATTTGAGATTGAGAAGGAATTCCTGAAAGAATTTAATAAACTGCCATGATAGACTTCCTGATTCTGAAATGTTATATCCAGAAGACTGATCTGCTCTCAATTGCTCTAAAGCCTTTTGTTGTCTCTAGTGAGCAATTTTCATATTGCTGTTTTTCTCACCATCGTTGGCAGCCTTGTAAGCATTCTGAGAGAGACTTGTCGCAGGCACCTGCAGGGGTGAGGAGCTGAGATGCATGGTGTTTGAAATTTAAATGTTTAAACGCTGCATATAAATTGGTCTCTTGACCTCTTATCCTCTCTGATCTAACAGAGTAGTCCATCCTGCCTGTGTAATGGGGCAGTAAAACTGGCAGATTATCCTCTCGGCAAGTGTATCATAAAAGTTAGGAAAAGTGCATCACGCTGTTGGGAGATGTTTACCATATATTCTTTGGAGGTTAAAATTTGAGTGGACAAAGTTTCTTAAATAGAGTGGCTTCTACCACTTTCCTTGGAATGTTCCGCAACTGAATGATCTCAATTTCAGTATGTTGTCCCCCTTTTTAATGTCATCTCCTGACTTTTAATTTATACCCCCCTAAACAGTGTGTTTCCACCACTAATGTTCCACATTTCAAATACTTGTTGGATGGTTTACGTACCCCTGTCATTAGCAGTTGCTTAGCTAATCCATACATATTCACTTTTTATAAGATAACATTTCTATCTCCACTAATAATTTTCCCTTTTTCTCTTCTGGTGCTGAGGCACTTATGACTTAATAAAATATCCTAGGTCTGACCAGGACTTAATAGGCCATTATCCTCTATTCTGCTGTCATGAGCATTAGAACAACTACTCTGGGTCAGGCCAGGTCCACCATGGTGCCTCTGTTGGTATAACGTGTGATACACCCCTGAGCAACATAAGTTATACCAACTCAAGTGCTAGTGTAGATATAGTCTCATTCTTTTTTTATTCTTTATTCTTTTGGCCTTCACATCATCCCCTGGCAATGAGTTCCACAGGTTGACAGTGGTTTGTGTGAAGAATTACTTCTGTTTGTTTTAAACCAGCTGCCTGTTAATTTTTTTCAGGACACATCCACTGTTTGTATGTTATGTGAAGGAGTAAATAATACTTCCACATCAATTTTCTCCATGCCATTCATGGTTTTATACATGCCTCTACTAATGTAGACCAAAGTTGTATTAGTCTGTTTAGGTGCCTTGTTGCATTACAAATATGTAGCTAAGTTGTTCTTCAAGTTCTATGGAGAATAGCGGACAACTTGAGCAACAGTTACTGTGAGTGTTTCTGTCATTTCCTCTACAATAATTCTGATTATTGGGTCTTTAACCTGCTTTCCAAGCTCTATACCAGAAGTCCCCAAATTGAGGGTCAGGGTCCTCTAGGAGGGTGCAGAGGAACATTTGACGTGTACAGCCAGGCCCCATGAGGGAAAGAGCACGGAGGGAGTGCCGCCCAGCCCTGCTCTGCCCAGAATTCGGCTTGCAGCTTGGCTGCGGGACCCAGCCCACCTGTCTCGACCTCTGGCTGCTGCCCCGCTCCACACCTTGCCCCCAAACCCTGATGATGGCTCACTGCCAGGCAGAGGTGGGGGCGGTATAGGGTAAAAAGTTAGGGGACCACTGCCCTGTCCTTTCATATTTAGAAGGACATGTAAATGGAGAAGGATGGATTTTGCTCTGGTTTGACATGATTTAAAATGCAGAGTTACTCATTTGGGGAAAGTGCTATGTGTAGCCAATCCACAATGCTTTTAATTCATTGGCAATCATTCCAGGCTTCTTTCTACCTGCTCCTTACAAGTTTGAACCCAACTCTGCAGCAAAGTAACTTTCAAAGAAAAATAAACGCTGAATGAATAACCCAGCTTGAATCATCTCAATGCTAAATGAGGATCCCTAAAATCTTGGCAAAGCTAGTGTGCATTAGCTTGGAAGAAGTGCCTCCTGAGAAAGTTGCCAGAGTTTGAGGACCAGCAATGAATGGCTAATGTGCCCAATTTCTAGTAGGGGAGAAGTTATCGCTTCGGTAGCTATGCTGATGGACCACTTCCTGCCTTAGCAGAAGAGTCTTTAACTGCACTTCTGGATGTATTATAGTGAGCATTTCATCGCCAAGATTCGTCCTATATAACCAATTTGCAAATCCTTCAAATCATTGAAAGCTGTAATCCCCTTCAGATTATGGCAAAGTTGTCTCTGCCTCTAATCTTCATTACTTTTTGCATGTAAATGATAGTTATTTTTTTCTAAAGCCTTTGACCTTAACCTAACACTGCTGTAACAGGTAATCTTCCACCGTTATGGGTGTTCTTGTTCCTTTTAGTTACAATAATCAGGAAATAGCTTCCTGCTGCTTTGTTCTTTTCAAATTAGCCCTTCCTGTTTCACTTTTCTGACTTGGCAGTTACCACCACTGCTTTCCTTGGTATTCTCTTGCATCTGATCTTCCTAAAATGGTTTTTTTCATGGCCTATTTATGTGTCTTATTTTTACACTTGAATAGTCTTACAGAATCACACATCAGAGATCAAAATATTTGGCCTTTTTCCTACCATCTATTTAATTTTTTTTAAGGTAGTGGTTTTAGAATGCATTAGAAAAAGGTGCTTTTCTGTCTTGAAGATACTTAGCTACCATGGTTTCAATTTATCAGTCTTGGAGTACGTGAGCCTGCGAAGAGTGACCCTATTGTATTCCCATTAGGCTTTTAGCTTTGGTATGGATTGTGGAAACAATTGATTTTTAGATGCCTTGATTCTAGTTCTTTGCCTGCAGTTAATGGAATGAGCTGGGGACTTCAGATAAGGAAATCATACATACCATAGTGATAACTGGAGGGAACTCTTGATGATGAAACTGAAATCTCCATTCATCATTTGGGAAACAATCAAATGGGTGTGTTCGTGATATGGTGCTGTGTGGATCGGCACTACACTAGCACTATTCAAGATTTCATCAAATGCTCCGGAAGTAAATGTAAAATCAATGCTGATAAAATTTGCAGATAACACAAAGATTGGTAGAATGATAAATAACGACAACAGGGCAGTGATACTGAGAGATTCTGGATGGCTTGTAGCTGAGCCTGTTGAACAAAAATGCATTTTAATACAGCCAAAAGCAGAGTTACATTTCTAGGAACAAGGAATGAAAGCCATACCTACAGAACAGGGGATTGTCTCTTGGAAAGGAGTAACTCTGAAGAGGATTTAGAGGTCAACATGCTCTCCCGCTGCGATGCTGTGGCATGAGGACTAATGCAATCCTTGGAAGTAGTGAATTAGTTGTAGGGGGTGAACACTGGGGAGACCAATACAGAAATGCTACATGCCGTTCTGATGGCTGTATTTTTAAAGGATGTTGAGAAATTGGGGAGGGGACAGAAAAGAACCACAGTTTATTTGAAGGCTGGAGAAAATGCCTGCCTGAGTTGAGGCTTAAAGAATTCAATCTGTTTATCAGGAAGATTGAGAGATGATTTAATTGGTGTACAAGTTCCTTGTCAGAGAGAAAAGACAGGTACTAAAGGGCTGTTTAATAAAGCAGAGAAAGGCATACCGAGTCAATGGCTGGAAGCTGAACCCAGACAAATTCAGATTGGAAATAAGATGCCAGTTTTTACCAGTGAGGGTAATTAACCTTTGGAATAAACTACCAAAGGGAATAGCAGATTCCCAATCTCTTGGTGTCTTGATTTGTAGACTGGATGCCTTAGCCATACATAAGTTGTTGTGCTTAACACGGGGTAACTGGGTGAAATGTAATGGCCTGTGCTATTCAGAAGATCAGACTAGATCATGTATTGGTCCCCTCTAGCTTTGAACTCTATGGATATTTAAATATAATGGGACTCTGTTCTGAATCTGCTGAGCAAAATGCTAATATCTATTTCCAATTGCTTGCTAGTGAAAAGCCCGCTGCCCCACATGATTGAACTATGGGAGCAGAGGAATTGGGAAAAAAAAAATTTCCTGTCATTCTTGACTTTTTATGGGACTGTTCTTCCATCATGGACATTTTTAAAATCTGTTATCTTACTGTAGCTTTATTTTCCATTTTTAGCAAGAAGAGGGCAAAGTTCTGAAGTTAGTCCAGAAGAAGTTCTGTGCCAGCGGACCATATAGCGGTAAGATGAGGGCTAATAGCAGGAGTCGAGCCATGCATCATATTGTATGCCACACCAGCACTTCCGTGAAACTCAACTCTTGCACTGTCTGATTGCACAGGCAGGTGCCCTTTTAGGATTTAGATATTTTTTTCAATATTTGTTAAAACCCAAGGCTAAAGCCCTGGGGCTCTTGCATTTTTTTACTCTGTTTATGCTGTAGAGAAAAACGCAGTGCCAAATCTCAGAGCCTGAAGTGCTTGACTTGGACTCAAGATGTGGGGTTAAAAATAGCGGATGTTTGGGCTTGGGCTGGTGCCCAGACTATGAAACCTGGGGTAAGGAGGTCTACACTACACTGCTGCTTTTAGCCCCACAGTCTGAGCTCCACAAACCCTTGTCAGCCAACCTGGGCTCTGAGGCTCAGTGCTTGTGGGATTTTCTTTAGCAGTGTAGACACGCCCTGAGTACACATGTCATTTTCATCACATGGATGGGAGAGATACTTTCACCTGTAAAATGCTTGTTTGTATTATCATATTAATACATTTAATCTTTGTTCAGTAGCCATCTAGGGCCTTGGCTGCTATCTTAAAGAGCTCATCTTATGAACATCAGTAACCAAGTAAATTCTCCATGTATAAGAGCAAGCACAAGCATGTTGTTTATAATTTAGATTCCAATACTGGGTAGCTACTGCATGTGCAAAAATTAAAATATTTTATTTCAGAAGTGATCTATGGCCTTCTGTTCAAGGGTGCTGGACGTAAGGATTCAGGGTGTGAAGTGGTTTCCATCATATACAGGATTTACAGTTTGGTGCAGTGGCTCTCAGCACTCCCGTTATAAACATTGCTCATTTTGTCTGATTCTAAAATCATCTTTTTCTCTCAGAATCTTTGCCATTTTCCCAACTGTCAAAATAAGCCCACTTTAAAGGGTTGTCTTGAATTGTCCGCTGAAACCTTTTAGAACAGGCAGAATCTGTGTCCAGTGCTGTATGCATTCCTTCTTGCCTCAGAACTCTTTCTTCCTTTCCCTTGTTCAGGGGAGGACTGCCCCCTGTGGATGGTCCCCATTAGTATTTGTACAAGTGATGACCCCAGCTGTGCCAAAATGCAAGTGTTGATGGACAAGCCGGAGCTGATGTTGGTTTTGAAAGATGTTAAACCAGACCAGTGGGTAAAGGTGAGTTTGTGCAGAGGGGAACATGTGCATGAGACTGAGATTCAGCGTCATCGAAATGTTCCATTATGCTTCATTCAGCCCATTCATTTTCCTTTCCTGCTCTTTTATATTGCAAGCTTGCTAGGCTTTTGGTGGGTCCTGTCAGTCCCATCACCCTGCATTGGCTCCGTTCCACAGTGCTTGCTTAGTGAGATCCTTTCCCTTTGAGGGTTTGCCTCCCAGAGCATTCTAGATTGTGAACGCAAACCATTTAGGAATCTAAGCCTGGAAACGCCAAGTGATGCCATTAAACTGAGGCAGTTTTTGAACTGAATGGTGGTGGCTTTTTGTGTGTCCCCATAGCAACCACAGCTTAACTAAAGCCCATCCTGGGCAAAAACCGTTCTGTTTATCTTTCATGAGTGTGTAGAGTTTTAACTGGCCATTACCAGACCGATACAAATCTGCAAGTGAAAAATTCACCAGTAAGGTCTTCTGTAGATAGTGGTGTGTTTATCAGAATCCAAATTTCAAAACTGAAAAACACCTACCTTGTTGGATTGCTGTCATGTGAACTGCTTAGGTTAAAGAATAGTCAAGCTTAAGGTGGAACTGTACTTTGAAAGGTAACTCCATGAAGTAACATTATGGGCTAGTCTCTCATTGATTCCATATCAAATCTGCTCATTTGACAATTAAAAAGAGATCTGCTTCTTCAGGTTATGGTTCCTAGGAATATTCTATACATGGGTGCAAGTGTGTGCCATATGCTGAGTCCGGCAGGTTTTCTTAGCAGTGATTGACCCCTATGTGTGATTGACCCCTATGTGTATCATGTGTCCCCTGGTGCGTGCAGCTGAGGGTGTAATAGATTGTGCAGGTCGATACCTTTCCAGTTCCCCGTTACCACCTCATGGCCTGAGTCAGAACTCCTGTTCCTTCATGCTCTTAGTTTCTCTCAGAGAGTGACTTGTCCATTATTGTACATATTTGTTTATAGTTGCACATGGTTGTATGTTCCTCCATCATAAGTTTCCTGTGGCGGAAGCAATGAGACCATGTTCCCACTCAGATCCGGGGCCATCAGGTGCTGAGATACAGTGACCCTTTCTGGAAATGAGCGCCCCTGTGAACACATTGCAAGCTACTGATTCAGTGGTGAAGGACATGCCCAAGCACAAGAGCAGCAAGCATTCTCATGGGCATAAAAGTAGGCCCCTGCAGCAGGCTGCTACGAAGCACGGTGTTCCCTTTCTCTGAGCCAGATACATCAGGCTGGGCATCACTGAGTCTCCTGCCCTTTGCATCATCTGCCTTCGGACATCAAACACGTGATGTCCCAAGCCATATACCTCCCAGGCACCCAAAATTCTCTGTCACACTCGGCTGCACTCTACCTTGACCACAAGTGGGAGTTACACCATGTCATAGTCTGACACCTCTTCCACAAATGCAACATGCCTTTTCACTGCTTGCATAAACCAAAAGCTTTCCCTTTATTGCTCCGGGAGGACCAGAGGGGAGGATTTGCAGGGCAACGCTCTTCTCCCCTGGATGAGCGACCTCCCCCATTTCCATCCTCCCACACATGTTAACATAAGATACAACAGGACCAAGCTACCATAATAGTTATAGCCCTGTTCTGTCAGTTCTGCTCCATAGACCACCTCAGAGTCTCCACCCACCCACCACTCTGCCTACACTTACTCCTGGATCTCCTCACATAGGATCAGAGCTGGGTTCGACACCCCAATCCAGCCCTCTTCACCTCACCGTCTAGTATTTGAAGGGGGCTCAAGGGTAAACCAGGGCTTCCACCCTGGTGTGACACATCCTTTACTAAAGAAGGAGGACATCCACCAGAGCCAAATACTGGGCTGCTTGGCAACAGTTCACATCATAGGCTCACTGCCACCCATACCCACTCAGTGCAGTATCTGGACCTATCATCCTTGACTACCTTCTTGATCTCAAAATTTCAGGCCTTGCCCTCAGCTCTATACAGGTCCACCTGGTAACACTCAGTGCCTTCCAGGCTCCTCCCCCCCCCCCACTATAGACAACACCTCTGTGTTTACACAGTCTACCACCATCCAGTCCATGAAGGGTTCAGTCAATACCTTCCCACCTGCAGTCAAGCTGACGCCCCTCTGGGACCTTAACCTCGTTCTCTCTGCCTTCGTGAAGCCACTCTTTGGGCCATTGGCAACAAACTCCCTCTGTCACCTCTCCATGAAAGTGATATTCTTGATAGCCATCACCTCAACTAGATGGGTCAGTGAATTGGTGGTCATGATGGCAGACCTCCCCTCCCATCACCGTATTCCACAAGAATAAAGTTTTCTTACAGCTACACCCTAACTTTCTCCTATGAGTAATGCCAGAGTTCTGCCTCTATCAGTGCATCCACCTACCTGTTTTCTGCCCCAGAACACATACCTCCCATACAGACAGGGTCTTGAACTCCCTCAACGTCTATTGTGCACTGGTTTTTGACCTGCACAGGACTTCCTCCTTTCACACATTGCCAAAACTATTTGTAACCATTGCCACCAATCCAAAGGCCAAGCGCTTTCTTCCCAATGAAATCTCCAGATGCTTCCGCGAATGCTACATACAATTCAACATACCGCCACCTGGTGAAGTTATAGCACACTCTGTACAAGGAAGCTGCCTTATCAGCCTGCCTCGCAAATGTCTCCTGGCAAGATATGTCATGCAGCAACCTGCCGCTCCATCCATATGGTCACCTATCCACAATGCCATCACCCAAGCAGCAGCTGCAGATGTTGCTGTAGACCATATCATACTGCAGGCTGCATGATCTCGCACCCACCTGTGCATTGATCACTACTTGCTGCTCACCTGTGTAGGGAATACACACAGGGACCATCACTCGAAGAAGAGGAGGAGGTTACTTACCTGTAAAAGGAAGTTCTTTGAGATGTGTGGTCCCTATTGGTATTCCAATACCCGCTCTCCATCCTCTCTGCTATGGACTGGACTACTCAGTGATAAGAGGGATACTGAAAAGGCGTCAACCCACATGACCTATTATAAACTTGGCTGCGAGCACAACTCACATGCAGATCAACAGACATTGCTAAGAAAATCTTCTGGACACAGGCACATGGAATACACATTAGGACCACACATCTTGAAGAACCTCCAGTTACAGGTAAGTAATATGCTCCTTTCCTGATGAAAGTCCTGCATTTTCACTTTAGAATCAGAGAATGAAGCTGGGTTCTTTCCTTTCCATGAGTACTAAGGGTGCATTACTTAAGACAATGGAGTTGCACATTAGTCAGTAAGGGCTCAACTTAAGACAATGAACTTGCACGTTTATCAGTGAGGGCAGGACTTAATCTGTGATATCTGTGTGTGTTAGTGATGCCTGAGGAGGAAGGAGCCCAGCCAAGGTGAACTTGTAAGGCTGGCAGGTAGAGAAAACACAGTTCTGTTTGTAAACTGAGCCCATTTTGATATGGACTCAATGAGACACAGCTGGAACCCTACAATGTAATTTTAATAACTTTTCAGACTAGAACTGCATGTGTTTCTTGATCTCTGGTCATGTGGAGTTGGGACTTGACGACAGATTTGACTTCTGCTTGTTTCAGTCATGTTACTATCTTCCTGAGAAGAGACTTTGCATTCCTTTTTCTTACTAGAGGAGAAACTGCATCCATGGATTCACCAGAGGGCTATGGGAGAGTAACAGTCTTGTGTGGGATCCACCAGGATTAATCTTCAGATGTGCCTATAGAGATTGGGTGAAGGAGAGATGAGATCATATTGTCATGAATGTAGCTTCCTAGCCCTTCTGAGACATCCAACATCCTTTATTTTGCTTCGCTATGTCAGCCCACTGACTGACTGAAGAGGTTAAACCTGCAAAAGGGTGAACTTCCCTCTATTCTGTTAGGGTGATAACTTCAGAGCCTGGCTGAGTTCATTTACATCCCCCACATAAAGTCATCACTGATGTTGGAAGAGCTTTCACCTTCGTAGCTCCTGACATTCTGTGTGTATCTGCTTCAGCGTGCCTTATTTCAAATGTCTCCCCCCTTGCTCATACCTCTTAATTTCTTTTTCCCTCTGTGCTGTGCAAAATAGCAATGATTTTTAAATGATTGTGCTGCTGAGTCTGCTGCATGTACAGACATGGACCGTTTGAAAACGGTTTCCATATATTCCAGAAAGACAACAGTTTGCTTCTTTCTTCAGTGTTAGTAATATTGGTTTTATGTTGGTATATTTCAGTTAAACCTGGGAACAGTAGGGTTTTACCGTACTCAGTACAGCCCTGACATGCTGGAGAGCTTAATACCAGGAATCCAAGATCTTTCCCTACCCCCTGTGGACAGGCTCGGGCTGCAGAATGATCTCTTCTCTCTGGTGAGCAACACTCTTCCTGACCTGTGTTGTGTGCTTTGTGGATGACAAATAATCTGAACTACAGCTACTGTAGCAATCAGTGCCTGAAGAACCAGTCTGTGTTCCTGGAGTCAGAATACTTTTGGGATTACTTGCATAAAGAATTATTAATGAGTTTTGCAGTCTTGAACTTGCACTATAGATTTATATCCTGTGGCACCAACCTGAGCTTCCAACTCTATTTTGCTGTTTCTCACAGGGATGTTTCACACTCTGTGGTTTTTGTAAATAAATAGTATATGAAAACTTCCCCTTGCTTCTCTCAGCTGAGTCAGGATTATTTCCTGACCCTTTAAAGGGATTTGAGCAAAGAGCTAGTTGGGGACAGTTGTCAATTGTCTTCCCTTTGGGGAAAGACTCCATTTTTGTATTCCATGTATTATATGCTTATTTCTGAAACTGCGTAGGGTTTGAGCATTAGGTATGAAACAGGCAGCCACCTACGGCTTTTCTGAAATTGGCTTTTTAAGATAGTCTTGACAAATCAATGTTTCTGGTCGCCAATTTTAGTAGCCTGTCGCCTAGCTCCACTGCAGAAATTTTAATGGAGGAGTGCCCTTTGGAGACCAAGGGTAAAATTTCTGGTGCCTAGCTGTGAGTCAATTTTGTCCACCCCTGTATTAAGGCCCTCTTTTGCTGAAGGAAACAACTAGTGGTTTTGGACTCAGTGTAAAAGCACAGATTAGCATTAAAGCAAGATGCACTACTTTTGAATATCACCTTTACAAGATTCAAATGTCCCACGAGATGGGCTCTTGCAGCAATTAGGTCACACTTTCTTGTATTGGCAATCAGCAAACAGTTGAGTTTTGAGACTACATTGGCTTCCTGCAATTTTAGAGGTAGAAATAGTCTTAAGCTTGTAAAGTATGCCACAGTTTAGTAGTTAGTTTTAAGAGGGAAGAAGTCAGGTAGTTTAAGCTTATGGCTAAGGTATTGTAAACTCCACTAGGAACAAAAATGTTTTCATGACACTTTTAAAAAAAGTTATTTAATTCTTTTCTCATAGTGCTGGAAACGCAACAATTTTGTGCTAGTTCATGAGAATTGGGAAATGAAACTGACTTCCCTAGTTTCACTGTCCCAACTGAACGAAGGACAAAAAGTAAACAGCATGAATGGTAACAAGTAAAATGTAGATGTTTAATCCAGAGTGAGGTTTTAGTGGCCACAGAATTTGACTGGGAATAAGGATTGGGGGGGGGGGGGGGGGGGGGGGGAGGGAGGAGTTTTTCTACTCTCAGCCCTAACACAAACTTACTGTGACTTTGAGAAAGTTGCTTAACCTCCATGCCTCAGTTGCCATTATCATCTTTGGCCTCCTTTTTGTAAAGTGCTTTGTCTGCAGAAGAAAAGCCCTCTGGGTGCTGTGCATGATTATTAATAAGGCAAGTGAGAAACTCAATAAAACTGTCTTGACACCATCTCTCTCCACACACAAGTGCAGCTCACATTCAGGCCCTGTAGACTGGGATGGGCAATAATTTTGTTGCAGGGCCAGCAGAGAGCTGGCTGCTGGGCTGGCCAGCAATGTTGAGGGGGAAGAGGGGGTGAGATTACACTGTGGAATTGGCCTGGGGGGGGGAGGGGGGTTGGACAAAGCCTCCTTCCAAGCTTTAGCCTTCCCCTCCCTCCCTTCCAGGTCCAGGGTCGACTCTCAGCTGCCACACAGCCCTGCAGGCGGGCATGGTGGTGCAGAGTGAGCCCTGGGGAGCCAGTGTAGTGCCCAAAACCGTGTGCAGGCAGATTTTATTACTTTAGTTTTTCTGAGTAGTGAGCATTCTCGGAACAATCAAAGTAACAAAATCTGCCCGCACACAGTTTTGGGCACTGCACCACCTGAGGGAGAGGGGGCAGTGCGACCGTGCAGTGGCTGAGAGCCCAGCCCTGGAGTTGGGAGGGAGCAGAGCATCAGCGCTCTGGCTGTGCCCCAACTGCTCTGCTCCACCTCCCTTCCGTCTCCAGCCTCCCCCATCTCAGCTGGGATGGAGGGAGGGGAAGGCTGATGCTGAGAGGGAGCAGAGTAGCACCAGCGCTCTGGCTGTGGCTAGCTGCTGCTGAAGGTGGGAGGAGGGGAGGGGAGGGAGACAGCAGCAGCTTGCGGGCTGTAGTTTGCCCACCCCTGCTGTAGCCCATGAAAAGGGTAGAATGTTTAATGATGTGGTGACCTATTGAATGTTTCAGTTCTGTTTGGAGATAAGATTAATCTGTCTGTTTTCCTCTCTCAGGCCCGAGCTGGAATCATTAGCACTGTAGATGTTCTAAAAGTCATGGAGGCTTTTGTGAATGAGCCCAATTATACTGTGTGGAGCGACCTGAGCTGTAACCTGGGGATTCTCTCAACTCTCTTGTCCCACACAGACTTCTATGAGGAAATCCAGGTGTTTGTGAAAGATGTCTTTTCACCCATAGGGGAGAGGCTGGGATGGGACCCCAAACCTGGAGAGGGTAGGTGATTTTTTTTATGTTGTAGAATTTAAGAGTGGTTTTGAAATATTGCTATGTGGAGAATAGATTAAGAATTTTGGGGGATATAAAGCAGCAAAGGTGGAAAAATGTTCCTCGTGTTTTCCTGCGGCAGTTAAAGCCGGCTGATGTGGTAAAATCCATCTCAGCCTGTCTCTGCGTCTTGAGAGGTTGCTTATCCTAGCTATTTGTCTGATGGTGCAAAAACTGCAAGGCCCAGGGAAAACTGTGTGCATGCACTACTTGTCATGGACTGATCTGAGTCATGTTTTAGCAAAGCTGTGACAGGCTCAAATGGGCATTACACCTAACTTCAGTTAGGCCAGATTATGGCTCTAATTACTCATATCTAGCCTGCAAAATCCACTTCTCATGACCCACTGCTCAAAAATCAAAGCAGTCTCCAGCAGAGCCATGGGAGTGGGAAAGGTCTAGCTTGGTTACAAGGATTGCAGGGTGGGAGTGGGGAGACAGCTTTGCAGTTACAGCTTGTCTTAATGCTGTAGGTCATGAATGGAGCTTCTTAAATATTGTCCCAAATTAACTTTTCTCTCTTTCCTACCCTTGCTTATCAGGTCATCTGGATGCACTTCTGAGGGGCCTGGTTTTGGGCAAACTGGGAAAAGCAGGGCATAAGGCAACATTAGAAGAAGCACGACGTCGGTTTAAAGACCATGTGGAAGGAAAACAAATCCTGTCAGCTGACCTGAGAAGTCCTGTAGGTTACTGTGAACTTTACTTCCTAAGGGACCCGTTCTCGTTTTCACTTGGCCCCATATTGTATACCAAACCGTTGCATTGACAGTGACCAGAGTTAGTATGTGTCCTGCACTGCAGCACTGCGCGCCTGGATTTTTATTCCTGATTTTAGGTTTATACAGAGCAGATCTTGCCTTTTGTTGTTGGAATTTTGCTTCTAGCAGTTTGCAATCCTCATTGCTTTGGAACTTCTTAGTGATCTGATCCCACCCCCTTTGGAAAGCTGGCAAAAGTCAGTGGCACAATATTAAGGTTGCTTGGTAAATACGTTTCTGCTGTGTCCTTTGTTGATTTGTGGCTGGCTACTAGATAGTAATTCACAGTTTAATCCTTAGTTGCTGGTTTTCTCCAGACAGCTGACTGAATGAATGCTTATAGGAGTTCAGTCTCATAAACACTAAAATGCTTTAGTTTAACTGAAATAACTAAGCTCAACAACGCAGGTAATACTAGAGTGAAGGGTCCCTCTGGCCTTAAACGCGATGAATCTTTGTGTATTTATCTGTCACTAGTGATTTAATGTAGTTTAATAAAAACTTTATTCTTTCATTTATACACTATTTAGTGTATCTAAGGGAAGTGTCACAAAAACCCTAATTATCTCTATCACCAGGTCAGGGGCTGAAAATCACATTGGTCCATGGTCTGGTACTTGGTTCAGTCAGTCAGTCCTGAACCAGTATCAAATAGCACTGACGAGATCAAAGGATTGGTGACAGTTTTAAGATCAGCTATCTTGTGAATCACCAGAACTAGGAATTGTGTGCCTTATACCTTGGAAAATCACCTCACTGGGATTACTTTCTTGCCACTGACACCTAGCACCACTATCCCATCTTTTATTTTCAACATGATTTTAGCAACCAAAATCTCTCTCTCTTTTTTAAAGCTTGGTAGCATTTTTTTAATTTATTGATTTAATTTATTGATTTCTAGCTCTGATGTATCTTGAGGTGGCAGGTGCCAAAATCTGTGCTGGACTTGAGACAAGAATGCAGGGAGCAAGACAGACCTTTACAGTCCACTGTCTTGTGACTTACCACGGTTGATCCAGTATAAATGCTTTCATGATCAGTAAACTGCTCCAAGATCTGGTCCCAGACCAGTGATGAGAAAAATGCATTATTACAGATCACTTCTGTCATAAGAGAACTGCTATGGGCACCCTGTGTATGATGTTTTTACCAATAGCCCATTCATCTGTGTTGCCATCTTTTCCTCTGTAGTTCTGTTTCTAAAAACCTGTTTTTCAGAGAACCTTGTTTGTGTTCTCCTTTAGGTGTACGTAACTGTTTTGAAGCATGGAGACAGTGCTACTTTAGACACTATGCTAAAGGTGAGTGACCTCTTATTGCCTTATGTTCCTATCGCCTCAGTATATCACCATTTGTATAGCCAGGAACTAAAGTTTCACCCCATAAGCAGATCTAGCATGCCATTGTCTGAAACTAGTATCGCTCCCATCTTCTGCAGGTGATGTGCAAACTACAGTTTGCCATGGTGTTGGTTGGTTACATATAGTGTTACATATAGTGTTAAGGTGCCATCTAGTGGGTTACTACACCTGATTTCTTAAAATAGTGTTCCATTGCTCAAAGGAGTGATGCTTGCTTGACCCCGGCCTGTGTAAACTAAGTGGTGAATATTCCAGTGCAGATTACCAGTTGGCAATGTGCCCCACTGCTGGGCCATTAACATGGAGAGCTGTGGGAGTATTCTTAGTAATACCACATGTCTACTTCATAATCTGCTGTACTTGAAAGACAGCCATGCAGCTCTAATGTATTGTGAAGGGTTTATTGCACAGGGTAAGAATCCACATGATGATTGCTCCTAAACTCTGTGATGTGGATCATTGCTTATTCTTGTTCCCTGAAGCTTCACAAGCAAGCAGATATGCAGGAGGAGAAGAACCGAATTGAGCGAGTCCTCGGAGCCATTTCTCAACCTGAACTGATCCAAAAAGTTCTGACGTTTGCACTTTCCGTAAGTTATCAGAGGGACTGGTACTTGTTTACCGCATGGGAAGAGGGTTCGTGCAGAACACTTTGAGGTGGTGTGTTGGAGTATCAGAACCACTTTTGAAAAGGACCCACCAACCATTGTCCTTTTTGCCAAATCCTCTGGAGTTATACTGCATTCCAGGGTTAATGTGGCATAGGTTTCTAAAGGCCCCAGCGTCAGGCCCGAGAGAGGAGTGAGTGCGAAGAGTGTCACCTGTTTCTGTATTTTTAATAGTCCTAGATTGAAAGATGCTGTCTACAAGAGCAACCTCTGAAAAGTGCCTTGGGAAATGCATAAAATAAATAGCCTACTTCCAAGGACACTGGCTTGAATGTTTGCTTCCTCTTTGTTTGCAGGAAGAGGTACGTCCCCAGGATACTGTGTCTGTTATTGGTGGAGTGGCTGGAGGCAGCAAGCAGGGGAGAAAAGCTGCCTGGAAATTTGTAAAGGACAATTGGGAGGAACTTTATAATCGCTATCAGGGTGGATTCTTAATATCCAGACTAATAAAGGTGTGTGCACTTGCTTGGAAACTTGGGGCATATCATTGATGGCATCTAGACAGTTCTAATTAAAATGTTTCTCTTGGGCTTAAAAATAAATATTCTTATCCCTTTTCAGCTATCGGTGGATGGGTTTGCAATTGATAAAATGGCTGCGGAGGTTAAGGTAAGATTCATTTTGCCTTAATCTTATCCTTTAACATAAAAAAAAGACTAGCTTTCTCTGACAGGCACTGGAGTGGGGGAGCCAGAAACTCTACACACTGCAACAAACATTTACAAATGATACTCTAAGCCAAAAGACAGGTTTTGTAGATCTCTTTCCCTGGTTAAATGGAAATTCCAAGTGTAACTGTAAATGGTGGTGCTGCCACCCCACCGGAATCTGCAAACACTCTGTTTCTTGCCTTTCTGGGAGAGATGCTTTCACTCAGCACACCTTTCACTATGCACCAAGAGTGCACTTCAGTTTCTTTGCTCTACAGACACCGTGCTATTGGGCCATATTTATTCCTGCAGTCTCTTTTGATATAGAAAGCTACCACCACTTTTCACCCTTTTTCCTTGCACTTTAAACTTTCACTTAAACAGAGGTGAGCATACAGGGAAGGGCATTTTTCTCTTCACTGGGGAACAGGGAGGATCTTTGATTTCCATGGAGATACCAGTTAAAACATACCCAGGTTCACCTCCTGGGAGCACCTACACTTTTCTGTTCCCACTGAATTGTGATTCTTAGCTGGTGCACACAAGCTGTCTTCACAGTGAAGAGTTTTCTTTCAGGGAAGAATCGGTTGTGTGAAAACCAAACCCTCCAAGAAGCTTAATTAAAATCATTGCTTCTCAGGATGTTAATCATAAATCTCATCATTCTTACAAAACATCTGCAGGTTTCACCCAGCTTTTCAGTAAAGTATTCATAGCAGAGATGGCACTGTAGGGAGATCTTGTGTTAGAATTTTTCTCTTACAGAGCATATTACTGGGATTCGGAACACAATTAAAGCATAACCAGTTAAGCACAGAGTACACATGATCCTGTACCCTTCATTATTGATACTGTCACCTAATGTGCTAATAATTCTCATGTCAATAGCATGAGTTAGTGAAGCTCTGCTGTATATTGGGAGGAGCTCACTAGTATGCAAATAAGAGCAACGATTATTCATCCTTATTCTGACAGCATCCTCTGCTCTGCCTCACTGGTCAATGAATTCTAAAATGCTAAGCGACGGTCTTTAATGGAGTGCTCTTTGCTTGGAATTATTTCCAGATGGTCAACTTCCATTCTTCTGGGAAGTGGAGAGAAAGACATGCTTGTGTGCAGCAAAACTGGCCTGAGACAGCGCGCTCAGCAGTGCTCTTTCTGTTGGGACAGAGGGCCAGTTAAAAGTAGCATGTTTCAAAATAAATAAGTAAATCTGACAGTTAACAAAGGTATTCATAATTCTAGAGGGCCTTAGGGTTCATTTATAGTCATCCAAATAGCTTTGTGACATTCACACCTTGGATCTGGTGCTCGTTTGCTGCCCTCTTCTGATGTAATGGAAGCTGGTCCTGTCAGTACATAGAGGTAAGATGTGATGTGTGGACCTGGTTGCAGAAATAAAACTCTGGATTTTCCCAGCCACAGTAGAGAAATGAAAGGGCATTTTGCTGTGTCCCTGCAGTGTCCGTGGTCACACAAGTAACTCCAGTAAACTAATTCCAGAGAGGTAGCCGTGTTAGTCTATTTCAGCAAAACAGAGTTCTGTGGCACTTTTAAAGACTAACAAATTTATTTATTGCATGAGCTTTCATGGGTATTATTCCACTTCATCAGATGCATGAAATGGAAACTGTAGTGTGCTCGGTGTATATGTCCATACAGAAAAAGGTAAGTCACGAGGTCAATTCAAACTTGTTAGTCTTTAAAAGTGCCACAGGACTCCTTGTTTGTTTTTTCTAGTAAACTTATTGGCCCCATCCTGCAGCCATCACTGACGTGTCTTCTCACATGAGTAAGGGCTCCAGGATCTAGATACTGTTGAATCATTAGCTTTTCTACCCATCTGGTGACTTTGACCATTTAAAAAAATATATATAT